>CM043725.1:14886885-15486885 GCA_023969325.1 Oryzias curvinotus
TGGGGTCCTTTTATGTTTCTTCTTCCCCCCTTCTTCTTTTGGCAGCAGTTTCTGGAGGACGTTTTGCCCGTTGAAAGACACGCGTCGTCAGCAGCCTCCCGGTCCGCCAGCCCCCGGGTCGGTCCTCCGGTACACCGGCCGATGCTCCAAGCGGACGAGTCCAGCCCGTTCTCTGCAAGCGCGCGGCATAGCTGCCCGTTTTCATTGGCATTTCCCATCAAGTGCGCATGCGCGAACTCGAACGCACTCGCCCCCCTCCTTATACCTTTAATTTAAAAAAAAAAAAGGAATAAAACACAAACAACACTGCTTAAAAATCAAAAATGGAAACAAAAAGCTAATTTTAGTCACTATAAACTATTTTATTTATCACATTTTACGTCATGTAACTCCACTTTCAAGCCTGCCAGCTCAATTTTTGTGTGAGATTACATTAAGATTGCATGATTTATATAAGCTTTCATTGAATCTTTCATCGGAACATTCACAAATATGTTAGACGCTTTAAACGCTCTAATGTCTATTATCAGTTTTTTTTTAAACAGAAAAAAGTTTTCAAACAAAGCCTGGAATAACTTTGCACATCTGCAAAAAATAGTATGTATTTATCTTTTACACAATTTTTATTTTATTTTTCTAGGATAAAAATAAATAAATAAAATATTTCGTTGCGTCAACGTCTCTGTGTGAATATTTCCCATGGATGTGTCATGAACCCGTCAGTGCCGGTAGAGGGCAACAGCAGGCGCTGAGCTCACTTCAGGTAAACACAGTCATCAGTGTGAGAAAATCAACAGGGAACTTGGATGGCAGTTGCATTCAGGAAAATGTGATTTAGCCACGTGGATTGACGTTGTTTTTAACTGCAGAGAAAACGACCAGTTCAAGATTTAGCCGCTCTGCTTTTACATGGAAAACCTTTTATCTTTATTTAATCTTTATGACATCCATCCCGAATCTTCTGACAGCCCATATCAGTGTTGCAGATGTAAGCGGTGGCTCTCCTGTGCTACTCAAAGAATGTTAAATGGAAAAGCTTTCCTTTAATCTTCTCAAATAATAAAGGAGGGTCAGATCTAATGAGCCAGATCAATGATTTTCCCATTAGACTAACAGCAAGGGATGAGGATCTTGTGGATGTGCGTGTCATTGTGTGTCAGAGCAAAGCTGGGAGAGCTGCACCATTAGACCAATGATGAGGTTTCAATTTGGGTTCACAACCGCACACACACTTCTAAGAGAGATTCACACATATCAAACTAAATGGAAATCTCAGTTTACATGGTAAAGCTACGCAAATCCTGCAACCATTGCCATCATATTGACTTTGTTTGTTTAAATCTATGTGAAAACATGAGCCAAGATGAAAGAAAAAGAACAAAGTATCATGTAAGCCATAAAAATATAGACAGTTCTACTTACAGTCAGTTTAGCAACATTAAGACATGTCATTTTTAGTAATTTGTTGGGTAGACTGCATAATGCAAATATATGCAAAATGATAAAACAGAAATCTTAGGCCTTTGTCACATGCATCCATATGGGCGTTGACCCGAACGGATGCTGCTGGTTTTTGGGTTGTCCAGGCCCCTGGAGGGTCGTAGAGAGGAGCTGCTGCATCTTAGAGGGAACAGTTCTTTTGAGGCTCATGCGACCATCTTATGGGACTTCATGAAAACAGGACGTACAGTTGTCGTGCATGTGGAAATTTTGTGGTGAAGTATTTTTAAAGATAACCCAAGTTACAGGCACCTATGATGCACAGCAATGCTGTCCTAGTCATTAGTAAGGGACGCGTACTGGCTCCTCACTGACTGCCTGCAAATGCTGCTCACATGGGGGTGAGCACGATATGTAAGTGCGCGTAGTACACTCGTGGGATGCCTGCACAAAATACACTCTGATTGTCGTATTTCCTAAATTTGAACGGTCAGCCTGTGTGCAAGAAGCCTGCAACAGGCACACACTAACAGCACTAACGGGTCAATTGAACAGTGCGCAGGGTGTGTTGCGTGTGTTGCTTTAGTGTTCGCTACGATCTGTCACCTGCAGCATGGTTGTAGAAAAGTGTGCATCAACATGTTCGATCTATGGGCTTTATTGAACAGTCCACGAGCTTGAAATTTTGTCCAGACCACCTGCATGCCTTGTACAGATTTGTCCATTTTTTACCCTTATCCACCCACAAGGGAAGTAATGACTAAGGCCTAATGAGTGCTTTGCTTTGTTATGGAATCGTGCTGAGAACAGTATGCTTTCTGCCATCAGATTCTGCAAAGTATTTTACTGTGCAACAGTTACAGTAAAGTAGTGGTAGTTTTATGTGCCAAAGTCATAGCTCTTTTCAGTAATCCTCACATAATAGTTCCATCCATCCCAGAAATATATTTTTACCACAGAAAAGTCAGTCAAAGTGTGAATATGAGCAACTCCACCACTGTCTCTTTAAGTCTCTGTAAAGCAATAAGCTTTCTTTTTCGCAGCGGGGTCATTTTTGTACCTTGCACCTACAGCTGAGTGAGATAAAGCGTTAAGATTATTTATGTGGTATGCATTTACAGTATGTTGTTGGAGTAAAAATGCTGAGTTTTTCTTAAAAAGACTGGAAACAGAGTGACAGAGATGCCTAACAATTAGGTCCTGAAATACAATTTTCGAACTTAAGGATGCCACAGCAGAAGCATAGCCTCAAACTCATAATTAACCCAACATCAATCCAATCCTCTATCCATTAATTGATCATCTTCTTTAATTCTTACAGATCTCATAGAAAGACACTAAAGTGGAAGTGCAACAGCTAATTGATAAAATCTACAAAAGACTTATTGGTCTACCACAGGATGTGATTAAACATGTCTGTAATCCTTTACTAGATACCCCAACCACCTCAGAAAGTTTCTCTGAATGTACAGAGGCAGCTTCACCTCAAGCATTTTACAGAAGACTGCACTTGTCCATACATCTCTTCAGGAGGCTCCAGCCAACAAACCAGGGAAGCTTGCCTTTATCAATGATTGTAAGTGCTCTCTCACAGCCCACAGCTCATGACCACCAGTCAGTCATAAATTAACTGGTAAATCAGACCATTCTTCACAGCTAAGCTCTCTCTTAAGCTCAACAGACCGACACAAGATCAAAACAATTCAGACACTCCGATGGTTAATATTACGCCTCATGTCTTTGTCCTTCAAGAGCATAATACCAATATTGTCACGTTTCCCAGCAATGGGAAAAATTCATTTACTTGAGCATTCAACCTTTAGCTGGCTTGGAAGTGATGGTTCTCGTGCTAACATTCACTCAATATTTGAGTCATTTAAGCCTGGCTAATAATAATACAAATAAAAATGATGGATTGGATTTATCTTTGCTATTCCAACGCTCGAAGCGCTTACAATGTGTCTATTATTCATTCACCCATCATCTCATTCATACTTCGTGATGACAGAGCCGTGGCTGCCAGTACGTGCCTACAGCCCCTCTGACCATCACCAGGACAGTCATACGCATTCATCCACCAGTGGAATCACACTGGAGGCAGGGAGGGTGAAGGGTTTTGCCCAAGGACACAGCGACAGGGGGGAGTGTGGATCGAACAGCCGATCCTTTGATCGTTGGCGGATCTGCTCAACTGCCTAAGCCATTGCCGGTCAGAAAACTAGCTGTTTGATGTATAAACATATGTAACCCCAAGGGAAATCTCTGACACCACTCCTTACCTCTTTTACACTGGAGCTTTAGTTCTAGTATTGACGTTCAACTATTTTTCAACAGTTTACAAAATCAACGTAATTCTTGAAGATTCTGAGGTGCAGAAAAGCAGCCTTGTGCTGATATGCAACGCTGCACAGCAGTTAAAGTGCTTACAGATTCAATGAAAAATCAGCTGATTCTATTGCAAAGGCAACCCAGTAAGCCTGTAAAGCAAAACTTCTTGTGCATATTTTTTCTACAGGCATGCTGTGAGGCTGTAGGTGGAATGCAGGCACTTACACGTGCACTTACATAGATCCTTCCCATGACCATACAGGTGAGACCTCAAGTGGTCTGTGGAAATAAAAAAAATGTTGGTTAGCTAAAATAAAGGGAGTGGAAAAGAGACTGATATGCAGAATCTTCCTGTTTTTAATTTACATTTTTTTCAAAAGTCTCATTTAGTTAAAAGGGGATTACAAGAGACAGAGAGGGTTGATATACCTAATCAGTGCTCTCAGTGAAGCATAAATTATTGTTACAAGCACTTACCTTGCAGATGATTATAGTGTCCTCCTGTCTTTTACAGTAATAGAGGGTAAGATGTAGATTAGTTTCATGTAAAATAACCAAGCCGCAGGTAGTAAGACTCGTCTTGTAATTATTTTTTCCATCATCAAATCAATGCTAGCTCACAGAAAATTACAGAATACAGGGTGATAGTTGATTGCAGAATTAGTAAAATGTGCTGTCATGTTGAAAATGTTGAATCTGATAACATAAATAATTTGGGGTTTTATTTTGGTTCACACAGTTGATTCTAGATTTTCTCTAGTAAAAGCAGCACAACATTTTTTTTCAAATTTTTTGGCCTTACTGGACAACATTTCAAACCTAAAAGGCTAATGAAAGTTGTATTAACAGGAACAATCTGTAGAAACCCCCAAAATATGTTGTCATTCCATCTACATAAAATAAAAATAGCTTAAAAGTATGAAGCTTAACCCTGGCAGAGAGGAAAAGATAATTGAAAGTACACTGGAAAAAAAGTAATTTTGAAAGTAGTTTAAAATTACTTTAGTATTTTAAAATCTGGCATTTTTAACCTTCTGTAGAAAAGTGTGCATCAACATGTTCGCTCTATGTCATGGGCTTTATTGAACAGTCCACGAGCTTGAAATTTTGTCCAGACCACCTGCATGCCTTGTACAGATTTGTCCATTTTTTACCCTTATCCACCCACAAGAGAGTGTTTTTCCACAGATCTCAACCCAATAGAGAACCTTTGGGATTTGTTGGAACAGGAGATTAGCATCATGGATGTGCAGCCGACAAATGTTCAGCAACAATATGATGCTGTCATGTCACCATGGACCAGACTCTCTGAGGAATGTTTCCACTACTGTACCTTGCTGAGATGATGCCATCAAGAATTAAGACAGTTCTGAAGGTAAAAGGGGGTCCAACCCAGTACTAGCAAGGTGTACTTAATAAAGTGGCAGGTAAGTGTAATCTTGTTTGTTTCTGTTTACCCCTTTATTTTTTTAACTGATACTGCTGTTACTCTGAGTGCTAGATCGATTTTGGGATATGTATCCTTTATCCTTTACAACCCTAGTGTTTGTGTTTCCAACAAAAATCTGATTGAAAACTGTTAATACATTTCACCTCCCTTTCTTTTATTGAATCAAAGTTTTACCTCAGATTCCTTTTTTTATTGTATTGAGTGTTTACTTAAAACAATAAGAACAAAAAGAAACTAGGATAATGCTGATGGATATAAGGACTCCTCTAAACCAATTTCTTTAAGAGCAAAGAGTTGACAAGTAAGCACACTAAAGCAAAGCAATATTTCTCCTGAAACATCAATTTACACCAACTGTAGTGTCTTCTATTTTCCTCGGCCCATCTAATGCATAACAGAAATACTGTGAGGATTCCTGTGTGTCCTCTGATATATATTGTTATTATGAATAAGGTTTCCATAAATTAAAGTATTTCTAATAAAATCAAAATATCCCAAATGCTTCATCCTAAAATGGTTTGTTCTAAGTTAATCAGCAAATCCTATTTTCATGGAAATGTGTTATGGAAGATTTAAACCTATTTGGTAAGATTAGAATATTTCTCTGATAGTTATTTACTGGACTGAAATGGAATAAAGACAATACTGGTTTAGAGAGTGAAGACATCATTTTCACGGCCAATATAACCTTCAAAATCACAATTCTTTTATTCTTCTGCTTCTCATTTATGGGCAAGTTGTTAAATTGAAGATCTTCTTCACTTAGATTTATTTTCCTTCCTTTCCCTCTTGGATTCATCTCACTTCTTGCTCTCTCTTTGACAATTCCTTTTTTTTTTCCCTTTTATGTAATCCGGGAGACTAATTTTAAAAAGGTTTAGAACTTTCAGAGTTTTGCCAGCACCTTCAAGGCATGACTTTGCGAACACAGCTCTGCTTTCTCAACTGCTGCATCTGCTCCCACTCAGACTTCCCGGATCTGGCATCATGAACCCAAAGCTTCCCGTCTGTCTCCCAGTGTCCGGTTAGAGAGGAGCAAAAGATTAGCAGCAAATATATGATGAGATGAGGCCAACAATCTGCAGTGATTCTTTTCTTAGGATTTTCCACGGATCTGTTGGCAACTCAAAGCTTTTCGGTGACCCACCTCCTGTTTTTTTGGTACATTTTGATGCAGCAAGCTGTCCTGATTAAACTGACGATATAAATACCACTTTTAACCACACTTTAAAGACCCACTCCATTAAAAATCATGTTTTTAGGGTTTCCAGCAGGTTTTTGTGGCATTTCCTCATGATGGAGGGCAAGAAAATTAAGCTTAAAATTGCATTTCTGAGTATTTCTTTATTCTAATCGTCATAAATCAGGAGAAGACAAATTAATGCCATTAGAAAAGCTTGTAAATGTGATGCACAAGTTACTACGGCAGGTCACAAGCTCCCTGCTCCACTCTATACCGATGCATCCACTTGTAGATGACTAGATCAATGCATGTACAGTACAAACCAGAAGTTTGGACGCACCTTACCAGAATGAGAAGGTGTGTCCAAACTTTTGGTCTGTACTGTACTTCTTTGTTTTCCTTGTTTGAGCTGACTGATTTTTCCCCCTGATTTTTTTCTGTCTAAATCCTGTATTTCTACTGTAAAAATGAAACAGAGCAACACGTCCTCAGGAAAATATCTAAACACACACTTCATTTTCATTTTCTGCAAGCACAGCACCCCCTTTTAGTCCATCATGTATCATTTTCTTCTGTTCTCAATGATGTTGGGTGGGATCATGATCGGATTTTGTTGCCTCCCCAGATGATGGTCTAACACAGCTTGAAGACGCCCTTGTTGCAGGCTCTCAAGTGGTTTGATTGTGGTTCCTTGTCCAAATGAGGCAAGCTGAAAGGACGCCGTTGGGACATTTTTGTTGGATATGAATCCACAAACTTTTTTGATTGCTTTTTACCTCGTTTTTTCAGCAGATGGCTATTGAAAAACACATTTTCTTTGTAAAGAAATGCAAGAACACTTTTTATTTCTGAAGATACTATATAAAACATTGACATCACTATTTTTTATCTACAGTCGAAACCTTCTGAATTGACTTTTGAGCTGTTTTTTTAAGTTTTGGGTTTGGGTCTGCTCTGAATTCAGCCTCTCGGTTCTATAATACATAAAGAAGGTTTTGACATCTTTCAGCATTCTAAAGCACAGCCTCGGGCAAGAGTGCAGGTCCAATTGTAGTTTCCACGTGCAGATTGCATCACAGAATACAGCACTGGCTGTTTCTTTTTGCCATTTTAAGTCACGTCTTGGCTCAACCCTTAAGGCCCAAAACACAGGAAATCAAAACACCTGGGTTCCTGGCTCCAATCACTTGACTCTCAGTGATGATGCAATTGAACGTATCTCGCAGAAGTCAGAGAGATGATCTCTTGTAACTCCTTCCGCCATGTCTTTTCAAATGGAGTTAGGCACTAGTTTTTTTTTAAAGGTTGAAAATGAATTGAAGAAATGGAGCAACTGAATATTGCAATAATGTGATGGTAGCTTACAAAGTGCCATCACTGGAGACAAATGTATGTAATAAGATTAGTTATCCAGTGAGCATTGCACCAACTAAAAACAGCTCAGCTCCATCGGTGTACAACAGCAGACAGGTAACAAATGTGTGCAGCATGCATAAAAAAAATGCAACTTTATGCAGTCTGCGCTGTTAACCGCACAAAACTGAATACATGAATGAGATCAAGCTGTCAGTTTTTTTGGAAGTAAATTGGCTGAGGACACAAGGGGATGGAAATGGATTTCATGGCTTTGAAACCCCGGCAGTCTCTTCACTGATAAAAGCATAAAACCCATAAAATGGAATCTGTAGAGACAAAAGAGAGATGGATAGAATGAGGAAGAGTGGAGGAGTGCAACAACAATAAAAGCCCTTTGTAAGAGCACTCTGCACACACTTTTGGAAACTCTGAATTTAATAAAAATAATTTTTTATTAGATTTCTGCTGGAAAAGAGCTTATTTTGAAATAAACTGTTTTATTGTTTTAATGTAAGAAGCTTTTTTCCCCCCATAAATGCTGAGTGAATCAAACTCGGCAGCAAGCGAACTTCCACTGCACCAAGGTGAGTAATGCTCCCACCACTCTTCTTTGAGCAATTTCAATGGATTATGAGTTCCTGGAGCGGTTCTCACACCGGTCCTCTGAGTGCTAAATTGGCTCTTGGCTCGGGCAAAAGCACCATGTCACACAGCTCCATTTTAAAGATGCCTGTGGTCTGCAGAAATAGGTTTGCCCAGTCAGAAATAAGCACAAGAATTCATTCTGGGATACACTTTGATGGGTTTTTATGTAAGTGTGACAAAAGTAACCCATCTGTCAGCACAGATTAGCCCTCAGTCCAAATTGGTTGAATATTGAACACCTAAATTCTCCCAACTCGTGACCGCGCCCGGGGACAATCAGGTCCCTCCGAAATTTTTCAAATGTCTCTGAATTGTGGCTTCAACTCAAAGCGTTTATAAGGTGTGAAGCAGAACAAACTTCATGGACAGAAGGCTTTTGTAAGGATCAACCTGAAGATGGAAGAAAATGGACGAGTAGTGGGAATTTTTGACAACAACTGTCAAACTAACAGTTCATACAAGACTTCAGCAACTTCATCTGAGAGTGGATCAAAGTTTAAAAATGTTGGGAGTTTTGAATTTCCAGTTTTAGGAAGAGAAAATGCTTCCCTGTACATTGTATTTATAAAGAAAATTCCAAACTTGCTAACACAAACAACTATGTCTGAAATTAATGCAATTGCCTGTTCTTGGCTAAAAATTCCCAATGATTGCTTCTTTTCTAAAGCTTGAACTTTAGATTTTTATCTTTATTGTTCAAGTTTTATTGATTGTATAATTTAAAGAAAATTGAATATACCCCCCCAAAAAAATCTGAAATCTAAAATCAATTAAAATTTAACGTCTTTTTAGCCTAAAAAAAACCTGAAAAATTGCAGTAACTTTTGTCAGAGTTAGTGTAGGTTGGAGTTTCAGCAGTTAGGGAGGATTTTATTGCACAAATTAGAGTTGGAAGATGTATACAAAGAAAGTCAATTGTCTATCCATTGACTTTATATGAGGACCTGACAGAAAATGATGGCTCCAACCAAAGGAAGTCAACTCAGTCGCCATTTTTTGGAACACAGACGCCACCAAGCTTGAGTCAGACATTGTCAGTAAGCAAGGATTGGTTCGAGTTGGTCTAAGTCCATTTCTATGGCAACCACTGCCAACCCATAGGAGTGAGTTTGTTTGAGGTCCACACCCTTGTTACTACTACTACTTGAAAAATGTTCGACGTGAGAGCACAAAGCTTTATTGAAGCATCTGATTGGCCAGTTTATAACTTGAAGAACTTGCACTACAGAAAGAATATTACGAAATAAGATTAGAATTGTCAAGAACATGCTACAAAAAAGTATCATAGCATGAATAGTTATTTAGATAAATAGAACAATAGCTGTTTATTTCTCTATAGAAGTCTATAGAATTTTTACTTCTCAGAGCCAGCGGGAACTCTGTATATGAGAACTGGACTTATTGACCCCTCCCCTTGCGTTCCAAATACAGTCAATGATTGTATTAGTACATTGTGCAACGCAGCTTTCTTCACCCTTAATCCTAAAGTTCTGCCTTTTTTTTCGAGCTACCCCAATTCTTTTGATGCCGATTGGCTGGAATAAGTTATCCCAAACAAACCCAATCTGGGGAATCAGCAACAACCAGTGCAGGGTTGGTGGGAAGATAAGCAGAGAAGTTAGTCTCAAGACCCTGGTTTTACACAGTTATCTGTTCTGCTATAAGCCCCCGTGCAGCATTTGTTTTTTGCAGAAACAGCTCTTGAGTTTCCAGACTCATAACCAGCTTAGAGCCTTCCCTCATTATTTGCTTGTGCAGCTTTTCTGTGATGCTGCTGCCAATAGAAGACTGAGCAGCACATCTGTTTTTGACAGTAACCCATTATGGAGTTTTGTGTTGTTAACAAACCCAGCAACCCCCCCCCCCCCCCCCCCCCGCTCCTTCTATAGAATGTCTAGTGCCATTCTGTCTCCCCTTGCAGGGGATGTTGGAGTAAATATTCCAAAACTGATGAACTGTTGTGTTTTCATCTGGTTGTCAACATCTCTCCTGACTTTTGTTTCTGCTCTTCTTTCTCTCATCAGATGTTTTGGCTTGGTTTTAATTGAACGTTTTAGTATTTTTGTTTTTCCATAGTAAAGAATCCCTTCATAGAAAAGCTCTTGATTGAATAAATAGGTAAAGATAAATAAATACATAAAAATACATAGAATAGTACAAAAGCCGCAACAACCTACCTTCCTATTTTTCCCATTTTCTTGTGATAACTTTGTTTTCTTGTGATGACGACATCTGTTATCTCTTAATCACATGAAAACAATTTTTTTTCTTGTGACAGCGAGATCAAGAGATACTGTTTCTCATTAGCATGAGAAAAATGGAAATTTTATTTTTACTGGTGATCACCATATTTCTGCTTGCAGACAAAATTATGTAACCATTTAGATGATCTTGTCCCCTTCACTGATGAAATTAGCATCATTGATGTCATTATCACGAGAAAACCGGCAAAAATAAATTAAAACCTTCAGAAAGGTGGGTGGTTCTAGGCTTCATCTGTCAGGAACTGGTGGTGCAGGAGACCGGATGTGGTGGCACATAATGAAACATGACTAAAAACACCTCAATCGAACAAACGTTAAACATGTTGACCAATCAAGGACTTGGAGTTGGTAGTGACGTGTGAGTAGCATCCTTTACAAAACACAGATGTGCCCGCTATTTGTGCCCAGCAAGAATTCTAAGACACCAAGTCCTTCATAAATCGGAATAGAGCTGTGAAAGAAAAAGCCTAGAGCAAGATTCAAGAGATTTACACCGCTTTGACACTTCACATCAAGCCTCTTCCAACATGCGCTAGTATCTGGTAGTAACAGACTTGCGTTAATATTCCAAAGCGCAAACAAAAACCTATGTTCAGCACATTCTTGAATGCGCCACACATGCCAGGTGTGTACATAGCATTACAGACATGACTGACTTAAAGTTCTCTACAGCTCATCTTCCTTTGTCTTAGTTACAGATCATGGTGGGCCTACTTAATTATGAGGAGATGATTCACTAGCATGACTCAAGTGATGTGTCTCAAGAATTACCCCAAAGCTCTTCTGATTCTTGTGTTTTACATGATCGTGTTCTGCCTCGTCTGTCCACACATTAAAACACTGCCGTGCTCAAATTCACAAATCTATTTCAGGTCTAATTGTGGGTGGCTTTCTGTTCTGTTTCAGTTCCTTTTACTGGCTGTCTTGGAGGCACACTTTGAGCTGAAGATATTTTGCGTGACTTTAGTTCTGAACAGAGCTTGTGGTAACTGTCATTTCCCAGAATCATCTCCTAAAAATATCACAATTTGTCAGTTTTAAAGCCAATTAATAGTTTACTTTTAAATTTTATAGGCTGCTTTTTTAACTTATTTAAAATGTAGGACAGGTTGTTATGTCATGTGAATAAGCATGAGCTTTTGTCATTTAGGTGATAGTTTGAGGCTAGAGTGACAAACCTGCCTTTTAGAGCTAATCAACAGAACGATGTCCAACACTCCACAAGGAATACATGTGTAAAGATAGATGGCATTATCTATGCTTCTTCTAAATCTACAAAACCCTGTCAGCAAAGGAGCCCCTGTGAGAGGGGATTATGGGTATTTTCACAGCATTTTATTGCTGTGGCTCTTATTGTTATATTTTTCTTAAGTCTTCTGTGCTTGAATAAAATATGATTTAGAAATGTTCCAAAATGTTTACAAAGGAGGAGACTTAAAAGATCATTTGTTGACACTGAAATTATTTTTACTTAAAAAAATGCAATAGTGATTTATAAAATCTCTAACTAATTTTCCCTGAAAGTCATGTCTTATGCCATGCTATTTATGGCAGAAAGGGGATTTTATTTCATTTTCAACACAAGATTTATTGCTTAATTAAGGAAAGTTCCGATTTTGTTCAGTTTAAATTATTATTTATGTAAAATGAGTGTCTGATAAGCCCCAAAAACATGTTTTTGTGACTTGCAAGAATAAACTGATATTTAATTGTATCATTAACTTGTGAATTTCATAGTTATGTCATATTTTGGCACAGAAAATCTGCTATATTTTTCAAATTTTGCTGGTTTATCGTGTCAGGTTTTCATATAAGGAACAAATTGCTATTATTTTAGGGTTTTAGTGCTATTACATGTCCATTAAAGGTTTATTCTGAGTTTCTCTATACAATTAGACAATTTCTCTATCTAAACAAAGCTTAAATGACTGCAATACTTCTTTGTATTTGTAATTTTTCTTTTATTTAGTAACTTTATGCTACACAATCACTTCAGTAATGTTTAAAAAATCATTATGTGAAGATCATTTTATTAGATTAACACTGGTGCAAATGTTCTTCCAAAGAACACAATACTTATTTAAAACATATACGCTCACATATACGTTCTTTTGCTTGTGAAATAACATGGACATTTCTCACCATTTTCTTTTTACATTTTGAAGGTCAGAGTTCAACCATTGATGTGATGATCCTTAATAATACAGATACATTTATTGCTTGTGATGCTTGTCATCTTGAATGAACTAAATCAAATCAAATCAAATCAAATCAAATCAACCTTTATTTATATAGAACTTTTTCAACAACATATGTCACCCAAAGTGCTGTGCATAAAATACAATAAAATTAAAAACAAGATAACAAGACGAACAGTGCGAATAAAAAAAAATAAAAATAAAATAAATATGTAAAAAATGATAAAATGATCGTATGTAGAGACCTGGCTTTGTCCTGAAGTGGGGAAACGATATTTTGGGGACATGTCCACATCAGCGACCCCCCCAACCCAAGTTCACGGAGAACACCACCACAGGACCCCCCAGATCCGATCAAAAGAGTCAGACCCGGGAGATCCCGCTGCAGCGACCCTGCTCACTGAGAAGGGTCAATCACTGATGTGGAGGATCCCTCAGAGGAAAACACTGGAGTGTAATAAGATGTAAAAGGAATAAAATTAAAATTAAAATATATTTAAAACATGAACAACAAACAAATAATTACATAAACCTTAATAGACATATGAAATGGTAAGAGTGACTTAAAAATAAATAAATAAATAAATAAATTTACATACAAATATAAAACTAGTAAAAAGAAAGAGAAAAAAAAATAATTAAAATATCAAATAAATTCCTAAAATTCAACTAAAAGCTAAATTAAAAAGGTAGGTCTTAAGCCTTCCCTTAAAAACATGAACATTCTTTGCGGCCCTGAGGCTCTCTGGGAGGCTGTTCCACAGGCGAGGTCCGTAAAAACTGAATGAGGCCTCGCCGTATGTTTTTGTACTAACTTTTGGAATAACCAAAAGGCCGGTATCAGAGGACCTCAGGGTGCGCGAGGGCTCAGACTTTAAAATCATGTCAGATAAATATGAAGGCCCAAGACCGTAAAAACATTTGTAAACCAATAAAAGAACTTTAAAATCAATTCTGTATTGCACAGGGAGCCAATGCAGCGATTTTAAAACCGGTGTAATGTGTTCCCGCCCCCAGGTCCTCGTCAACACACGTGCCGCTGAATTTTGCAGCAGTTGAAGATTTGCTATTCTTGTTCTGGGAAGACCAGAGAGCAGGGCATTACAGTAATCTAGTCTGCTGGTAATAAAAGCATGCATCAGCACCCCTGTACTGGCAAGAGAGAGAAATGGGCGGAGTCTGGCTATATTTTTTAGATGATAAAATCCTGTTTTTGTGATATTTTTAATTTGTGGGATAAAATTCATCTCAGACTCAAAAATGACACCCAGGTTTCTCACACACTGAGAAGTTTTGTAATTCTTTAGTTTAGATAAAACTATCTCTCTCTTGTCTTCAGAACCGATCACTAAAACCTCTGTTTTGTCCTGGTTTAGCTGTAGGAAGTTCTCTGCCATCCATGACTTAATGTCTAAAATGCATTTTAAGAGTGTGTTGACCATCATCAGGAGACACAGCGATGTAGAGTTGAGTGTCATCAGCATAGCTACGAAAACAAACGCCATGCCTCCTGATGACATCCCCCAGTGGCAGCATATATAGATTAAAAAGTAGTGGGCCTAAAATTGAACCTTGGGGGACCCCACAGTTGATGTCAAAAACCCTTGAGGAGCAAGTATCCATACTTACGTAAAAACTTTGATCTGTGAGATTGGAATAAAACCACTTTAGTACGGTACCATAGATGCCCAAACCTCTCAGCCTGTTGAGTAAAATACTGTGATCTACAGTGTCAAATGCAGCACTGAGATCCAGTAGTCCCAGAACTGAGAGTTTCTGAGAATCCAGATTACATCTAAATACATAGCCAGCTCCAAATTTGCCCGACCATTTATTAAATACAACCTAAGCGTTGCATTTAGAGCCTGAGTTAGCCCTGAACAAAGCATGCTCACAAGCAGAAACACACCATGGGAGCACCATTATTCTAGGCGTGCTTCTCAGTTGAGTGAATATATTAAAAATAAACGTGTTATGACATTAGAGGCCTTTCAAAAATGTTAATTGTAAGCAAAAAGCCTGAGGGTGTCAAATGCAAATCTGCTTCACCCAATAAATCTCTTTTCCTCTTTTTGAGGATGCTACACTACAGTGTGGACTGAAGAAAAAACGCTTTTAATTATGTCTTTTAAAGTTATGAAGCTTTGATAAAAAAAGGAAGAAAGATTTCTGTGCATCATTGGTTCATATGTTTCACTTTCATGTTAACCTAAAAGAAGCACACCAATTATTCAGTGTAAAAGCAGTCTATAGTCAGTTTAGATATAAGCAGTTAGCAAATTATTTGAAGTCTGTCATGCTAAAATTTTTTTGAATTAGCAACATATACTGTGAAGGGGTTAAATGTCATCCAGGAAAGTTTTTTCTAGCTATGCAGGTCACTGGAGATATGTCTTGTTCCTAAAGAATAATTGTGCCACACAGCAGTAGATGCACAGTCAGTAGAGCATCTGTGGAGGTTTTCTTTGTTTCTGCTTCTTTCCAGAGGACAGCTTCATTAATAAAAGTCAGGATAAAACTTAAACTGAAGTTTAAAATGGTTTAATCAGCCTAGAGTCTGCGTAAAAAAAAGTGAATCTGCTTATGACATCATTTTTTTTTTTTTAATATAGAGCATTCTGTCCAGAGTGGTGCTGCCCTGTTCTGATCTTCGAGATCTATCATCTGGTCTGTTTACCAGTTTTCTCTCCACTGCTTTCTGCTGATTTGCTGATTGAAGTGTCTTCTTATTCTGATTGACTGAGAACACCTGATCCAGGTAATGAGCATCAAGAAGTGCAGTAAGAGCTGGAAAACAGGGGAGGTGGTAGATCTTGAGGACCAAGATGGGTCAGACCTGGTCTATTTCTGTGCTTTGTTTATTTTCGTTCTCTAAATTTATTTTATTTCAACAATTCAGTTCAGTTCTTTGAGAAGGTGCCAGTTTGCTACTCAGGTGGTCTCAAAGCTGTACACGAAAAGCAAAAATCATCAACATCCAAGCTTAATAATTACCAACAATTGTATCCAGCTAAGTCCAGATCTTTCCAATAAGGCCAGAATGTCGTCATTGTATAATGACAACCCGTACATGTGATCAGCAGATAACATCATGAGATTTTCTGTGTAATACTGTATTGAGCAAGCCAAAAATGACAGTTGAAAATACTTGCACCTGGTGGTCATGCATAGCAAAAACAGCGGTTGTAAGTTTTCTTAGAAGACTATAGATGCAGAAGGAGGGATTTGGCCGAAGTCATGTTAGTCAAGTTACCCAATCGGAAGACACCCTTCATCAGTGCTTTTTAACCAATAGAAAGGATAAAACATTATTGTTTGACGAAAAATTTACATTTTTACAAAAGGCATACGGGTTTAAATGATTATTAAAAAAAGATTTTTATAGAGCTAACTCTCTATTGTCAAAATTTTCCCAACAGGGAACCTAATACACATGAGCCAATTAACTCATTTTCATAAAATGTTTTTTTTAATTGTTGCATCAATATGTTGAGATCCTGGATAAAATAAGGCAAATTAGTCACACAAATGCACACACAAATAATCTATCTGTGTACATGTGTTTGCTTGTTTGTAAAGGATCCAGCAGCACGGCTTCAGCATCACACAGACAGACCAAAACGTGCGACAGCATCACAGGAAGCTCACCTGCTGCTTTTGACCCTGACTCATAAACTAAACTGCCAGCTGGGGCGAGGATGATGTATAATGTGCTTGTGTGTGTTGCATCAGTTTTGGATCCCTGCACACAGGATGTAATAGGTCACATCCTGTGATATTTACTGGATGTTGACCTTTTCTTATAACTCAGCTCTGGCAAATGTGGTCTGCCGATGATACATGCCGTCGATATTCGTGGCAAACACAGTGATGGAACACACTTTTGGAATAAAATATGTTTAACAATGGGTTTAGTCAAGAAGTTTGTTCACCTTTCTTCAGCACATATCTGACTTTGTGGAATGGGTGAGGATTGTAGCCTACAGGAGGTGTCAGTTCTCTGAGGAAGACGATGGGGTGACCTTCGTTAGGCAGCTTATGGTTCAGGCCCCTCTGTGTCAAAATGCTAGCACAAAAAAATGTCAGCTGAGAAGAGTACGCTACTGTTTAAAGTCTGGGTAGAAGCAAACAAAAAGAAATTCATAATATTTCCATTTTTGAAAGGTCAGACTTACGAGCTTAAATGTTTTAAGCAGTTTGAGGTCTTAAGGAACAAAGAAAAGTTCTGTTGATTGCTACCCGGGTTGTCTGCATACAGATCATACATAGTATCATAATATATCTATCATTAATCTATTTTTTGCTATTGATGTTTCTTATCTACACGTGGTTCTTGCTGAAAAACCCTGTGTTGAAATGTTGAAGACGTCACCAAAATTTAATCTATCATTTAATTATTATTTTAATTTCTGTTTGAGTTAATCCAAACTAGAACTGCTTTTATTAAGTTGTCCATAGTATGTCTGCATTTAAATCAGATTGATTGAACAGCAGAATTCCAGTTAAAACTTAGACTCAGTAGGGGGTCTTCTGTCAAACATGATTCATGGGAGTCCATGGAGTCTGATGACTTGCTGCAGGAGGATCTTAATGGTTTCCACAGGAGAAGGGAGCTTATAGGAAGAGGAAATGCCCCTTGAACACACTGTACAACAAAGATGGTGGAATTATAGTTGAGGAGCCTATTGATATAAACGACACTGTTTGCTTAATAGATGTCCTGGTCAGGGCAAGGTGAAACATGTTCTGCAATGTCCGACACCAGGCATGGCCACCAAAATCTTTGCTGGATAATGGTGTACCTTTGAGTACCAGACATACTTTTGAGCACCAGATGGTAGTAGAGGAGGAAGGGATGAACCAGGTGATGACTCAAAGACTGAACAGAGACACTGTGGAAACATTGATGTACCTTAGCTTCCAAATCCATCTTGGTGGCAACGAAACAACCAGTAACGGAAAGTATCAAATATAAGGGGTTGTCTAAATCCTTACAGTCACAAGGAGACATAGCATCAGTGTCGATATTCTTTTTGCCTGTTCAATAAAAAAAGAACAAACAATACTGTTCAAGAATCAAGTCACCGGGCTTGAGGAGCATTTAAAATCCCACTTGTTATTTTATGATTTATATTCAAAGCATTCCCAGTGGTCTTTAAATTATGATTTTGCTGTTTTTAGGTAAAATTAAAAAAAAAACTGTGTCATTTCAAAGGGCATGGTTTCTGCAGAGCAGCAGGAAATATTTAGAAATTCACATCTATTCACAATCCCAATGTAATAATTCTAGGGGAACAAAAATGGTGAGCAATATTGGAGCAATCCAGTCTTACAGTTTTGAGCCAGATTCCAGCTAGGACAAGGAAATTGGAGACGTACATGGATCTATTTGTCTACAAGTGGATGCATCAGAACAGAACAGAGCGTTGAGCTTTTGGCCCTCTACTTAAATAAAATTGGTTTAAAATGGAAATTTGACAAATAAAACAGCATCTAGTCAGCATCATTTTAGCTGTGTAGCAGCAATAAATAACCTTTGTTAATACACACTTAAAATAGGCTTGAGTTTCTGTCTATTTTATCTTTTTTCATGGATTTTCCTACATCTTCTCCTCCACAGCACCTAGTGTGTTGTATATGTGAGAGTCTGTGATTCATTTTTAAGGCTCAAATATACAAATTTTAAAGGGATAAAAGATGCTGACCTGTTAGCAAAAAATTCCAGCTCATATCGGCTGCTGACCCAACTGTTTACCGACAAACATTTTGTAAATCTTGCCTTAAATCTTGCAACTGAAAATCTATTTAGTGAGTGTTTGCGAAAAAATGACACAGATTATCTTTTTGGATGTCAAACGAGGACGGGGATGAATCACTTCATCAATATGCAGCTTCTTTCCACCGGTTTCATTGGGCACGTCAGAGAACAATATGTTCTGAATGAGCCGCTGCTTTTCTCCAAGCACGCCTGAAGGACTCACAAAGCCCACTAACTTCTGCACAATCATTCAGCATCACAGAATAAAGCAACACTCAACTGCTTCTGTCTATCCTGTAAAAAAAGTGTAAATCCCTTTCATCTACCTTTGATGGCCAGCTGCTGATCCAAACAGCTGCTGTCACTGTCACACACAATGCTATCAGCATTATTATCTATTGGAACCAGTGGGGAACTGCAGCACGTGGGTGTCTAAAGCTTCATCTGGAGGAGTGACAGGGAGGCTCTGTGATCTGTAATCAACAGCTAGTGACCGCCCAAGCAGCTCGGCCAATTGTTTAGACAGCCAGGTGGAATTAGATTAGCTGATTGGGTCATTGGCAATTTGTCTGAGAGGTTATTGACCATTTTAACCGGCTGGAGGATAAATTCTGCAGGAGTAAAAAATACCTCTGCTGGATTCACCGGGGGTTTTGATTTAAAAACATGAAAAACAGGGACACGGACTCGATGCATGTACCATTTCCTAAACTATGCCTAAAAGCATTTTTTTTTAATTGAACATTTTGTCAGATGTCTTTCTTTTTCAATCATTTATTGACCTATGCAGATCAAACAATACATTTATATATAGGAAATTTCTTGCTTTTCATAAATAGTGATAACATGGTGTATGAAAATTGATACATGGAAGGAAGGTATATGCAACCTGCATGAACGTGGCAGCCATATACACATGAAACAATGGTGAAGAAATAGAGTAAATAAAATGCATCGCATTTACATAACTGTATTGTCTGCACAATAGGGCACACTGGATAATAAGGTGAATCGTCAATGAATGATCTATTCATGAACTGTGACAAACTGAACACATTTTGTGTAGGAGAGACGACAAAGAGGAGATTGATTGACAAAGTCAACAGCCAATCAGGATGCTGAACATAGTGCACTGTTCTAAAAAAACAAAATCTAAACAAGTTTGCAAAATTGAAAAGAATCCATGAAACCGTGACATCGCTAAAGATGAACAACAGTAAGGCTGAGGGAACCATGTACTTATATTGGGGCCACAAACATTTTTAACAGTTTTAGTTCTGCATTGCTAAGGTGCAGGAATGTGCAGCCATAAGCCACCTCAGTGGGTGTTATGTGAACACACAATAACAGTGAAGGTGGGCTGAGGAATAGGCTCGGTTGCAATTTTAATGCCTGAAAATTCCTTTAAAAGCGGTAGATTTAAAATTAATTTATTAGGAATGGATTCAAGCCAGAACAACATCTGCTTTTTAACTGGTCCAAATGTTTTTTACCACTACAGTTGAGGTACATTGAAGGTAAACCTGTTACAATAGTGTCCCTTCTTTGTGTGTGGTAACACTGTCAAAAGTTGCAGAAAAAACTATCAACCAACGGAAAAACCATCTGACTCATATTTCAAATGAGACAATCAGTTTAAGGTTTTTGTGTATGGAAAGTAAAAGCTATCACATATTTCCATCATCACTTTGGCATACTATTTTAATTTTCTGCAACTTTTAAGTGGTTGGGATAGGCTCCAGCACCCACGTGAAACCAAAAGAGATACATTTTTAAACTTTTTAATTAAAGGGAATCAAGCTTGCTTGGTGTGCATGGATGTCTTTTTATGTCTTGTCAAGTTGAATCTTTGGCCATAAAAATCAAAAAGAGAAAACAGATGTTGAGAAAGGTTCCAACGTTAGTGAAATTGAAGTTACTAAATCTGTGCTGCAGCCGTCTCCACTGGACGTACAAGCTTTACAATATCAAAGCTAAAAGCTGCTGCAGGAAGTGCTAAACAAGAAACCTGCCTGTTTGAGACTTTCCAAAAATATTTCCAAGAGTATTCATTGTGTTTGAAACAGGGAAATGTGCAGCTGCAACATTTGTTCAGTGGACAACTGTTTTACAAAGTAGGTGTCAAGTGAACTGTAAAAATGTGTTCAAGGTTTTTAGGAAGAGTTTTTGCTGTGTTTGTTGACATTGAGATCTTTGGATGTTTGTCTTAGCCTGCCTGTCCAGGCCTGGCAATCACTAGGACCATGTCATCTGCTTTCTATGTTGCTCACACTCTGAAATGGGACGTGTCCCTCCCACTGCAATCTGTCTCCATTTCAGAGCTGACACTGGGGAGGGATTCTGGTCACTGTACACACAGTCTCTTCCTTTCCCCACCCACTTGTCATTTGGTGCCCAGATGGAGCCGTTGCAGGCGAAGGACGCTAGCTGTGCAACCTACTTTTTTACTTCGGAGAATCTGCTTTAAGGCATGGGGAAGGAAGGAGAAAAAACATCAATGGAAAACTGTAGCCTCGTTCTGTATCTAGTAGAGTGCGCAGAAAGACACAGAAACAGCACTGTCTTTTTGAAAATGGAGCTAAAACTACAACAAAAGTCTTGCAAAATATTGTATACCCAACTAAAATGTATTCGCATAAATTAATGTGAAGACCCAGGCTGGTTGAGATTCTTAGTCTAGTCCAGAGTCATGGGGCTGGAGGAGCCTTTTCCAGCTGCTTTGGGACACATACTGTATATAGACTCGCATTCACTCCTGAAGGACAATTTAGAGTCAACATGCAACCTATGAAGCATGTTTTTGGACTGAGAGGAAAGCAGAGTGCCTGGAAAATCCCTCACATGCACATGGAAAACATGCAAACTCCAAACAGAAAGGTCCCCACCAGGATTTGAAACAGAGGCTTTTTGCTTGTGAGGGGAGACTAACCATTGTGTACTCTAAACGGAAGTGTTAGTCCAAAAATGTGTACAAAGGTGCAGCATTAAAGAACTTCAGTGTTTGTAAAATGTAGAGAATAGCAGCTAGATAATTCAAGATGATGTTACCCCAATAATGTGCATTCTATGACTTGTTCTAATGTCACTTGTAGAACATAAAAATGAAGGATTTGAAACTAAGCAAGAAAAGCGCCAGTTGCAAAAGCTTTGCCCTGTACGATTTGCATTTCAGTGCCTCCCACCATAGATGCGGTGACTCATTGAGTGCTTGTGTAATCAAGCTTCAAGGGGAATTTGCAAAGCGTCAATGAAAGCCTACAAAGTTTCAATTCATGCAAACACTTCACTGAATTGTGGCTGGATATATTTATACCTGTAGAAACATAGTGCATGACAAATAATTGCTGTAATTATGAGATGTTCTTCCTGCAGCTGAAAACTTATCTGGGGACCTTTTATTGTTGTTCCTGACCTAAATAATCAGAGCCTCAGATCTGGTCACAGTTTATATGGAGGACACAGCCTGTACTGTTGTTTTCTGAAAGTTAGTTCTTTCTCCCTGAAGCAGGACAGGAGATGCATGTCCTGCCCTGAAAGAGGACATCATCAGTGAAACATGAGCTTCATGGACCTGAGGAGGAGGCCGGCCACTGTGGAGATGAAATGCACTTCAGTGTGTTGTCAAGAATGAAAACAACAGAAGCTTGGCAGAGGAATTCCGTCGGGGAGAAGGTGGGGAGCTCGGATTGCATTACATGTTAGGCTGAAAACATATCCTCCAAGTGAGTGCACAGTGCAGCAGCTTCACTGTGTGGTGCAGGTTTTCCCTCTCACTCAACATGTGAGCAAAAACTGAGGCCAAACATCTGGTTTTGGAGGAAAACTGCTCAGAAAGCTTCCAAATGGACCTGCTGACTCTTCCCAATCACTCAAGACAATGTACAGCTTAAACTTACATTAAAGTCCCACTCTGTTAATCCTTTGATCTATTGTGAATGTCTTTTAATTATAATTATGCCGTTTTTAGCTAAAATCAAACCAACCTAGTTTTCTAGGACAAGGTTTCTGCAGAGCGCCAGTAGTTCATCAGACATTTGCCTCTGAATTCTGGGTTGGCATAGTGTAAGCCTGCCCCCAACTTCTCATCAACCCTTTTGTCTACACTCTCTCCCGCTAACTTACTGCCCCTCACAACCCCTATACCTAACATTACCGGTGCATCAAAAATGGCGAGCAATATCAAAGCAATCCAGCTGTACAGTTTTGAGCCAGATGCCAGCTCAGATGAGGAAAACAAAGACGTACATGGAAATATTTGTCTGCAAGTGGATACATCAGAATGGAACGGAGAAGGAAGATTGTGGTCCGCACAGCGTTTTTTTCTATGTCACAAATAAGCTCTTTTTCAAACTGCATTTTTTCGGCCGTTCCTGGTTTAGCAATGATTTAAATTAAAAAATACTCAGAAATGCCATTTTGAGACAGTTTTTACATATATTGCCTTCATCCTGAGAAAATTAATATAAGAACGTGTTAAAAAACACAATTGTTATAGGAGTGGGTCTTTAAGACATTACAGCAAAATGACAGAGAACATTTTGCTTTTGTTTCTTTTATCAAAGAAATGAACACCTGTTATAAATCTTGTTATAAAGCTTTAAAAAAGCCATAAAAGTGAATTGTGCACCTTATCTCCTCTAAGTAGGTCCTGTTAGCCAACAAAGTAGTCCAAATGACCTTACTTTCCAGGTACTTTCGATTATTAGAGGAACAGTAATGTTGTCAAAATCATTTTCTGAAACCCTTCCCTCAAAGTGAAAACGCCACATGAAGTTTTTATGGTCTGTAGGACAGGTGCCTCACCCTGCTGTGTGTGAAAGGAAGACTATTTCTCAGCCAAGTATTTATTATAGCAGAAAGAAACTGCAAGATGCCATTATTAGGTAAAATGCCCCCTGGCAAAGAATCTGATATAAACAGGCTTTCATTGGGATTTTATTAAGCCATCATTTGAGTTATGAGTCTTTTAATGCTCACAGTGTCTGGGGAGAGATAAGTTAGGTGTGTGATGATGAGATCTGTGGCGGTGGTCTGATTTTATTGGTTTTGTTTTGTTTTTTTGGGGGGGAGGAGTTAATGTTTTGCATTGTTGTCTGAGCTGTAGTTTTCTCCTTTACCTAACAATTAGTCTGAATATTTGATTGCAGATAATGTAAAGCAAGATACTTTTCACAACCTTTTCTGTTTTGCCTGTCTTTGGTTTTTGCCATATTTCAGTTCTGTCCTTTTTTTGTTCTTGAATTTTAGAGAAAGTAAAAAAATGTGGTTTTTAGGTCAACCACTAACATCATCTTTCATGTATACGTTCACACCAGACATGTGACAGACGTTCTTGAATGCACATTTAGCATATGGTGTTCACACAGGACTGTTGTGACCTGATACTAGCGCATGTTCACCACCTACAGTTGGAAGAGACTTGGTGCGAAATGTCGAAGCAGTGCAAATCTGGTGAATCTTGCTCCAGGATTTTTTTTTCACAGCTCTATTTCGATACATGAAAATGGTAAATGGCGTATACTTATATAGTGCTTTTCTACCAACAAGGACAAAGCGCTTTACAGTCACAGACTCATTCACCCAGTCACACACACACTCACACACTGGTGGCCTCTCCAGACTTGGTGTCAAATTAATTCCATTTAGGCACAAACAAAGTCCCTGATAGGTTAAGTTCAACTGGTTTAACTTCAGGGGTGGGATTATATAAATTCGCTTCCTTCCATTCCCTTTCAAGCAATCTTTGATTTAACGTCTAATTATCCTAAATTTGATACGTCTTTGTATGAATGCTGATTGTATTGTTTTGTTCATTATCTTACTTTGATTGCTGGAAATAAACCATTTCAAATCAAATCAAATCAAATGCACGTTCAATGAACACTTTTTGTACGTAGCGCCTAAAAACGCAAGTGTTTTGGACGTGAAAGCCTAAAAGTTGCACATACCCATGTTTATATAGACTTTTTATTGGAAATGGTCACTTGAACATGTTTTTGAGTCTGGTGTGAATATAACATTACAGTATAAGTCATCCAACTGTCCAGCTATATGCTGATATGCAGCATTTATGAATGTTGTCTAAAAAAAAGTGGGTAACACATTTACTGTAAATCATTTTTTATAGATTTTTTTTTCTACAGATTTGAGTTTATTTAGCTTACTTGTAGGCAAAGTGATCATTTTTATGCAAAATTTGATACAACCCCTAAATACTTCCATTGCTTCCTATAAGCCAGTGTTTTTCAACCTTTTTTGAGCCGCGGCACACTTAAACCTTGACAAAATCTCGCGGCACACCAGCATTCAAAAAAAAAAAAAATAAGAATAAAAAAAAACGGGAGAAACTCAGTCTGTTCTGAACAGTTCCTCCACAATCTCACATTCATTTTTTTATAATTGTGGCAGAAAACGCTGGAAGCTGCAGCTGTTTTTCTCTCTAAAAGATGTAATAAAAGTTAAGTTAAAAGATTTAAAAACTGTTTGATTTGTGTTCGTTGTGGTTTCAAAACGTTAAGAGGAGAGACGAGTTGGGTTACTTTTAACCCAATGCATCATGGGAGATGTAGTTAAATAATCCGCCGAATGCAGAACGACCCGGTCTCTGAGCTTCATGGTTTTGTTCTCTTGTTCCACGGTCTGATACCTGATTCTGTGGAAAGCTACACCGCTAAAGACGAGCTTTAGCTGGTATTTTATTTGAAACTGAGCGACTTTATCAGCAGAATGCACAACAAGGAAGTGAAGACTTTAACCACTTCTGATTGGTCAGACTGATGACACGTGATTAAGAATCCAAGAATGATTGGTGGAGACAGTTAAAGGGGCGGGACTTTTCCTAAAACGGAGATTAAGCTGCAGCTAAATCGGTACCGTCATTTTTATCAAAATGTCTTTAATAGAATCAAATAAACACAAAGAAAAAAGTATTTTATGATCTGTCATATTCCTTATTTCTTAGTGTTTTTAGGGCTTGTTTGGATGAACAAAGAGGTGAAATCCTGGAGATCATAAATGTTTCAGTTGAGGGCAATTTCCCACGGCACACTAGTGTGCCGCGGCACACTGGTTGAAAAACACTGCTATAAGCTTCCACTAAACTGGGTCCCTAACCCATGCACTCTCTCCTAAACATCTCCTTTAAATTTAAATCTAGCGGAGAAAATAAAACTCTCCTGCATATTATGGGTCTCCAAAGACCCTCCTTCAGTTGGTTATACTTAATAACTTCTTACTCGGAAGTCATGTTTTCGTCCATCTCAATGAGCTTTAGTTGATGTGGTGAAGTTGCTGTTGTACTTTTATAGCTCATTGTTCAGTCAAATCCATCCATCCATCCTTCATTGGTCAAGGGCGCCCTGGAATCCAAGGAACCGGACAGCTAACCTGTAAGGGAAAATCTTCTCCAGCTTGTATCTGTATCTGGGATCGGGACCAAGTGTTCCTGACCCACAGCTTATGGAGATCTTGAACTTTGGGAATACCTCCAACTTTTCAACACTACATATGAGTATGCTATGGAGGCTGAATCTCTGATTAGCACTTTTCTGTTTTTGTCTGTTTTAAACCTAAACTTAAAAACAAAGGCAGTGATCTTACCCAACAATATTAACAGGACCACCCTCACCATCGCTTTAGATCATAAAATAGTGCATAGGTTTCTTGTACCGAAATTATTGCGCAGAAACTATTTGTAATCTTTTTTTTCTTTTCTCGTGGCACCAACCAATTTATTTAGCAGGATATTCACAATAAAAGAAGCTTCTAAACGTCTTAACTTCTTCCAGACTGTCAAGAGCCTGACATCAAATCCAATGAGCCAGGAAAGTGCCTGGCTATAGCAAAGAGAGCGGTAGCATTCAGCGGGAAATATATTAGCCGGTGCTAAAAGCCTCCCAGAGTGTTTCTTTTTCAGAAAAATATCAGAAGGGTCATAAACAACAGGTTGATTTTTTTCAATTATTTTTTATTTCCCCTTCAGGCGAAGAGAGTTTCGAGGACGAGCTGAAATGCCTTCTCGCCGACATCACTGCTGCGTGTGCATCATTACTGGAGAAACTTTTACAACTGCTTTGCACTTATGAGGGCAATAATAATAAACCAGATTTCAACGCGCAGAAAGAAGTTATAAGAGGACTTTAATATCCCTTTCTGTTTGTGTCACCTGCTGCAGGCAGAGGCCACGAAAGTGGCTGCAGGGAGACAAAAAAAGAGCTAATCATCATCAATAAAAATCTAATACTCTTCTGCTTGCCTATAGTAGTGCAAGTTATGAGAGGACAGGAGGATTTTATGGCATCAGAGAATACTGTGACATTAAAAAAATCAAGCTGATGTGATTGCTTTTGGGGGCGATTTTATGTTCAAACTCAGTGAAACCTTGAAAAAATTGGACCCAGTGAGGTGGGGGTAGTAGGGGTGGGCTTTCCCGGCGTATGAACCTGATCTTCCTCCTCTCCTGAGAGCCTCAGTGTACTGTACATTTTCCAGGGGGTCATGGTGCATTTATAGGAGAAAGCGATTGAGTAAAATTCAATCCAACAGGCTTGACTGGGAACTGTGCAGTGTGTCTCAGCAGGAGGGGGTCAGCCAAGACAGTTGACAATATAGCTCGGCGTGTGCAGTGAGCTGTGCTGTGGCTGAAAGTGGTCGTTTCGCATGGAGAGGTCTCATGGGGTCTACCTGCACTGATGTTATTGAGTAAATTCTAACTCAGATCCAGAGGATCCTGTCTGTGTCTTGAATTTCAAGGCCTTTGAAGCTGAACGAGTTTGGTAGAATATGCCATTTGCAACAACTGTAAACCAAAATATCTGTAAAGATTATAACAAGCTACTGTATTATTGGCTCCAAGTCTTTCGTCTTTTACCTCATTCATCAAGGTAATAATTCAAACAACTATTTGCTGATCAGACCTTTCAAAGTCTTCACATTTAATGATTAGTTCCTCAGTGATGAAGCTCTATAGTCTCACTGCTGGGGTCCTTCGACTAGTGCTGACGTCACAGAAACCACCATGTTTGTTTGTACGATGACGTATCAGATAGCGATTGGTCAGGGCAAATTACGATACTACCATAGGAGAATATATTATGCTTTCCGTTGTAAACAGAGCTCCAACATAGAGCGAAATTATCTTCTGAACGTGCTTTTATTATTGTTGTGAAAATTATTAAGTGCTTTTGCAGCTGAATGGACTGCGGTCCGAACCCTTCTCCGGAGCGCACACTGTAACAAAGCACCCTCCCTGCCTGCAAACACAAAGCTACGAGACACGGTTCACTTCTGTGGAGCAGCCGGTGCGTTCTAACAGCCACAGATCTTTTTACAAAGTGTTGTGGCAAAATCTCTATAAACACTACAAAGAATAATGTCAGACACAACTTCTGATGGAAAAGAACTTTGGGTTTCAAAAGGGAACATGAAATGAAAATATGTAAAGCCCGAGCAGATCTCCAGGCTACATGGTTTCTCCATGTGGGGTTACCGTAGTGTGACGTTTTCCTCAGTTGAAAGGACCCCGAACAGTTACTGCAGGCCGATTAGTTTTGGTACCTACACTGGCAACAACCTATTTTTCACTACCAATGAGTCAGTGAGAAAAAGCCTTTCACGTAGACCCACCTCCACCCACCAAAGGCACGACGAGTACGCCAGGCGACAACATTAATTTAGTTAAATAAAATGTACAGACGTTTAAAGAATTTTTAAAAAGTCAAATATTTTGAATTTTAAACAGATGAATGATGAAAAGGGGGCGGGCTTACTCTGCGTCATCGGTCCCACACACAACTCTGGAAAATGTCTGATGAACAACTGCTGCTCTGGAAAAACTATATCCCAAAACATGGCAGGTTTTTTAATTTTGGGTAAAAACGGCATAATCAGAATTCAAAGAACACTGGGAACATTTTTAAATTAGATCAAAAGATGATGGGAGTGGGTCTTTAAACTTTAAACCCCAACTCCAGCTGACTGATCGGCTAGTCTCCTGTTTTCTGAGCTTTTCTCTGCTTGTCCTCACTGCACTCTCCGTATGGAGCAGAAACTTCTATCAGATACTTTGAATGGTTGTGCTGGAAAAGTGATAAACTTGTGGATCCAGCACCCTGTTAAGAGGGGTCAGGCAGAGGGGAGGAAGAACACTACAATCAGCCCCTTCATGATCTTGACACTTTGGCTTCTGGCTGCTCTTGATCCACATCAATACAAGAAAGATTTTTGCTCAGACGGAAGTAGATAACAGAGAGAAACCACTATTTTGAAATCATGAAGCTTTCTTGAACTTAGCCTGATGGGCCAGCTGAAGTGTCTGATGATGTGGTTGGAGCAGTAGATAATCATAAATAGAGGTGCACAGATAAAGAAGGTGAACATACGTGTATGTCAGGACAGATTCATTTTTGGCTCTTTGTTTATTGTGCAGCTCTCACAGTAGCTTGTGTTGATGTATTATAGAGAGCAGGCTTGAGCGGTCTTTGAAATGACGATCAGCCCCAACCCAGAGGCTCCTGGTGCTCAAAGAGCTGATGGGACGGTGTGGATGCACCACACGCATGTTTCTGTCCACTGCAATGGCCATCAAGAAGAAAGAGCTCCCAACGCGGCTCCATCCAAGCGTGAAGACAGGCGCGTTGCAGGGGGTCTCCCCATACGTCTATTTGATCTCAGACATGTAGTAGCAGGCAGGAAGGGGCAGGGCCGGGATGAAAAAGAAAAATCAAAGAGCATCACAGCGCTGCTTTCCAGGGCTTCAGCTGAAAATAAAAGATGCTCAGGGCAAAACCATTTACAAGGAACCTCAAAATAAACTCTGTTTGTCTGACTGTCAGCGGCAGAAGCACAGTGGTCAGGACTGTTCCATTGAAGGATTGATGCCTTCTTGCCTGAAGATGACAGGTTAGCCCTTATGGACTGTGTGCATTTCGTAAAGGGATGCATCTCTGGATAAGCCAGAGAAGAGCGACGGATGAATGGAACATTGTCAACTTTAACTGATATGAATTAACGTAAAACGTGAACTCTTTGAAAAAATGTCTTCATTTATTTATTTATTTTCTAAGCGTAAACTCTGAAAACCACTGTGACACCATTATCATCAAAGGCAGTGTTACCTAGCAACTGGAACTTGTAAGTTGTAGCTTTAGTATCTTCAGAACAATTGAACATTTTTAATCATATGCGATCAATTCTCCATCCAAAAATTAAAAGCAAGGACTTTCTTCCAAAATCGATGTGTTTTCATGACTAGAACTCAAATGATGGCTGAAACATCTCAGTGTAACCATTTATTTACTTTTTCTGGAGCCTGCATGACAACTTCCAGCACACTTTATGTGAGCTTCTGAACTGTGACCTCTGAGTCACTGTCGTAATGACTTGAAGCGGTTTTGCTTGGTTTGCTCATAAAATGTCCACATTTACATCTGACACGTCACTTTATTTACTTAATGTGCACTTAATTATATCAGCTTCAAACCTCTTTTTAATAAAAAAAAGTTTTTCCCTTTTCCTACATCTACATTGGTTGACTTTATGAGATACGACTAGTTTTATATTCAGCACTGCACAAACTCATTCGGTATTTTGCACTGATGTTATTAGTAGTTGACTGGATTCTTTTAACCAATTTCTACACAGTAAACTCATAGGATATGCTCAGCCTTTGTGATTTTCTGATATGGAGGACATAGTGTCATTCAGACAAGTTTTCAAGAGACAAGAAAGAATGGAGGTGTGGGAAAGAACCACAGGTGAATGAATAAAAAGAAAAGAAAAAGTCCCATAACAAAAATTCTCCCCATCTAATAGGAAAAGGACAAAGCAAAACTGAAAAGTGCGGCAAACAGGATTTGACCAAAATGCAAATAACAAGACAATCCAACACTGAGGACAGAGAGAGAGCTCCTTAAATGCATTGCAGATGATTAGCAAAGTGCAGGCAGCTGTGACTACTCAACAGTAACCCACAGGTGAGTGGGCGGGGCCACACAAAGAAAAAGCCAAAAACAACAAAACACAAGAACAAAACAAGCAAACAAAAACTCTTAGTCCAACGCTTGATGACATCAGTCATCTGTTCCTGGATTTTGAGGTTTGCCCCTCCAGACCAGGAATGTCTGAGCTCACACTATCTTTGGATTTCCCCTCATTGACTTCTGGATCACCAACATATCACCTCTTGGAACCCTTCGGATTATCTATTATTTCTTTTTCCAACATCAAGTAGAGCACATATTATTCCACCCACCAAATCACAGCAACTTTCCATTCTCATGCACAAAGTCCTGGATGCACAGGGAGTGAACAGATCCAACATATTAACTGCTGTGTTTCTCCTAGTTTAACCTGCTCTTTTCACCTGCAGTAAACCTCATAGGTTTCTTTATAGATTTAAGTAAAATTCTTCCCTGCTTATTTATTTCAGCCTTTTCACTTGCATTAATATCCAGTATCTTCCAAGCGTTGTCCGCTGTGTGGTGTCAGGCACTCTGGCGGTAAATAAGCTTCATGCTGACATGTCCACATCTACATTTGAGTTCATTAAATCTGTTTATAAGACAACTCCTAGATGGTATTCTTTGGCTTATTCCCCTCCAACAGGAAACCCCCCTATGTAGCATCTTTTCTGTGAATCTATGTGCTTGTTTGTCAAACAAGCTGAAAGGGACATATTTGGCTTTAAGAAAAAAGCTTAGATCTGTCATTAATGATTGACACTCATTGAAAGAGAAGTTAACTATGAATGTATAATATTATTTATTTTGTCAGCAGGAGTAATGTTTGTATTGAAGTCAGAAGTCATATGAATACGGTGGCCCTGAAGTCTAAATCACATCAAGAAATCACTCAACGCAAAAACATATTAAAGGTCACAAAGAAAATTAAAAAAGTGACAATTATAGATAAAAAACTACATTTTAGAAATCAAAACAGTTCCGGAAACCAAAACACATAAAAAAGGAAATAAAATGAAACATTTCAGAAACCAAAATAATTTCAAGAAATCAAAATGGAATGTTAAAAACATAACAGACCAGAAAAGGTGGGTACAATGCGATATCACTGGTTTGATGATGATGTTTGTTCAGTGATTTCAACAAAAGGTTATTTCGCATTAAGTAATACTGGATATTATCCTCCAATCAGTCATGTCCTTCCTTTTCTGGTTTCTTCTTTTGTTTCATTCTCTAAAATTTTCTTTTGATTTCTGGACATTGCTTTTATTTGAAATGTTTAATTTTTATTTTGTTTCATTTCTTTGTAATTGTGGGTTGGTTTAAACATACAGGAAAAGACTGAACTAGACTTGGTTAAAATTAAAAATGTTGTTTTTTTGTTCTGCTAACCTTTTATTCATCCATCCATGCATCCATCCATCCCTCCCTCCCTCCCTCCATACATACATTGCTGAAGTGTTTTAACCAAAACCTCACAAATATTTTAATAGCATTAACTGAATAAAAAAGGCAACCCGTTTCTCTGTTCCACCAGACCTTTCTCAATAAAACTCTGAATGTAGCTTCTCACTGCATCCAATTGTACAGACTAAACAGTGTTAGAGCAGCTGTGAATAAATGGTGAGATGTTCTGCATTTCAACTAAAGTACATGCAGAGTTGTGAGTACTGTGATTTTGTCCTTAACCTGTCTGCATTCTTGTGCGTTTAAAACATTTCTGCCTGCCTCAGCTGAACTAAAAGCTAATGACCCCAGCAGGGTAGCCAAGGCCACAACATGACTCCTGTCTCTGGCCTACTGGAAACCCGTTTGAACGGCTAAAACTCAATAATCAACATGGAAAATGTAGCTTTTCAGCTCGGCAGGGCCTCTTTGAACAGGTGTTTCAGCTTAAATGCAGCAGACGTGAACAATGGCAATGATGCCTAACACAGGCGCAGAGGATCCCTCTCCCAGAATGGTATTTCCTCCTTTTTTTTTCTTATAAAGCTGGAAGCAATTTTTAAAAAGTACGTTTGCCAGCTCGCCTCTCCCCCCACAGACGTATTCTATATCAGAGGACTTTTGTAGAGAATGTGCTCGCATACATCTGTCCACAGTACATGGTCCCCCTTAACCCTCTGTATTGACATGTCACTTTTCAGCTGCGCTTGACCACATGAACCCCATCTTTCAGGAGGCCTTTTCCTCACTTCTTTCCATTTCCACTGCAGGAAACATGTTTTAAAATTCCTGTTCTTGACATTTCTGTGATTAAGGCTACAACTTGTGAGACTTGTTGTCTGGTCTAAGTTTTTCCTCCTTCCTCTTTTCCTTTGCCACAGAAGGTTTTCAAAAAGCATTGAAAAACATTTTGAAACATTTCATTTTGTACTTTTTCTAAACCTAACACAAATGTACTCCTGTGTCTATTTGGAAACATATTCAAAAATACAGATGGAAAGACAGTGAGTCATCAATTTGCCTCATTCATTGCCTCAAATTTCAGCCGGATGTGGAAATTAAATATAGCCATACCTTCAGTTAATAAACTGTAAGTATTTTGAGCTGCTGAATTCTAAAAGATGTTGGTTTTCTTAAATCTTTTTTGACAGATTCAAACAATTTGAGGATTTCGATTTAAAATTTTAACAGGGAATGAGCAAAAAAGGAGTTTAAGGATCAGTTCCATCATGCAATAAATGTCAAATAATGTATACTTATTAAATACTTACAAAGCCCAATGTGCTTTACAGATACAGTCCCATTCACCCATGGACACACTTGTCTTGTCTAATGACAAGTTTGTGTGAATCAAACCTGCAATCTTCCTGTCAGAGGTCAGCCACTCTACTCTGCACTGAAATCCTGTAATTCAAACAGATTATTCTGTTTAAAATAATCAAAGTCAAGATTATATTTAAAAATCTGGTGCTTGTAGGATGAATTACTTCATGCAAAATTCTCAAATTCAGACGTGTTTTACACCAGGTATCCATTCAAGGTTTTTCATTTTAAGAAATATATAATATCTTCATAGTTGATGCAGACTTTTTAAAGACCCACTCCAATGAAATACATTTTTTGGGTGTTTTTAATATGTTTTCTCATGATGGAGGATATATATTAATTAAGTTAAGGTTAAAACTGAATTTCTGAGTATGTCTTTATTCAAATCGTCGTGGGTCATCATGAGTAGACGATATAATGCTATTGGAAAAATGTAGGATTTGAAAAAATGGCAACTAAATTGACTTCATTTCGGTGGAACTGGAAGCAAGTCATTTTCTATGTATGACGTCCCTCTCACTCAGTCTTCTCTGATCTAAAAAAAATACTTAAAATGTTTCTGTTATGTTTCCTCCTTCATTCCAGTCCAAAAACATGTTTCTTGAAATTCTATTTGGTCCTAAAATATATTTCCCAGTAAAACATCAGCATTCTAGTTAATCAGAACATGTAAATATTTGTTAACTGTTTTGTTTAAAGCAGGTGGTCCTAAAGAAGAGTGATCTACTCCATTTTCTCCATTCCTAAAATTGCCTTTTTTAAGTTCCTCCAAAAATAAATGATTCCTTTGGTTTTTGAGGCCTCAACCGCTCTCCTTTCAATAGTTTAAAGATGATCTACAGCCAACTTCTTCTAAGCAATTTACTGCGCTAATCAGAATTATAATTGGATATTTAACTAAATCCTGGAAGCATACTTTTGAGCTCTTACACTCACATCAAGATAACCAAGAGTGTGGTTTAATCTGCATGTCCGGCTGCTCTAGATGTATGCCATGTCTGGCTCTGGAACTAAATATTTAATATCTAAATTTTGTTTCATTGATTTCTGGAGTAATGCTGTAATAGCCCAGCCTCTGCAGGAGCACAAGGCTCCACTCTGTGAACAGTGGTGTGAAAGAACACCAGTGTTCTGCACGTTGAAGCACATTTAAAGGAGCAGACACAACTTTTGGAAAATAAGACAATTTCACAGAAGTTCATTTTATGTTTACATTTTTATATCCAGATTTGCTCAGTTTTACTGCATTTTTGACAAAACTTTAAAAATCTCTTTCAATAGGGATGCTATTTTCCTGGGTACACAGTTTGCTGGCCCCATGTTTAATATAAAGCATAGAAAACATCTCAACATGCATTCTCTTGGATAAACATTGGGGTATGTCAGTTGAACAGGGAGCGTGTCCTCAGAAACCCACATGGGGAGCATAAGTGGTCTTGGCGGCACCGTGGAGCCACGGGGGTCAGTGTGTTTGCTTAATTTGAAACTGTCATGCGGTTTGCTTTGCTCCCGTCATGTAGAACTAAATGGACAAGCAGGAGGGATTTGTAATCTCAACCACTGCAGAGTTTGACTCCATTTTTATTATTTTGAACTAGTATGGCCATCTTGTGTGACGACGACGACACGATGACAGGTTAAATTGACGTGAAGACCGGTATTGCCACAGTAAATGATCAAATAAGGGGGAGGCCAAAGATAATGATCATTAAGATGCAGCTATTGCAACATGTTTAGTCAAAAAGAAAGAAAACAAAACAAACCATTGTGCTAAAAGAAAAAGAGGTTTCCTCCTCAAGTCATGTGACTTAACTTTAAAGTCCCACTCCGATCATCTTGTCATATTTTTCAAAAGCGTCTCTAGTGGTCTTTTAACTATGATAAAACTGTTTTTTTCCAAAATTAAAAAACCTGTGTAGTTTTTTAGGACAATTTTTGGAGAGCAGATATAGTTCATTAGAATTTTTCCTCAGTTGTGAGTCGGACTGTTGGCGCAAAGTAAGCCCGCCCCTCTTCACGTCACCCATAACTGAGTCCTCATCGTAGTGGGTCTTTAAGTAAATGTAACACATGTCAAAGAAGAAAAAGTACTAACAGTGTTTAGGAGCAAAAGCTGACTCTGAAAAGATACAGCTCTAGAATTTTTTTTCCATGAAATTAACAATGTTCAGAGGCTTCAGACACACATCTCAATGGTCAGCCGAAGATACAGTCAAAGGGTAACTGATAAACATGCTAACTGTGAATATTTTGCAAAGAAAACTAATTTTAGTTGATCGAGAAAGCCTAAATAATGCCATCCTTTTCTTTTTCTTCTGATACACAACACTTCTGTTTAAAATAAGAATTCTGGATCAAGACCACGGGTTGGTCTTGATTTGGCCCTAATGGTGTGCTTATTGTCCAGGTCAAAAGGAAAATATGTAAGAACTTTCTGCTGCAAAATCTAGCTTGGGTGCCAATGTTCCACAGAAATCCATGTGGCAAAAATTATGTGCAGAAAGAACAAAACAAATGAGAAAATGCTCAGAATCAGTGATTTCCACAGTTCTGTGTCATTATCTGCCGTTTTGCTAGCGCTGCTGCTTGTTGTTTTTGATTTAATCTTCAGTGTTTTCAGGCAGTTAATTCCCTTAAATACATTTGTTTGTCATTTCTCTTTCAATTGAACTCCTCAGCACTGGCAAGATATTTCCCTTGCTCAGGATGTTTATCGCTGGTGTTTAATTTGCATTATCCACTGTCAGACGTTTGAGGGCTTATTTAGAGACTCGGCCTCCTTAAATCAGAAGCCGAGTGCCTGAAAGCTTTTTCAGGTGTTTTTTTTTTCTTTCTGCAAACTGAATGACAAAGCCAAGAACATTTTGGCAAAGCCTTCAAGTCCTTTTTCTTCATTATTCTAATTGCGCTCCAGTTTTGATCAAATTATAAAAGGTCTGCAGGACCGAGCACGTTTTACCTTTCAAAGTAAAAGCCCAAAAGCTGTTAGGTTGATTGTGTTTTGGAAATACAAAACAACATATCACGAAGTGATACAGTTGTTGGCTAAACTGCTAAACTTTTTGAACTTGTGGTGATACACAGGAGAGTTCTGATGTAAGAAAAAAACAAAAGGTGGAAGAGGAAAGATGGAAGTAAAGGTGGTGGTGAAAAAGAAGAAATGAAGAGAAATCAAGTCTCCAGAGTGTGAAGGGCCAAGAGCCCACACTGTGATTCCATCTGGCCTTCATGCTCAGCGTGCGAGGGAGCGGAGAAGCGCCCGGGTGAGAAATCACCTGTGTGTCTGTTTGTGTACGCAAACACAGGAATGCATATGTATGGATTTGCATGAGTAGATACTACACACAGCCTTTGAGCAATGTGTTTGCATGGGAAAGCATCCTCAGTCCCTTGGTGTTGGGGTGTGAGTCAGTGACTGAAATGATGCAGCAAGGTGCAGCTGGACACTAAAAAATACTCAACAAAGAGGCTCGCAGGTCACTTTCTGCAGATCTGAGATGTGTCTAAAGTCTTTTGTTATAGTGCAGCTCAAAAGGAATGAACTTTCAGTGCTCCCAAAAATGCAACACAACACACAATTAGAAGCATATTTGTAAAAATGTTGTTTTGAAGTTGAAAACTTAAAATAATTAAAAAAAAAAAAAACAAGTCTGCGCTAAAGGAACTTGAGTTTGAGTCAATTTCAGATATTTAGCACATTTTGATATTCTGATGTAAGGCAAAAAATAATCACTGTAATAAAAAGGCTAAAACTGAAGAACAATCGTGTTTAAAAAACAAATACATAAAGGCAACAAAAGAATGAAAACATTAAAATAAAACCATTCTTTATAAGCATTCAATTTAAGCTCAAGACTCCCACTTCAATCATCTTTTGATCTATCTTCTAAGTGTTCTTAGTGGTCTTTTAATTACAGTTATGCCGCATCAAAAACATAAAAAAAATCTGTATCATTTTCCAGGACAGTTTCTGCAGAGTGACAGGAGTTTATTAAAAATTCATCTTGTGGGTAGGACTTTTGACACAGCACAAGCCCGTCCCCACTTCCCATTACCCATCTATTGACCCACTCTGGCACTACCTTACTGCCCCTCGCATCACCAAACTAACAAAAATGGCGAGTAATATTTGAGCTATCTAGCTGGAGAGTTCTGAGCCAGATACCAGCTCAGACGAGGAAAACAAAGATGCACATGGATCTATTTGTCCACAAGTAGATGCTTTAGAATGAAGCAGAGCAGGGAGCTTGTGGTTTTACCAAGTAGCCCCCACGGCTAAAAAAAAAAAAAAAAAGAAGTAGCCCCCACGGCACACCTACACACTTTTTTAATTGCATATTTTATCTGTTAATTTTCTTTACATAATGAGAAAAATGCCACAAGAATAGTGTGACTAGTGACTAGTGACTAGTGTGAATAGTGTGAAAGAGTGTGACTTTAAAAACTAAGTGATGTGACAATATAAAACTTGAAAGAGTTATAAACGTTCAGATGTAGAGATCATTCCATGAGTCAAAGTCTTTTTTTTTGGATTTCAGTCAGAAGATCAAAGCCTTAAAGTAAACAGTTTAAACCAAGCCAATCTAAATCGTAGTCCCAATTTTTGAGGGCTAATAAATACTTTTACTCACTAAATATTATTTAATCATTTCATTTTTAAAACATAAAAATGATTTAAAGGCTGAATATCGATGCTTTTGGGGGTAAAAAGTCAATGACTCATTGACTTGATAGTATATTTATTTAAAACAGCCATGAAAAAAAGTTTTTCACTGAGAGCTGGAGTATTTTATGATTTCCATCTGTTTGTTCCACAAGTGTTTGATAACTTTCATCTATTTTTTATTCATAAAATACATACAGGAAAAGACTGAATTAGACTTGATTACAATCCAAGTTGGTTTTTTGTTCTGCTGTCCTTTTATCCATCCATCCATCCATCCATCCATCCATCCATCCATCCATCCATCCATCTATTCATCCATTCATTCATCCATCCACCTATCCATCCCTCCACCCATTCATCCATTCATCCATCCATTATTGGTTTGAATGTCTGTCCATCCCTCATTTCATGTTTCCATATACATACATATCTACCCATTGATTAATCTCTCTGTCTAACCAACCATACACTTGTCTTTCTGTCTGTTCATCCATCCACTGTTCATTTCCAAGTTTATCTATCCATCTATCTATTTATCTATCCATCCATCAATCCTTCATCTGTCCCTTAATCCAGTCCCAATCTGTGTCTTCCTTATCGCATTTATTGGGCTTTTTTGAGCTTTTGCCAACTATTAGGAAACACATCAAGTTAAACTTTCTCCACACCCGACAGGTTCCATCTCCATTGCAGCACTGGGTGGAGACAGTCACACATGTTCAAACTCAGTCCTCGACCCAACACCATGTTTCTGGAAAATGGTACGAGGATCAACAAGGAATGCTCAAATCAGTTAATGGGAAATATATAAACTCCACTCTGAGAATGTCCAACTGAAATTCAGCTGTTGTTTTAGCCGTCACAGACGTCACTTTTTCAGCCCCGAAAAGTAAACTAATTAAGATGAAATCAGTATGCTTAGCATCAAATCTTTTTGATGTTTATTTACAAACAAAAGTAAAATACAAACAATTTTCAGCTTTTCAAAAGTTATCAGTTTAGAGGAGCACAAAAAATTTATTGACAGTTATCACAGGTCCTTATCCGGTATAATGTTACAAGTTTAATGTCTTTGTTTTATTAATTTAGCAGAATCATAGTATTTTTATCCTTTTTTTTTTTTCTTAAAACTCTTTCTTAAAACTTCACAGCACCTATCAAATAGATATTTTAGATTTAGCCCACTTGTTTGGGAGATATTCTGTATTTCTGCCTGGTTGTCAGTAATGGACAAAAAGAAGCCTGGATTTTTACAGTGCACATTTTTGTAGTTAATTCATGCAAGGACACAACTTTGCAGTTCACTCTTGGATGGCAGAAGTAAACCTGGGACAGCTAATTATCCAGGGAGCTCATTATGTAAATAGAAAGTTGGCAACCCTAAACGTGTTGAAAGCATTTCGCCCTGCTTTGCCCTTTTTCACCCAATTTGCTTAGCAACAGTTAAAAATCCATGTTCAATACTGCTGAAAATAGTGACAATATGCAAACTTTGCACTATGATCCAGCCTTGCTTCAGTAATGATGAAACAAACAGCTTTCCAAACCCCTCTGAATCTCTCCGCCTTCCCTCCTCAGGCACTCTTGTCCCTAAATATCCCCTGACCCATTTCAGGCGTTCATTGCTCACAAAGTCTTGCATAAAATAACAGCCTGGAGATGCTGCAACAGTGTCACTCGACACTGATCATCCAGATTTACCGGCAAAACTAATCAGTGTTGGTAAAGACGTAAGGCTAAACTGTTTGCTGTAAACATGAGGTTCTCATTAAAATAAGCAAAACTTCACTTTTCCGAATTGGTTTTACATCCCACGTGTCTTGTTTAGATTTCTAAGCAGTTATTTAAAATAGTTGTGAAACAACATATTCATACAGCATTTAGAATACGCATCTGAATGCCAAAAAGCTACACATTATGTCAATACATTTTTATTTAAGATGGTACCTTAAATCATTTGACTTTGGCTCAATGAAACCTTGATAAACTGTGCTCTCCGTCGACATTCTTTGAGAATATATCTGCTTTATTGGATTTAGCTCTTGACCTTTCATTTTTATGTATTTATTAAGAGGTCAATTTATCATTTTTTCCTATCTGCATCAGTTTTTCAAATTAATACACCTTTTTATTTTTTTATTTTTTTTGCTGCTGCTAGAATTACGTTTTCAAATTACACAATTACTTTATAAATTTCAGCTAAAACTGACCCGAATGCTCTTCCAAAGGAAAGGGACTTTGGAAGGTGATGTTGCAAAACATTTATAACATTTAAGTTTGCTGAGGATGCCAAAATAAAGGTTTCAGGCCTGTATTTACTTGAAGAAAATATTTTTTTAAGCATGGCTGTAGGTTTCCTTAATTCTCCTTTTCAGCAGTTTTTAAGTAGACTGTTATTTTTGTAATTTAAGCTACGCTCTTCCATAAAGGCCATTGACTGTATATGAGAACTGGACTGAGTGAGTGTGACGTTAATCAAAGAAAATGACTTACTTCCTTACTTTAAGTCAATTTATTGGCAATTTTATCAGGACGTGGACGCCGCAATGTTGGAACTGAACGCCGTAATTAAGCACTGATTGTTCCGAGCCGTTCTGAATCAGCATTCTATATGGCAGCCAATAAGAAGTGAGCTAGTTGTAAGTCCACACCTCTAACCACGACAGCAGGATTGGGAGAATCTGTCAATCAAGCGTTTCAAAGTTTGATGTGAGACTACATGCTTTTATTGAGGCATCTGATTGGTCAGCTTATAACTTGAATAACTTGCGATAAAAAAAAGAATCACGAAAAAAGGGTTAGCATGAACATGTTAAATAAGGGTATCAGAGCAAGAACAGTTATTCTGACAAATATTATGATTGAGTAACAGCTGTTTATTTCTCTATAGAAGTCTATGGGATTTTGGCTTCTTAAAACCAGTGGGTCCTTACTGTTTGGATTGAGGGGGGAGGGGTCACTAAGTCCAGTTCTTTTGAACAATCATGATAAAGACTGACTGATGTGGTTGAAAGTAATTGTTTAAACTCCGACTTATCTATCTATCTATCTATCTATCTATCTATCTATCTATCTATCTATCTATCTATCTATCTATCTATCTATCTATCTATCTATCTACCTATCTACCTATCTACCTATCTATCTATCTATCTATCTATCTATCTATCTATCTATCTATCTATCTATCTATCTATCTATCTATCTATCTTTCTATCGTCTATCTATCGTCTCTCTCTCTCTCTCTCTCTCTCTCTCTCTCTCTCTATATATATATATATATATATATAAACTTTTATTCATGTATATACTTTTATACATTTATATATATAATTTAAACACATCGCTGTGTTAGAATCTCAGAAAAGACCATTTGAATCGTCTCATTTGACCTTTGAATTACACTTTCCACAGAAAAGTCAGACATTGACAGAAACACATTTTTAATGCAACCAAAATGAATTCAATAAAATCTTAAGATATTTGCACAGTCGAGCCAGACGCTGCTGGGAAGATCTTTCTTTTCTGCCTCGTGGATCCAGACAGAGTGGCCTTTTACGGTGCTGCAGAGGAGAAAGCCAGCCTCCTCCAGCAATTCATTATCTTAAGTGTGTCTGCAGCAGATAGCTCGGAGCACAGAGGATTTGGATGCAAAGGAAAATACTGCTGAAACTATCTTTAAAGGAAAAAAAAAGGAAATTTTACAGGAACCTGCTAATTAATAGACTGCAATGGGTCTGACTATGATGGATGGAAGCTGGTTGATTTCTTGTTAGATATCTGATGATCAACATTTGATGGCTTAATGGTTTAACTTTTGCTCACATTTCAAAAGATTTGAGGTCATCTGGAAGTTGTGTAAGGGTTAATGGCTGACGAAGTGTGCATTATCACTAATGCAAAGTGGAGGACGGTTGCTTCCGCAAAGTGCGTTAAAAAGTGATAATGCACACTTCGAAGGCCATGAACCCGCTTTTATACTATGGTCCGGGTGAATACTCGATTCTGATTGGCTGCTGGGTGTACATTAAAAAGTGATATACCACAGGATAACCACACGGTGAAAAAAGAAGTTCCGGTCACCTAGCTTAAATGTTTTGTATCTTTAAAACAACCTTTTGCTTCATCATCTGGACAAAAACAAGCGGTAAGAGATGAACTTTCTCTCTGAACTGATGCTTTATTCAACCCATTGGAAAGATCAGCATATATATATCGCCCAATCTTGACTGCAGTGGTGGTGCAGCGTGACGCAGACTATTTGTTAACGTGGTGCTGTGTTGGACGGTCCAGGCTTCCACGGCATGCATTAAAAAGTGATAATGCACACTTCGTCGACCATTAACCCTTACATACCATGGTCATTTACAAAAGAAATAAATATTAACCAGTTTTTAGTCCTTAATTCTTGTTTTTTTTCTGATTTTGATTGCTTTTTAATGAAAAGGGGACTTTTTGTTACATGGTGCGGCACGTTGTCATGGTAATGTGACAAGGTGCCACACCACTGCTGCAGTCAAGATTCGGCAATATAAAGCGATATACATATATATATGCTGATCATCCCGACGGGTTGAATAAAGCATCACTTCAGAGAGAAAGTTCTCTTCTTACCACTTTTTTTGCCCCGATGATAAAGCTAAAGGTTGTTTTAAAGAAGCCGGCGCAGTGATACAGAAGATTTAAGATATATGACTGGAACTTCTTTTTGGGATGTACGATTATCCCTTCTTAATGCACACCCAGCAGCCAATCAGAATTGAGCATTTACACAGACCATGGTATAAGCACATATGAACTTTCATCAATGTAAAGCCACAGAAAATGCAAAGAGAGGGGCCAATATCTTGAAAGATTAACCAGCCTAACCCTTGTATCCAATGTTTAAATTGATCTGCCAGTAAAACACCTGTCGGCTTCACCCACTAACAATATCACTAATGTAAGGATCCCTTATTCAGCACACATTAGCGTAGATTTATATTAATTTGGTCTTGTTCTCTGCAATCTTTTTATGTCTTACACTACCTTCACATCTTCAAGCAACCATTTCCAATGTAAAGTCTATGTAAATGTGCACAAATGTGCATTTGGTCTTTCATTCATTAGTTGATAAAGAACCACCCTAAGTCACCTGGAATGCAAACAAGTCCCTCCATCAAACATGAAACTTTCTTAACAAACCTGTGGCATTTATCATGCTGTTTTTCTGTGACTATCTATGTGTCCGATGCTTTTGTTCAGCGCTGTCATCAAAACACATGCAACAAATAAATAGAACAAACAGCTATTAGCATTAGCCTTCAATTTCAACAGGAAATATGCAGCTGATGGAGGTGAAGCCCACAAACTGTACAGCAGAGCTATTTATGTCAGGAAATAAAGCAGGAAGGATTTTATTTTCAGATAAAAAAGTGCTGTGAAGGAGATCTGTGCGAGTGCAAATGACTTTTTTAATATTTCCATGATTTCCCTCACTGCAGGCAAGTGCTAGGTGAGGTGCATTGAGGGATTGTATGGTGTATGTTGTTAAGGCTTTGGTTGTTGGATTTTTTTTCTTTGGGTTGTTGTTTTGTTCAGTTTTTTATTGGTGTATTGGTCAATTGTTGTTACCACACTGACCAAAAACAGAGGTCGCACAGTTGTGCGCTTATGCTCACCAACGTCACAGTTTTCTGTGCAAAGAGATTCAAAGCTGTTGTGCCACAGAAGTGGTGCATGACCATGATAAAATATGTATTTTTGTTATGTTTTTGTTTAGTTAGGGCAAAGGATGACATCACTGAAGGCACAAAAAGCAGTCTTCCATTGGGGGCTTTGCTGTTAACCCCATGTTACAGAAGCTATAGCTCCAGAGTTTATATTCTTTGAATTACCGTAACTATTCAACCTTTTACACAATTAACATAATTCCAACTGATTCTGAAGTAGCTTTGCGCTGTTTAGTAAAGTTTTGCAACAATGGCGCAAAGCCAAAATACAAAGTTGCTTTTCTCTGAGTCCTTTGGAATTACATTAACTGTGTAAACAATCAAAGAGTTACAGTAGTTCAAAGAGTGTTATTTAGGTGTCTGCAACTCTCTCCGGTGTTGAAGGTTTAAAGTGAGAAATTCAACATTTGCTTCTCTCTGCTGCTGTATGTCTACAGCATTTGCCATAAAGATTTAAGATCCAGGGTACACTCCACTTATACCCAATCACAGCTGGAATAGGCTCCAGCTTCTAAGGAATCAGCTTTCATTAATTTCCTACATTACATTAACTATCAAGGTTTCTTATTTAATCAGAGATATCATAGCCAGATAGGTTAAGTGCAGTGACAGTGGAGGTGACTAAATGGCAGGATCTAACAGGATCTATCTTTTTTATTTTTTATAATTTCTTGAAGCAACAAGTCTTCCCTTTCTCCTCTTCACCAGCCATGGAAACACCCATCTTTGACCTTTTCTTCTTTGTGTCTTCATTTTTCATTCTAAAGCTCACTGGCTTGTGGTGCAGTTAGAGGATCTCTTTCAGAATCTCCCATGACGAATGAAAAAATTTTTTCTCGTTTCCTACAAAAGACACATGTTCTACTCTTGCTAAGTTGAAAGCAAATTTGCAGATGTGGTTCATCAAGTGAGCCGACTGATGGAGTCACCTCCTCCTGGCACATCTGGCACCAGGTCTAGCAGAAGCAGTCTTCCCACATCCATCAGATTTGGCTCTGAAAGAAACAAACAACCCTGTGGTCTTTGTTGCTAAGGTACAAGTAAGCAGACGTCTTCATGTTTATTTATTGATAGGTTTAAATGGTAAACAGACAGTACTTACTTACCACTTTTCTAGACTAGTAGATCACTGAAAGAGCTTTTACATTACATGCTGCATTCACCAGTCAGGCAACAGAGTTCAGACTGCACTTTATTAGTCAAGTCAAAGTGCTTTTTGTCACGCTCGTACACACTTCCCACACGCTCTGATGGATGGGTCGAGGGCACACAGGGGTCAAGTGACAAAAGACATGTTCATCATCTCAGCTAGCAATTCTACCATCTACTCTCCGAGTTGCAGACAACTGCTTTACTGACAAATCTACCTGACAGCACGGTTTAAAAAAATAATTTCATGCATGCAGTTTTGCGTGTTTCTTCGTTCAAATTGTTGTGAATCAGGAGCAGACAAAGAAATGCCATTTGTAAAAGTTTGTAAGTGTACAAGTTACTACAGTAAGACACAATCTTCCTGCTCTGCTCCATTCTGATCCATTCTAGAACCATGTACATCTTTGTTTTCTTTGTCCGAACTGATATCTGGCTCAAAACAGTACGGCTAGATAGATTGCTCGCCATTTTTTTTGCACCGCAAATGTTAGGTTGGGGTTGTAAGGCACTGTAAGCTAGCAGCAGAGCCTGCAGATGGATGATGGGAAATGGGGTTTGGCTTACTCCAAACCCACAGTCTCGCCCATAACTCAGTGGCAAATTTCTGATGAACTCCTGCTGCTCTGCAGAAACCATGTCCTAGAAAACAACATTTTTATTTTTATTTTGGGTTAAAAACAACATAATCATGCTTAAAATACCACAAGGAAGGCCTGTCTTGGCATGGGCAAGGAGGGTCAATGCCCCCCCAAAGTGCCATGGCTGCCCCCTCCAAACGTGACGCCATAAAAACGGTCCAAATTTAAAAAATATTTAAGAAAAAAACAGAGCGTTCTCTGTTCTTTCTGGCTCTCGTTTAAAGTAGCTGTTGGTGCTGATTGGTAGGTGCAAGGCAGGGCGTGGCTTCTCGCTTCATCCCCGCTCCTCGTCTCACTCGGTCACTCACAGTCCCAGCAGACAGCCGCTGTTCTGACTTTTCGTCTGCTGTTTATCACTGAAATTACTTGATCGCACGTTATTTCAACTTATTTATGTCCTCTATCTATAGTTTTCTTTGTTCTGGTTTGAAGTAAACTGAGAAACAAGTTTCCATGCGCAGGTTTGTTGCTAAAGCTAGTCGCAGCAGTAGCAGCGAAGCTGCCAGTGCCGGTGTAGGTACCATAACCGTTCGGCCTGGAACTTCCGTTCGGGGTCCTAGGACTAATGCTGACGTCACATTATGTGATTGGCTGTCCGTTGGTCCGATGATGTGTCAGATAGTGATTGGTCTGGACAAACTGTGATACTACAATAGAAGAAAATATTATGAATATTATGTATATTATGTTGTAAACAAACAGAGCTGCGACACAGAGCGAAATTGTCTTTTAAACGAGCTTTTATTATTGTTATGATTATTATTGAATGCATGTTCGCTTACAGTTTTTTTAATCCGTGTGCCCAGTGCTTTTTTATTGACAGAACGGACCCGGAAGGGCAACATTGATTTAGCCGTGCAAACATGAGGGAAAACAACTTAAGGTGACACAAGGGAACGAGAAACGAAAATATGTAGAGCCCGAGCAGATGTCGACGCTACGTAGTTTGTCCAAGTGGGGCTACTGTAGTGTGACGTTACACTCAGTCGAAAGGACCCCGAACGGAAGTTCCGGGCTGAACTGTTACGGTACCTACACCGGTGTATTTGCAGTGGCAACAGAGACCGACTCGTCTGGTAGTGCTGCAAACTTGAATCTCCGTGCTCAGCCCAGTACATCTAGTTTATCTAGTGTCACAAGCACAGCCCCTGCTGCCCCAGTTGCTCCCAGCCTAGCAGTGGCTGCTGCGGATGATGTAGATTTAGACTTTAGCACTGTCACAACCCACAGCTCAGGATTTCCCCAAGCGTAACTTTGGTAAGAACACTGACTCATTCTGCCCAGGCTGGTATCAAGGAAGACCATGGCTGGGATATTCAGCAAAGCTTGATGCATGCTTTTTTTTCCCGTGTTGTAAATTTTGGGGAACAATGACAGGGATTTGGTTTTCACAAAATAAGGATTTAATAATTGAAAAACTGCACTGGAAAAAGACAAGGGACACAAAGCATGCATCAAGTCAATGCCACATAAAAAATACAAAAACCTGGTCTGAAATGTCCCAAAGAGAGGCTACAGGGGAAACCATTAGTAATCTATTAGGGCTCACTCAGATTGAAAACAAAATAATATTATATAAAAACAATTGGAGAAGTAGTTCAGCTCCTTGCAGTAAATGAACTTCCACTTCGTGGCAGTGTGCAAAGCTCAAACGATGATGATAATCTGAAGGACTGTTCTTATAAATGATTGATTACACACTGACAAAGGACCCCGAGTTTATTCAAATAAACAAACTCTTACCACAAAATGCAAAATACACCTCTCACAACATCCAAAACGAAATGATTGAAACATTGGCCAAAATGGCATTAAATCAAATCAAGGACAATCATAACAAAGCAAGTTATGCTGGGTTTTGCATCAAAAGTGATGGAACCAGAGACAGATGCAATGTGGAGAATCTGTCTTATGTTTGTTGGTAAAGGTATTTCAGAGGAAGACCTGATTGATCTGCTTGACCACAGTCAGGTAAATGCAGAATTTATTACCACCCAAATTCTTGAGCATCTTTCTGCTTTAGGTTATAGTGAAGCTGAAATTGTCAGTCAGTACTGTGATGGAGCCTCAGTTATGAGTGGGGTCTGGGGTGGTGTCCAGGCCTTAAAGAAGTTATGGAAGTACATACCTTATATCCACTGCTATAACCCCCAGCTGCGTTTGACAGTGGCCCATGCAATGCAAGCAGAGCCATGTGCAAAAACCTTTTCTGATCTATCAAGATCTCTGCACTCATTGTTTAATCATCAATATGTGTCACAGAACTATGATGTTCAAGCTGATCTCTGTTGGAGATCAGGTGGACAAGCCATCATGATGTGACCAAGTGTCTTGTAGAGAATCAGGATGCAGTATTCTGTCAGAGGTTACGGAGGACAGAGCTGCTACTGTTTACATCTACACAGAAGCATCAGGGTTACTGATGATGTTAAGAGGGCATCACTTCTTTGAAACAGGAAAGTTTCTTCTAAAAGTTTTGGGTTCCTTAAAGTCTACATATGCCATGCTGCAGGCTCATTCTGTTGACCTGTGCTGTGCTTCAGAAGTAGTCAGTGAAGCGGATGAGGGATGAGGAGAGTGAGACATTAGCCAGCATGCCTGCACCAACTGCTAAAAGGAAGAGAACAATGACCTCAGTGCTCACAGGTAGTGCTGTTATGTCCACTGTGGGCCGTGCAGAAGACTCCTTGACTCTTTGCCAGGCTCTGAAGAGAGCTCTTCTCAACATTCTGGACATAGCCATTGCAGAGATGGAGACACAGTTTTCCAAAAGCATTCTCAACCTCAACCATTCTTGTCGCAAAAATAATGTTGGAAAAAGAGTTGAAAAAAAGACTGATGCTGACAGCAATGTAGACTTTGTGGACCTCTCCACTGTTTGCAAATATCTACATGGGTATGAGAATGCCTTTCTTTAGCTCTATCGTATATATGTGACCTCCATTGTGATTCGTGTATCATCTGCATCATGTGAAAGCTTATTCTCTACTTTGTCTGGCGTTCTTACCCCCTTCTGCTGCACCATGCTGCATGAAAGAAAACAAAATGTATTTATTTTAGCTCATGAAAAGGCCATAACAAGAAGCCTGGATAAGGACTTATTTGTTAGTACTTTTGCACACAAAAACAGACGACTAATGCTGTAAGTAAGGGTTAATGGTAGTGTGCATTATCACTTTTCAACGTACGTCGTGGAATCCTGCGCCGTGGAACGCACTTGTTTCCGCGAAGTGCGTTAAAGTGATAATGCACACTTCAAAGACCATTGACCCACTTATACTATGGTCATTTACAAAAGAAATAAATATTAACCAAAAAAAAAAAAACAAACTTGAAAGAATAAATAGCTAAACCGGCAGATAAACTTTAAAATAAGTAAGTAAAAAGTGCCAAAAATACATAAAAATAAACAAAAGACAATAAAACTAAACCAAAGATAAACTTAAAATTATATACAAACTGACTACAAAGTATGTATAAATAAATAAGATGTTAAAAAACAAATGAAAGAACAGAGATGGATAAACAGACAGACAGCCTCAAAATAAATAAATAAAAGTAACTAAACTCACTCATTCACTCACTCAACATTAAATACATTGAAAAATATATATATTATTATTGCATAAGCCAGTGCCATATTTGTGCCGGACCCCAGCCCGGGTAAATGCAGAGGGCAGTGTCAGGAATGGCATCCTACATAAAACCTTGAAGAAAGGTCAAGTGGATCAAATGAGACAATAGTTATCGCACAGTTAGTATAGTTTTGTTTGCATTTTAGTGCCTAAGGAGGATTTTACATCCCAACCTGTCAGTATACCCAAATTTGCCCATCCCGATATTCTGTCTGCACCCCCAATAGGGGCTGGCTAGATCTGGACATGAGTCATGTTTCTCCTTTACCTTTAGGAGTTGCTGGATGTAAATAATCTTTTCCAATAAAAAAGAAAAATCAAAATCAAATTTGTTTGACTTCCCAGAAATTGTAATTTAGTCCTGCTTTGTAAAGCGAATGCTGTCTAGTGAGCTGGAGCTGCAGACGCACCAGGCATCTGTACAAAAAAGAGCCTGACGCTGCATCTCGGTCTGCCTTTTTCTGCTTCACTACACTCACTTTGCAGATGAGGTTGGCAGCGGCAGCCTGCTCCGTATTTCAGACTAATTTATGGCCTCTGCAGAGGAGGGTGCATTAGGAAGATTCGCCACGTCCACCGTTTCTATGCTTCAACAACTTCCCTTGAGGATGCCCAATAATATGGCAACATAATGCAGAAACAGGTGTTGCATTCAGTGAAACTGAAGTTTATTAAACTTAAACAGCTGTAACATCATCTGATGTTACAGCTCTTTTCTGTTACAGAAAAAGGTCAATTTCATATGTTTCCTACAAATGTATTATTTTATTTTACTTATTGGTCAATTTATGACATTTTCTAAGAATAGTCTGTTTCTTTTTTTAACCACTTTCCCTTTTCTCTGCTTAAAAGTACAGAAAAATATATTCATTGCATAATGAAAAAAATGGTTGCTGTTGTTATCTGCTTTAAACAAGGACAAAACCACCAGAACTGGCTATAAAACCATAATGTTAGACAATAAACACAATTGGTGTCAGAAGGCTTTACACAGGCTGACCTGTTCTTTTTACGAGCTTGTAAACTGATCCTAAAGTGAGAGGAGGATTACTTCAAAGCATTGCGTCAATGTCAATTCAACAGACAGCTTGAGGTTTGGTTTCTGGTTGCTCGTGTACACTTTTCCCCCTCCCTCATCAGCGTATTCCAAGAGGAGGGTGCAGATGTATAGCCAACGGGACGCAGCCTCAGGTTTGCTTCCAGCGCTGACCTCTTCCGATGACAGCCATATGCTCTGGCATTAAATATTTATGGCCGTGGGAAGATCTGAGTGATTTTCAGTGTGGTCAAACAGGCTAAAGCCAATGACGCCCTGCACTCCCAAAGGGGTTTGATGTGAAGGTTGATGTCAACATCTTTGTGTGTTTACAGAGTGGGCATGTATGTATTGCATGTATCTGGTTAACCGCTCAACAAAGTAATGGTTATTTTCCAACTTTTATGAAGTATTTTTTCTCTTATTAAAAACACACAAGAAAACTTAACTGTATAATTTGTAACATTTATTGTGTGTGTGTAATAGTGTAAAATTGAACTAAAGTAAAGTCGTGTTACCCTGGTTGTCAATAACAAGGTCAGCAGATTTGCAGACACTGTAGCTGCTATTTTGGTCCATTCTTCCATGCAGATCTTCTCAAGAGCCATGATTTTTTGGGGCTGTTGCTGAGCAAACATACTTTCAACTTCCTCTACAGATTCTCTGTTGGATTAAAGTCCAGAGTCTGGATAGACCACTCCAGAAACCTTTAAATTCTTCTTACGTATCCACTCCTGCGTTTGGAAAAACGTTATGTGTTTGTAGTTATTATTATGCTGAAAGATCCAATTTCATGCTGAAAGATCTAATTTCATCCCCAATGTTCTCACTGATGGAAGTAGATTTTTGGCTTGAATCTATGCTGCTATGTACACACCGGGCATGTGAACATTGGTTTTTGAATGCACTTTTAGCATATGGTGTTCACAAAGACCTGTCGCTACTCGATACTAGCCTATGCACTCCAGAATGGAAGAGGCTGGTGCAAAATGTCAAGATGGTGAAAATCTTACAATTCTTGCTTCAGGCTTTTTCTTTAACTTGATATATGAAATATTTGGTGTCCGATTCCAGCCAGGCACAAATTGCAATTATTAATTTCTTCTCTATGATCACATTTCAAACGGTTGGTACTTATGTGTTTTAACGCTATCCATAAATCACCATCAAATCTGAGTCCCTGATTGGTTAAAATTCAACTTAAAATGGGAAAAACATTTTTTTTTTTAAAGCAGTCCCCAGTTCGAATAAGATACAGTGTTGTGTCAGGCAGGGCATCTGGCGTGAAAATCTCTGCCAAAACCACGTGTGGTGACCCCTGAGGGGATATGTGGAAAAGCGAACAACAAGGTGCTATTAACAGAGCAGCACTACATATAGTGTTTTCAAAGGCAGTTCCAGTTCATGAATTTTAGATTAAAAAAAAACAACAAAAAATCAGGCGTGCAGCATGTGGTTCATGCATTTCCACCTGGTTTATATGTAAAAGCTTTATAAATGAAACCCATGCTGTGTTACCAGTTTGCAGCAAACTTGCAAAGTAAGAAGTGTCCCTAAGTTGTGAAATTGTAAAACTTGTCTGACCTATCCGGGAACTCTTAAAAAAAGCCAGCAGTGGTAGTTCTTTTCTGAAGATTTGTTTTTTAAGACCAAATGCCATGCTAAAAGACCCATGGGTTATTAAACCTCTTGTGGGGGTCTTTTGTTATGAGTTTTTGCAAACAAACCAACGGGAGGGTTTATTTTTCAAGTATTCCCGCTTCCTCCCACAGTTCAAAACAAACATAATGAATTCAGGACCTTAAATTGTTCATAGGAGTTAATGTGTATTGTTGTTTGTCTGATTTGGCCATGTGTGGCCATAGTATGGACTGACAGTCTGTTTAGGGCTGCTTTAAGTTTTCCCCACCCACAATCCACCACCCAACAGGATGAGGCAGGCACAGATAGAGGAGGGAAGTTAAGTTTAAATTAGAATATTTGCAAGGTTTGTTGTCAGCACTCCAGGTGGCTGGAGATGGAGTATGGTGAAAACTGACTGAGAGTTGATTATATGGTCAATGAAACAGAACATACAAATGTGTGATGATAACCTGGATAGTGCTGAAGTCCTTAAAGCAGCCCTTATGTTAGTTTCTTTTATATTATTTATTTAGAGTCAACATTTCTCAACTGTTCTCACCAGAACCAGGACAAAATCTAATATCAACAACAGAGAACACTTTAATGCCCAGCTCCCCTTGTCATGTTTATCTGAACAGGGCTTTGTTCTTGTGTTTGTAAGAGCGGTATGAACTGAGAAGTACTGTATATTGATTCTGAGAGCACACCCTTCAACTCTTTCCCACCAGAACAGCTCTGCGATGGGTGGTCCTCCCCGCTGCTACTGCTGCTGTTTTCTCTTTTATGGTCTGCAGCGGTTGGAGTCGCATTACACAGGGTGAAAGCTTTATCCCCTTGCCTCATATATTGCTCCTTTGGAAGTGGATGATCTCTGATGTGCCTTCCAGGTTTCGAGTTGCAACAATTTGCAGTTTACGATGAGAGAAACTGACTGGATGATTTCACTCAGAGGAAACCTCTGGGTAGCACAGATCCATACAGTGTGCACTCAGTAACATGATATCATGATGAGCAGTTCCAGTCAAATATATGGATTCCACAAAGGAACTTTAAACATGAGGGTGAGTCACGTCTGATGCTGTCGTGTTGTTTCTGGTCTAATCTGTTATTCGATAATTCAATTTTTTTGTTCTGATAGACTGTTTTTAAAAGCAGCTATGCATATCTAAAATATCAGCAGTCAATTATTATTTTGATTTCTTTTAAACTGCAAATGTCGTCAGAGCAAATACAGCGACTACAGCCAAGAAAGCCACAAAAAAACAGAAAAGAACTGCAGGATAACATACTGTAATCACTCCTGTGGCATTTACAGTCCCTGAAGGACTTAATCGGATTATTCTTGGAGAGAAATTGAAATATACACGAATACGTTAGTGTGCAGACAGGTGTGAAAACCCTAGCAAGCAGGGAATACAGAAACACATGACGGGGGGGTGTAGGATGGTGGTGGCTGTGGTCCAGGAAGAGCTTTCACAATTAGTAACTGAGACACCAAAGAGTCGACAAAACAAAGAATTCTGACATTCTAGCATTTTTGCCAGCAAACCAATGAAAGAGTAAGATGTTGGGACACAGTAAATTCAATTTCCTACAGAAAACGAGAAACCTTTCACTTTTGCGGGAAAGAAAAAGCCCCTCCCTGTTTGTTGAAGCCAGATCTCTGGTTGTTGGTCAGGAACAGATGGAGGACAGAGGCAATGTAAGAGGTGCCCTTCTGCTACAGATTAGAGGGCTGTTTACAGTGCGCTTGACCTTTAAGCACTTTGAACTCACCCAAATACCAAACAGTCGTGTTAACCCTGCCGACACCAGGACTTTGCTGCCTTCTACTCAATTTAATGCATTCAAGCTGACACAGAAAAAGCCATGTTAGATGCACCACCACAGGGTCAAAGCCTTTGATCTGTTTACATTGTTTTGATGGCTAACTAGCAGCACAATTTGAGTATCTTTGTCAATTTATCGTAAATTTCTTTATGACTAAATTACTATAGGAATAAACTGGCAATTTTGGTAAAAACACTGAGGGCCACATTGCTCTTGGTGGTTATAGGTTGGCGCCAGTGTACGTCATCAGTGTATGAATGTGTGTGTGCAGGAATGAATGGGACTGTGACTGTGAAGCATTTTGGGCTTTCTAAGAGTGTGTTGTTGGATTTAATTTTAGATTTTACAGTTTTACAAAGCAGGACAAATATATTTATTTTAAGTTTTTAAAAAGATTATTTAACTTATTTTAAAAGAGTAACAACAAGCCTCTGGTAGTGACGTTATGAGCTGTAGTTGGCCTTATTGAGCTTCTTTTATTTTAACCATCAATTTAGAAGCTAAAGTACTACTTATTGGATCAAACTTGTATCAATTTTTATTATAAAATACTTCCTTATGGTATTAATCATGGTTGCAGAGCCACGCAGGAGACAGCAGATACAGTTAGTGAATTCAATTCAATTTTATTTGTATAGCCCAAAATCACAACAACAGTCGTCTCGATGGGCTTTGAAGTAAAACATGAACTCAAAAGGATCATGAATACAAAGAGTCAATAGGAAAATACTAAAATAAACTAACAAACTGACTAAGCTATACTGGCATCCCTGCCCTTAGACCCCCCTTCGCGGTAAGGAAAAACTCCTAAAAAACCGGATTCCGGAAAAAAATGAAGAAACCTCAGGGGTGCCCACATGAAGGAGGGATCCTCCCCCAGGACGGACAGGCGATTTACCAGAACTCATAGAGAAGAATTAACTTATCTAACTCTACATCTACATATTTAAAGTCCAGCAGACGTGTGAAGAGGCTTTGTAGGCACAACAATGAGAAATACAGCTACAAGAACCTAGAGGCCACATCCACAGAGAACTGGACACTAAGTGTAGTCATGAATACTTTTATCCTTCTCATTCGATTTGAGAAACTGTGAAATTCACTTTATGCCCTGAATAACAGACCCTACTGTATATTCTGACTTAATTAGTGAATTACTATTAATTAGTGATAACATTTAGAGTGTGCAAACTTTCTATGAAACAACTGTTTCACAACTAAGCATTAATCTTCTGTTTTACTCTTGATAACAAATAGTTTTGTTATTGTTTTTTCCGCTTTTCTTGTGAAATAACATAAAATGTCAATGAGCAGTCACCTTCATTTGCACTGCACTCACTAATCTCACAGTAAAGTTATGTTCACACCAGATATGTGACACACGTTGAAGAATTCGCTAAACAAACATTCTTGAACGTGTATTTAGCCTAAGGTGTTTACACTGAATTGTAGCTGCCTGATTAGCGCATGTCCGCAACCTACAGTTGGAAAAGGCTTGGTGCAAAATGTCAAAGCGGTGAAAATCTTGTCAAAGTGGAGCGAATCTCATCAATTTTGCTCCAGGCTTTTTCTTTCACAGCTCTATTCTGATACATGAAAAACTTGGTGACATATAATTACCAACCGGGCACAAACCACAATTATTAATTTCTCCTCCATGATCAATTTTCATACAGTTAGAACTTCCGTGAATCAAATAATAATAGATTAGATTTATCTGCACTTTCCAAGACGCTTAAAGTGCTCACAATGTGTCCATTATTCATTCAGTCTGCGTTCATACTTTGTGATAGTGAACTACAGATGTAGCCACAGCCACCATGGGGCAGATGGACAGAGGAGTGACTGCTTTGTGCACAGTCCCCTCTGACCATCACTGGGACATTCATACGCAATCACACACCAGTGGAGCCACACTGGAGGCAGGGAGGGTGAAGTGTCTTCCCCAAGGACACAACGACAGCTGATTGGGGGGAGTGGGGATCGAACCGACCAACCTTTCGATCATTGGACAACCTGCTCAACCACCTGAGTAACTTGTCATTGGAAGTGGTCGCCTGAAGGCGCATTGCTGAAGCTTAAGATATTTGCCTACTGCTACAGCCTCACGAAAGATCGCGACAGGATCTCTGCTTGGACATGACCGAAAATGGCAAACATCGTTTCCAAAATCCCAACAAAACTACAATGCCCCTCCATGTTTTTGTTCATTTTCAGCATCTTCCCTCACACCCAAGCAGAGCTTCTGTTGCTTCTCTTGACAGTATGTGATATTTGGAGCAACTGTTGGTGATTGTCTGCTGACTCACCTCAACAGGAGCTCAGTTAGGGGGGGAAATGAGTCACAGGCACAAAAAGGTCACCTCATATGGACATTTGGAAGAGAGATGAGATTTTGAGTTTAAAGTCTTCTGCGCCTCTCCATAAAAATGGCCTTCAGCCCACGCACTGTGGTGATAAAATGATTGCACAGCTTGAAAAAGACATCAAACTACTGGTACATGCTGTGGAAGACAGACGATAAGCCACATTTCAAATCATTAATTCTGCTGTAATTAATATTGATTAGATTAGCTAGCAATAATCTACGCTTATCTGCAGAGGACAGTACGAGACATGTGAATAAACAACTCCAGGGCCAAATAAATCTTATTTTTTAAATAATCAGATGCGGAACGTCACAAACAGAGCTGTCCGCCCTCCAGCAGAGCAGAAAAGAAGTGGAAAAATACATTTCCTAGCTTTTATCATAAACCGCAAAGCAATTAGGTCTCTAATCCGCTTTGCTCATTTGTTTTATAGCCTTTTTATGGATCTGTTGATTTCATGATGCTGTTTATTTCAGCTAAACTGATGTCCAGCAGTTAAAACCACTCCACTCTGTATGTGGAAAATCATTCAGTACTTTTTTTTGTTCCTAGCACAAAACCAATAAGACAATGTAAGCTTCCATGGTTCCCTACAGGCTTTGAGGTCTGCAGCAGCCTTACTTTGTTTTACACTGTTTAGTTCATTTTATTTACTTCCAAACCAATGTTTATTATTTCTAAAATGATGTGGAAGTAAAAACCTGACACATCTACAAGCTTTTCTGTCATGCAGCTGTAGTATATTCTCCACAATAAGAGCGCTCAGACTGCTTTGTTCATTTACTTATAAATGCTAAGTGCTTCACAGAATGCCGGTAGAAAAAGATCTATTATTTATGCCAGTTAAAGAGTGGTTGTAGGCCAGAAAATATACAGGTTTTTTGTGTTTAGCATTTTACATGAACTCTAAAAAAGCACATTTTTATTGCCTCTTCAGCAGAATGATAATTTAACCCATTTAAATAGAACAACTCTGTTCCTGAGATATCACAACTTCTACCAGGAGCACTTTATTTCTACTGTGAAGTCAGAGATGCTGTTCGTAGCTTTTTTATAGGTTTAAATGGCATCAAGACAGCAGGGAAGATTATCGGGGACATGCTGAAGTTGACAGCTGATCCTGGAACAGCCTGGGGTGGGGGTGTCATCGCACATCCCATCCGTGTTTTAAGGACAAAGACAGCCAAGTGCGCGAGTCGAATTCAGTTCAGCTAAAGGTTAAAATTCTTGTGACAGCTGAAAAACTGTCAAAAGAATTCATGGAACGCTGTGAAAAAGTCAAACACAATTCACATGTAAAATTGTTTTTCAGAAACATCAAAAATGTATGTCTTTGTTTTAAGCATTGGTTGATGAGATGGTGAGCCCACAATTCTTTTTTTTTCTTTTGTTGTTTAGACAAAATGCAACATATATAAAAATTAAAAGTTGAACATTTCCAAACTGACTGAAATAAAATCAGTTTAGTATTAAACCTAATTATTTAGGTTTTTTCCCAAATTAACTTACCATATTTTCCGCAATTTAGGGTGCACCGGTTTACAAGATTACAATGAATGTTCTATTTTTTTTAACTTATGTCATGCAGAGTATAAGGTGGACCAAACTATAAGATGCTTTAACCGAGACAAAAGAGTCAAAGATAAGTCCATTAGTCAGTCAGACCATAACTGCGTTCACAGTAACGCTAGAGCGTGTTTGTAACCTGGGTGTCGTCCTCGACAGCTCACTGTCTTTCCAATCTCTTATTAATAACATCACCAGTTCTGCGTACTTTCATCTCTACTTTCCATCTCGTCTCCGCCCTTCTCTCACTCCTCATACAACTGCTGTACTTGTTCATAGTCTTGTCACTTCTCGAATTGATTATTGTGATTCCCTCCTGTTTGGTTTGCCCAATAAATCTCTCAAGAAATTGCAGCTTCTCCAAAATTCTGCAGCCAGCAACATCCGCAGGACTCCGTTATCCCACCACATCACACCAGTTCTCCAAAACTTACACTGGCTTCCCATAAAACAAAGGATTAGTTTCAAGATTCTCCTCATAACCTTCAAAGACTCCATAACCTGGCTCCACCCTACATTTCTGACCTTCTTCACATTTCCATTCCCTCCCAATCTCTCCCGTTCCTCTTCCTCTCTCCAACTCCATGTCCTACCTGCCCGTCTTAACACCATGGGGGGCAGAGTGTTCAGTTGCTCCGCCCCCGAGCTATCGAATTATCTTCCTCCCGATCTACGCAATACTGTTCACTTTTCAAATCCAAACTCAAAACTCCTCTCTTCAAACAGTCATACAGTTAATCCACTCAGATAACACAACTTCATTTGTCGGTTTTCTATCCTGTTTTTATGTCTCATTGATGTTTATCTTTGTGTTTATTAATGTTTTACTTTGTTAATTTCTTATTGATGTTTTATTCTGTTTTTCTTATTTTTAACCTTGTACGGCGACCTCGGGGGACCTGAAAGGCGCTTGAAATGAAATGTATTATTATTATTATTATTATTATTATTATTATTATTATTATTATTATTATTATTATTAAACTGCCACACATTAGAAGTGTTCGCATATTCACAATACCTGTAATTCCCAACCTTGTTTTCAACACGTAAAAAACAGACTGATACCACTAAATTAAATATTACTGTGACTACACTAACTCTAAGCCTTGTTAGTAACAAGTAAAAAACACAGTCTGACAACGCTACATGTTGAAGTGTTAGTGTACTGTTCCGGTCGTGTCAGGCCTTCCCAGGTTCAGATGGTTAAGGACACCAAAAACCAAATGTGCAATAGGAAAAAAAAAATCACACAAGAGTCTGCCTGAAGTATCAAACCTTTGCACAGGGAGAGCCAGGGGCGTCTGTAGAAAAGAAGTGCTCCACTTCCTCTCTGATCTGCTTTGCTCTGAGCTCCCCCCTCATGGCAAGCAGGTTTTATTATCCAAGAGAAGAACGTGTAAATCAAGTCATGGCACACAATGGCTCTGTGTCTGTCCATCCAAGCATGAGATTAAGAGACCGGCACTCTCTGGTATGAAGGACAGTTGGTTCTGCATCCCTACAGATGTTTCCTTTCTGTTCAATAAGCCATGCGCCCATTCAGCACAGACAAAAAGCAGAGACAGCCTTCAGCACTTCCATGTCCTTATGTGGTCATTCATGCCGGTTCCGCTTGCTCAGTTTGCAGCAAGCGAGCACAGTCATTATTACAACACACACACAATTTTAGGTATATAAAGAACCAAGTAAATGCATAATCAAAAAGTGTAGAAGTATAATAAAATACAAACTCTTTCCACAATACTTACCTTGTTTGCAACTCGTAGTAAAATGCAGACTGACATTTTGACAGAGTGCTGTGTACCTTTCAAAATTGCTTCAACATCAGTAAACACAAGAATTAATTAGTGTATAAAGTGCTCCAGATTATAAGGCGCACTGTCACTTAAAATAGGCTGATCACAAAAAGTGATAGAAATTCATGTTGTCCACTCATGATACGTGCAGTCAAGATGCGCACTGCATTGCTGGCCACACATATTTAAAATTAAACTTAAAGTTAAAGTCCCATTAGCTGTCACGCATTTGACGCAGCCGCGCTCAGGAACCATTTGGTGGTTTAACCCTAACTGCAACCGTAATCCTAACTTTAACCCTTCCTCTGGGTCCATGCAGCCATGAAAAAAGTCCAGGGCTGGCTGCAAGTATTTCCAAAATGATGTGCCAAAAGACACTTTCTAAGAAAAAGATAACAGGTACATTTAATTATCAACAGATAAAGACCTTCTATCTTTATCTTCATTTTTTTTTCTCCAATCAATTCAAGACTTAATATCTTGATAAATCTATAAACATATTCCTTGTCACTTGTCTCAGTTTTAATTGCTTAAAATAGAACAATAAACCAAAAGAACCAATAAATGGTCAAAGAAAAGTTTCCATTCCAAAGTAAAGTTTGGCATCTGCTGCTCAGAACAGTGATGACATGTGTCTTGTGTGATCTGCCTAATGTGTAGGCTGTCAACCTAAAATATTGTCAGCTGCATGTCTTCCATAACTTTCATTATGCCTCTGAATGTGCCTACACAAGTGTTCCCTGGTAAAGAAGTGAGTGAAGTTCACAATAACTCTTTTTTTCCTTTCAGACACAGTCCTCCGCCCTCAGTTACGATGGTCTTTTTTTGCCAACTGAGGCTGAGTTTTGCTTGTGAAAGTGGCATCCTACCTTCCGCTGAGTCACTCCAGGACTAAAAAGGAAACAGCGTCAGCTTCCTTTTGTGTTTTCGGATGCTTCGATAATTTGCGGACACCACTTGGAGAAGATACAAGCTTCCTCTTTCTATCTGCAGCTGTCTGAACAAGATTATCTGCTTTGGTCTTTCTTATCTGCAGCTGTTGGCCATTTGTACTGCGTGCCAACCAGGAAACATGATCAAAACTTAGACCCAGAAGAGACCAAGGAAGAAGCACCTTTTAAAACCACAGACATGTGTGTTACCTTTAGTCTCAAATTCTTTGGAAAAACGTTTTCTCTTTTATTTGGCCTCCATAAGCCTGCTTTTAGCCCTGACAGGCTGTTGGTGCATGATTTGATGCCATGAATAAATCAACAACGGCGTACGCCTCTTCAGGTGTCAAGCAGAAAATATGGAACTTCATGAGAGCTCTCTTGTCGAGACAAACAATGGCCCCAAATGTGATCACACACTCACTTGTTAGCGGAGCGAGCATGCATAGCAGCAAAGAGAATAATGAGAGGCCCGAAGCTGCACCGCGGTCTCGCTGGCCGTGAACTGATGGGCCGGGAACTCATTGCATTAGGGTGAGAAGGATGGAGGAGTGGAGCGCTACACGCTGTAATAGTCACCGCACACACCAGCAGACGTGCATCCCACAAATTACCTGCCAGCATCAATACCTGTTCCTCTGCATTACAGGTCTGTGAAAGGTTAAAGAAAAACAAATGGATGACTGCCTGACACGACTCCAGCAACAAAAAGCATTTGTGGCTGAGCTCCAGATGAACTGACTTATAAAAACACTTTTGTTGTGGAGATGAAATTTTATGTGACTACCATCTCATCTGCACAGAATCAAAGAAGTCAGACTCTGGAAAAGAATTGCCCTTTTGGTGTACTTTCCCTTATCCTGACTTACCAGAAGAAGAAAAATTGTCCAGTCAAAAAATGCTTTAATTCACATAAAAACTGCAATTCCCAGAGCCCCACCCTTTCACATTTGGTACCACTGGTTGTGTTTCCATTACAAATATGCGCAAAACTTTATCAAAATTCCTGAAATGCTGAAAAAAGAAACACAATGTTGCAATTACAGTTTCCATTACATCATAATTAAGGAAATAAACACAAACCAAGTCACGCAATAAATCATTAAAAAACATGGATGTGATCAATACTAAACATGGATGTGAACAATACTGTCATGTCACGTGACTCATTTAATTTAGTTTATATTGCAGTTTTGCGAAATATGTCAATTTCAATACACCTCAAAAATCACCTTTTTTTAAGGTGATAAATGTGAGGTATTTTTTCCAAAATTGTAGTGTTTTTGTACCAATTTGCGCAATTTCATAGTCAATGGAAATGCAGGTAGCAAAAACATTACATTGGTACATCGGTATGTCCCTGTACATACCAAAAGAAGGTAATTCAGTAGTATGCAGTAGTTGTGAGATATTCAAGGTTTATCTATATTATGCATTATTATGCATATTATGCCTTGCTGGTAATCAGGAGGACATAGCCTGTTTTTTTATTTTTGTCCTAACCAAATCTGCTGAAATCTATGAGGAAACGAGTATTTGTAGTTCTAATTTTATGTGTTTTTTGTGCTATTTCTTTAAGAACTACAAAAATCAAAAACTACAAAAAGGTTTGGGACTAGTCTCATCTGATCATAAAAACTATAAGATAAGCTGCAATTAAAAGTTCTAAAGCCACGATGTGTCCGTGTCATAGACATGATCGGTTTTGTTTGTGTGCTGGTCACGAAATCGTCCGTCTGTTTTGTTTTTCTTACTTACTTTATTCACAAACATTACAGAGCAAGACATTGGGGAAGTACTAAACATTGTCCTGAATGAACTGCTTATTTTTAATTATGAGTAAATTCCGAAGACAACGTTGGGCATAAAGCAGTGAAATCCGTACGTGAGAACACAAAAAATGAGACCTAAAAGCATTCCTTTTAAATTGAATACAAAACACTTCCATAGAAATCAGTGGTGGATTTTCCAGATTTTTTTTTTTTTATCGTTTTGTTGTCTTTGTTTTATTTAATATTTATTATTTGCTTTCTTTTTTGCTTATATCATTTTTACACACGCTATTGCAGATATAATGGCACTTCATTCAAGTAGAACAAATGATAAAGGAAGGCAACAACTTTTTTGTTGGTTCCACAGAAGTTAAAGAAGCCACTTCTTGATACACCAAAGCTTTATTTTTTGGAGCCCATTTCATTTTGTCGGTTTTACTTGTTTATTTTAAGATTCAGGTCTGATGAAGAAGAAGAGTAAGGGTTGAGAATAGGGAAAGGAGGAAAACACAAAAAAGACACTAGTAAGAGTAGTTAAGCAGAAAGGTTTTTATCCATATTTCTATAACATGTATATATTCACCGTAAATAGCACTGGCGCTCCAATCATGAAAATGTTTAATATGTCAAACAAACATGTAAACACTTGGACATCAATAATTGTCATTAAAGGAACAAATAAATAAATGAAATAAAATAAATTGAAAATTCCGATGTGAAATACAAGGCAAGTGAACATTTTTCATTTTTCCCTGTTAAAGGGATTCTGTTTGATCAGCATTTCACAGGAATATTATACTGCATGTTTTTAGTGAAATACTGAAATACTTTCTTAATAAACTAAACCATAAATCATCAGAATAACTCATAGAATTACTCAGAATATAAATATCACTGATTTGTATTTATGTTTCTATGATTGCAAGTTGTTTAATCATAACTGTTACATAGAGAAAACGTGAATAATTAAATTAGAATAATCTAGTCTGCATTAACTCTGAATGAAAAAATATTTCACTTACTCTGCTCAGAATGAAAAAAAAAGCACTTGTAAAACAAGAACTCAAATTTCTGTTTGCCCTCAAATTGAGAAAAATCTATGTTCATTTATTCACTGATTTAAAGGTTTGCTGCAAGTTATGTAACACCAAAGCAACCATTTCATATCATCACCCCTCCCACCAGAATGTTAACTTTCCCATAAATTTTCAGGTCTTCAAAAAGCTAAAAAGGTTGTCACTGACATGGCAAGTACGCATTCACAGAAAGGTCACTGTGTGGATGTGAATCACTGATCGCAGCATGGGGTCTACCCTGACCCCTCCTTTCTTCTCAACACACTTCTTGTCTGCAGCCCACATACTGAGCATTTTTACATCTTTAATATTTTTTTGCCATGACGTGGGTATCATTCATGGAAGCAGAAGCATGCTGAAGAACAAGGCCTCATGAAATTTGGCAAAGTATTCAAATGTAGCCATTCCATTCCCCTAACAAACTTGAGGCAATGTATTAATGGGTGCTTAAAATACAGGGAGCACAGCTTAATTTCTAACTATCATTGCTGAAAACCAGAACATTTAGAATGTATTTGCATTTTCAATGTTTTATCCTGAAAATGAACACTCTGGATTACATCCCTTGCTACAGATCATTCATGCAGACCCACTCCATGAACCTGCTTACACTGTTTGCACTTAGATTTAAGCCATTGAAAGAGTTGAACTCATCAGCTTAAGTTATGGTATCAGCAGAGACTTTGACACTTTCACTAGCCTTCTTTATGATGTTATTTAACTCTGACTAATTTGTCTTTGCCTCTAAACGTTACACAGTCTTATAGTTTTGGCAGCTTGTTCAACTCCAAGAAGCTGGGATGCCTTCAGTTGAAGAAACAGTTTCAAGTTTGCACCTCTTAGACTCAAATCAGAAACTGCACTGCCAAAAAGTAAAGGAAACCAGATCAGTCGCATTTGTTTTGAAACAGTTTGGACCAATACTTAAAGTATTCAATCCAGTCTGGATATTTATACCTCAAAAAGAGTCATGAAAATGCAAAAACAGATATATTTTTAGTTTGCCTTATACAAAATGAAATATCTAAAGTCTTTCAGACCTGGTTCAACTTTAAGCTAAACCACAAACAGCCGACAATATGTCAATTATCTAAAAGTATGCTCAATGGAGACAAGAGACTTATATTGTGAGGGATTCAAAATAAAAATAAAAATTAAAGAAATACACTATTTCTGCATTAGAGATGAAGCTGTAAAACTAAAAGTGTGGTGCTTTAGAGAGGTTCTAAGTATTAAAGACCCTCTCTGATGAAAAAGGTGTTTTTAACATGTTCTTAAAGCATTGTACATGTATAAAGAGAATTAAGCTTAAAGTTTCATTTCGGAGTTGTTCTTTATTCAAATCGTTATAAATCAGGAGCAGACAAAAAGATGCAGTTGGAGAAAGCTTAGCTGTGAGTTAGGACAACAGTAAACCACAGCTCGTCTGAGCTGGCATCAGCCTCAAAACTGTATGACTGGATAGCTCCAATATTGCACTATTTTTTTATGTTAGGTTGGGGGTGTACGTAAGCTAGTAGGAGAGGGCTTAAACAAATGGATGATGGGAAATGAAAGCGGGCTTACTCCACACCATTAGGCCCAATCACATCTCAAATCAACTACTGTCGCTTTGCAGTCCTTTTGGTTAAAAGCGGCATAATCATAACTAAAAGACCTCTGGGAATGCTTTTAAAATAAATCAAAAGATGACTGGAGTGGGACTCTAAGCAGTGGCATAGTTATTTAGCAAGGTACAAAAGCAAAATACTTTTTCTGAAGAGTAGTTTTTGTGTTATGTTTAGTTTAGATTAGAACCCGTAACCCCTGCATAGGACCACGCAGGAGTAGATGATGGACGGATTTAGTTTAGATAGATCTTCATTTAAACAAAACTCTTTCTAAAGAAAGAAAAGAACTGCGAAACTCTGAGAATAGTGGTCTTTTACCACAGGAAAGCCGAAGGGCTGATGTTAAACTGGGTTAGAAACAGCCTGGGGCCCTGAGGAGATAGTGAATTTTAGGAGATTTAAGAAAACAGCTGCAATCAGAATAACAACTCAACAGTCACAAGAGAGGCCAAAAAAAATCAAAAACCTGTGAAACTGCTGCATCCCGCAGAACTGAAACTGATGAGCAATGTAGGAATGAAGAAAAGGAAATCAACAGGAACATTCTTTCAAATCAAAAACATTTTGTTTTATAGGCACACACTTTTTTTTTTGCCATAGTTGCTGCTTTGTCTTTAACTCAAATGTTTTTTTTTAGGAAATTTAACATGGATGTACCTTAAAGGAATCAAAATTGTATAATGAGGGAGAATTAAGCAGAAAGGGTTTGTTTTAGGTTGCTAATATGCAAACTGTTTTACTCCTACATGCTTCTTGTCAAACAACAAGAAATATAACTACATCTAATCATCCCAATGTGTTACAAAATTTACATATTAGGTCTATTAAACTACACAGAAGGTTTTACATACATAAGAGCAAACAAACAGGAAGTCTGCCACAAAAAGGGAAGAGAAAATTGGTTTGATTTTCAAAATAAAGGACTGCTTAAAGCTTGAAGTTAAGATACAAACAGATCAGAAAAGCTCTACTTATACTGCACACTAAGCCCTGTTGATGTGCTCGGCTTTTAAGGTTTGAGCAGATCAGTGGGCTTTTAAAGGTTTAGTTTAGCTGGTTTGGACTAAATGACCCTCTGTTGGCACATAATTTGATTAAAATTGGTATTTTCTGATGGTGTGAACATCATAGATTACTTTTTAAGGTGTATGTTACAAGTTTAAATAGTGCCACTGCACCACTCAGTGGAGAGATGTCTACTGACGACTGAGAGCTACAGATGAACAGAAAGAAGGAAGAGTTTACCTGCCACAGCTGATCGATGTCAACCCATTTGCCATTGGTCAAATGGAAGGATCAGAAGCAATGGTATTGTCTCTCTTACCCAGAAACATCAGTCAGCTTCTCTTCACGTTGATCTCTTTCTAAACTTTTTTATAATTGCCCAGGCTGAATAGTAGGAGTGAAATGGCGAGTAATTCAATCGTTTGATGGAGCGACTGGGGTGTAAATAAAAACAAAGAGATCCATCATGGAGAAGAGCTCCCATAAATCCATTTCTACTGCACGGAAACAAAGCTGCTTGAACCACCATCGACATAGTACATGAAACATGGCGCTTGTTGATATTAATGTGCCTGAACATGGCGACTAATCACCAGAACTGGATGCATGTTGTCCTGCGTGATTTCCCGATTTCCCGTAGACTCTGCTGTCAGGTTTGTTTCATGGAAAGACCCGACGACACGCACCATTTCACTTGAGGCTGCAGAGAGGCAGGAGAATGGATGCCGTGCAAAAGGATAGAACTACATGAGTGTCATGAACAGAGAGCGCCCAAAGCTCAGCTGAGAAATGAAAGTCAAACTGAGTGTTTTTCTTCTGTCGGCAATTAAACACAGCACTGCTGCTGAGTAAACAGTGCCCCGCAGAAATGGTTAAATCACAGTGGCATATTGTCCCTTAACAGCAGACTAACACGCAACATGGTTCATTTCTACTCAATAAACACATTTGGTTGAAAGGAAATCACATTTATATAATAAGTCTTCAGGCCATGTCTCGCCACGAGTGCATGAATCACTGTGTGGCGGCACATGTGTGTTTTCCGATGTTTTTGCTCCATTCTCAGCTGGCTTTCTATGTATAAAATGTTCACACCAGCAAATGCAGCGGTGTAGTTTAATGGGACAGCGTTCAGGTAAAGAAATCACACAAAGTATGTGGACGATGGCATCATTTAGGAAACAGGCCTGGATGAAAAACGAAAGCTAACCTTGCAAAACAAATGTAAAAATGTGACCCTATGCATGGGTTAAACTAAAGTAAGTCCTTGTAACCCTTATGCTATCCTAGGCACTTTAACGTTGGGAGTTGGGTCATCCAGACCCACTAGACAGTGCGCTGAACATTTTTTCTTCATTAATTTGTGATCTTCACTGGTATCCATGGATTACATGAAATCCTCTCCACCTTTATCCACCTTTATCATGGTAGGGAGAACATGTCAATGTAAGGGTGGGGTCATAGGATAGCACAAGAGTTAATAAGCTTTACAGATGTTTCAAGTTCAGTTTGTCTAGTGGTTAAGGGTGACAATTGTCCCTGGAATGATTGGAAACATGGAGTGTAGCACACTGAGAACAGGGACCACAGAAAGAGAAGGAGAAGCAGGACAAAAATCAAAGTTGAGCATGTTTAAGATAAAGGCTAGAGGACTTTGATGGTCCTGTGGCCACAGCTCCACATTTCTCTGAGGTTTAACATCCACAAGACCTCCTTGCACATGATCCCAAAAGGAAAACTGAGGATCATTTGAGGCGACTGATAAAAAGACCGGTCATTTGAGCTATCCAGCCAAACACTTTTGAACAAATGTCAGCTTGGTGAAGGAAAACAAAGACATACCTGGATCTAATAGCAGTTGATCAGGCTGGAACAAATTGGGGAGCTTGTGCCCCACCCAAAGTATTTTTTATCCAATAAATGCAAACTTTATCCAACTGCATTTTTTGTCTGCTCCTGATTCACAAGGATTTGAAAAAAGAAATACTCAGAAATGCACTTTTAATCTTAATTTTCTTCATACATGTCCTTCATCATGAGAAAAACACCACAAGAACATGTTAAAAACCCAATTTCCACCAAAATGGGACTTTAAGAAAAATCTATTTTTTTAGGGAGGTTCACTGTGATTCTGCATTCCTGAACACTAAACTTCTCCATCATTTCTTTGTCACCTCTGTTTCCCTTTTTTTACATGTCAGTCCCCCCATCACCACTCTCTCCCTCCTCTAGGGCATGTCCTGGATCACCTCTTTCATCTCCCTCCACCATTTCCCTAGCTTCCCTACATCCTACCTGAGGGCCATAACCACTGACAACATTCAACATCACACCTTCTACTTCCAGCTTCAGACTCATCACTCCATCCGACACACTCGTCGCCTCTAGAATGTTCTTAGCAAGCTCCTCCTTCAAGATTCCTCCTATGTTTCTCCTTCCATCCACACCATAAAACCAGCTTGAACCTGCTTCAAATCTAGAAGCCTCCCTCCATTTCCCATTTACCTGAGACCCAACTGATGCAGAATGAAAGTTCTGCTTGTGATCGATTTGTCTTTGCCTTTACCTGGCGGGACTTCACCGATCACAAAGCATTTTACTTTCAAATAAAACAACAGACTTAATGAGAGCTCGACCGCAGCATTGTTTATCAGTCCTTCAGTGATTATTGATCATCGCTGCTGCTGCTAATAAATGCAATTACCCAGTACACAGTGTGTATGGTAGAAAGGAGAAACAGTCTGACCTTAAGAATGTGAAGGACTCTTTCTGCTTTAAACAACAGGATCATGTGAAGAGCATGACCTTTAAATTAGAGAAACCAGTTCTTCCGTCTGGTATTTATCTGCAGATTGAGTCCCCTACTGTTCATAAGAGGAACTGCATCTCAGAAGAGCCGCTCTCAAGAGAGCTGGAGCTGTTTTTCTACCTATTGTTTATGGAATATGGGCTCTGCTGGGATGAAAATACAACAAATACATTTTAATTGTGTTTTGAAAGAAACATTATTAGCAAAGGTAGGGCTGCAATTCTATTTATTCATGCAGCCACAATGACAAATACGCTTCAAGTTGCTTAATTGAATTCATCTGAAGATAGCAGAGAACTCCTGCTATTCGTTTAAAGTCCACTGAAAGTGGGGGGGGTTTCTTCTCCTCCCTAAACACTGGTCATCTGGAACTCATCCTTTTTCCGTCCAGCCCAATTCTGACTCCTTCTTTTTCCTGAAATCCCCTTAAAAACTGGGGCTCATTTGTCAGCATTTGACAGGTGCTCGTTTTAAGTCTTTTCCCACTGACTCCCACTAATTTCTCATTTCTTTCCTCCTAGTTCATCTATCTCCTTCTTCCTCCTCCCTCCCGACCCCCTCAGTTCTTTTTTTCCTGCTGGCGGGTGTCACCTCTCTTCTTTGGCCTTTGATGGCCCTCTAAGCCTCATCAAAGGTTCAAGCTCATCTTTCTGAAGCTTTCTCCAGGTTCTCACCACTGTGGCCTTTGACAACCCAACTGCTTTATCACAGGGGGTTGTACTCTCCTTTTGCATTTCTTCTTTTAGCATTTTGCAGTCCTTCTTTCTCTCATTTCCCCTTTGGCAGACTTCCCCTCCTCCTCACCAGCCTTTTGACCTACCTTTGGATACCGATGTGCTCTAGCTGACCCTGACAAGAATACTGCTGAAATGGATGGATCAACCTGACCACAGGTGTGATTGTAAGTGTGTTTAGTCACAGAAAACCCATGATAAAGTCTAAATCATAGTTTCCAGATACCCAAACTGTGCCACATAGGGGATCACTTGTAGCCTTGGAATTTTCATTTAGTCTCCTGAAGCTTTCATAAATAAAATAAAAAATAAATAAAAATAAAAATAATAACAATTTGACCCAAAAGCTCTACGAAGACAGTAAGAGAAAAACTTCCCTTTAGCAACACTAGACATTCAGAATTCCGGTTTCATCGGTCAGAAAAGGAAAAAGAAAAAGGAATTTTGAAAAGGAGTCAAATAGAGCTATTGATGGGTTTATGCTGCCATCTAGTGGCTAAATAGTGAACATCAACTGATTTTTGTCTCGCGAAATGACTGTTCGAATTTTTGCACAATGACATAGAATAGAATGCCTTTATTGTCACCATACACATGTACAATTCGCATCACACGCGTATACAGTGAAATGAAAGTCTTACATTATTACATCCCAACAGCTGATACACTTTAGCATGTGAGGATTTTTGGCAAAAACATTTTTTTTACATAAAATACGCGTAAAACATAAAACTAAAAAACGAACTCTGCAAAGCCAAATAAAATTAAAAATATTGATATTTATACTAAAATAAAAAACAAAAAATGTTCAAGATCTTCATAACTTACAGATAAAGATAAAAAAAAAAGTCTGAAGGCTCTATTTGTTTATTTCTTTAGTGGTATTATATTGTAAAAGATATATATGTAAAAAATAAAAGAAAAAGCATTTTTTTTTTTTTAGTGAGCAACCCTACAAACTAAATGCAGTAAATTGTTTTTAATTATTAAATTCAATTTAGGAATAGACAGTGACAAAATATTAGCTTGAACACAAAGTATGCCCTCCTTTTTTTTACAGGTTTTCTCAAGAGCTTGTGCAGTGTGCGTCTTTACAGGGTAGGCTTTTATAGTAATAGAAATAGCTTGCTGCTACTGCTGTGTAACATATGTTTTAAACCACACAAGTTATGAAAATAAACACTAAAACACAACTGAGAGAAAAATCTGAATTTAAGACGAACCATTTTAATTTTCATATATTTTTGTGCCGCAATTGCATGCGCTCAGCTTTTTTTTAAACTGTATTGTTCAAAACAAATAGAGCGAATATGTATGCCATGATGGTGCATATATTACAAAAGAAATATTACAGAAACAGATAGTGATGCATTGAAAATTTTCAAAGACAGTTTTCATAAATATGTATGGCCTTTTTGTTTAAGCTATTAGAAATAGTGTGCAAATTAGATTCGAATTCTTTAATCATTAGAGGGAAAAACGGTTGTGATGAGGAAAACTTTGATTTGTGAATATTTGTGAATAACCAAATGTTATTATTAGATGAATTGACAATTTTACGTTTTATCTTATATTCTTTTCGTATAGGCCAAAAATTATATGTTCAAATTTCATCTGATACTGCAAATCTAATTTGTAATTTCTAAAACGTGCACAATCATTCCAAAATTTTTTTAGTAATATTACAGTTCCAAAATAGGTGACTGATTGTTTCTGGGTGTTCTTTACAAAAAGTACAGTTGAGGTCAATTGTCTTCTTATATCTGAGCATGTATTGATTAGTGAGATAGATTCTATGTAGGAGTTTGTAGGAGACGTCTCTCATCTTGTTATTAATTAATAATTTCTGATAAAGGGTCCAAACATTGTTCCAGAGCAAGTCAGGAATAAATTTTCTCCAATAAAAACAGCAGAGGGAACAGAAATAACATTTTGCTGAAAAAGAGCACGTATGATCTTATTAGTTTTTCGGGCACAATTGAAACAGGATTTTCCAATAGTGGTGTCACTTGTCAAACCAATTATTGTAAAATAAAGATTTATTCTTGTAAAGGATATATCTGTTATTCCAAATAAAAAACCTATGAGGGGAAAATTTGTGTTTATAAATAAGTGCCCATGAAAGAAGAATTTGTGAAAAGCATAGAGTTTAACTGGGATTTTGTCAATACTATAATCACAAAGCAGAAGAAAATGGAGACCAAATACTTAAGCAAACATGTGATGAAGGAAAATATTCCAAATGGAGAGTGGATTTTTAAAATATGATGTAATCCAGTTTATTTTAAAATTATTATTTAAAGTAGTAAAATCAAGAAAATGTAGGCCTCCTTTTTCATAGGAGTTCATGAATACAGATTTTTTAAAATAATGAATACGGTTTTTCCAGATGAAGTTTTGCAACATTTGGTCAATGGCTTTAAGAGTCTGATTGTTCAGGTGCAGAGACAGACCGGAGTAAGTTAGTCGAGAGATGCATACGGTCAGCCTACTATTGCTCGCCCTCCAGGAATACGTCATATTTCCCAGCATGCTCCGCGGCTCAAAATCGTCTTTTAGTGAAGAATACCCTTTTAAATTAAGTTTTAATTTACTTCATATTTCAAAAATAAGTATAGTATTGTATGTAATTTAAGGTAGCCAAGCCCCATGTTATTTGAAACCATATGTTTGTCAGCAGATATATACTGGTGTGTTTATATATCAGCCAGCAGATAGCTCTCAGTCGGCGGGTCCGACGGCAGTGGGGATTACAATTGATTGCTACAGTGAGTCACACAAAACCTCTACGTTCTTTCTCTCCCTTCTCACTGCCGACCTCGACTAGCCTTTTGTTTTTGACAAAGTCATGTACTTTATTGATATTTCAGGATTCTTAATTCTGTCTGATAATAGCTAGGAACCGGATATTGATCACATGATTATGTAATAAAATGGTTACGGTAGAACAACAGTGGGATTATATAAATTCGCTTTCTTCCACTCCCTTTCAAGCAACATTTATTAATGTGTCTAATTATCCTAAGTTTGATTCGTCAATGTATGAATGTATAACTGATCAAGACAAACTCTGCAAACCCAAATCAAACTAAAAATATTGATATTCATACTAAAATAAAAAAATGTTCAAGATCTTGATAAATTACAGATAAAGATAAAAAAAAAGTCTGAAGGCTTTCTTTTTTGCTTATTTCTTTAGTGGTATTATATTGTAAAAAAAAAAAAAAAAAAAAAAAAACTAATTAAAAAATATAATCAAAAACCACACTTTTTTAATGCGCAACCCTTGAAACTAAATGTAGTAAATTGTTTTTAATTATTCAATTCAATTTATGAATAGAAAAGTGACAAAATATTAACTTGAAAACACTGTATGCCCTCCTTTTTTTTTCTTTTACATTTATACAAGTTTTTCAAGAGCTTGCGCAGTGTGCATCTTTAAAGGCTTTTAAAAGCCTTCCTATAGTAGGAAATAGCTAGCTGCTACTTCTGTGACCAAAAAGTAACATGTTTTCTTAACCACACAAGTTATGATAAACACTAAAACACAACTGAGAGAAAAATCTGAATTTAAGACAAACCATTTTAAACTTCATAATGTGCCGCAATTGCGTGCGGTCAACTTACTATTGCTCACCCTCCAGGAATACGTCATATTTCCCAGCATGCTACGCGGCTCAAACATCGTCTTTAAGTGAAGAATACCCTGTTAAATAAAGTTTTACTTTCTTTCGTATTTCAAAAATAAGTATAATATCGTATGTAATTTAGGTTAGCCAAGCCCCAAGAAATTTGAAACCATATGTTTGTAAGCAACTATTTACTGGTGTGTTTATAAATCAGCCAGTACCTCTTTGATATCCGGTGGGTCCGACGGTAGTGGGTAAGACACAACTGATCACAAAAATCGCAACTTTCTCTCTCCGCTCACTGCCGACCTTGACTAGCCTTTTGTTTTTGACAAAGTCACGTACTTTATTGATATTTCAGGATTCTTAATTCTGTCTGATAATAGCTAGGAACCGGATATTGATCAATCATGTAATAAAATGGTTACGGTAGAACAACAGTGGGATTACACAAATTCGCTTTCTTCCACTCCCTTTCAAGCAATATTTATTAATGTGTCTAATTATCCTAAATTTGATTCGTCATTGTATGAATATATAACTGATGATTGCATTGTTTTGTATTTGTATTGCCAAGCTAGCAAAGAATGCCTTTTTTTTTATTTAGTCTACAGGATTTCACTGAAGAGTAGCTGTTAAAAGTGTTTTAGATGTTTTTATGTTACTTTAATAAGCTATTAAAATAAACAAAATGTAATAATAGAAAACTATTTTCATAATACAAGGTTGAATAATCCAAAGTGGCTGAGGAATGTAATTGTTTAGTTACACTACTTTTATTTTCTAAATAATTCTGAAGGATAGATTGTCTGTTTAACTGAAAAACATGAAAAATTAGAGCCATTGTTTCAGTCATTTATGTGTAACAAGATATGTAAGAAATGTAAACAGAAAATGTTTCAAACTCATCCAGTTTTAAGGGCACCATCAAGGAAAAATAATAAAATCTTAAAAAGTATTAAGTCAGCCACCAACTGTGCAAGTTCTCTCACTGTAAAAGATGAGGCCTGTAATTTTCCCCATAGGAATACCTTAAGTATGAGGAACAAAATGAGGGGGCTAAAAAATCCAGAAAATTATGTTGTTTCGAAAGATTTTCTTTGTAAATTATGGTGGGAAATAAGTATTTGGTCAGCTACAAACAAGAAGGATTTCTGGCTCTCACAGACCTGTAACTTCTTCTGTAAGAGGATCCTCTGTCCTCCACTCATTACCTGTAGTAATGGTACCTGTTTGAACTTGTTATCTATATAAAAGACACCTGTCCACAACTTCAGTCACACTCTAAACTCAGCTATGGCCAAGACCAAAGAGCTGTCTAAGGACACCAGAAACCAACCTGTTGAAAAAATATAACTTTTTTCTTAGAACTTGTCGTGTTTGGAGGAGAAAGAATGCTGAGTTGCATCCAGAGAACATCAGACCTACTGTAAAGCATGGGGGTGGAAACATCATGATTTGGGGCTGTTTTTCAACAAAGGGACCAAGACAACTGATCCGTAAAAAGGAAAGAATGAATGGAGCCATGAAGGGTCAGATCTTCAGTACCTCATAGTTGAGGTATACCTATAATGAAAATTACAGGCCTCTTTTAAGTGAAAGAACTTGCACAATTGGTGGCTGACTAAATACTTTTTTTCCTCACTGTATTTCTCTTAGCAGATTCATTTTTTTTCTTGCCGTGCAAGGCCCGAGACACCCCACAGGGAGAAAAAAAAAGTGATTCCGTTTAAAGATAACAGGATAGTAATGGGATTCAATTGAACACCGACAGTCATCAATTAAGGAAAGTATCTTTGGAGGAACAATTTATTGATTACTAAACACATGAGCCATTACATGGTGAGCGGAAAAGCTTAATTATATAATAATTCCACCCTTTAATTTGAACATAGGATGCCAAGTGAAAAAAATAAAACTGGAGCCATGAATCCACATGAACAAGGAAGTTATGAAATTTATTAGAAATAACAACCAACTTCGTTCACACAAAAGCAGCACTAAATGGCTGCCTGGAAATTATTTATACATAAATGCAAACCAAAATCTGACCCACTGTTTGTCCAGATTTTTACTATAATGTTCCAGTAAGAGATTTTGGAATGAATGACTGAATCTAATCAGGAACAGAAACCTAAATATTTGAGTGGGTTGCGAGTTTTGCATGTTTCACAACAATCCCAGCTTGTATTCCACCATCATGTGTGGCTCTCCCATCACTTCACTCTGAGCTGGATCTGCAGGATGACAGTCATTATGGTTAGATTAATGTAAATATAGTACTTTCTGTGGCCATTTCTAGTTCAAGCTCTCACCGCTGAGGATGTCCTCAAAGCCGATGGTGTCATCACTGCCTCGCAGTGTGTCGAGAGCCAAATTAGAACTCTGTAAGAACGGCAGACGCTGGATCTAGAACACAAAATGAAGATTTTAACAAGAGACTCAAGCAGAAACACATGGGGTGTTGTTAACACAGACCTGTCTGGCTGCCCTGTACTCCATCTGCAGTTTGAGGGGAGCATGAAGACCCTGGATGTTTCGAAGTGTTGAGAAATTCATCTTGTCCTGGTTAAGCACAAACTACACCACACAAGAACAAAATCATGCCGTTTTAATTGGGTGTGAACTGTAAAGAAAAACATCATCCAAAACATTGTCTTTAAATGATCTCAGAACAAACACCAGGGCAAATTATTTTCAATAAAGATCATGAAATATCATTAAATACAAAACAATATAACAATCAAAACAAGCCATTGATGGTACAGAAGAAGCATAAGGAGGTTAAATTCTCCAAAAGATAATAGATGTACATATAAAAGATAGATTTCATTGTTTTTGGTAAATTGTAGATTAATCCTTTTTATTTAAAGGTAGCAAGATGTAAATGTATAAACACTAACCAGTAAAAGAAAAAAGTACTATTGAGTATATATGCCAAAGCTAAGAGAGGATTTTTATACTTACGTTTTTTTTTTTTTTTTTTTTTTTTTACCGTTTAATAAAAGAGTTACGGTGAAAAACAGGGATGGACACAAAAAAAAATAAATAAAAATAAAATATATACGAACTTACATTTTTCTCGGACAGTTCCAGAGGGTGGCTTGGAAGGAGCTCATTCTTCACACTGGTGAAGCTAACATTTGGAACAGAAAACAACCCATGAAATGGAAGCATATCTTTCTGGAGGCATACGCCCTTTAGCAAGCAAGTAAATATAAACATGAAGCAGTAACTATAGGAAGCATCGTGATCATGGTGATTGGTTTCCTACCCGCTGCGGAGAGAGTCCTGCACCCCGTACGATCCCTGTGGGCACAGTCCGGCCACAGGCACGCTGTCTTTTAACTGTGAGCGAAGTCCCCGGGTGTTCTTTGGTTCACAAAAACACACATTTCTTGTCAAATACAGTTCAAACTAAATCGAGTTTGCTGCTAACTAGCATTAGCGTAAGTGACTAATCGAATTCACATCCGCTCAGTATTAAGGATAAAAACAGATAAAAGCAACAGTACAGAAAGGCTAAATAAACCAACTTAAAGAAAAAAAGATTAAAGAATCAACGTGGTTAATGTACAATAGTAAATATAACGATTTAAATGTCTCCATTACCATTGTGATTCAGTTATCCTCACTTTACTTTCGATGACTTCGAACATCCGGTTGCGTCGCACGAAGAAGACGACACATCCGATCCGGAACAAACAAAGAACTAACATCAGAAAAACGTAAATAGAGCTAAACATTACATAATATTTCCTGTTGTTACAAATATTAATAATCGGTGTGATCCCTAAAATATTCATTCATACGTAGAGACACCACAAACCACAATGTTGTGGCAAATTTGCAATAAATACATACTTTTTCTCCTCGTTCTTCATCGGGGGTATAGCTCAGTGGTAGAGCATTTGACTGCAGATCAAGAGGTCCCCGGTTCAAATCCGGGTGCCCCCTCTTTTTCTTACAGTGCAATCAGAATCTTTTCATTGTCATTGTACATAGTGATAAAATGAAATTGCAGCAGCCATGGAGTGGTGAAGATAAATACAGTAAAATGAAAATAACTCAGAAGTCTAAAAAAAAATTGTACAATATCTACAGAAACAATTGAATATTAAATACGTATGAAAAATAGAATAGAATGGAATGACTTGAATTGCCATGAGCGCAGCATAGTAAATTTTGTGTGTTATTACACAGAGACCGCGGTTATTGCACAGAAGACAGTTATTGCACACATGCGTAGTAGTCAGTGGGGTGTAGTTGGTGGAAGTATGTGTATTCCGTATGGTGATTGCCTGTGGAAAAAAGCTGTTCCTTGGTCTGTTTATCCTGGTTCTGATGGGCCTGTACCTCCTTCCAGAGGGCAGCAGATCAAACAGGGGGAAAGCACGATGGGTGGAGTCAGTGGTGATGCTAGTCACTCTGCTGAGGCAGCATTACTGGTAGATGTCCTTCAGTGAGGGGAGAGAGCAGCCGATGATCCTCTGCGCTGTCATTACCACTCTCTGGAGGCTCTGTCGTTCTGCTGCAGTGCAGTGGGAGAACCACACTGTGATGCAGTAGGACAGGATGCTCTCGATGGTTGAGGTTACCAGCAGCTCCTGGCTCACATTGTTCTTCCTGACTCTTCTCAGGAAGTACATGACATAACATGACAGCCATGGTGTTAATAGACCATGTGAGGTCAGCCGAGATGGTGGTGCCCAGGAGGGTGAAGCTGTGGACCCTCTCCACACAGTTTCCATTGATGTAGAGTGGGGGTGGATCTGCTCTGTTCTTCCTAAAGTCCTGGATGATCTCCCTGGTCTTGGTGGTGTTAAGGAGGAGGTTATTAGCCTGACACCACCTGAACAGATTCAGGACTTCATCTCTGTAGGCCGTGTCATCACCCTCAGAGATGGTAATTATATTTGTTAATTATTTGGACTATTGTGTACAGCGGGGAAAATAAGTATCGAACACGTCAACATTTCTCTCAAAAAACATATTTCTAATCGAGCTATTGACACGAAGTTTTCACCAGATGTCGGCATCAATCCAAGTAATGCACACATAGAAAGAAATCCAAACATTTATGTCCATAAATGAAGTTATGTGTAATAAAGTGAAATGGCACAGGGAATAAATATTGAACACATGAAGAAAAGGAAGGGTAAAAAGGTCTGGCAAGCCAAGAAAGCAGCTGGAGTTTGTCAGTATTCAGAAGGTTAACCTGCCCCCTAGTGCCAAGTAATATCAACTGGTATAGTCCTGATTGATGCTTTTTAAAAAGGTTTCTCACCAGCAAGGTGTTAGACAAGAAGCATTGCATGATAGGTAAAAGCAAAGAGCTGTCTAAAGACCTGTGCAACCTTATTGTTGCAAAACACACTGAAGGCATTGGCTACAGGCGCATTTCTAAACTTCGGAAAGTTCCAGTGAGTACCATTGGGGCCATCATCCGGAAGTGGAAAGAACACAGCATTACCATAAACCAGCCACGGCCAGGTGCTCCTCGCAAGATTTCAGACAGAGGAGTCAGAACAATCATCAGAAGGGTTCTCCAACAGCCCAGGACCACTCGTGGAGAGCTTCAGAAAGACCTGGAATCAGCAGGTACCGTTGTTTCAAAGAAAACAATAAGTAATGCACTCGACCGCCATGGCCTCCATGCACGCACACCACGCAAGACTCCATTTTTGAAGAAGAAGCATGTTGAAGCTCGTTTGGAGTTTGCAACACAACATTTGGATAAACCCAAGACATTCTGGGAGAAGATACTCTGGTCAGATGAGACCAAAATTGTACTCTTCGGATGTCATAAGACACAACATGTTTGGAGGAAAAATGGCACCGCACATCACCCCCAAAACACCTTACCAACAGTCAAGTTTGGAGGTGGGAGCATCATGGCGTGGGGCTGTTTTTCAGCATGTGGTACTGGTAGACTTCATATCATTGAAAGAATAATGACTGGAGAAAAGTACTGAGACATTCTTGATCAGAATCTGCTGTCATCTGCCAGGCTGCTGAAGATGAAAAGAGGGTGGATCTTTCAGCAAGACAACGATCCCAAGCACACAGCCAAGGTAACACTCAACTGGTTGAAAAAAAAAGAAAATAAATCTGCTAGAATGGCCCAGTCAATCACCAGACTTGAATCCAATTGAAAATCTTTGGAAAGAACTGAAGATCCGGGTTCACAGAAGAGACCCCCGGAACCTTGAAGATTTGAAGGCAGTTTGTGTGGATGAACGGGCCAAAATCACACCTGAGCAATGTATTCCACTGGTTTCTCCATACAGGAGGCATCTTGAGGCTGTAATCACCACCAAAGGTTTCTGCACTAAGTATTAAATAAATTTCAGTAAGCGTGTTCAATACTTATTCCCTTTGCCATTACACTTTATTACACATAACTTCATTTATGGACATAAATGTTTGGATGTCTTTCTATGTGTGCATTACTTGGGTTGATGCTGAAATCTTGTGAAAATTTCATGTCAATAGCTCGATTAGAAATATGTTTTTTGAGAGAAATGTTGACGTGTATATGTATCTATTACAAAAACGCAAAATGTTAGTTAGCTATTAAAAAGTACAATGAAGTAAAGAAAAAAAACATCAAAGTTTTTAATTTGTTTTGTATTTTTGTTACGAAATATATCAGGACACGTATCACCTGTGCATGGTAAAAACACAATCAAGTCATTAAACTACAAACGATTACCGTAGATGTTTCTTGTAATTCTCTAACTTAGTCATTATAGATAGAAAATATTCTGTGGTATGCAGGAGTGTGTCTTGCCCAAGGACACTTTAACACATGAGCTAGAAGAATAGGCCCGGGTTATTATAAGATGGCAAACAATTTTTACACTTAAAACAAAGTTTGAACATAATATTCTTTCTATAAAGATATACAGATCACATAAAAATTATCTTTTGTATGAAGTCTGGAAATGCTGTCTTTTCAGAAGAAAACTCTAAAATGAGACAACAAAAAGGATGTCAAAATTGAGATATTAGCGGGAAAATGTGATAAATTTATATGGTAGAACTGAATAATAAAGACACAGTTAACTGACACTGTAAACATATTCTATTTTGATCAGTTGTAACTGGTGTGAGTGTGCTAAAACACATATTAAATGTTTACATTAGTAATATCATTGAGGGACAATTTTTAGTGATGTCAGTGGTTTTTAAGACAGTGGTGCTTAGGCTCCTCCCCTCTTCAGCTGACTGACATGTAAACCAGATAGGCTGATTGGTTTACCTTCACTTTAGGAGCAACAAGGAATGAGATGACAGCAGAGCTGTTGATCAAGGAGGGAGCTTGTGGCCCGGAATATTTTCTACGTCATAGCTACAAGCATTTTCCTACGGTCTTTTTTGTCTGCTACTAATTCACAACGATTTGAATAAAGAAATACTCAGTAATGGAATATTGAGCATAATTTTTTTTATACACGTCCTCCATCATGAAAAAAATTCCACAAGAACATGTCACAAACATCAAAAACACAATTGTTTTGGAGTGAGACTTTTAATCATTAGTGGAAATTTGTTTTAGATTTAAAAAAATCTCTGAAACACAAATATCCTGAAACACAGATATTAAAATTATATATTGTCTTTATTTGACTGAGGTCAGAAATGTTGTCACCTTCTGAGGGTTTACAGTTTTACACTACTGCAGATCCTGCTAGGATTTTCAAACAATTCGATTTTTTTTCAGTGTACAGCATCAGGTATCTTAAAAGGAAAAAAAACTTTTTGAAATCTAAGATCTAAATCTAATCATATTTATTTACTACCGAATGGATTTTTCTGAAGTGATCGCAAGTGTTTCCAAATAACTTTTAATAATAAATTGCAGAGTTGCGTAACCTAACAACATCGCTGTCATCAGTGTGACAAACTGCTGGAACACCTTTCACAACAAAAGGTTCACAAAATAATAGTTAAATAATACGATTTAAAATAAAATAAATAAAAAACAAATCTTTTACTGTGAACTAACACTATGGTAAAGGATTTTGGAAGGTTTCAGATATAAAATGACATTACATTGTACACTTTCAGAAGACTATGCATTTTTCAGCTTCAACCACTAGAGGGAGCTGGTGATCAGCAACTGAATTTGCACTGAAGTTCAAAAGTCCTTTGAATCAGAAGAGGAAGTTTGTCTTCCATCACACCGTGAAGACTGACTTCTGTACAATCTCCCACATCATTTTTACATTTCGTTTAATTTCAGGTACAGCCGTGGTAGTATTAATAACAGACATGTACACACAATTTGTTGGAATTTGTTTATTTAACTTGGCAGATTTCATTATGTTGTGGCACCAATAATTCTAGAGCTGTTATTTTTTGTGTTACTTATTCATTTAAAAAAAAAATTACGGTCCTGAAGTTTTTTCACAGGACCGACCCACTGGTGCCAGATGAAGAGGGGGGTCTGGGATACTGGGGTTGTTAAATATTCAAGTAGATGTTTGTATTTGTAGAGTCAGAAAAGTGTTTAGCTGTTTAAAATATTTGAAACTTACTGAAGTTTTTCCACATCCAGTTTAGCCATATTTCAGAAATGGTGAAAATGCAGTTTTGTTTTTGTATATTCAAAAAGGCTAAATTAACTTCAATTTTTTTTATGGCAACAATATTGGACTCATTAAATAGAATTACAATGATGAGTCAAACAAAAATAAAACTAACTTAGCTAAGCCTTGAAACAAACAAATCAAACTAACCTACAAATGAGACGCAACAGGAGGGTTAAGAGAATTTGTGCCTATTGTAAAAAATACATTTTATCATTTTTCATATATATTTTGTCTAATAATGTATATTTAAATTAGTTTACAGCTCTTGGTGAAAGTATTTTTTCACAAGAAAAATAACACACTTCCCAAAATTCTTGATATATCTATAGAAATATGATTAAGCTCACAAATAGCACAAAAAGAGACATTTTACTGTAAGAATGAACCTTTGGACCATGTTCGTTGTACATATATGACACAAAACAAAGAAGTGTGACTGAAAGAACACTGTAGGTCCCCATTTAAACACTGATCAGTTTGCATACAGCATGCCAACCACAGTCCAGCTACGTTAGTGCATGCTGCAACTCAAAATGACAGATTGTCTATCTGGAGAATATAAATAGATAGAAATGGAGGAACTGTTTTGAATAAATCTCTTCCAGATTATATTCAATGCCCACAGGTTTGGAGGTAATGGACTCGGCTTTTATTTGCATAATGGACACCAGTTAGGCAAGCAATTTCAACCTGCAGCTTCGAGATGCGAACAGAGCCGCATGACATACCTGAATCACTGAACAAATACCAGCTGTGCAACAACACTTTAGAATTAAAGCCAGAACAAGATTTCACATAATGAAGCGTTAAACCTCCAGCTGATCAGACAAAGAATCAAATCAGAACATTTTTCATTATGTATGACTTGAAATCTGGGAGTTACTTTAATCTCTCACAGCCTCATGATGCTATTGTGCCTGCAGCTCAGATTTTCTATTTTCATTTTTTATTTATACCTAGATTATATAACACGCATACAAACTAAAAAAAATAATTAAAAAATATATATAAAAAAGGAAATCAGTTAATTCTGCATAGTTGGTTTCTTAGAAATGCATTTTGTTGCCATAATTTACGAAATTTTATTAGAAGTCTATCTGAGGATTTAGCCTACATTTGTGACGCAGTTTTCTGCCACTTGTTTTTAAATGGAACTCTGTGTAAAACCCTTTTTTTTACATGTAAGTTAAAGTTTTAAGTCAGTTTACCTATTTAAAAATATGTAGTCACAGCGAAAGGCTGGAGAAACAAACATGTCTGCTGTTGGTATTTAACATTTATATATGTACATCATTTATTTAAAATCTCTCCAGATTCATTTTTCAAGATCATTTTCCAACAGTTTAGTCTGATCTCCTTGAGTAAAAATAAGCTTTTCATCTTCCAAAATAAAAAACAAACAATCCAAAATCCTTTAGTTTGGAGTTTAGATTTGTCATCAAGACTCAATCTCTTAAATTTGATAAGCCCTTTGAAGTTTCAATTTTGTTCTGTAGATTTTAATTATAAATAATTGTATTAAATAATAAAATCAGAAAAAAATGTATTACCATTTCCTCTTTGAGACGGCACTTAATAACATTTCAGACTTTGTTAGGCTGCATCAAGGAGGTTAATTTGGGGCTTCCATGCAGGATTTAAGTGTAGGGGTTGGAATTAATAAGATTTTTTAGATAATAAGACCTTCTTTGAGCACTTGATCCCTTTCTGTTCATCATGTGTATTTTTTATTTTGTATTTCGCTGCACAGTGGTACAGTGGTGCAGTGGTTTCAAGTCTCAGCTGGGGAACCTGAAACAGAACACCAATGGGGGACCTTTCTGTGTGGAGTTTGCATGTTCTCCCTGTGCATGCGTGGGTTTTCTCTGGGGACTCCGGCTTCCTCCCACCATCCAAAATCATACTCCGTCAATTGGTTACTCTAAATTGTCCCTGTGTGAACGTATGAGTGCATGGTTGCATGATTGTGGCCCATGTATGAATCTGAGAGCTGCATGATTGGTGAATTCCTCGAGGATGCATTTGCATCGCCAAGATCTTCAATTGTAATAAGTCAAATTCTTGAATATTTTTGAATGACTTTATTATTAATATTTTGCAGATAGCCTTAACTTAACTCTACTCCTTTCCCTTTAAAAATAACTCTAAACTCTTGAACTTCCCTTCATTGTCAGAGAGACGTCTTAACACAGCTGGAAACAACAGACCATTCTAGCTTTTGTGTTGGAGCAATTTGCTGTTTCATTAGTCCAAATAAACATAAACTCTTCTGAGCTATTATTTTTGAACATCCACCTATTTCATCATTTAAACAGATGCATTTATGATGACATTTTCATTAAGTTTAATTGCAGGGGAGCTGCGCTTTCACATTTGTTCTCCAAACATTACAATCATTCATTTCAATTATTCAGTCAGAAATTAGATTTTAATTCAATAATGAGCAAGATCTGCTTTCTGAATGTATAAAAAGGTGATAAATGATTCATAGTTGCTGTGCAATAGAGGAACGCATCAGACTTTTGTTTTCTTTGGTCTCGATTAATGTCCATTAGACACTGATTCATTTTTATTCAATAAAGTTTTACGTTTTTACAAGTCATAAATGTTTACTGAGACAACCCGGCTCCGGTTCCATAACCACATACCTTATGTCTGACCTGAAAATGCAGAAAACTTTCAGATTTGCTTGTTTATATCAACTTCTATATATTAAGGTAAAATATAAAAATTTGGCTCAAACATGTTTTACTTTTAGGTAGATTTTTGTTTTATATTTTTCACCCTCTAAATGAGTTAGTTTGTAAAGTAGGGCTGTTTCTTTTGAGTCCCTGCAGTTGAAGAGGTTACAGTCAAAACCTTCAAAGATCCACTCCAATTAAATCGGTGCTTAATCACGCTCTTGTGGCATTTTTCTGACAATGAAGGTCATAAATCAATAAAATTAATCTTAAATCTTTTATTTTCAGAGTATTTAATTTTGTGAATCAGATAAAAACATGCCGCCTGAAAAGGAGCTTATTCGTTATGCAGAAAACCTGACGGGTGGACCACAGGCTCCCGCTCCGCTCCATTCCAATGCATCCAGATGTAGATGACTGGATCCAAGTACCATTGTCCTTGGTGATGGGAAATGGGGTTGGGCTCACTCTGCACCAACAGTCCAGCTCACAAATCAGAGGTAAAGAGCTCCTGCTGCTCTGTCAAAACTATGTCCTAGAAAACGACACCAGGAACACTTTTAAAATATGATCAGAATGGGGCTTTAATGAAGTCACACAAAAGAGCATTTTGTGGAATTAGGTAAGTGAAAGTGTGTGAGTTACTTTTTTCTTCCTCAGTGTGACTTGCTGGTCTCGCCTCATCTTTGACACTTTTGCTTTCATTCTCTCTGACACTCTTGTCACACATCTCAAATGACATTTTTCTCCACCCGTTCCAACCCGCTTGCTTCCCTCTTTGACACACTCTGTTGCTCCGGATGGGGAAGGATGAGGGAAAATCCTCCACCTTCTTCACCTCTGTTCCCTGTAACTTCACAGCTCCACTTGAGTCCCTCTCATCTACACGCATCTGACAAGAAAGGATAGATTTCCTGTCTTTTGAGGCTAAAATTCAATGTTTGGGCACTGAATAACCCTACATAATAAAGTAGTATGTTAAAATTCAGCTGTGATCATCTTTTGATCTATATCAAAAGCGTCCCCAGTGGTCTTTTAGTTATGATTATGCCGTTTTTAGCTAAAAACGGTAATTTTCTAGGACATCATTTCTACAGAGCATGCAGGAGTTCAATACACGCTCTCCCACTAGCTTACAGTCCCTCACATATCCGGCCTAACATTACTGGTGCAAAAACAAAAATGGCGAGCAATATCAGAGCTATCCAGCTGTACAGTTTTGAGCCAGATTCCAGCTCAGAGGAGGAAATCATAGGATCTATTTGTCTTCAAGTAGATGCATCAGAATGGAGCAGAGCAGAGAGCTTGTGGCCCTCCCAGCATACGTTCAGCGTCACAAATAGGATTTTGTTCTTAAACCAAGTTTTTCCGTCTGCTCCTGATTCACAATGTTTTATATAAATGGTTAAATGTGACTAAAGTACTTTGGACCTTAAAGCAAGGTAGAAAAGCACTATAACTATAAGCCTTTTTACAATGTTTTTAACCCATTAGTGTTTAATTATAAAGCCTCCAACCTCTAAATTTGATAGTCATTCATTCTCATTTTTCAGTTCATTTATTAATAAGGGCTGCTTCTATACATAATCAGCCCTTTCTTGATCATAAACTGGGTATATTTTTTTGGTTGTTTTTTGCAATCTGAACTCAATGTTTACATTTAAACCCCCCATTTGAACTGACATTACCTCCATATATGTGAGTGCAGCTCAGAAATGGATTTTTTGTATGTGAAAAAAGTAAGTGATTAATTCTTCTGTCCCCATTTTGATCTTAACTAGCAAGGAAAGTAGTTGATCTAAATTCAAATAACCTGCAGCAAATGTAGCCCAGTTGTAACTTGTGGAAGTCCTTTTCCAGTAATGGGTCTGATCTCAGTGGGAATATTCCAGCTCCATTCAATCCACGGATTCACTTTATTCTGCAGGTGTGATCCAATCCAAAGAAATGTGTCAGTCAGTGAGAAAAATGAGACAAGTGACTCCTACAGGAGGTTTGGACAGAACAGACAGGGACCTTCAGGGTGAAACCCAGCGCCCAGAGCTTTGATAAGTGAGATCCAAAACTCATAAGTCATGAGAGAGGCAGAGAATCCTTCTCTGCTTTTGTTTCAGGGCTGCAAAAAAAAAAACCACATTAGAGGCCTGTGACTCAGTGGTGCACAATGCAGACTGTCAGTCTGTCTATTACTGTTTCCTCAGTTACAGCTCCATCATAGAGAGGCTGATTAACATACATGGGTGCCCACACGTGCAAACATGCAGAGATAAAAAAAAGACCTTCTTGGCTACTTCAACAGCAGTGAATTAATGGCTATCATGTATAATTAATTGTAAAAATACAATGGGCCAAAATTAATACTTAATTATGATACATTTCAATCAAAAACTTGTGAGGAAGAACACAAACAATTTTGGTTAATGTTTCACCTCATGGTAAACATCGCCATGACAACAATCTCGCCCACACATCACTTATGTCAGCTGGGTCACTTTCTCAGCTATTTTTTGATCTACTGCTTTAGCAATATGTTGGAAATGTTTTTTTTTATGCTAGATTGAACTGGAAATGGCATACTGTTTGTGTGTTTGCACCCTCCCGCACCAACACGCATGCCCTCCTCTGCTCCTGCAGAGCATCAATCCCAGCAAAGCTTTCTGTCACCTCTGAGCTCCTGTACCTGCTCACTTGCTTTCTGACACATGCCCTTATTGTTTCTTGACACAGCAAAGAGTCTCCTGCTGGGTGGTCTGTTCTTTCTGTCAGGAACGGAACCTGAAATTCAGGAGAGCAGGCTTGTTGACTGGAATTTAAAAATGTTAATAACAAAATTAAAATGTGAACAAACTGATACAGTTTAACCAAAAAGCGAGAAAAGGGGAATGACCTGACAAGGATTGCCTGAAAACATTAAAGAGGATTCATTTGAAACACACACAATCTGAAAACAAAACATGACAAAAACAAGAAAACACAACACACTGAACTTAAGGGTACAAGCTTCACAGAATGTAAGTTTCCTGCCTCATAGTATAGTGAGGTAAAAAAGTAAATGATGAATTTCAACACATTTTGCATGTCAAATTAACGGTTAATGACCCATTCCAATGAAAGCCTTGTTTTTGGTGTTTTGTTCTTGTAGCATTATTCTCATAACATATAGATAATTCAGATTAAGACTGCATTTATGAGTATTTCTTTATTTCAACTATGGTGAATCACTCTAAATTTACTCCCAATTTTTATTGAACCACTAATGTGAGGGGCTGTAAGCTAGCTAAAGCGTGTAAACAGATGGATGACGGGAAATGAAGCCAGGCATACCGTTTACGCTGCCCAGAACTCAAAGATGAATTTCTAATTAACTGCTGCTGCTCTGCAGAAATTATAGAAAACAACACGTTTTTTTTTTTTTTTTTTTTTTTTTTCAAATTTGATAGCATAATCATAATTAAGAGACCACTGGGAATGCTTTGAAAAATAACTCAAAAGATGATCAAAGTGCAACTTTAATCAAAATGATTTTTTTCATACTTTTTCTTTTTAGGTCAATTTCCAAATGGCCAGATATTTTTAAAACAGACCTTGTCTATTCACCCTCTGTTATTGCTATGGCAAATCCGTAAAGCTAAGTTCAAACCGCCCTCAGCAACACCCATTAAAGTGGCCACTTCCAATGAAAAGTCTGTGTAAATGAGTGTAAATGTGCATTTTGGGCTTCTGTGTTCAACATTCTCACATTTGCATTTAGCTACACAACTTTCTATCACTGTTTTCAGGCTATATGTACACGAGTCTAGGCTGCTGAATGTGCTTTGCAAGTTAAACTAGTCAAACTTTGGCCAATCAGGGATTCGGACTTGGTAGTGATATATGGATGATTTTTTTTTAAGTGCAGAGCATTTGAAAGTTAATCATGGAGGATAAATTAATAATTACGGTGTGTGCACGGACTGAATTCTATGACACCAAGTCTTCCATATATCGAAATAGAGCTGGGAAAGAAAAAGCTTGGAGGAAGATTTGTGAGATTTACACAGCTTCAACATTTTGCAGAGAGCCTCCTCCAACTGTAGGTGGCAGACATGCGCTGGTAAACAGAAGAAACAGAAGAAGTAACCCCCCCTGCTTGTCCAGTGTGAATACTATGGGCTAAACGCACATTTAAGCTCAAATGCATTCTTGAATATGTCTCAAATATCGTGTAAGTATGTAGCTTTACTTATTCCACACCCAGATCTTCAGCTCTTATTTCCTGAAGACGTCTTACCTTCTCCTTATCATCATTCTCCTACCTCCCTGCATTTAAAGTGACAAAAATACTGTAGTCACCATCAAAGTTTGTCTTTCATTCTTGCTAAATATTAGCCAAAAATAAATCTGATCAATTTTAACTGAATCTAACACAATTATTCCAGCTTTGTTCAGTTAGATTGCATTATTTTTAATGGATTCTCATTTAGTTCTATTTTCTGCAGGAATCCTCGCATGAATCGGCGTGTCCTAAAAGGTGGAAACATAATCTACTAAACCACTTGACAAGGGACCGCTGTTTCACGTGCCCCCTGTGTGGTATGCTCTCAGCTCCTGACAGCATCCTCTGTCCTTAGCAGACATTTAAATCTGCTGTGGTAATAGAGAGGAAACAATTTCAGGGTCACGGGAGGAAGGGAAGGACGTGAGGAAGCATAATTTAGGGTAATGAAAAACACCTCATCAAGGGCTCTCAGTGTGAAGCTTGCGTGGGTTTCCTCTGGGATCTCCAGTTGCCAATCGAGTAAGCCAAGGGTCAGAATTAAGCTTAATGGGGAACCAGCGGAAGCTGGATCTTTTCAAAGGCAGGTACTGATTTGGGGCAATTACAAATAGAGGCTGGTAGCTGATGGGCTGCCAGAGGGAGACGAGAACCCTCTGAGAGAGCCCCTTTTCTTGCAGAAGAAGTTTGTCAGGCATAACACAACCTAATGACTTCAAACTTCAGTGCACTCAGGTCCTCTCCTCTGTATGCAGCAGGTCAGCTCTGTCCAGTCCAAGAGCAAAGAAAAGCAGCCAAGGCAGCCAAATGAATCTAGAAGAGAAACCTGTTTCTTGGCTCAGCAGAAGCAAAAAACACAAACAAGTAGTTGCACAAATGCTGTAGTTTAATCATAACATCTGGTTTATTGTCTAAACCAGTATAGTCCCCAACTTTTTTTTAGGTGTTTTAGTGTCAAATGATATTTTCATGAAGCGACCTATAAGAGGCTGAAGTGGGCGTCATATTTGTTTTTATTAGCTTCCAGTTTCTTAAATCTTTTTAAAGGTAAACTAGATCTTTTTTGTACACTAGATTTCTGTAAGAACCATTAAAATGTGAATAGCGGATGTATGCTCGAAGCATGACTGAGCAACTTGACATGAGTTTGATGTAATGGGGAGAATCCAGTTGTTTTCCAAAAATAAAGCTAATAAAATAAAATAAATAAAACTGTATGTCATATCTTTTTCTCAGCAGCCCGTTACCAACTGTCCTACAGACCAATAAGGGGGTTGGGGAGCTAAACTTCAGAAACAGGAAGACAATGCAGAAAAATTCCTGAGCCAAACTACAACATAAAAAAACAACGAAACTTTTTTTTTTACATGAAAAATTCGACAAATTAGATTCTACTTAACAGCGACACAGCTTTTACTGATCTGCAAAATTAATGAGCTGAGTATAAATGTAATCAGGCAAAAGGAAGTCCGAAGTAACTGAACATCACTGAAGAGTTAAGATCTCTGTTTTTTCCAAATCATATTGCCTCCTTTATTTAAATATTGCTATTATCTGCTGTGCAATCAAAGAAACAGAACATAAGAACACATCTCAGTACTTTTTAGGCATCATTATATCGCTGTTTGTATCATAGCTGTATTTGCTGTCAGAGACCAAAAAGATAAATAATGTCTGGGGAGAAAAATGTGTTTTGTAAAGCTATAGAATCCACATTAAAACTACAAATTGTTTCTAAGGCCACCTCAGAGATGTTAATGAGCAGCAGAGTCTTTGGTCGGGGCAGACATTGAAGAGCAGCTTGTTTCCCTCAAGCTCCTAGGTTACAAAAACTAGCTCTTAGGCAGGAATGACAGGGGTTGAAAGGGGGGGGGGGGGGTTCTCAGGAAAACTTAATAGTGTCGACCACAGACACATGTTGGGTGGGAATGGTTGTTTTGCCAAAAGCTGCAGCCTGGAGTCACAGTTTCAATATGCAAACACTTTCTGACAGAAATGCTAATGCTTTCTCATTTGGAATATTAGAGCAAAATGTAACCGTCATTAATAGTCTATGCATGGAAGAATTTGGCAATTATGGTGCCTCGTGCTCATTTGTTGTTATTAGCACATCAAAATACAACAACCATGAGGCCTTAAATTCAGTTTTATTTTTTTCAACAAAACCCTTTGGAAGCTAATCATTGCTGACAGGCTGTGTTCATCGTGTCAGGGTTGCATGCATGTCTAATGACTAAAAACAGGCTGGTTGTTTTCTGACAGGAAACACTGCCTGTGATCACTCTAAGAGAGACAAGAAAGCATGAATACGTGAAGCTCAGATGTGCAGATCAGGAATCACTTCAGTTGAAAAACTGCTTTTTCTCAGAACCTAGCAAGTCCATTATTAGAGTGCATTTGATTTATGACAGGAAGCAACATATTGTAGCTCAGAAGTCTCCACGGCAAAGTAATTCAGGCCATAACTTGGCAGAGGTTTTATGCTTGATACATTTTCTAGTTCAAACTGGGTGCTTGCTCATTAAGAATGGAGTGCAGTGTCCACTGTCACACCTGGGGGCTATGTTTGACTCATTATTAATGAACTCACTCCAACTCTGTCGGTTCCTCTTATCACAAATGCTACCACTTCACGGATGCTTTAACATGAGCTGTTTGGAGAACATCAGAGTTTGTTTCTTTAGACCATCAACCTCTGCTTTGATTGGCAGGTTGTGATGGGCAAATGATACTGTGGCTTTGGAGCTTCAGTCTTTCTTCTTGAATTCACAAAGATCTTGTGATGTAAAGATTTAAAGTGCGAAAATAAACCTAATATTGGGTAGGAAAAAGTAATCCCATGATTCCACTTGCAGGAGAGAAGGTTTGGTGGCAGATACTTAAACATTTACCACCTTAAAAATGACAAAACCCACTTAAGGACCAAGGGGGACCAAAAAGGTGAAAAAGCAGATGACCAGACGATGGAAAACTGAAAACCACACTCTTAAATACATTAACACTAAGGATCGTGAGCATCAACCCGGTGTGACTGACAGAAGGAAAACAGAACATGACAACAACAAGGAAATCAAACAATCCTCATACCACTAGTCCATTGGCCATAATGTATTTATGGACCCTTGCACCACCTTTGTATAAGAACCATTTCTCAGCTTTTTTTGTGTTGTTGTGGGCTGTTTTCTATCTTTCTAGTCGTTATGCAAGGCAGCAGGATGCTTTACTTCCACTCTCTGGTCCACTGCATATTCTATGGAATGAACCACACAGTGTCCATCTGCCAGTAATCTGAGACTCTTTTAATCAAGGGGATTCGCCTGTGTGATCTCCACCGGGGTTCGGGGGAGCTTTCGCAACTGAAACAGACCATCTTAGGGAATGGAAGACCGGTGCAAATCCAACCTGCCAGCGAATGTGAGCAGCTGTTGTCACTGTGTAATGTCTCAGCTGCCATCAAGAACGACGTACGATAGCAACACAAAACAAATGAAAGGATGAAATTGTTCTTGCCCACTCGTAGCAAGCTAAGTGTGAAAGGATTCTAAATGTTAGATGTTTTAATTTTTTATTGACATGACCATCAGGAGCTAAGTCTGATTTTAAAAAGCAAATACAGCAATGAAATGCAGGTCACAAATGTTGCCCTTGTACAAAAGAACTGAATAATGTGATTAAAAAAGAGTCATGAGAAAGTTAAGTTAAGCAACGAACAGTGATCTGGGAGGAATTCAAACCCTTTGTCCAAATGTTTCCTTGTCCTTGGTGATCATAAAGCAGGAGATACAAATTCAGCTGTAAATCCATCTGATAACACACTAGTGAGCTCTCCTGACCTGTCCATTGTAGCAGACACACAGAATCCACTTTATCAGAGTGCTACATCCCTCAAATCAATACATGGGACAACAGGCATCTTTCCAATAAAGCCATATGAGTAAAGCTTTAAGGTCTGAGTTTGTATTTTTACATTTTCTTCACTTCCCCCTCTACTGGTTTTATTATTTACTCTTCGATTCTCTTCTCCACTGGCGTTGACTCTTGAGGGTTCCTTCCCTTATCTCCCTCTCATGTCCTAATCCGTATGAAGTCCTTATCTCTGAATTGGAGTGGTGAGTGTGGTTCAAGGTTGCATTTTCCTTCATTCCACTGACAAACCTCCTTCATTTTTCCATCAATTACTCAATACCCCCCCCCCCCCTTAGCAAATAGAGCCACTCAGAATGCTGCCTGTTCTTACTGGCTCGCTTTACCTCCTCCACTCCATTCATTTGACCTTTCTTTTCTTTCCAGTCAACTGACAGCATCATGAACCCTCTCTGTGTTTAACCAGCTGCTGATCCTGTTGCTTTGGGTTTCATCTCAAATTTGTCTCCATCTCCTAAAAAGGCAAAAGTGTCCACATATTCTCCACCAAGTCACAATGCCAGCAGAGCTCACTCATATGGCAAATGAAGAAAAAACACACTGTGAGTGATGGTGTTCATTTAAACAGGCTGGGGCAATGTCCGAATTCCTTCACTACACTTTACATTTTTTAATCTGGTGAGACTTCAGGGAAATTCACACGATATTGGTCTTGGAATTCTACATTCAAATACCCGACAAAATGACAAAGTGAGTGAATTCAGACAGCCATGATCATAAGGTAAGCTTGTCCTCGTTATGCCACACAATGTGCGTTCAGCTCGGAGAAGCTCCGACTGCTCAGCCCGGAGGTTTATTAATGCTTTGTATTGGATTATGCTAAACAATTTTACCTCCACTATTAAACTAAAAGCCTCTGAAAGTGGTCTGTTACATCTGTTACAATCAAGTTTAGATTTAGTTACACAGTGGAGCAGAACACAGTAAAAGTGCAGCTTATAGCTGCTGACTCATTTAGAAGTGTGCTAAAAACCTTATTTCATTCCACTTGGGGGTCTCAAAAAATGTGCAGCCCTTTGATCTGGAAGTACTTCGTACGTTTTAACAAAACAGTTATTTAGTTGTTAATTATTAAAATGAATTGACAGGAGTGCATTCCCTCTGGTTTAAATGCGCACAAAATGTGAGGCAAACTCCTGTTTTTTTAACAGAATAAACTTCATATAGACATAATGTTGACAGCCATTAAAGAGAAAACAGAAAAAATGTATTCATCATTCAAGATCTAGATAGCAGCCTAGAATTAACAACCCGCAAGTGCAAATTAAAGAGTCTACTAAGCTGAAGAGATGGTTGGCAGGGGGAAAATGAGTACAAACCAAAAAATTAAGGCCATGATAAAATATAGAAATTCCAAATCCAGCACAGAAAAAAGAATGACTCCGGTAAGAACAGCAGCCACCACTTCAGAAGCTAAGGGGGTGTCCCTAATAAACAAACAGTTATTAGATACAAGTTAGAAGTGGCAGAACCAGAATGTGAAAGAGAATAAAGAACAACTATTAGACAGAAATTCCTAAACATTACATGGACAGTGATTTCACCAACAGTACAAGTGACCCAGAACTGTGCTCCATGCAAAATATTAGTCTATACATGTGCAGATTTTCAAAACTCAACATCAAAATAAAAATTTAAAAATATGCTGTGATTAAATTACCATGTTTTTGTCTGTCAAAGCCTGTTGGAAAATAAAAACAAAATGCAAAAACAATGTTCCAAAGTCATCAATGTTTAGGTCAGAAAACATGAACTTTGAACTTAAACTTGTGGGGGTCAGACAGACGGCTTTTATTTAAGAGCACATGCAGTTTGGACAGCTGAAACGTCAAAATCATAAACATTTGCACCCCATCACCCCAAAAGATATTCAGTGGGTTCAAAAGATGGATGTACAAACATGTGAAGTGATGTCTCAAAAATTCCATTTTCAACTAGAGGAATGAAGATGAAATTGCTCCTAAGAAGTACCTCATTTTTAACATTTGCCATTTTATTATTTGGTGTTTCCCCAAAATCTTTTACTTACAACTTTTTATTGCAGAATCTATACTTCATATTCAATGTAATACTCCTCTCTTTTTTGGGAAGAAACTATTCTCCACAATTTTATTCCCATCAGGCACAACAGTGTCATATCAGGAAAAGGGTTTCTTCTGAATTATTCACATGAATACTGACAAACCCTTATGCAATAAAACCAATCACACACAAAGCATCACAAACCATGCTAATCTGCGCCTGCTGCCTTTTTGTATCAATGTCATCATTTATTCAAATAGAATTGAGGGCTTCATTAAGCAGAGCCTTCCTGTTTTCCATTACAAAATAATTCAATGTAAGCAAATAACTAATGGTAAACAAACTAGTCTCTAAGCATCTTACAACTTACTTCATAAACTACAGACAGCCCATTATGGGATCAGGATTTCACTACCAAAACTAAAGCTTCTGTATGAGACAAAATCTTGTTCTTGTTTAAAGTTGAAATCTTTAAGATCCAGGGGGAAAACAAAAGCTGGGATGAGAGTTGATTCTACTGTAGAAAAAGCTGAAAGGTTACAAGATATTTTTGGTTGACATACTCTGGTCCAGGAGCTATATTGGCATGTGGCGTACACACCCGGCATGTGATGTGCATTCAAGAATGTGTTGAAAGCGGTCTCTTGAACATGCTTTTAGCACACGGTATACACTAGGCTATCGCTACCCGATACGAGCGCATGTACTCACAGTTGGTGACGGCTTGGTGTGAAATGTCAAAGTGGAGTGAATCTCATCAATTTTGGCTTTTTCTTTCACAGCTCTATTATACTACATGAAAGACTTAGTCTCAGATATTTCCGGCCGGGCACAAACTGCAGTTAATTTCTCCTTCATGATCACTTTTTAAATGATTGGCGTGGATCAAAGGGGACACCATCCATATGTCACTACTAAATTAAAGTCCCAGATTGGTCAAAGTTCAGCCCTTTAAACGGCAGTGCGTTTGTCTGTAAAGCCCAAAAACTAACATAAAAACTTGCATGGCAACGCCTGAACGTGAGAGATTTGAATGCAGGAACCAGAAATGCTTACATTTCATGCTTTTACACTGACTTTTCTTTGGAAGTGGTCACATTGCCGAGGGCGGTGTGAACGTAGCGTTAGATTGAGAAGAAAAAAGGGTGTTGTACAGTTCACTCTGTCTAAATAACAGAAGAAAGTAAGATAGTACATCAAGCAACATGTCTTAGTGTTGATCAGCTGGGGAGGGAGATTAGATCGTTTTGGGATAACTTGTACCAGCTTTAAGCCTAGATCCTTATTGATCCTGTCTCATACTGCAGTCTGTTGTGCCTTTACTCAGTTACCAAACTATAGTCTTTAAGGCAACCGGATCTCTTTAAATCTATTTCTTTTAATGAGCCTCATCTTTCATTTGTTCTTTAATATTTGATAAAGTAGTTCATCCACTTTGGCTGTAACTTATTTTCAAGCCAGAAAGAGATTTGCTTTCAGCTTTGGATGTTCAAAAACCTACCCATTATGTGAAGTGTGCTCTTACATAGGCCACTTTAGTAAGGTACCTTAGATCAACTAAGAAACTGTTACTAAAATTCATTGTTAATGTGTTCAGATTCAGTTGAAAAAAATAGTACTAGTGGATAAATTGTCCTTTTGCAGTGGCAGGAGGCTGTTGGACAAAATAATTAAAAATAAATTCAGCTAGAGCAAATCTACAGGCAGTGAGAAACCAAAAAACTATAGAAGCCATAATTACAATGAGTCATTTTTGATGCCACCTGTGTGAATAAATGGCTGAGCTCATTGATTTAATCACACAGAGAAAAATAAACCGCATTCACTGCTGCCTGTTGTGAACAACTTTTGGAACTGAATTTCACACAGACGTTGTGGTGTTGTAAAGCAGCACAGCAGAGAAGCTATGGTTTTCACCATGGCTTACGTAACCAAAGCTGCTGCTGTACTGCCCCCCTGTGGCCTCTTTGCCTCATCGCAGTCAAAGATTTTCTGACGCCAGAGGTGCAGAATTTCCTCTGGAGGAAACATGTAAAATGGAAACAAGGTCATTAAAGGTCGATATGGAGATAGGTACTCTTGACCCTGAGAGCATGTTTTAGTAAATATATAAACAGCAAACATTTAGCTAAAAAATATAATGTTTGTGGATTCTTAAAGGCTTTGCAGTTTATATGTTTATAGTCCTTGCGGACACACCAATGCAGGTGCTTCCTCCCTCTTGCAGCATTTCTCCACTGACCTTCCTCCCAAGATAATGACTTCACAAACATAGGTATCAATAGCACACACATGGCCAGCTTTTTTTGTCTTTCTTTTATTATTTTTAGCAGTTTGAGTCACAGCTTGATCTATTGTTTGATGTTATCCGACATGGGCAAAGCAGTTTATTGAAAGTTTAATAAAAGCAGAACATTTTTAAAATAGTCTCGGCTTGTGTTGCCATTGCAGAATCTATGTTTTGTGCTATTATGTCCTCAGCTGGAAAAAAAAAAAAGAAAAACTATGTTTGAATAAAACATTGATTGTATTGCATTTTCATACTGTGTTAATTTTCCAATTAGTTGCAGACATGGAGTTAAAGACAAACAAGCATAATATACCCCTTTAAACAATCAGATAAAGACTAAAGAATAAATAATGTCCTGTCCTCAGAAGGGGAACTTAATTAAATTTGCATAAAAGTGCATGCTCAAATTTAAGTCCAACTGAGACTCTGATCTTTCAGCCGTCACTGTGACATGCACGGTGGGAGCTTCCACAGGATGAATGACTTGGGTTAGGCACGTGCTGGACAGCCATAACTCCAGACTGTTTTCCCGGAAAGTTCTTCCTGTCAACAAGCAGATCTTTTCTGTCATTATGGATGAAGGCAGGAAGAGTCTGACCAGAGGAGGCTTAGTAAAAAAAAAAAACAAAAAAAAACAGGAATATAACTTTACAGCTCCATGTGGAGTAACCCTCAATGACAGTCAGCCTGGGTAGCTTCATTGCCAACAGGTTAGCAAGATTAAAATATATCCTTAATTTCTTGGTGCTTATTCTCCATATACAGATGAAATAATATGTCTTGGAGCAAAGTAAATACATTTTACTCACCTGTAACGTTATATTTGCTAAAAATATATAAATTATGTTATTACAATTCTTGTACAAAAAGTTAACTAAATGCTTTTGGAAATTTTAGGCAGAAAAAACTGTTTCTACAACCACTTGTAGGTCTGTATAAGGTGGTGGACAGAGCCAGTGTGTGTGCGTGAGTGTCCGCCTGTTTTGGGTTATTGCAAAAATCCACAAAGATTTTGAAATCTTTTTACATTACAAAATTAAGAGGGCAACACAATCCTGCAACATTGATGTGCATGTATTACTTTTTTAACTGCTGTCCTGAGAAAAATAAGTGTTGATGATTATTAACAAGTTTCAAATTTAAACTTTCCTCGACCTGTGACCCCATAAGGGATAAAACAGCTTCTGAAGATGGATGATTTCTCAGAATTAATCTCTTTACCAAGCCTGCTGTTTTGGGTATGATCACCCCCCACCCACAATTTAGAGGCAAATTTTTAAAAACTCTCGCCACTCTGCAGAAACCATGTTCTGGAAAATGACTGTTTTTTTGTGGGGGCTAAAAATGGCATAATCTTGATTAAAAAAACACTGGAAACACTTTGATAATAGTTCAAAAGATGATCGGAGTAAAACTTTAATGTTTTCATTAATTTACCTGCAGAACGGATTTTTCCTTTTGTCTGTACAAATTAAAAAAAATGAATGTATATTTTCAAACCCACATTTTCAATGTTTGAAGTGTTTTTTATTAAAATAAAGATTCATGAAAAAAATCATTGTAATGGTACACTCCTCTAAAAACTGTTTTGACCTAATTGTGGCTCCGCCCATCTGACATCTGCAGAAATACTGTTGGGTACTGAGTCAAGTGGCTAACCAATAGAAAATATATGTCTTTTTCAATGCCTCTTGTATGTGCCAAGTAACAGTTGAAAGTCACCCTCGGTCTGGCTCTCCTGAATGCACCTCTGTGGTTCTATCAGTCTTCAAAATCTTTTACAAGATCGAGACAAAAAGAGACTAATTAGCTCCTCATGGATGTGTTAGTTTTAACTGGGAAATGAAGTACTCTTGATCTTTTTAATCAACACTTAAAAGGACTGCAGTTGAAGAGGATCCCACAAGAATGTTGAAAACAAATCCTTCAAAAGATGGTGAAATACTTCCATTCCAAAATGAAAACCGGAAACAGATATGTGCAAAAAGAGAGCTCATCTCATTGAAAGCATCACAACTTCACAGACTTTCAGCCCCTCATTAGAGTGTGGGGGCTGAAGGGCTGCAGAGATGGTAATAGGAGATCTCTGGGAGGTGCTGTCAGTCAAAGGATTTAGATAATTATAAGTTTTTGAGGGATGTTCTTGTTTGGATGTGAGCCTCTGCTCTAAAATAATTGGTACATTAGTAGTTATAACTAGGGTCAGTTGGATACATAACAGACACTTCCCTGTCATAGTTCTTAAAAGAAACTGGATATACTACACAGTACCTTATCATAGTATAAAACATTATGTTAGTAATTGAGTACATTGGAAAATGAGATTAACTCGCCTGCTTTTCTTTACATAACACATATTTAGTCTTTAAATACCATTTGGCTTGCAGACTTAACATCTGCATAGTTCTCCTTTGTTGCTCTGGCTCCTGAACTTAGATTAACCTTGGTCATTAGTTTCTGACCTGAAGGTTGAGTTTCATGCCTTTAAAGTCCCGTTCTGATCATCATTTTTTCTGTCGTAAAAGCATTCTCAGTGTCTTTTAAATTATTGTGCTGTTATTAGTCAAAACCAAGAAACTTGTGTTGTCTTCTAGGACACAGTTTCTGCAGGTGGGTAGGAGTTCATCAGAAATTCACCTCTGAGTTGTGGGCGGGACTGTTGGTCCAGAATAAGCCCACACCTCTGTCTCCAGATATCCTAGTGCTAACACGCTCTCCCGCTAGCCTACAGCCCCTCTTACCTCCAGCCTAACATTACTGGTGCAAAAAAAATGGTGAGCAGTATTGGAACTATCCAGCTGTACATTTCTGAACCAGAATTCAGCTCAGATAAGGAAAACAAAGACGTACATGGATCCATCTGTCTGCAAGGGGGTGCATCAGAATGGAGCGGAGCAGGAGGCTTGTGACTTACACTTGTAGCTTCTACGTAAAATGCTTTTTCCAAGCTTTTTCTGTTTGCTCCTGATTCAGGATAATTTGAATAAAATACAGAAACACAATTTTAAGTTTAGTTATCGTTTTATTTGTCCTCCACCACGAAAAAAATGCCACATGAACATGTTAAAATCACCAAAAACACAATTTTTATTCTAGTTGGTCTTTAAAGGGGATTGCAGGGCGGTTTCTGTCTAGGCTGCACTTACTGATGAGTAATCACTTCTCATGCATGAAACCTTTGACTGCCCTCTTCCCTTGTATTCACCTCCATTTCCTTGTCAATAGTTTTTATGGAACATCAATGCAGAGTTGGATCTGCTCCACTAAACTCAGTGATACAGGTGTATGAGTGCTGGTTAATACTTTGGAGTCAATACCTTTTTAAATATTGTGATCCCACTGTACGAATGCAACGTGTGCCTTTAATTTCCGCTCCTGAGAGCTATAGACATTAAATGGATGAGTGAAAGCTCTCCCTGGTCCATTGTAGAGGATCTTTAAAGGACAATTATTGCAGCCAATCAGATGTCGGAGCTCAATTCTACTGGGAGCGAGTTCAGTCAGCATAATAAGGAGGAAAAAGAAGCATTGTTTGGTGCAGCTATTTCACCTATGGCTGAAAGTAATGCCATGTTCTCCATCTGCAGAGAAGTACTTCCATTTAGCAGCAACACAAGGAATTCTTTTAAGCATTTAAAGCAACAGACCCCAGAGAGAAGGAGAATTTAATGAAACACAGAAAATATCAGGTGACATTTATTGATCAGTGAGTGATAAAACAATTAAATGAACTATTATTTTATTAAACTACTCCAATTGTGCAACTGGGTAATGAGCAGAATGAAGTCATGTTCACCACCCTCTTTCCTTCAGTTGGCAAACATAAAGGTTCATATGCTGATATACTGTGTGTATAAAGGAAAACACTGACATTATTATTTCTACGATGTTGTTGGTTGGAAATATAAAAATGATGGAAAATATCAGGCTGCAAATCAGACATTTTCCTTTAAATCAAAGACAATAAAATATCTAAATTGACAGGGTATGTAATTTTTGGGGGCGGAAAAAGTATTAAAAAAAAAGTAAAATATCTTTGGTATTGTACGCAAAGGTAAAATTGTGTTATAAACCACACCTAACTTTCACCAAGGTCTTATTTTTGCTCAAATGGAGTTTTCGAAAACCCTGCACTTTATCTGACCCAAACTGAAGAGCAGTTATTCTCTAAAGTGCTTTTCCAACAGAGTAATGTGTACCCCAGAGTTCTTAATGGCACCTTAGTACTTGCTTTTTTGCTCACTTTGATAAAAATAAAAATCTATTGGGTTTCTGTAAAATGGGTTCAGAATTATGAGTACATAGTTCTTTCAAATTCTAAAACTTTTAAACTGTCAATTTAATAACTCAAAAAATGTAGTCATGATTAATTTGACAATTATTATTGTACATGGAATGGTGTCTATTCACAAGAGAGGCAAAAAAATCTTTGTCACGGGTCAAGTTTGATCTTTTTTCTCATTTCATCTTTGTTTTTGTTTGCAGCCCAACAAAGCAAAACACTGTTCAGAACTGTGTTTGATTTTTCTGCTGCTTCTGCTTTTTTAATTTCAGTAACATCTTGTTCAAATGCTGAAAATATTATTTAGTAATTTAAAAGAAGAAAAAGCCTGCAAAATAAAAGAACAACTCCCTTATGTGTATATATAACACACAACTAAACACACCCATGATGCACTTGAGGGGTTATTTTGTGTCCGTAGTGTGTTGTGTTGAATTTCCTGTTAGATAAAAGCAGTTTTTAGTGTGTTTGTAAAGCTGATACCTTTCAGGAGTTGAACCGTAGAAGAAAGGTTAAAACCACTTGAGTCAAAGTGACGGCTCAGTAAAGTGTGTGGATTGTTCTAAACTTTTCCATTCCCTACAACTTTTCCGTCTGATAAAGCACTTTGAAAGAACTACTTAAATGGTTCAAGGTGCTTTTGTAGAAGATTGTGTTCAATCAGCAGAGCTTGTGCAGCTTCATAAAACCATTAGAAAAAAAGGATTAAAGGAGCATGATGGCCGTTTTTCTATAACTTATTTTTTTATTTAATTACTTTGTCTTGTTGGTGAAAGACATTATTAACATGGCAGACATTTTCACAGAGTGACATTGATTTCACAAGAACTGATCTGTAACATCTGCAGGAAATGTTGTTGTTATTCACCTTTCTGGACATCCCATCACATGTCGCCACAGGGAATCAGGTTTCACTGATTTGCACACGGTGGTTTGGCAGAGATTTTTAGGCCGGATGCCCTTCCTGAACTCTGTATTACATCCGGGCTGGGGACCGGCACAGGGGGTCCAGACCTGGGTCCGGGTCCCCCTGTCGCTGCATAGTTAGGCAGTAGCGTGACGGGTCTTGCCTAAGGACTCACACTGGATTAAGCTCATTGCGCCCCTGTGAAGTGAACCCTGGTCTCCCAATGTATGTTTTTTTCGCAGGGCCAGTGTTCTTGGAGTTTAAAATGAAGGCCTCTTTACGAAACTAACTTATTTATGTATTTCTAACAAGCGAAAGATGAGTAGGTTGTTCAGTGAAAACAAAGAAATTGTAAAAATAGATAAATAAAACATTCACTCTGAAATTTGGCAGAGAAGTTTGCTACTCAGGCAAATTTAAATCCTCACCTACTTTGTACTTAAGACTGCTTTTTTTTTTAAATTCTGGACAGACCTCCGAATCAAAATCAGTCCCACAGAAGCAAACAAGCCCCACAGACTTCCATGTCTTGGGTGACAGCTTCTCCCATCTGAGATGTCCACCGCAGAGCTCCACTCATCCGCCTCAAGAATCCACTGACCGTTCAGCCCGTTTTCACCCAAATATTCAGAGAAGGCCACACATCCACTGACACGTCAACGTCAGTCACTGAGCTGGAGAGCAACTGCAGAACTGCCTGGTTACTCTTTGAGTCATTTTGCACAAAAAACCTACATTAAAAATTCAAAGTTTGATTGTCGTAACACAACTAAAAAGCTTTCTTTAACTTTCAGATTCTTCTTCGTGCCTCATTGAGAAACAGAAGGACAAATGAGGAGAAACACCCAGTCCTGTCAGATGGTCCCTAAGGCTTTCTTGGTTCAGCATTGCAGCTCTGAATAACTTATCCTTTATGTCGATCAGTACAGATTTTGGACATCTGCCTGCTGGCTTTTTGACTCTTTAAAACGGTTTGCATCAACCTATTGCCAAGCTGTTGTAAACTCTTTTTTTGTGGATTTGACAGTAATCGGATTACAATGTTGTTTGTGAGTATATAACATGTATTGTAAAGTTGGTGCCATTTTTTCCACCTGTGGGCCCTCTATTATGACGACCTAATGGTTATGTTGTAGTTAAAACGTGAATTTGTATGTAGTCACGGTGAAATAGACTGGAAAGAAGGAAATTAGGCCATCTGTGCCCGACTCTTACTAATTAATCAATGCAACTTGACAGCTCAAGAGCTTCTGACTGGACTGAAAAAAAGGAATGTGTCCAGATTGCTAATCAATACTTGTGTCCACATTCTACATCCAGTTTTGATCAAAAAAAAAAAAAAAGAGCCGCTAATTGGAGCCTGCAGAGGGGGGACGTGTGTTCTATGGTTGTTATCTTGATTTTTCCTGCAGGAATTAATTGACCAACCGAAACAAACTTTCTTTTTAAGTTTTTCTGGTGGCTGTCCCTCCATGTCATGATGGCCTTGATTGACAGAGAGCTATCTAACATTGTCTGGGGCCAATGGCCCCTACAGTGTGTGCATCCTGCTTAGTCAGTCAACTCTACAGAAAATTAATAAAACATAACATCCACATTTAATGATCCTGCACATTTTATTGTAGTAAAAACACATGCAAAACTCTGCTATGAAAATCCCTACTAAAGATGAGAGCTGCTACCAGCTAATCTGATTCCCGGAGTTGCTATTTTGTCAGCACACTCACATCAGAGAATTTTGAAACTTTGCTGCAAGAAGGAGAGCAGCAAGCAGCTTGAAAATGTAATTTACATTTTAAAGGCGTGCTGATCCAGCTATTTCGTCAGAGGCAGACAGCGTTGTGCTGTGATGATACAAACCAAGGGCTTCGAGTTCAAATGCACATCTGCTGCATCTTGCCCTGGAAAACAGAAGACCGTAATGAAAACAATCTGAATGTTGCATCCTTCAAGAGCATTTTCTTTGGTGCAATTTCTTCTTATATAAGAGATTATTCCAATGTTTTTGTCCCTTATAGGATTTAAAAGTCCTTTTATTTCATAAACCACTGTCAGGTTGCTGGTTCTAAACACATAAACAAAATAGCTCTATTTCAACTGACAAGCGAGCCTTCTCTGACTTGTTTTCACTTCATTTAACACAATAAGGATGCCAATGCCAGGAAACCTTTTTCTCCTTGGACACCCTCTGTGTCTCTGGAGAGACTTCTTTCTAAAGTCTGACAGCTTTGTGATGGGTCAATGAATTAAATCAATAAAGGAATCTGATGAATAAATAAATGACAATGACAAATACTTTCTCTGTAGACCTTGTTGGACTTAAAAATGACAAAGCTGTCAGAATCTGTTTTTTGCCTTGTGTTTTCATTTTAAAGAGGAATACTTCAGCGTTGCTTTTGTTTTATAATGTCAACATTTAGCATCCAGTTACATTGTTTTTGTAGTTTAATCTTAAATTGTGTGTTCCGAGTTTGAATTGATCAAATCATCTCAAAACATAATCTCAAACAATATTTAATTAAGATTTAGTGCATTGCGTTTAGGAAATTTCAAAAAATATAGCTGTGATATAAACTAAAGCTATGGTGGCCCTGAAGTGCAAATCACTCAAAGCATATTAAAGATCACAAAAAAACAAATAAATAATAGAAAACCTTTTTAGAAATCATAAACAAAGTTCTAAACCAAAATGTAATTTCAAAGGAAAAACAAAACTCAATTCCAAAAAAAAGGACATAAAAAAAATACTTGAGAAAACAAAAGTAAGAAGAATGAGCATCCAGCCATATTCAACAAATACTGTCCTCAGGACCCAATGCACTGACCACTGCTTCCGCTGAATACTGTGGTTCAGTTCCTGCAGCTGTCATCAATTATTCAACAAATTCCATCCATCCATCCTCTGAACCCACTTGGTCCCATTTGAGGATCACAGGGTTGCTGTAGTCTACCCAGCTACTGAAGGGGGGAGGACAAGGGTACACAAAGCTACACAACCATCCACATCTAAAGGGAACATTTAGAATCAGCAAAACCCATGAAGCATGTTTTTGGACTGTGAGAAGAAACCTTGTGCATGTACAGTGAGAACATTCAACTCCACAGAGACAGAATGTAGCTGGGATTTAAACCAGGGCATTCACACAGGGAGGCGAGAGTGCTTACCACTACACCACTTTGTACCCTTGTTCAATAAACTCTTATTTCTTGCCAAATGTTTGTGTATTGGGGTCCAGCCTTATTTACATCATTAATACTGATAATTCTGCTGTTTCTCTTAACTTGTTTGTAGCTTTAGATAGAAGCATTGAATTATTGTAATTTTAGTGTTTTCTATTTTTTGGTCTAGAGTCTTGAAACAGGTCATTCAGATTTTAGAATTTATTTTTCCTTAGATTCACTTTTCTAGCATCTCAAGGATTCAGAACTAAAAGTTAAGCTTTCCGTCAAAAGGGCTGTGTTTTTTAGCATTTAATGAAATTCATTTTTTTAGAAGGTTTATTTTAGAAAAAAAAAAACCAATGTTTACCAGTTTTTAGTTAAAAGGCTTCACTTTCAGTCACTTTTTTTGTTTTTCCTTGTACCATTACTTGTCAGTTGCTCTCCATTAACATCTTTTTTTTAATAGTAGCACGCTGCTCATCAGATGTTAGCCAGTTTTCTACTTAAATGAGTTCTAGTATTAGATTTTTAAGTTTATTTTAAGGGTACATCAATCAGAAAAAAAGGTTTGAGTGAATACTTTGATTTAAATGAGTAAAAAAAACACAGGAAACAACTTTCCAGAGTACATTTTATAGCTCACAGATGGATGCAATACGGGGAAAATTAGAGAAATAATGGCATAATTGGTTTCTGCATGATCGTCTTTCTTTAGCTGTCACCCTCTTTTTTTACTCAACATGCACTTTCTTCACTCCCATTATAACGCTCCCACCCACTCGCCGTTTTTGCTCTCAATCCTTTCCTTCTGGCGTGTTGTCATACAGCTGCTTCCAATTCTCATTCTTTGCTTGTACATCTCATCTTGTGTTTCCTGTGCCTATTTCTCCCTCCTTTCCGCTACATCCTCCCGCATGATCCCCACTTCTGCTGCTTCCGTTTTTATTTATTTATTTAGTTTTTGACAGAGCACAGACTCAGAGGATACAGTAATAACTCCCCATAATCCAATTACTTTTTCCCATGATGCTTGCATCCTCCTGTCAGGGTAAAGTAAAGCTGACAACAGTGAAGGTGACCTGAAAAAAACAGAACACGCACTGTGGTTTATATCAAGACAAAAACACAGCTTTACTTCATAAAAAAACATGACTGGCTAATTAAAAAAAAAAAAAAAAAACTTTTTCTGCTTCACCTCAGCTGCTTTTGTGCAGAAATACTTTTGTGTCTATGCTGAGGTTCAATGCTGCATAATTTAGAAACCTGAAAAATAATTTCATTGCAGCTTTTGCTGCCCTGCATCTATCCTAACCGTGTCAAGCATCAGTGGATATTACCCTCCGACCAGTGAAATATCTTGTGTCCGTGGAGTATTCACACAAGCAAAGTCCTGTTAAAGTCCCAAACAGATGTTAAACCATGTAAATTCTAATTATTGTCAGTAGACTCCTGTGTTATGAAGAAGTGTTGTGTGTTTTCAAGATTCATGCATGTTAAACACATTAAGCTCTAAAAGACTGAAGTCATTGCAAAGTTGCAACAAAATCTTCCAGCACTATTTTTTTAATCTTCATTCTGTTTAAGTTTTTATATTAATTTTATAATATTTTTTAAGAAATACTGCCTTTTTCTTTTTACTAAATGACTATTAATAAGCTTCTATGAGAAGAAAAATCACAAAATAATAATGTCCCTTAAGGCTGATCGTTTTTTTTTGGCCCCGCCCCTTTGACTGGCATCTGTGGTACTGGTAGGGATGGATCTCCCCTTTTCTCTCCCCTTTTTCTGGACCATTTTGTACCATTGTGTCAAAGGGGTTAGAATCAATTGTCTCACCAAGACTATTGATTCTAGAAAGAAGAAAAAAAAATTATAGTCACTAAAACAAGTTTTCTCAAACTAAGATTAATTTGTTTTTGAAAAGGTGTCTTGATGATTTTATTTTTCTTGCAACACAGAAAGACCATTTTTCTTGAAACAAGGTATTTTTACTTTCTTAAGATTCTGCTTTTGCATTGGGGAACCTATTTTATTTGTTGTATTTAATGAAGGATTCTTTTCAATTTGTCGTATTTCATTTTTATGAATTTGACTATTATACTACAAAAACTATTACCACTCTTCCTATATATAAAAGCTTTTTCTTCTCTTGGGTTTAATTATGTAACGTTTTGGAGATTGTCAGTTTTGTTGTGTTTATCACCTTGACAGTTTGATTCTGCGTCAGCATCCAGACCTTGCTACTTTCAAATTAATATGATAATAGATGTATTGGAGGCTTAGTCACTACAGGAATTGGCACTTTGACATTGAGACTGGTAGTCCAACATGTTCAGCTAATTAACATAGCATCCCAGTGTGACTTGGCTCACAGCTAACCTTGCTTTTATTCAGAAACTCGTTGCTATGGATTATGGCAGCAGAACACCGAAGGATGTGCTGCACGCAGCTTCGTCTGACCTCAGATGTCATGCTTCACCCTGAGAACAGTGATGAGGTACTTTTATTTAAGTTTAATGTTTAATGTTTCTAAAAGCCTGTTTCAATCCTTTTTTTGTGGCACTTTTGTATTATTTCTGCTTTTTTCTAACCTCAGTCCTTCAGACAAATACAGAAGCATTTTCTTTCTTTTTGCTCTGCCTGCTTCTAGTTGTCGCTTTTGATCTTAATGAAGTTTACCTCCATCTGTGTCCAGTGCCCATTTTCTTTTTTTGGGAAAATCAATACAAATGGTTTTTTTTTTGTTTTTTTTTCCCCTAAGCCAACAACAGTGAGCTTTCAATTAAGTCTAAATCATACTCAATGTGCTCCAGAGGAGCTAAATTAAGGACTTTGGAGAGCTGAATGCCACCCAGAGGCCTTCTTGGTAATATGTCCAACAAGAGGAAACCAGTGGCAGACATGAGGGAGTGAATATATCTCTCAGCTTATGGAAACACCTCTGTGTCTCTTGGGTAGTCTAGAAGATTTGGCCAGAAAAGGAGATCAGGGAATACTATTTTGGATCACTTACCCTCTAAAATCTAACAAAGATGATTGGGAGATAATGGATGGATTCTGCTTTGTTTAGTCAGCCTAAATTGTTAGTTTTAGGGGTTTTATTGCTAATCACTTGCAACTCCCATCTTAGCACCTTAAAATTTCGTGTTTGGAAGCTTTATGTTTCACTCAAAAGCTTTATTTGTAGTCTATATTTGTATTAGGACTTCTTCATAGTTGACGTAAATGGTAAAAAAAAATGTTTGAAATGTATTAACTTTTATGACTAGTTTTTTGCAACAAACAATTAAAGAAAATACATCCTTCTTACTTCTCCAGTAAAAAAGGAAAACTGTGGTACCATGCAGGTAGGGAGAAATGTGACTCCTTAAATGTAGTCTACTACCACTTTAAAGAGCTTTGGCAGCACAGATCCAAATGCCTTCAGGTTCTTATCAGTCTGTACAGACGTGCTGCTGAAAGATGCTGACAGCACACAACCTGCTGAAACTTATTTTTGGAGAACCTTCTTTATGGAAATTTCTGTGAGCATGTCAGTCAGAGTTAAAAGCTCTTATTTTGAAATATACTAATAATCTTTCAACAACATAAACAGACCTTTTTCTTTCTATTCTTCTCTTTATTCTTTTATTTTAAAATGTGATGCTACTATTGTACTTTTTGCAGCACTTTTCTTTACCATTCTTTTTTATATTTTATACTTTCATATTTTAAATTGGAAATAATACAACCCGATTGTAGCTATTGCCAATTTTTGTTAAGACTACAGAGTTCCCATGTTTATCGCGGGAGTTACATTCTAAAAATAAGCGATAGGTGAAATCTGGGATTTAGTATTACAGATGTTTTAAGGCTCACTACACACATTCATACGCTTTTCTCAGACAGACATGAATATTTTCCAACTTTTCTCTTTAGTGTTTAAACTCTCAGTGATCAAGGAAAATAAGTCCAATATCACAATCAAAGATGTATAAAGATTTGGCAAGTTAAGCACGTTCTAAATAGGAGAACCACTACTAGAGGAGATTGATTTATAAGGTCTACAGCCAATAAGGACATAGAACACACACAAAAAAAGAAAAATAAATCCCCTTGGCTCTGGAATAGTTTAAAGCTCTGAGGAGCACTCCTGTTTTAAGTGGCGGCCCTGGGCGAACAATAACATCGGGCCCTTTGCAGGGGTTGTACTATTCTTCATTTTTTAAAATTCTTACCTAAGATAAAACGTCTGTCAGATATCCTCTTCCCTGGTCCACTTTTAGACATCATCAATGTCAAGAATCAAAATTTTTTGACAAGCATTTCAAAATATCACATTCAAATGGTAAAGAAATGTATTTTACATTCAATACTTTTACTTAGAAAAAGACTTTGATTCTGAATGTGCAAATGATAGTTGTCTGTCTTTCCATTGTCCGGTTTTACTTAAGAAATCAAAAGAAACACAAAAAACGTAAATGTTAGGAGTGGTGTCAATTAAAAATAATAAAGACATACTCTCAAAATGACAATTTTCTGCCTCTCCTTTTGCCGTTCCTCTCATTTTCTGACCCTCTTTTCATTCTTGACCTTATTTTTGCGTTCCTTTGATTCTGTTCATGTTTTTCCCACTTTGTCATCCTTCTTGCACAATAGTTTTGTTTTTGTTTAACTTACATTCTTAGAATTTTGTCTGAAATAGTTTTCTTTTCTTTTATTGCATCAACAGTATAATGATTGTGATGATTTTCGCTACATGCTGCCAATTATATTTTTGAATCTACTCGAGGAATTTCTCTCTCTCACCAGCTTGTTGTTGATGGAAAAGTCCATTGCTACACAGGGACAGGGGAGGACGAACACTTTCACATGAGCAGTCTTATGAAATTTAAGTGATTTGGGTTTTTAATGAATTAAATAATGTCTGTGGAAATTATCATAGACATTTTTTACATGTTGAGCTCAGTGTTGATGGGCCCAGGCAATCGCCTATCTTTGCCTGATGGCGAGTCTGCTCCTGTTTTCTTACCTCCTTGATAAACATTTTTATTCTTTACCTGCTTAGAAAAGATAGCAGGGGAAGTGGAACACTACCACATCCAGGTGGCCATCCGCCATCCGTTCCAATTTACTGATTTGAGGAGAAACTCTTTATGTGAAGGTTTAAGCTGCACTGCTGTGGCCTTTGCTGAACATTTAAAGGCAGTTCTACTGTTCAAGCTTTATGCTTGCTTGAGGTAATCCAAGCTTGCTGCTGCAGCACAACAGACCTTGACAAAAAGTAAAACTCTCTACCATGTTTCCAGCTCCTCAAGCATGACTGAAAAGACAGATATAACAAGTTGTCCTCATTATTTTCCACACCTGTTTGTCATTTCCAGACTTTCCTATATAATCCTTTCACATCAGGCTTTTCCCACATAAACACTCACTGGCCACTTTATTAGGAACCTTTGCTAGTAATGGGTTGGACCCCGTTTTCTTTGAGAACTGCCTTAATCCTTGATGGTATAGATCCAACAAGGTACTGGAAACATTCATAAGAGAGTTTGGTCCATCTTGACATGACAGCATCACACAGTTGCTGCTGATTTGTCGGCTGCACATCCATGATGCTAATCTCCCGTTCCACAACATTCCAAAGGTTCTCTATTGGGTTGAGATCTGGTGACTGTGGAGGCCATTTGAGTCCAGTGAACTCATTGTCATGTTCAAGAAACCAGTCTGAGCTGATTCCAGCTTTATGGAATGACCCTTTGTCCTACTTGAAGTAGCCATCAGAAGTTACACTCTGGTCATAAAAAGATGGAGATGGTCAGCAACAATACTCCGGTATACTGTGGCGTTGTAACCATGCTCAATTTGTACTAAGGGACCCAAAGTGTGCCAAGAAAATATCCTCCATACCATTACACCCCCACCACCACCAACTTGAACCAATGAACTGCAGCAGATCGTCTTGATATATTGGAAATGTAGAGTAAAAGGCATATATTTACAGTATACAGCACTTTATTTCCGTACTTATGATGACCAAAGTTCCTTACAGTCGCAGTCCCATTCACCCATGCACACACTAGTGGCGGCTTTGCTACTGAACACTGGCCCCAACCTATAACCACCAGGAGCAATGTGGGGTTCAGTGTCTTGCTCAAGGACACTTTGACACATGGACGGCCAACGTGTGAACCAAACCTGTGATCTTCCAACAGCGGTCGGCCGCTCATAGTTTCTAAACGTTTGGCCATCAAACCAAAGGAGCGCAACTTTGAGGTGGATTTTGAGCAGAGTTACCGATCTCGAAACATTGATAAAATATGAGCACCTTGCAGTGGAATTTAGTTTTTCTTTTTTTTTTTATAGGCCTTCTGATTATGATTTATTTGTTTCTTTTTAGGGTCGCCTCAGAATACCATCTTTTTAAATACGCTTAGTTATTTAAAATAATATATATATATTCTCAAAAACAGCGGGTCTCAGCTTCTACACAGGTAAACCCTGATATTAATCATGACGCCAGTGTTTTTTCTCAACTGCTTCTCTTTTTAGATCACACAGATTAGTAAATACTTGCATTTCCACTTTTTAAAGACCTATCTGTTATTTCATAAAAGTTCATCAAACTGCAGAGTTCCGGGTCTTTAGTGTGCATAACCAGATGTTAAGCACACAAAGTAGACTGTTTAGGGTGAGTTTTGTTTGTTTAGTTCATGTTGACAGATTAAACTTTATTATGGGTTTAATAACGTTCTTTTATTGCAAATGAAGCCCTGAAGCAAAGACCACCTGAAGGGAATCTGCTTTACATTAACATTTAATTTCCAGCATTCCTGTCACGTTGCGAGTCATTCCTCCAGGCTATCACATCACAGTGTGAGACTGCGTTTGCAGATGAGCCAGAACGTTTATGGTGACTTAAACATCCTCACTTGTTTGTATGAACTACAGAATAAAGTTAAAACCCGGTACAATAAAAATATTAACAAATTATGAACTATTGCCCACACCAAAACCAAATTCATGATTTAGGATTCATATTTTGGTTTATTTTAGGACAGTCTCTACTTTGACAAACAACATCTAGGTTTTCAGGTTTCAGAGAAGTTAATGCAATACTGTTTGTGTGTTGATGCAACAAAAAAGAGCAAGCTTGCACCACTGTCAAAGTTGAATGGGTTGTGCCTAAAGAAAAACAAAAGCAACTGCACAAATGGGAGATTGAAATTGTCAACAAAGCAACACTTTACAGCTTAATCATTAAAAGGAACTTAAATCTACATTTCGGGTTGTCTACATCTAAAAACATAATTGCAGGTTACCTTCTTGTAGCTTGCTAAACAGTGGCTCAGCTAAAACATTTTATATGGGGGGCAAAAGGTTTTGGAAGGGCGACAAATAAGAATAGCAGAGTGGAAGGTAACTACAAATGAAATGATCAAAAGTACATATTTCAAACAGTTTTATTTATTTAATAATTCATAATGATTTCCTCATCTTTGTCAGAAATGATACTAATATTGACTCAAAAGTTGGGGGGCAAAGCTTTTTTTGCTGGGGAAGGCAGCTGCCCTCTTTTGTTCAACATTATTCCAAGTGAAATATTTTTTAGTATTTCTTACATTTTGTGTCTCTCGTTCATGGACCTGTGTTCAGTAAATGGGGATTCTTCAGTGATCCAGTGGTACTTTATATTTATTATGATCTCTGTGCTTATGACCATTGCTGCTCCTCTTGACAATTCCTCAAAGCCTAATCAATACTGTTTGATGGACCACTGAATTTTTGAATGCAAAGTAAAAATGTTTGACATCTTTTGGTCACATTGCTACAGATCCTGTTTTCATCTGTTATCCACCTTACCACTACCATGTTGCTACATAAATGTACCTTTTTCCTAGTTAATAACTGAGTGCTGCTTAATGAAATTTGCAGTATTTGGTGTCAGGTCAGCTGGGACGCCGTTCACTGTCGCAAAAAGACCCCAGGCGAGATGAGACGCAGCTACATCTCATTTCCCTTAGGCCCAATCGGGTCATAAATTGACAGCTCAGCTACAACGAGGAGAAGGAAACAACAAAGGATCAGGAAGGAAATATCATACTAAACAGATAATAAAATACAGAACAATAAGTTGGCGCCTCTCCAGAGACAGTAAATTTACCCTTACAGTAAGTCTTTGTGCATTTTCTAACCCTTTTACTGAGGTGTTGAGAAACATCAGGGCTAAAACGAGCTATCAGCGATGAGGTTAGTAATCTTTGGTGGTTTGCTCCTTCGCCTAGAGGATTTTTATCTATTTACTCTGTGCGAAATCATAAAATAAAAAAAAAAAGTATTTGAAATTCAGCTACCAAGCTTGCTTAAGACATTTGCTCCTCCTTCTCCACTTTAGTACAAAAGTGCATGCATGCTCTCACACTTGTTCTCTTGTGTGTGTGTGACGTGGAGGGCACAGATGTCCAGCTGCTCGTAAAATCTCACGACCCGATCGATCGAACGTCAGTGAGCCGGAGGATGTGTAATTGCATGATGAAAAATGGGGGCTGCACAGGCGTAGCTGCCACAAGGTGTGGAGACGGAGAAGCCAGAGAGATAAAGGTGATGAATCAAACATGGAGGGGCTTTGACGCTCAACATTTTGCTGCCATCCAATTCCCTGCTGGTCTCTTGCTCGCATGAGTTTGTTGTGGTACATAAAACCAGAACCACCCAAAGAAAAACGCACAAAGGGATCTATTCTATCAAAAATAAATTCATCTTGTCAGGTTGACTGTGCTATGATTGAGCACAGCAATAACTTGCTGTGGAAATGTGAAAATTTGCATTCATAACTCAAAGGCTTTTCTGTTCCCTCCAGGCATTCATTATTCTCCTCGAAATAAACACACAACAGATTTAGATCGCTGAGATTGATTTCTTCTGCGTGCACCACTAGACTGATGACAAATTCGACAGACAACAATCTGCACATCCCAAAACCATCCAGACGATCCGCCTTAAATCCCACCTATGAAAGGTACCGTATGTCAAAGTGATCAGAGGATGAGTATCTGACAGAAAAACAGATGCGATGTTCGTCCCATTTGAGAGCTTCTGTTTTCTTCTATCAGAGTCAACATTAAAAAAAAATACTAAGAGTGCTTTTCTTTTTTAGATTCCCACTGAGAGCCAGAAGCTGCTGGCTGGTCTTTAGGGGGAACAATCTAATTAACATCTTCAGATCGCAGACAATAACACAAAGCTGTTTTTATTTTTTTGTTATCCTACAGCCTCTTGTTCATATCCGTTACTTCTTTAGTTTGGTTTTCTTAAGTCTTGCTTAGTTTCCTAATGATATTATCTTCTGTCATTCATGTTCGTAGTTGTCACATGACTTAATTTTGGTTCTTTTATTCCTGATTAAAGTTCCATGTAAAGTTCCACTACGATTGATCTATTGTAAAAGTGTTCCCAGGGGTCTTGTAATGTTGATTTTTTTAGCCAAAATCAAAAAGCCTGTGTCATTTTCTAGGATATAGTTTCTGCAGAGCGGCAGAAATTCAATAGAAATTCTCCCTTGAGTTATGGTTGGGACCGTTCCCATCATAGATAGATAGATAGATAGATAGATAGATAGATAGATAGATAGATAGATAGATAGATAGATAGATAGATAGATAGATAGATAGATAGAGAGAGAGAGAGAGAGAGAGAGAGAGAGAGAGAGAGAGAGAGAGAGAGAGAGAGAGAGAGATAGATAGATAGATAGATAGATAGATAGATAGATAGATAGATAGATAGATAGATAGATAGATAGATAGATAGATAGAGAGAGAGATAGAGAGAGAGATAGAGAGAGAGAGAGAGAAAGAAAGATAGAGAGAGAGAGATAAACTTTATTCATCCCACATTGAAGAAATTCTCTTATCTTCAGCAGCAAAAAAGACATTCAGAATTTCATTATAAATAACAAAAAAAACCATTATAAATAAGACAGAGGAACATAGTAAAAATGCTATCCTGTTAGCTTACACCCCAACCTATTATTACCGGTGCAATCCAGATTCCAGCTCACACGAGGAAAACAAAGATGTACATGGATTTATTTGCCTGCAAGTGGATGCATCAGAATGGAGAGGAGCAGGGAGCTTGTGGCCCACCCAGCATATATTCTACGTCACAAATAAGCTAATTTTTTAAACTGCCTTTTTTTTCTAATCCTGAATTTGAATTAAAAAATTATAAGAAAGGCAATCTTAAGCTTAATTTTCTTTATACAGTATATGTCTTCCAACAGGAGAAAAGATGCTGCAAGAACATGTCAGAAAACACCAAAAACAAGATTTTATTGAAGTGGGTCTTTAACAAATTCCCTGAGTTTCTGCTTCAAGACCAAGCCCTGCATTAGAGTTTTCCATAGCCACTATCCCTGACGGAAACCGTTATCTCTTCGGTTGCAATTTTGAGCACTCACTATTTTTTTAAACATGACTTAAATCTGGCGTCATCTGAGAAAGTATTAAAAATGAACGACTTCCCTGCACCATCTGTTTAATAGCATCCAACACAAGCTGCTTTCCCGGTTTCAACACAGAGCACACAAAACTCTGAATTCATTAGTTGTTTTCGTTTCCCCATGAGCCTCAAAACCGCCGGCTTTTTTTTTTTTTAAATCTTCTTGACAAACAGATTTCCATTTCTTCTCCAAACACCACAATTCTCTGTGGGAATCACAACTGGCAGTTTTGACTCCACTTCCTGTTTCTTACAAGAGGGAGGAGGTAAACAAAGTGTAAAACAGTCACTGTATTGTGTTGAAGTTTGTGGTAGGGGTTTTTTGTCTTTGTTCTGAGAGAAACTGTACAATCCACAAATTCTATTTATTTAAATAAAAAATATTTTATTAATCTCCAAGGCGAAATTTCCTAACATTCTTCAGAGTAATTGTAGGCATTCATAGCAGGAAAAATCACTTTTTCATATTTTTCTGAGACCTTACAGCCCAGGTCATAGAAAAATCTATACACACAAGCAGAGGTAGACTGAAAAACATCTATGGGAAGTAGTAATGTAGTCAAAAGAAAAGAATAAACAATTCAACGTAAATGAGACGCAGCAATATCACTTTCAAATGCTTTTTTTAGGGTAGGCCGTGGTGCAGCTGTATTTTTGAACAATACCCTGAACCCCATATTACTCATGGTGTGTGTAGGTTGGCACCATTGCTGGGCAGCGGAGCCACCATCAGCATCACAAACCATTTATCATTTAGATGTATTTCTTAAAGATATATCTGAGGCTTGAGTAGGGCACCTTCACGACAACTTGTCTATAGAATATGACCTTCTGATACATGTGTGTTTCCAAATTTTCTAATCATCTTGATGAGCTTTTTTTTACATAACTTGCATCTTTATCTTGTAACCATATTTGTAAATGAGGGGAGTCCAGATTGATCAGAATAGCACTGAGAATCTGTAGGACACAAAAATGGCTCCTTGAGGTCAAAGGTCTAACTATCTTTGCTGCTTTTTAAGATGGAATATACGAAAACTAAAGTCTTTGGGTCTGACTAATGAATTATTTCATGTGTCAACGAACTAACCTTGTTTTTTTTTATCTTAATATGGCTGTCAATTCAGTTGCTTTGGTAGCTAAGTGCCAAGCATTTAAACACACACTTCTCCCAAACATGAAGGGAATTTACTTCATGATCCCTCAAAGAGTCCTCGATTTAATGAGGATGTGAAGGATAGTTTTGTCATTAGAGCACTTCAAACATATAATCTCCCAATGTCAAAACTGCAGGTCACTATATAGACACAACCAACCTGCACTTATCCATACGATTTCACCTAAACAACAATCTCAGTCCCACACTGCATAAATGGAACAGACAAAGGTCAAACCACCAAGAGCCATAAAACTCTCATGCACAGAACCGGAAATGAACACCCCAACCTTCACCGCCACCTTAACAGAAACATTTGCTATTCTGAACATATTAAATTGTGCACCAACATTTTATTCCCTTTCTCATACATCCTACTCCTATTTTATGCAGGAATTTTGCTTTTATAATATTTTTTATAATATTTTATATACATACTTAATATACATATCACGTACTGTTTGCATATGAATTTCTTTGCACTTGATTATTTTTGCTTTAAAAAAAGTAGCATTTTGTCCTAAATTAGAAGAAACGACAATTTTGTTTGGACACATTATGAAGTCCAAAATGACTGGAGTACTTGGTATGACGCTACTTTGAACCACCCCCCCCCCCCCCCCCCCATCTCTCAGTCTCCGAACAGACTCTATTGTTCAGCCAATGAAGGGGAAAAAGAAAGAGTAAGAGGGAAAATGATAATGGTTTTGGTGCTCGTGTTACTGATATTCACAATGTCTGCACATCATTAATCCATAAGTCTCAGTTTAATGCAGTAATAATAATAATGGATTAGATTTATCTGTGCTTTTCCAAACGTTCAAAGTGCTTACAGTGTGTCCATCCTTCATTCATTCACACACAATGCCGACCCTTCGATCATTGGACAACCTGCTCAACCGCCTGAGCCACTGCCGCCCCCTGCTGTAGTTCCTTTATTAAAAGTAAGTTATTCTTGTTTTCTGAAATCAGTCTTTTCTTGGGTCAAGTTTCTCACCAAAACATTGATCAGCTGTGATCATTGTAACCCTGGTTACCCAGCAGGCATCTTTCAACCGCACAGTCAAGTATTACTGAAAACTCTTGATTGCAGATGGGTTTTTCTGCCAACATTTTGGCACTTTGCATTTGGTACCCTGGTGATCCGGAAAAAGGCAAATCTTTTAGGCAAACCAAGATCAAACACTGACAATATAAAGTACCCTTTAAAGACCCACTCTAATGAATCAGTGTTTTTAACATGTTCATTTTTCTGATGATGGAGGACATGAAGAAAGACATTTAAGCTTATAAAACTGCATTTTTGAGTATTTCTTTATTCAAATAATTGTGAATCAGGAGCAGATGAAAAAAAGTGCAGTTTGAAAAAAACAATATGTGTGACGTAAAAGCTACAACAACAAACCAGAACCTAGCTGCTCTGCTCCATTCTCTTGCATCCACTTGCAGACAAATAGATCCATGTACGACTTTGTTTTCATTGTATGAGTTGGCATCTGGCTTAAAACTGTACGGCTGGATAGTTCCAATATTGCTCACTATTTTTGTTATACAGATAATAGTTCAACTATATATGTAAATAACATAAATTAGCAAATTCTGAAGAGGAGAAAAGCAACCCATTTTTGATGTGCAACACCCAGTGCTGAGACATCTATCAAAGGCATTGGAGAGATCTATTCCAGTGTACAGACCTAACATATGGAATAATCTGAAACTAAAGATAATAAACAATTGACGCCTTAAAAAGTGTTGTTAAAATGAGAAACCAAGCAAATAGTATGTAGAATTATGTAAAAGCAAAATTCATTTAAAAAACCTTGAGTAGATGATTTAATGGAACATGATAGGATTAAATGAGGGTTTGTGTGAGTATGTTTATGTAAATGTGTATTTATTTAGGTTTATATGTTTATTCAAAATGCGTAATTTGTCATTTGTGTGTTCTTTTATTTAATTTACCTTGATTTACTTTTGTCAGTGAAGCGATAGGGGCAGATAATATGTTTTCTTCTTTCTGCTCCTTTTTATTTATTAACGGTTACATTTGTATTTTAATATTTTGTTATTAAAGGAAATAGCAAAATATTGTTTTTAAAAAAAGTCCCACGCAATCAATGTAAATCACTCGATTTACATAATTCACTCAAAAGCACATGAAAGAGAAGCATCTTTGAAACCGGTATGCATAACGGTGCAAAGTTGATATGAAAACCTGCTTTTCTCAGTGCCAAAATCACATTGATCGAGCGAACAGTCAAGTGCACGGACGAATGAACTGTTGAGGAGTTACTGTCAGGGTGTATCAGGATGACCCAAATGCAGGACTAGACTCCAAGGTTGAGGGAAGATCCAGAGTTCTTTACATAACAGAAAACACCACACTTGGTGCAGAAAAACTCCACAAACAAAACAGGACTCGAAAACAGCATGACTTCAGTAAGGAAACAGGACAAACAGTCTGATCTAAAGCAACACTCTGAATTAGAGAGCACACCCTTAAATAGAGCTCAAACAAATTAACCTAAAATGCTGACAGCTGTGCGCCACTACTGGAGAGCCACAGCTAACCTGCACACAAGACACAACAGGTAAAACACAACAGAAGTGAAGATTGTGGCAGTTGCAGTATGCCAAAGAGTGCTGCTGAGATGTCATAGTATTAAAGGTTTAATGCTCATAACGCATCACAACAATCATCTAAACTTGCAGTTTACGCGATAGAATGACCCTTTGTAATGCAAAGGCAGTGGAGGTGTGAATAAAATGAGGTACAAAACAGCGAATCAGCGTGATGGAACTGTGTCTCCTCCATTTTCATCCTTGGCTTGCTCTTTGTTCTCTCCACTCTCAGAAACAAAGGCGTTTGTGTGAGTTTGTTATAATTAAGCATGTTGGTCTGAATGGCTTTGAGTGCCTACCCTCACTCCCTTTGTCTGCACAGGGTTACACTGCGGTCAGTGAAAGCTTTGCAGCTTTAATGCAGTCAAACACATTGAACAAGACACTACAACAATGGAGATTTCGCAAAACATATTTTAAAAATGTTGATGGGAACATTGTGGCACTACAACGGCACAATAGTACATTTCTGAAATTGTTGGCTGTGTTACAGATTCGTAACTTATGTAACCAATTCTGTTTTGCTAGATTTTGATTGATCACCCCCTTTTGTTTCCTTTTCTAGTAATTCAAGTAATGTTTCACAAATCCGAAAATCTTCTGAAGATTAATGTTATCGTGTGTACCAACTAAAGATACTTAAAAAGTTGGCTGTTCATGCCATATCTAGTAGATTTACCTATTAAATGCTGCTTGAAGTGAACATGTTTTAGATCTTAATTCGAATATTTATAAAATTTCGTACACACTGAAACACGCAGATTTTCGCTTTTTACTGGGACTAACCTTTTTTTAAAAACAGGATCTTTTCTTTACATGAAGGACAATATATATCATATAAAGCTCTAAGCACAAAGGTACAAAATGTTTTCATTAGAGCTTGTGATCTTTGCCACTGGTATGAACTTTTTTCAAGCGATCAATGTTACAGCAAATGAAATACAATCAAATTGAACTGCAGGATGTCACAAAATGAGATTTACAATATTCATATATATCAAAATTTACCTTAAAGCTTTAATGTAACTTCCTTAGAAATGTAATATTCTTGTATAACGTTTTCAGTCCCCACAAACATTGGCAGCAGTTGCATCTACAAGCAAGAGAAAAAAAGAAGTTTACATCAACATCACTGTTTGAGTCATAAAATAATATGTCTGTTTGTAGAACATAACAGTAAAACTCCTTATCATCTCTCCTCAGTCCTTTCTAAATGCCTCTCAGTTATTTCCTCATAAAAGTGAGGAAAATCCTGACAATGATTCAAGTCCAGAGGGAAACAACTTTTCAACAGAACAACTGGGTCTGACTCAATATAGGGAACCAGAAGTTACCCTAACACAGATGTACTGGCAGTGAATTAGGTGACAATTTTGTTGTTTATTTTTCTCTTTTTTCCTCACTTCATTTTGCTTGTATTTTCACTTTAGTTTTTCTTATCTGATGAACAGCAGTGAAGCTAGAACATTTTTTGAAGGGGGGGCAGAAGGGGAACAGACTTTGGAAGGGTGGCAAATGAGAGCAGCAGTGTAAAACCCTTACAATGAAAGGATCAAAAATACATATTTTAATCAGTTTTATTGTTGTTATTGTTATTAATATAAAATAAGCTGTTATTAACGATTAAAAAAGCTTGTATTGATGATTTGGTCATCTTTGTCAATAATGATAGTAATACTGACTACAAATCTGGGGCGGAAAGTGGGAAGTCAAAGCTTTTTGCTCATTCTGAGCCAATGACAGCTTGACATGACAGATTTGAGTGGTTTGGTGCCATACCAACTATGCAAGGACATGATTTTTTTGCTTACAGAAGCACAGCAAGAGATTGGAGGAATGGTCAGGTGACTAAAACCAAAGAACAGCACATGAACATGACAAATCTTAAATGTGACTCAACAGAAAAATGACTACAGTCTAGGCTTAGATGTGTGTTCCATGAGTAGAAATGTCAACTTAAATTAGGTGTGATGTGTAGATTCTCCATTTCAGGCAAGGTCCTCTGGGCCTCACTCTGTTAAAAAACTTTCTGAACTTGATTATTTGATCTCTGCGCCTGAACGCAAGATTCAGCTGTGTCGTGTGGACCTTTTATAACCCTATGTCTCCTGTGAGTCTGTGTGTGGTTCAAGGTGTTTATATGCAGCACCTCACCTTCTGTTTGACTTGCTGCCTCTCTTCTTGGGGGTGGGGGGCTGGTGGAGGAGGGGTCGCCAGATTCTGATGAGTTTGGGGTGTCTAGTCGTGTGAACAACTTTGACTCTTTGGCAGACTTGGGGACCTCTTTGGGTCATTTGGGGGGCCCCTACCATGTCCAATTACTTGGTTTGGTACACAGTATCTTATGCCTTTTTCTGAGACACTCCATTTTATACCAGCGTGCTTGAGCAAAATAAAGATGTTGGTGATGCAAAGCCCATCGAGCAGTGATTCAGGGTTCACCATGATAAATGTAAACAGCTCGAATTGCAAGTTAAGTACATGATTGATAATAACTTTTCTGTCCCTTCTGAATCCAGCTGGGCTTTACCATGCCTGTTAGTACCAAAACCTGATAATCCTTTCTGTTTTTGAACAGATTTTTGTAAGGTTAATGCAGTCTTTAGACCCGATTCCTTCCCTCTTCCTCGTATAGAAGATTGGGGCGGTGAGATTTACTGAAGAGCTATTGGAAGGTACCTCTGACAGATAGAGCAAAACAAATTGCATCATTCATCACACTGAGGGGTTTGTATTCCTATAATGTAGTGCCCTTTGGGTTAAAAAATGCACCACTTTTCAATGTTTAATGAACTGGGTTCTGAGAGGTCTTAGTGGTTGTGCAGTCTACCTGAATGACTTGGTTGTGTTCAGACAGTTTGGAGGTACATCTTTAAAAGCATGGGGCCATCTTTAAATGCTAGGCTGATGCTAACCTGACTGCAAATCTGGCAAAGTTTGAGTTGGCAAGAGTTACTGTGGTTTATTTGGGGCGTGTGGTGGACCCGTGCATGCCAAAATTCTGGCATTAGACCAGTATCTAGTTCCCAGAACAAAAAAGGAGCTGATTAGATTCCTGGGCATGGTGGGTTTCTACCATTGTTTTTGCTCAAATTTGTCCACAGTTGAGTGATCTACAGAAAGACAAAAGCAAGTTTTTTTGGTTGTCTTTCTGTTAAAGACCATTTGGAAGCTTTGTTCTCTAATGCTCCAGTCCTTGCTGCTCCTCAGTGGGACAGAGCATTCTGTTTAGAAGTGGATGCCAGCTTTGTTGGGGGTGAAGCAGTCCTTCTACAAGCTGATAGGATAAGGGTGAACAGGCCAGTCTGTTTCTTTTCAAGAAAGTTCAATCGACATCAGTTGAACTACTCAGTCATTCGAAAAGAAACCCTAGCTTTGTTGGGGTTGTCGCCGGCACTGTCTGGCATACGTTGGGTGTGGCCTTGTTGTTGTTGTTTACTCTGACCATAACCCTCTCACCTTCCTTAGTAGTCTCCAGTTGCCCAACCAATGTCTGTTTTCTCCTGTCTGGCCTTTGTCTCCTCCCCCTGCTCAGGTGCAGGTGTTTTGGAATTTCAGATGGCTGCAATAAAAGCTCCACCTTAGAAATGCATGGGGGTGACTCTTCCTCTGTCCAGATCTGTCCCTGCTGTTCTGCGTCTTCCCTGCTCCCCTGCACACAGTCATCTGTTTGAGTTTTTGTTTGTTTAGCTCCATTTCTTACATATACGTTCATTTCCGGACACAATTGCAACGGCACCCCTCCATGCTTTCTGTTGTGTTGGTTGTTTATTATTCCTTATACATATTAAAAGTACTTAAAGTGCTAAAACCCAGTTCATCTCCCCTCTTACTTGTTGCGGTCCAGAGCAAATCGCAACAGAAAAAAAGTAAAAATAAAACAAAGTAATATTGCAGACAAAAATAAACTATAAGATCCTTAGGATTTTAAGTCAAGTGGATGGAGCATTTAATAATTGGGTATTTTTGATCAAACACAGAGTTTCCATTGTCCAAGCTGCATTCTGACACATCCTTGGTACTGTCAGTGAAATGCTAAAGCATGCTTAGGGCAAGAACAGTAGACATCTGGTGTCATGAGTCCAATCTGGCAGCACATTGGTTGACTGCCCAGCACCACCTTATTTCAACACAGCAAAGCTGTCAGAGGGAGTCTGTTTCTGGGGTTAGTGGGTGGTCACCTCCCAGCGTTAATCCATGCTTGACATGTCAGGAGATTTGACAGTCACGCTTTGATGAATGAGATCATCCTTGTGTCAGATCTACTCATTCACAACACTATTCTAGTGCCCGTCATTTATCCGGAGTCACACATCCCCACATGTGAGGGTGGAACAGAAAAAGACAGAAATAGTTTGACAGGCAACAAGAGTTAGCTTTAAATATTAAGAAAGGCTTTAACAGCCGTGTGCAAGTAATTTAAAGGTTTTGACATCAGCCGAGTATGTCTCCATACATCTGTAAGAGTTTTTGTAATTGTCGTTAACAGATGAGATAAAGCTGAAAAAGAATGACACAATTTGGCGAATTTAGAGGGGTAAAGGTTGATTGCATAGAGACCAATGAAAATATGTTGTTATTGGTGATTTATCTTTATTGATGGAATAAATAAATTGGTTTACTGAGGAAGGCCCAAAAAAAAACTAAACAATAAAGGAAAAGAATATGTCAAATTCAGAATAAGATAACTATAGGAAGGCAACAGTTTTATTCTCATTTACATTTTCCCAGACATAATCTTAAATATACACTCTCAGCTGTGGATGACAGCATGACCCAACACATTGTTTTTCTGTCATTAACTTATAGCCTGGCCATGTAGGTGGTGTGGAAAACAACAAAAATCACATGAAAACTTGAATGTTTTAGACGCTTTCATGATCTTTTAAGGTGAAAAGAGATCAACTTTCACACTTTACTCTCAAGTGCCTCTTCTGATGCTACTATTACTGTGACATTGGTTTCATGGCAAACATTTTAAATAAAAACTCCATATGCCACTGGTACCACTCCTATCCATTGGCTGCATACAGCTTCGTTTACACTGAGCGGTAGAGCAGTGTTTTTCAACCAGTGTGCCGCGGCACACTAGTGTGCCGTGGGAGATGGTCAAGTGTGCCGTGGGAAATTGCCCTCATTCACTGATCTAAAAACATTTCCCATCTCCAGGAAATCAGCTCTTTGTTCATCCAAACAAACCCTGATAAAACACTGAGTAGTTAAGAATATAAAAGATCATAAAAAAAACTTCTTTGTGTTTATTTGATTCTATTAAAGACATTTTGATAAGAATGACGATACAGCGCTATAGCTACAACTAAAGGTGTTTGCGGAAAAGTCCCTCCCCTCCCCTTTAACTGTCTCCACCAATCATTCTTGAAGGCTTAATCACATGTCATCAGTCTGACTAATCAGAAGTGGTTAAAGACTCAACTTCCTTGTTCCAATTTAGCTCAAAAAGTCGCTCAGTTCTAACAAAAATAGCAGCTAAAGCTCGTCTTTAGCAGTGTAGCAGTGTAGCTGGAACAAGTGAACAATACAATGAAGCTCAGAGACGCTAATCTTTCTGCCCTTTAGCGTCCTGTAGCGTCCGATTTTACACTACATCTCCCACGATGCATTGGCTTAAAGGAACAGCGTCTGAGTGTACAATGAGTCGTCCTTGTTATCTTGAAACCACAAAGAACACGCATCAAACAGATTTTTAATTTTCTAACTTACCTTTTATTTTATATTTTAGAAAAAACAGCTGCAACTTCCATCTTTTTCTGCCACAATTATCACGAAAATGCACGTGAGATTGCAGGGGGGGGGGGGGGCTGTCGATCAATACAGACTGCGTTTTTGCTTTTTTTTTTTTTTTTTTGGATGCTGGTGTGCCGCGGGATTTTTTCAAGGTTAAAGTGTGCCGTGGCTCAAAAAAAGGTTGAAAAACACTGCGGTAGAGTACGGTCCGGTTTAGAATGGTCTAGGAAGTTCAGGTGAGCGGTTCCTCTTAAAGCTGGACTGTCACGGCACATACAGGGTGTAGATGGATTGTGTGGCTTTGTGCCATAGTAGTGCGACAACAGCAAAAGCAAAGCTATTAGCAACAACAATGGAGGTTGTCCAGCAGCTCATTTTTAATGTTTGGCTTTTGGTATTTTGTATATAGAAGTCATTTAATGCTGTTTGAGAGAAGATTGTTGGCGGCAAAGAGGAATACAGCTGAAAACATTTGCAATGATTAGACGCTTTCTATTGTTGTAATGACCTTCTGCCAATCAACGGGTTTCATTTTTTGATTACAGTAATTCTTCCCTAACTAGTCCATTATATTTTTCTTCGAGCCTACGATATACGGGGGCCCAAAAATGGTACGCTTTGGAACTGTCTTAATGTGTCAATTTTGAAATGGAAACGCTCAAAATACTGGAACGTAACAGACTGTACTGTACCGTATCACTCAGTGGAAACAATGTTTGAGAGAACCTAAGTCTGCGTGACGGCACCCAATGAAAATGGCTTATTTCCGACGCCACTGAAATTGAGTCAATGTTGTCTTTTCATCCGCATTAAGGACGTCTCCATGTTGGAACCAATAATCTTCAGTAAGAAGTGATTGGTCCAACTGAGTCAACATTCTATGGCAACCCTTATCTCCAATCAGGAGTGAGCCTGTTGGAGGTCCACACCCCTACCACTTAAAAGCTGCACAAAATCTGTAAATCTAATGTTTGGAACATTCGATGTGAGAACACATACTTTTATTGAAGCATCTGATTAACCAGCTTATAACTTGAAGAACTTAAACTAGAGAAAAAAATATCATGAAAATAAATTAGGATGAGCAAAAAAACATATCAAAAAGGTCAAATGACTGGGTAATAGCTGTTTATTTTTCAATAGAAGTCTATGGGATTTTGGCTTCTTGGAACCAGTGGATACTTCCTGTTTGGAACACAAGGAGTCACTTAGTCCAGTTCTCATACACAGTCAATGGTACCATCCTGAACATATGGAACATATGGAATATGATCTGGCTTCAGCTAGGCTGAAATAAGTGTGTTCATAGCCTAAATAAAAGCCTTTTTGTTATAGGATAAGAGAGTAACATGTGAATGTTAAAGCAGTCAGTGTTTGAGATCAAACGGATTAAATAATCTGTTTTCAATGTGGTTTATAAAGCAACTGGGATGCAAGGGAAGAGGTGGGTGAGAGGCGAATGTTGTGGCGTTATGCAGACTCCAAGAGTGTTGGGAGGAGTGGTGCCTTCAGTCTGTCATTCCCACTGTAGCTAGTGTTCAACCCTGGATGTTGTAAAGTAATTCCAGCTGAGAGTAGCAGCTTTTTGCTGATATGCAAAACTTTACGTTCATGTGTTACATACGGTGCAAAACTGATATTTTTCCCTGCATCAAATATCAGCTGATTCACGTTGATCGCGGAATGTCAGAGTGTTACTGAATGTCAAAGAGTGTGATATTTAGGTGTAGCCTGCGGCAGATTCGGTGTTGTAGGGTTAAGAAGTGATTTACAATTCTTTTTAAATTTGTCTTTTTTTCAGTTTTAAGTTTGTAAATATAACATCAGTTTCTGTCTCCGTTGATCTACCTTCTTAACTTTATATGTCATTATTTTACTGTTTTACTGTCAGACCATTAGTTTTATTACTCTTTTTGCTTCTCCATGTTTTAGGGTTTTGTCATATTTTTGGTCTGTTTGTTACGTTTAATTCATTTCTATTCAATTCAATTCAATGCAATGCAATGCAATGCAATGCAATGCAATGCAATTCAATTCAATTCAATTCAATTCAATTCAATTCAATTCAATTCAATTCAATTCAATTTAATTTAATTTAATTTAATTTAATTTAATTTAATTTAATTTAATTTAATTCAATTTAATTCAATTCAATTTTATTTATATAGCCCAAATTCACAACAACAGTCGTCTCAGTGGGCTTCGTGCTGGTAATTGTAAGGTAAACATACATCATAAAGGATCATAAATGCATAGAATTTTAAGTTTATTAAGTTTGTGTTACAGTACATGATTTCTGCATGACAAGCAGCACTTTTATTGAACACCTGAGCACTCCAGAGAGCTGATTGGCCCTCAGACTAAATCTAAGAACATACAGCACAATACTTCAATAATCAACTTTTTCCTCTAGACTTCATTTTATTTAACCTTTTTTTAAGGTTTTAACTTTAGACTCAAAGTTTTTCCACCTGTTTTTCTTTTTGTGCCTTTGTCTTTAGATGAATTGTGCAGAATATTGGTTCTTTATAGCTGGATTCATTAGTCCCTGGTTCTGTGTTGAATATGTCAGGGACTGGTAGTGTAGGACCCAATATTGCAGAAGACCAGGCTTGATTGCAGGAATGTAAATGTTTAAAAATGTAATAGTCACAGGCAAATGAGCTTTGGAGCTTGAGTCATTCTTTCTAAGCGCAGGTTTTCAAAGCTTTGTGTCACATGACAGATGACATTCGAAGCTTTGAACATCATCACTGCTTCGCTTTGCGCTTCATTGCATTCAAGGCTGCTCATAGGCTCAGAGTCTGTTGGTGTGTGTCATTGTTTTATGACGGTTTAATTAATTCTGAGCCAATGACAGCTTGATAGATATGACAGGTTTGATTGGTTTGGTTCCATACCAAAGCTATGTAAGATGCATCATTATGCAATGATATGTGAATAATCATTCCAAATAGATCACACAAGTCATTATCTTTAAAGATTTTCCTTCAAAACATTTCACACACACAAACAAAACAAAAAACATTTCTAAATTAAAAAAAAAACAAAAAAACACGATCATAATCTCTAATTCTATTTATTTATTTATTTTTTTACTTTTGCTGTGGTCATGATTAAAACAGGATTAGTGCTTAGCTTGTACTTTTTAGTGGTTGTTATGGCTTCATATGAATTGAAGCTGTCAGTTTTTTCTATCAATTGTTCATAGAGCCTCAGTGTTTTGTGAGGCATCATTTGCCCAACACAAACAAATAAACTGAAGCACGAACAACACTGTAAAACAGGGAAGACAAAACAGATGACTGGAAAACCAGACACTTAAATACATTGAGGGCAATAGACTGAAATAAAGACAGCTGTGTATGATTGGTGACTGGCTGAGGGAAGACAAAACTTAAAAAACCAAAGAAACATGGCTGAAAACAAATCTAAGGATACAATCCTCACACAGCAACTAAATCATTTACCTAGACAAGGGCAATTTGGTGGGTCAACCTTAAGTCATTTAATTAATTGATTGATAAAATTAATTGATAAAAACCCACTGTGCAAAAGCCCCCAGAATCAGGAGATATATTTGTCTGGATATCCTCAGAAATACCCCATACCTGGTGATATCTACGGTGGATACTCTCCGGACATGACTGTTTCTAAGTTCATGTCCTGAGCATATCAACTCCGAGTATGGGACACTTTTATTCTGATAGAATCTGGAGATGAGATTCTCTCCAGATATGAGATGCATCACTGCGCAAAAGCCCCCAGAATCAGGAGATATATTTGTCTGGATATCCTCAGAAATACCCCATACCTGGTGATATCTACGGTGGATACTCTCCGGACATGACTGTTTCTAAGTTCATGTCCTGAGCATATCAACTCCGAGTATGGGACACTTTTATTCTGATAGAATCTGGAGATGAGATTCTCTCCAGATAGGAGATGCGTCACTAGTGATATCCAAGGTCAGGATATTTCCAGATTCTATCCATGTCATATCTGTTAATATCTGATGTCCATATACCAGTCATATCTGAGCATATCAACTCCGAGTATGGGACACTTTTATTCTGATAGAATCTGGAGATGAAATTCTCTCCAGATATGAGATGCGTCACTAGTGATATCCAAGGTCAGGATATTTCCAGATTCTATCCATGTCATATCTGCTAATATCTGATGTCTGTATACTAGTCATATCTGAGCATATCAACTCCGAGTATGGGACACTTTTATTCTGGTAGAATCTGGAGATGAGATTTTCTCCAGATATGAGATGCGTCACTAGTGATATCCAAGGTCAGGATATTTCCAGATTCTATCCATGTCATATCTGTTAATATCTGATGTCCATATACCAGTCATATCTGAGCATATCAACTCCGAGTATGGGACACTTTTATTCTGATAGAATCTGGAGATGAGATTCTCTCCAGATATGAGATGCGTCACTAGTGATATCCAAGGTCAGGATATTTCCAGATTCTATCCATGTCATATCTGCTAATATCTGATGTCCATATCCTAGTCATATCTGAAGTTAGGATTTGGAACATATGGCCATCAGGCATATCTGAAGAACCAACACCAGTGATATCCAAGGTCAGGATATTTCCAGATACCAGTCATCTCAAAAATATATATAAAAATTAAAGGTGACAGAAAACCGGTATTACTCAAAAATATTTTATTACAAAATAAATAAATAAGTCAAACACCACAGACAATCATGCATCTTTTTTTTCTCTTCTGCCAGATAGCAGCTCTTGCCTGGTGGTGGGTTTCTTTCAGTAAAGCCAGCTGAGTGTCTAATGCGTAATTTTGGCTCAATTCCACTCTTCCGGTTTTCATCCAAGGCTTTTTGGCATTTCAGCATCACCCTGGTTAGCCTAGTGGAGCGCCACTTTGGCGAGGCTTGATAATAAGATGGTTTGTCCTTGTCACTTTCCTCGTCGCTGACATAGTTTGCATTGGCTCCTTTTATATATGACAAATCCTCTTGATTGAGAATCTTCTCAGCAATTTTGACCCTCTTTTTGAAGAGCTGTGGACCAACAGGAAAGGAAAATATTCTTTTAATTAGAGGAAACAACATACATACATAGACACACACACATACACAGTTCAACTGGACCATGCATGACCTGAGTAAATGAAACAAGGTCACAAATAGTACAACTCACCTGATCATGCTGACTGGTCCTCCTTTTGACCTCCTTGCTTCCATCTCCATTCTCTCTCTTTGCTCTTGAGACTGTCAATAGCTCGATTACAAGCTCCTAGTGGATGGAAATATGAAATGTACAGAAGATGAGGTCAACATATTGCAAACATGTTTCCAAAGTGGAATATCCAAAATGTGCCATGCAGACTGTCACAGTGGCTTATCTTAATTATCCATTATCAATGCTACATCGTTATTGTAACTTAGTGTTTGATCTTAAGACATGGAAACACTAAATGAGCTGTCCATCACACTAATACAATTGCCATCCTATCCCAAAAATCTCTGAAAAGAAAGTAACACTGAATACTTGACATTGAGTCTCTCACATTATCACTAACTTATGGTGAGTTGTGTAAATCCAACTTCATGTTGGTGCTTACTTCTAACTTGGTGGAAACTCCAATTTGGTTCCACATCTTTCACTGCTGCCGTCATCTCCTCATTTCGTGGTGTTCTGAAGCTAAAAAAAAAGACAATATTTTATAACTGGCTGGACTTCTTGTCAAGTTTCCTAAAACAATGGTGAGAAAGAAACATACTTGTCATCTGCCCAGACCTTCCACTGGAGCTGCTCTCCGAGGTTCTTGTGTATGTGACGGACAAGAATCTGAAAGAAAGAAGAAGTCTGTTAGGTTACAGTAACATTGCTGTTCCGGCCAATGTTCTAGAATACAGGCACCTGCCCAACACAAAACCCCCCAGCAGCCGAGTGGCAAACTCCAGAAAAAGCGTTTTTGGTCAGAATGCTTTTTCTGTTAGAGCTGCTACTGAGTGGAACTTCACACCTGTCAGTATTAGAAACCAAAACACATATCATTTATTCAAAACACAATTGAAGAAATGGCTCACTGACAATCAGAGCTGTCAACACTGACTACATTTCCTGTCGCTGATCCTTGCTACTGTCATGTCTTTTATATGCGCGTATGTTCTTACATTTGTCTGATTTTGGATTGTTTTACCACTAATTTGTTTTTAGGTTAATTTTATTGAATGCATTGTTTAATATATGTATGTAATGTTATGTAAATATGTCATTTTACTTTGATCTTTTAGGGTGATTTTAACATCTTTTGAGGGACTGCAGATGAAAAATAGCCCTTTGGCTAACTCTGGCATATTTGCAGAAATGTTGATTAATATGCGCTGTCCCCTATTTCAAATAAATTAAATTAGAAATTAGAAGAACGCATGTAGCTTATAATGGAAATGAATACAATGGAAATTAATAATCAGCACACAGTATTTTTTATTAAACACATAAACAAAGAACAACTAACTAACTAAATAGTTGTTGTCGAGTGAATATGAGTATGTGCTGAAACCCTGGTGTGTCAGCAGGGGGGTGTATAAGAAGGAGGGAGCGCGTGCAGCGAAAGAGTTTTGGGGGTGCGGTTCATGTTATGGATGGAGTGAAGGAGAACATTAATAATAGAACGTTTCCCCCAGAAGAAGTCTGATTGGTTCGTTATGAACCCACGCTGAGGGTCCGAACGGGGAAGTGAACACGTGTTTGTGTGTTTGGCTGCTTTAGTGAATCGTGCTGCTGCTTTTATTTGTCCGTCTTCGTGTTGCGTGACCGGAACACAACACGTTTACCTTGTCAGCTTTCAGTGAGGATCTTAACGGGGGGGGGGACAATGCTTCCTGCCGCGCTGAATTCCCGCTCCCATGGAGAGCTCGTAGCGCATACAGACATATATATATTTTCCTGCCACTTTTGACAGAAGTGCAGATACATCAGGACGCCTGCGCTCCCCCCTCACCCCGCAGGCGCCTCCCCCCTCCTTTCCCTCCTCCGGCGCCACTAGCGAGAGGGGAGCCGACGTTTGGACCCTGTGCGGTTCGGGCGCAGCTGCAGCTGGACCCCCGTGTCTCCGTGCTGCCCGCGATACACAGGCCCCACGGCGGTGGGGGGCGACGTCTGCCGCTGCAGCGGGGGAAACGGGAGGGAGTGACGCCGCGGCCGCCCCCAACGCCTAAAAGAAACCTAATTGACATGGATGGTGCATAGGGTGTCCAACATTAGTCCATAACCGCACGAGAATGCACAATAATTAGCAAAGATGAATATGTTTATAGTTCAAATCACCATATGCAGTCCTGTAACTTCAAATAAATACATCAAAGTGTGGGTCCGCGGTGATGACGCCCCGCGGGTGATGATGCGGTTTTACGGTCTGACACCGAATCCCAGGAGAAGCTACTACTAGGCTGCGCGGATGATCCATGATCCATACGGATCACAGGCCCCGGTTCTGCACAGGCGTGTGCCGCGGATCCCCCCCCCCCCCAAATCCCCCCTCCCCTCCACGCACTTCATTGAATCTGTACGGTCACGTCCTCTGCTGTTTACCGCGTTAAAGTCGCTGCTCGACGTGATGACGTTTCTGGGTTACTTGAAGTTTTATACAAAAGCGAAGTTTTTCAGCACAAAATATTTATACACACTGAAGAGACGTACGGAAACTTTGAGGGGGGGGGGGGGGTCGTATCCGGTGTCCTTGTAGCTTCTTCTTGGTTTTTTCCACGTCGTCCAGCCTCTTTGTGATTCTGTTTATATTGCTTCAGATGAATACTCCTTTCCTGAAAAAAGGGAAAGATGTGGGTTATTTTTGCAATTTAAAATAGCCCCCGGAATTGTTTAAATATAACCCTGTAGCCTCCAAGCCCCGAATATAAACATGCCCATTATTAGATCAAAAGTTTTACCTGAATTATCGGCTTGGCCGGGTCACTGCCGCAGACTCCCGGATCCTCTGAGGTCTGGTCGCTGTGAGGAGGCGGTCGGCCTCGCTTACTAGAGGGGGTGCGCGCAACACAGTCCTCCATGTCTCCTACGGTCAACTTTGATTCTTTTTTTCCGTATTCATCTTCGGACCTACAGCTCCTGCCGCCATTGTTTTCAAACAGACTGCGTCATGGCGGCGCGGAGCGCTGTAACTCGACAGCTGATTGGTCGCGTTGCAGAACGTGACCAATCAAATTTCACTTTACTGGAGCTCGGGTAACACGTGACGGTTGTTCGTTCTCCTCGTGGTATATTTAGAGAAAAGGTTGGAGTGTGACCTAACAATCTATGATAAATAAAAAAAATGAAAGAAGTTTCTTTTAAAATCATTCACAAAATTTACCCCACTAATCAATTCATGCTAAGATACATAAAAAAATGATCCTAACTGTCCTTTTTGCAAAGAACATCCAAAAGCAATTAACCATCTTAGAAATTTTTGTGTTTACAATTTATCAGAAATCATATTCACCCCAACTTCACTCTGAAATTTGAATATATAATTGTTGGCTTTTATGATAAAAACTTGGACTCAAATAAAAACTAATAATTAATCTTATTATTATATTTGGCAAATAGTATATTAATAAATGCTAATTGTATTCATCTTCTATCTCCCCCCCCCTTTGTTAATCAAACAAATTGAAATGTATCTCAGTAACATCTCTAAAAGCCTTAAGAAAGCTGTTTGTATGAAAGTTGTGGAAACCTGAATGTTTTTGTGTAAAATGCATGTAAAATGTATGCACTCTTGGCTGTACTTACATTTTGTAGAATAAAGTTAAAAAAACTGTCATCACCCACTCCCTGAAAACATTTAAGCCACTAAACAGAGCAGCAGTTATCATTGATTTCTTACTAAAAATGATCCTAAAGTTTTTTAAAAGGTTTTTTAATATGTGGTACTGTTTTACAAAACATCACAGATGACTTTCCTGCCACTTTATACATGCTTAGGAAGAAATTGGCTGTTGAAAATGACAAAAGTTGTTGTATGCCCGAAGTGCCGTTGTATTTATTACCTTTGATGAAGCAATGAGGATATTACTGTATATCTTAATCAAACTTGGGTTGACTTGTCAATACTTTTCTGTTTTTAAACAATTGTGGGAAAATATAAGTGCAGAGCAAACTCAGCTTAACAGATCAGATGTGTAATTCAAATTTGTCACAAACAATATATGTCTGGAAAATATATGTGCTTTTGGAGTATCTTGAGCACATAAATTGCTAGGCAAGGCACTTATCAAACAAGTGATACATTTAAAATCCAGAGACAACACATGTCCTAATGCAGTATCGCCTTTGCACATATCACAAAATACGGTGTAGGTACCAAAACCATTCGGCCTGGAACTTCCATTCGGGGTCCTTTCGATTGAGTATGACGTCACACTACGACATCTGCCTGGGCTCTACGTATTTTCATTTCACGTTCCCTTTTGTAACCTAAAGGAGTTTTCCCTCATAAATTGTGTCTGACAATATTCTTTGTCATTTTTATAAAGACATGTCACAATCTGCTCATTATTCCATTTTAAGTTCAGCCGTGGCTGAAAATTTTGTCAGCACGGCTAAATGTTGCCCTTCCGGGTCCGTTCTGTCAATAATAAAGCAATTGGTGCACAGATTAAAAAAACTAGAAGAGAACATGAATTCAATAATAATCATAACAATAATAAAGGCACGTTTCGAATACAATCTCGCTCTATCTCGCAGCTCTGTTCGTTTACAACAGACGTCATAATATTTTCTTCTATGGTAGTATAAAATTGTCCAGACCAATCACTGTCTGACACGTCATCAGACCAACATACAGCCTCGTCTGGGGCTGTGGGCACCCTTCTCGGGTGGGGCCCTGCGTTGGGCTGGGGCGGCGCTCTCTTTCCCCCTGTGCCTCCCTGCTCTCTGGCTCTGGGGGCCTCGTGGCGGTCCTGCTGGCCCTGGCCTGGGTGGCGGGGGTGGTCACCCGGGGGGCGGTTGTTTTCTGCCTGCTGCCGTGTGGTGTTGGGGGTTCTGGCTGCTGCTGCTGCCGCGGGGTTCTTGGTGTGGGGATGGCTGGTTGCTCCCCCTTCTTCTTTCCACATTCCATCATCCAATTTAGAAGAACATAAACACTCAACTGAGCACAGGTGTTAGCTCACCTTTGCACAAAAAATTTGCGTGAATGAATGAAATATTTCACAATAGTTGGCTTGTAGGCATAAGTATGCGTGTGTGAACACTATCTGTATTGTGTTCATGTTGAAGTGTGTTCTTTTTTGCAGCTAGCAGGTGTGTTTATAACTTTTGAGTGTGTGTGTGGACAGGCCCCGCCCCTTTGAGATTTGTATTCTATCTGTACTCTACCGAAATGATAAACATCCAGTAGCTTGTTGCTTTATGCTGCTTCATGGTTTTACCCCCCCCCCCCCCTCCTATGATCACCCTCCTATCCTCCTCTTTCTAACATCCCTCTCTCTTTTTCCCTTCTTTCCTTTTCCGTCCGGTCCGACACCAAAGAATTTCAAAAATAATTAAAATGAATAAAGTTTGGCCTCGATTACAAAAGGGGTTTATTCAGACATTCCTCTGGTTTGTCTGAAGATTCATAACCACTGTTGTAAAAGTAAAACATGTCCAACACAAGAGGCCTTCAGTTCTCATCTGTCTGCCCAGCTGTTGGACAGGACAGGTAAAAAAAAATAATAATAAATAAAAGAAAAAAAAGAGACCAATATACAGCCAATCACATAATGTGACGTCAGCACTAGTCGAAGGACCCCGAACAGAAGTTCCAGACCGAACGGTTATGGTACCTACAGTGGCATTTACGAAGGATGTGCACCAGAAATGCTTTAACACTTAGATAAGTATACACTACAGATACTACAGGATATTACCTTCTTCAGTATCTTTACTCCAGATATTTCCAGATTTGACTTCAGGTCATATTCAGAACTTGGATATGACCAAAATAAGACACAACCAGTATCTTCTGTTTGGATACCTTCAGATATGCTGCATGTCTGGATATGCACCAGAAATGCTTCAACACTTAGATAAGAATACACTACAGATACTACAGGATATATACCTTCTTCAGTATCTTTACTCCAGATATTTCCAGATTTGACTTCAGGTCATATTCGGAACTTGGATATGACCAAAATAAGACACAACCAGTATCTTCTGCCCGGATACCTTCAGATATGCTGCATGTCTGAAAATGCACCAGAAATGCTTCAACACTTAGATAAGTATACACTACAGATACTACAGGATATATACCTTCTTCAGTATCTTTACTCCAGATATTTCCAGATTTGACTTCAGGTCATATTCGGAACTTGGATATGACCAAAATAAGACACAACCAGTATCTTCTGTCTGGATATCTTCAGATATGCTGCCTGTCTGGATATGCACCAGAAATGCCTCAACACTAAGATAAGTATACACTACAGATACTACAGTATATATACCTTCTTCAGTATCTTTACTCCAGATATTTCCAAATTTGACTTCAGGTCATATTCGGAACTTGGATATGACCAAAATAAGACACAACCTGTCTCTTCTGTCTGGATATCTTCAGATATGCTGCCTGTCTGGATATGCACCAGAAAAACTTCAACACTTAGATAAGTATACACTACAGATACTACAGGATATATACCTTCTTCAGTATCTTTACTCCAGATATTTCCAGATTTGACTTCAGGTCATATTCAGAACTTGGATATGACCAAAATAAGACACAACCAGTATCTTCTGCTGGGATATCTTCAGATATGCTGCCTGTCTGGATATGCACCAGAAATGCATCAACACTTAGATAAGAATACACTACAGATACTACAGGATGTTTGCCTTCTTCAGTATCTTTACTCCAGATATTTCCAGATTTGACTTCAGGTCATATTCAGAACTTGGATATGACCAAAATAAGACACAACCAGTATCTTCTGTCCGGATACCCTTAGATATGATGCCTGTCTGGATATGCACCAGAAATGCATCAAAACTAAGATAAGAATACACTACAGATACTACAGGATATTTACCTTCTTCAGTATCTTTACTTCAGATATTTCCAGATTTGACTTCAGGTCATATTCGGAACTTGGATATGACCAAAATAAGACACAACCAGTACCTTTTGCCTGGATATCTTCAGATATGCTTCATGTCTGGATATGCACCAGAAATCCTTCAACACTTAGATAAGTATACACTACAGATACTACAGGATATATACCTTCTTCAGTATCTTTACTCCAGATATTTCCAGATTTGACTTCAGGTCATATTCGGAACTTGGATATGACCAAAATAAGACACAACCAGTATCTTCTGTCCGGATACCCTTAGATATGCTGCCTGTCTGGATATGCACCAGAAATGCATCAAAACTAAGATAAGAATACACTACAGACACTACAGGATATATACCTTCTTCAGTATCTTTACTTCAGATATTTCTAGATTTGACTTCAGGTCATATTCGGAAATGGGATATGACCAAAATAAGACACAACCAGTATCTTCTGCCGGGATATCTTCAGATATGCTGCCTGTCTGGATATGCACCAGAAATGCATCAACACTAAGATAATAATACACTACAGATACTACAGGATATTGACCTTCTTCAGTATCTTTACTCCAGATATTTCCAGATTTGACTTCAGGTCATATTCGGAACTTGGATATGACCAAAATAAGACACAACCAGTATCTTCTGCCGGGATATCTTCAGATATGCTACATGTCTGGATATGCACCAGAAATGCTTCAACACTAAGATAAGAATACACTACAGATACTACAGGATATTTACCTTCTTCAGTATCTTTACTCCAGATATTTCCAGATTTGACTTCAGGTCATATTCGGAACTTGGATATGACCAAAATATGACACAACCAGTATCTTTTGCCCGGATATATTCAGATATGCTGCATGTCTGGATATGCATCAGAAATGGTCCAGATTCTTTAGATATTTAAGAAAGTATCCCCAACAGATATTTACGGATTCTGGCTCTTTTCGCGCAGTGATAGGTTAAGACCAACATGAGCCACAAATGTCCGAATTTCTTCTGAGGGAACTTGGACTTTAGGTTTTTAAGGATTGCATGCCGTTTTTGCTTTTTTTTGTTTTTGTCATTAAACTCAACCAAGCAAACATTAAAATCTGACAACAGCCCTTTGTTTTTTTCTCATCTTTAATTTTGTTAGGGTTCATAAATGCCCTCAGTCACAGGTGGCAAATTAATTTCTGCACAGCTCATATTACATTAAGACTCTCCTTAAGTCATTTTCTTTGGCTCCAGACCATAACATCAAGCACACTGTTTATTTTTAAAATAAAAACTGTTGAACTTGGATCAACAAACTTTGGTTTGAAGGTCAAAGTTGTGCATTTGAAAGAATTTTCTCTTTTCTATGCAATTTCAAGATTGCACTGCAACTATGGTTAACTGATTAGGGAACTCTGGCTAAAACTAAATCTGACTAAATAAAGTTGATGTGAACAGGACGGACTAAGAAATTTCAATATCTATGCCTTGAAAAGTTTGCCAAAAAATCTGGTCACCACCTGTCATTAATGATGTATGCATCAATATACAGCAAAGCCACATGGGTAATTTTTGTGCCCCAAGGAGGAAATGAAAGTCTTTTTTGGTTAGCTTTTTCTCCAGATCGAGACATTTCTATAACCAATGTGTGACACAGGATATATCACACCATACTTTGTGCAGTAACGGCTGATGGAGAGAATGAACCTTAAAATTGGGAATCCATTACAGGAGTCTGGGGGTCAGGTTCCTCCAGAGGATGATTTTCAAAAATATAACTCAAATAGAGTTTTATGGTTAACTTTTGGGAAACATTTTAACAAAATGAACAGTGACAGGATGTGATTGAAACGCCTCCATCTGCTTCCTAAAAACATATACTTCACAAATACAGGATAAACTCAGAGGTTTCTTATTCCAGCAGCTGAAAAGGGTAGTTAAATTATTCCAGATTAACTTTCAGCAGAACTCCTTTGCATGACCTCCCACGCAGCAGTGCCTTTCATCATGGCTGTTGCTCTCTAATATTCATGTTAGTGATTGAGACCAAAACCAATCTGCACCTCGTAATCACTTCTGACATCGGTGCACAGCTAGAACTCGGCTGAACACGCAGGTCCCATTAATCACAGACACCCTCTAGGCTCTCATTGAGGCCGTATTCCATCCCATTTAAAAGCTCATATACATCAGTGCGCATCTGGATTGGTGGAAGAGCGTGTGTGCATGTTAACTGGAAATGTGTAATAACTACAAAAAATAAAGTATAACATATTTTTCTGGAGTTAAATTGTGCTTTAACAGTATGGGCATGTGTCAATCTGGACCTGATGATCTGAGTTTCTGTGCCAATAACATGATTATCGAGATTTTGCCTTAAAATGATGATCTTTATTATCACTGGAGACGGTACTTAACATAGTAATCCATTTTATGGTGCAAGCCCCAAATTTGGGGTGGATGTACCTTCAAATCCCCCTTTTAAGAAAAGTGTGTTAGCCATGAGAAAACCAAAGATACATAAAAATATACAGTCAGGACCATAAATATTTGGACAAATACACATTCTTTCTAATTTTTTTTCTGTACATTACCACAGTGAATGTCAAATAAAACAACTCAGATGCCACTGAAGTGCAGACTTTCAGCTTTTATTCCATGGGTTGAACAAAAGATTGCATAAAATGTGAAAAACTGAGGGATTTTTTAAACACAATCCCTTCATTTCATGGGCTCCAAAGGCACATCCCTGCCAAATTTGGAGCTTGTACCACAGAGTGCACGATTTGTCTGAAATATCAACCTAACCGACTCTGCAATTTTTTGTTGTCTTTAAGTTTAAATCCTCAATGTGTGTTTCTGATTCTGATAAACCTTAGTGTCCAATTATCTGCACAACTTGTCACCAGATATGGTGCAGCAGTATAGTAATAGAGTTCGATTACCCATAGAAGTTCCACGTCACCCCAGTCCTAATAGAAATCCATTAGTTAGGGCTTGCTGAATCACATCAGTAATGCTTGCCACTATAAGTAATGCTCTTTCTTGTCAAAAACTGTTCTGTTCAGAATGTCCAAACATGTCCAGAGCAGGGCCCAAGTTTCCTCAAAAGTGTGGTCTCAATAATGCATAATAAGGCAAAGATAGTTTTGTCAGACCACAGCAAATTATGAGGAGTAAAATTTTATACTGATGATACTGAATCAGTTGTGTTCCTGGAAGTTTAACACAATTAAGAGATAAATTTAAATTCACAGAAGGGGAGAAAAAAGGTGGTTACAAACAACCCCTTTAGGTGGTCACTCTAAAGGGTGGGCGGGCTCTTGTGTTGCATAAAGCTACTTCCATACAGTCCCACCGGGATTGTTGGAAACTTCTATGGAAAAGCACGTAAATGGGTGTTTCAGGCTTCTGTGTTCAAAACTTTTGCATTCACACCAAATGTTTTAGTCTGTTAAACCTGTTCAACTTTGACCAATGAGGGAATCAGATTTGGCAGTGGCGTGTGGATGGTGTCCTTTTCAAAACATAGAAGTAACAGCCATTTGAAAAGAGATGGCAATGGAGAAATTGATAAATGTGGTTTGTGCCAAGATGGAATTATATGACACCAAGTCTTTCATATATTGGAAAAGAGCTGTGAAAGAAAAGCCTGAAGCAAGATTTGCTTTACAAGATTTGCACCCCTTTGACATTTTGCACCAAGCCTCTTCCAACTATAAGTACTTGCGCTAGTATAGGGTAGCGACAGTCCAGTGTAGTACCGACTGCTAAAAGTGCATTCAAGAATACTCATTTGGCACATTCTTGAGCATGCATCACACACCTGGTGTGTAAGTAGCATAACAGTGCAAAGCCGGGAAAAGCTGTGTTTCTCCATTTCAGAATCAGCTGATTCTTGTCGATTTCATGAATGGTCAAAGAGTTATGGCATGTCAAACGTTGTCTGTTATTTAGGGGATCACCTGCGACATGTGTGTTAAATGGCTAAGCATTGTGCATATGGGTTGCTAGCTGATTCCTCTGGCACAATGCACATGGAACGCATCAAGATGATGCAGTCAATCAACCAAGAACCAGACTTCAATCGGGCTGCAGTAAAGGTAGACTAATATAATATTCTGTGCCTGAGATGTCATGGAACCAAAATCAGTCACAGAGAAAACAGAATTTAATTTGCAAACTTGATTGTCTTCAACTCTGCCTGAGACAATCCAATGTACATCTGTCATCCTCTACTGAGCAGGGATATACCTCTGAAAGTGACGAAAGCATAGTTTTTTTTATGGTAAGTAAAGTAAATAAAACTTTACTTGATTAGATTCAAAGTTGCATATTTTGATATATTCTGCAGCTTCTTTGACCAATGCCTGAACATCTCAATATTACTATTGCTGGCTCAGCAACAAATATAACAATGGCGGATCTACAACATTCATGGATCATTTTATTTACTGGATGTAAAACCAGAAGGATATGCTGCAGAAAGGAAGACAGACAAAGACAAACCATTAGCCTTTGTGGGCTGAGCAGCTGGTTGTATTCAAAAGAAAAGGAGATATAGATTTACATGTGCATACCACTGTTCGCACATTGAGTTTCAGATTAAATCCAGGCTCGACGGACTTTGTCGCATAACAGCCAGTGTATTGAAAATGAAAGTTGAACTGGCGAAAAATAAGAAAATCAACTAGAAATTCTACACTTTGGACTTTAAACAGTACTAGATGATACTCTTAAAACTTGAAATCTATTATTTTTACTCCAGTCCTGATCACCAAGATTCAAATGTATCTTTCTCACAGAGCTTCTGACGTTATTTTTATTCTGCCAAAGGGCTTAGAGACCAGAATATGTGTTATATCTATTGTAAACCAAAACAACTTTTGAGCGCCCTTAGATTCATGAAAATGTTACATTAATGCAGCTATACTAATCGCCTTACAATGATATCTTGAAGGGCACAGCCCTCTGTAACCATTTGGTGGTTTTAGATCATGTCTTTTACCTCATAGCATGCAACTTTTTGAAAATACCCCTTTATTTTTCCCCTAAGCAATTTGAAAATGAAAGTCCTGATCAAAAAGCATGTTTCCACTGTTTTATTATAGCAGGAATTTAAACGATCATGAAGTGAAAGGATTCATTTTTGATACCCCTAGATTAAAGATTCCCCTCTGTGCTAATAATCTTCCCCCCATGGGAGTAATTTTGAAGCTTTTTACGACGTTTTGGAAAATTGGTCAGCGCACATCGACCTCCAGAAGAATCCCATGTACTACAGCTGGATCAGTGTTTAGATGTGTTTATATCGGTGCTAATGACATTACATAAAAGCTCTAGGGGCTCATGAGATGAAACACATGTTTACTTCTTTTTTATAATCTGTTTTTTGTTCTCAATACCTCATTATCTCCTTTTTCTTATACTTTCTTTGTCAGTCAATAAATATTATCATGATAAGACAAAAACCCCACAAAACTCTGACCTTTAAATAAGACAAAGAATAAATAACCTAAAATATCAAATCCATCTGCATTTTACCATAAAATTAGCAATTATGAATTTATGAGAAGAAAAAGCAGCTTTTATAGGACCAGGGAGGGGCAAGGCACACAGTTTAGGCCCCCTGCAAATGGTGAATGGGCCTCCATTGTGTTTAGTAATGGTCGGGCAGGAAGCAGGCTAGTGGTCAAACCAAACAGCGCTATCTGCGTGTATACACAACAAATCTCCACGGGACCTTTTGGCCCAAACACAAGATAAATCCAAACATCCGTCCAATGAAATGCAGAACTGAAAGAGTGGGAGAGCGGTGTGGATGTTTGCATCTGAATTACAGTCTATGAAGTTCTTGTAATCTTGTAATCCCATTAGACCCTAATAATTTCAGAACCTGCCATGGTGCAGGAATCAGTCCAGACTGGGACATGAGGTATGCACAGACAAAGGCCAAAGACTTCCTGAACCAGAAAATTAACATTTTACAGTTCGAAATCTATATACACAGTATATATTGAAACATCAAGATTCAGTCCGGTGAAAACTGTGTTTTGCATTTCTGAGTATTTATTTATTCATATCAGTGGGAATCAGAAGCAGATGAAAAAATGCCATTTGAAAAAGATCTTTTTGTGTCATAGAAAATATGCTGGGCAGGCCACTACTCCCTGTTCCGCTCCAGTCTGTTGCATCTACTTGTAGAAAACTAGACCGATAAACATTTTCATTTTCCTCGTCCGAGCAGACATCTGGATCAAAACTGTACAGCTGGTTAGCTCCCATAATGCTCACCGATTCTCACCACTAATGTTAAGTGGGGGTGTGAGGGGCTGTAAACTAGCAGGAGAGCATGTAAAGAGATGGATGTCGAGAAGTAGGGGCTGAAGTCTTTCACGGCAACAGTCCCGCCCACAACTCAGAGGTGAATTTGTAATAAACTCTTTCTGCTCGGCACAAATTATGTCCTAGAAAACAACACTAAACTAAAACCTGCATAATTATAATTCACAATTTATAATAATTGCGTCTAGAAACTACGTCCTAAAAAATGACATTTTTAGCTATTTCTGGCTAAAAACAGCATAATCATAATTAAAATATCACTGCATGAATGCTTTTAAAAAAGATCAAAAGATGATCGGAGAGGGACTTTAAATTAATCAGTAACATAAATTATTGGAACGTCACTTTTAAGCAAATCCCTGTTGACTTGAAATGTTGAAGTAAACTAAGAAAGCTTCACTTAAATGTGTAATTTAACAATTAAGGATGTGCTTTTCCTGATCAGCAGGATTGACTTTTATTTTCATGTTGCTTTTACTCCAATGTTTTGGCATTTGCTTGTCCCGTTGCAGCATAGAAAAGGAAAAGGGTTTACAAAAGTTTTTCTAAATATAATTGTATTTCTATAGGAATATTTGGCCCAAAAACTATTTAATATTACAAAACATTCCCCTGTTTTCTGGTAATCCACTTTTAAAAAGGAAGGAAAAGCATTAGGTTTAAAAATAATTTTGAGTTAAAAATAAAAATTAAAAAATTAAAAAATTAATGGAAATTAATGGAAATTAAAGTCAAAACTTTCGAACAATGTATTTCATGAAAAGCATGTGTTGAAAACATCTGAAAATCAAATTAACAAGCTATGATCAGTCAGATACGAGTGGACTGAAAGCAGTCTGCAGCAGTGAAGAGTTTAACATGAAAATGAGGATAACACAAACATGATGGTGTCACCAACTTGAGGCCGGCTGCAGCTGTGAACCCAAACATGCGAATCTGCGTCATGCCAGCACACATCATTCCTCACTTGACTGGAAAAGAACTAATCATCATGCTAGCAAAACAAAGTGTTGTTGGTTTTTTTTTTTTTTTTCCGTTTATAAACAACCATCAACTCTGGGAATTGAATTTGCTGCAGCAAAGCAAATACCTTTTTTAGTGACAAATTCAATTTGGATTACCTTTAATTCGTCTTAATTGAAGGTTTCCTTCCATTTAAACACTTTGCAATTATGAACTACTTACTCAAACTGAAACGTTTATAAGTTAGATCAGGCTTAAGTTGTCCTTTTCCCCTTTAAATGTCATAAATAGCCTTTAATAAACACTTCATGGTTTAAGGTCAGGATATTTTAAAACACATCTTGAATATTCTAGCATAAGAAACTCTAATTGTCCCCTATAGCAGTGTTTTTCAACCAGTGTGCCGCGGCACACTAGTGTGCCGTGGGAGATGGTCAAGTGTGCCGTGGGAAATTGCCCTCATTAATTAACTGATGTAAAAACATTTTCCATCTCCAGGAAATCAGCTCTTTGTTCATCCAAACAGGCCCTGATAAAACACAATAGCTCAATAGCTTTATGTTTGATAAAACATACAATTATTTTTTCTTTGTGTTTACTTGATTCTATTAAAGACATTTTGATAAGAATGACGGTACCCGATTTAGCTGCAGCTATAACTGTTAGCGGAAAAATCCCGCCCCTTTAACTGTCTCCACCAATCATTCTTGAAGGCTTGATCACATGTCATCAGTCTGACCAATCAGAAGTGGTTAAAGTATTTACTTCCTTGTTTAGATTTAGCTCAAAACGTCGCTCAGTCCTAACAAAAGTACCAGCTAAAGCTCATCTTTAGTGGTGTAGCTTTCCACAGAATCCGGTGTCAGACCGTGGAACAAGAGAACAAAACAATGAAGCTTAGAGACGCTGGTCTTTCTGCGGTCGCGGATTTTCGGCACTACATCTCCCATGATGCATTGGGTGAAAGCGTCTGTCTTAGCGCACAATGAGCCTCTCCTCTTAGCATCTTTAAACAACGAACACACATCAAACAGTTTTTGAATCTTTTAACTTAACTTTTAATACATCTTTTAGAAAAAAACAACTGGAGCGTCCAGCTTTTTCTGCCACAATTATCACAAAAATGCACGTGAGATTGCAGAGGGGCTGTAGATCAATACAGACTGAGTTTTTACTTTTCTTTTTTTCTTTTTTGGATGCTGGTGTGCCGCGGGATTTTTATCAAGGTTAAAGTGTGCCGTGGCTCAAAAAAGGTTGAAAAACACTGCCCTATAGGAAAATCTCCTGGATGCTCCGCCCCCTTCCTGAGGTCATCCATGGAGCTGTCGCAGTTGCCTGCACTTTAGTTTATTTATTAGGTATTGAAGGAGCTGTCTCTGGGTCCTCTGTTTCAGTTTGTTTAGTGCTTTCCTCTGTATTGGTCTCCAGCTGTATTTTGAGAATTTTTCTTGTGTTATTTGCTGTTTGTTTTCTGGATTTTCGTCCCAAATTTGTGGCTTTTTCAAATATGCAGTAAAATGTTGCACCTTAGTTCTACTTTAGCTCCTGGATCTCTTGCACTTGGGTTTCTCCTATGACTTGTTGTATCTCTATTTTTGTGACTCACATGGCATCAGTCCTAAGTAAAACCGATGGCTTTGTTGGTCATTTGTCAACAAAAAGCATTATCTTAGTTATTTAATACTGTAATAGGTAAATATTCCTTATCTTGTAAAGCAATGAATTGTGTTTTTTTATGTAAATTTGTATTTCTTTAAGGTTGCTGGTTCGAAACAGCAGCATTCAAAACCCTGCATTGTTAAATCAATGGCAGCACTTGCAGCACTAAAAAATGTAATTATTTACTTAAAAAATGTTGTAGTTCTTTTTATTTTCTTCAATAAAATAATGTTTTATGCCAAACTGTTGGACAGAGTCCTTCATGGGAAAGGCCGTTCCTTTGCCTCCTGGTCTCTGCTCTGGAATATGCTGCTTTTAAAGGCTGTTTTTCAGGTTTTTGAACTGAGAAGGGTGAAAGGAGACCACATTATTGAAAAATGTTCACTGCTGTCACCAAGGTGCTCAGCCGGCCCTGTGATTTCGAATGATGGACATTTTAACACATTTTCTACAGAAAAAATTGCAGCAGAACCCAGGTGGCTGAACTAGTTGAAAGTTACCATTTTGCTATGCCTGAAATTGCTCTTATTTTTTTATTTTTCTTACAGAAGGTTTGTAAATTCACTCTAAACATGGAAGGCCTTCTTTTGCAAAGTATTGTTAAAAGAAAATACACTGGCAGCCTGATAAACGTATCTGTTTGATTAAAAAAAGAGGAGAGTTTAATGAAATCATTAAACGTTTATAAAATGTTATTAAAGACAAACATGACTAAAAGTAACATTTACTGAGGCATCCAGATATTTACAAGAATTCAAGATGGTTTAAAAGGCTTTCTCCTACTTTCAAGAGTAAATTTCCTGGAGGAAAGTGTGTCTGTAATTCCCTACAAATATGTACATAAAACCAACGTTTTACTTCTTTATATCAATCAGGCTTTTTTTCTTGCACTTTTATTTTAAATGCAGATTGCTGGCATCCCTTCCTGTCTTTGCTGTACTTCCTCTCTGTAGCCCAATAGACAGTCCATGGAACCATGGACAATGGAATCATTCATGTGAAAAAGTCATGAGATTTAGTTATCTGTGCTTTAAATATACACTCAATGGCCACTTTAGTGTTCACACTTGCCCAACTGCTCGTTAACGTGTAATTCCAATCAGCCAATCACATGGCTGCAACTCAGTTCATTTAGGCATGTAGACATGGTCAAGATGATCTGCTGCAGTCCAAACTGAGCATCAGAATGAAGAAGAATGGTTATTTAAGTGACTTTGAACAAGGTGGTTGTTGGTTCCAAACTGGTTGGTCTAAGTATTTCAGAAACTGCTAATCTACTGGGATTTTCACCCACAAACATCTCCATGGTTAACAGAGAATGGTCAGAAGAAGAGAAAATATTCAGTGAGCAGCAGTTCTGTGAGCAGAAATGCCTTGTTGATGCTAGAGGTCAGAGGAGAATGGTCAGACTGATTCCAGCTGATAGAAAGACAACAGGAACTCAAAGAACCACTGGTTACAACCGAGGTCTGCAGAAGAGCATCTCTGAAAGCACAACAAATTCAACCTTGAGGCCTAAAACACACATATACGCATATACATAGACTTTCATTGGAAGCGACCGCTTGAACTCAAGTTTCAGAGGGCGGTGTGAACGTAGCTTCACTGCTGCTGTTGCTTGTCTTTTTGCACACAATGTAATGTTTGTCAGGTGTGGGTTCACGCCTCCAGCATTCTTCATATTCAAAATCTTTTATGCAAGATTAGAAGAAGTGTTTTGACTTGATTATGTTTGCTGTTCTGCTCGGAAACCTTTGTGGTGAGATCACCTTCAGCTTCTGAGATGATTGCCTTTTCTCCCTGATGCTTCTAGCTCAATGCAAAGCAAGTTATACTATCTAATTCCCGGGGGGTGGAGGGAGGTGAGACAGATGCATGCTCTGTATTCCTTAAAAGTTTTTCGCTTCTTTGCCATCAGGGTAATGTGTCCACCTAAACAGCCTTGTGTGTGTGTGTGTGTGTGAGCTCCTGAAGGTCAGCACAACCTATTCTGTGTATTTAACAAATTGCATTCATAGCAGACTGTGCAGCCCCGGCAAACCTTATAAGGACACCCCAACAGCATACTCAGAAAACATGAAGGATCGTAAAAACATCAAACAAGCGGGGGCAATCTTTTACTCACTTGGGAAAGAGGAAATGTTCCGCTAATTTTAGTGCCAGCTGACATATGTGCAAACAAAAATAAAGAGTCAGAGAGCAGGGACTACTGTGGCTCTGCTGAAATTGTGAAGGAAATCAGTTTAACATTTGGTCCGTTTGACATTTGGTGTTTGTTCCTCTAACCTTAAAGGTTTTTATGTCACTAGCAGACCTGGCTACTTTCTTTGAAGTGCTGCTAAAACACATTGATACTCAAAGTGGCACAAAACATCGGCTAGTGACCATTTCACTTCATAATAGACCCAGTTGCCTGGCAACAAGAACTTCATGAGGGTTTTATACGAGGATAATAAGGCAGACAGCACCTGAAGCGACAGCTGGATGTGTCGTTTCTGCTCCACTAACAACTGCAAGGATTAACAGACAATACTCTATACATTTATAGGAACTAATTAATCCTACAGACACTCTGTTTGCCAGAGTGATATTTTGCTGTTATTTGGTGTTTAGAAAATGATTATGATAATATTCTTCACTAAATGTCTCATTTTTTTATGAAGATAGTAGGAAGAACTAAAGCCACAACAATGTTTCTTCGGATAATTATTATAGGAGCACAAAACAGAAAAAAAAAACTGTAAATATCAGGAGGTTAATCATCAACTGCCTCAGTCATAAACCAGCTTTCCTTAGATGAAGGATGATTAATTGACAATGGACTAAGAGTGGGGCTTAAAAGTGTTCATCTGTTGACTTTAGCTCAATTTAGGAAACTGCGTATAACCAGAAACATCAAATCGAATCAGTGAAAACTGACTGGCTGTGGCAACTCCTAACGGGGATGTGCCGAATGGTGGACAGACAAATAAACAAACAAACAAATGCTGCATTTAGCATAATTTCCAGTTATTTTTAGTTTAAAGCACATTCAGGGTTGTGACTCAAATCAAATCCTTCTAGATTACTAAAAAGGTACTTGTGCAGTAGTTACTGAGAGGTGTCCCACATCAAAGTCATGATTTGTGACTAACTTCTCCAATAGTTAGTGTCTTGGCTTAGCCATAAACATATACAAAAAAGTTATTGTTATGGGTTGGCATAAATTAATAATTAACTTTAGAGTGAATATGTATGTGCCTCTTAAATGAAGCTACTTTTCCTGTGCCATGTAACTAACGGATTAGCTTCGGCTCTGCTCTTCCTCTTAGAATCTTTCCTTATTTGGGCATACTTCCTGTTCCTGCTGACACTAATCACACTCATTTAGAGCAACTGCTTTCACAGCAATTAAACTCGGCTGTTTCATTCATTCAGAGCCAGACTTTCTGGAGCTTTTGCTCAGCTTCTGTGTCTGACCTTGTGGTGTATTTTGACCTGTTTCTTGCCTTGACCTCTCTTTTTGGTTTATACCTGCCTTACTGTGACATGTAGAGACTCTTTCCAAAATAATTAAAATAGCATGGAAAAGGTTGTCCGGTGTTTGTGGGTTTTTGGGCAGAAACCCCAATTTATGTCAAAATAAACAAATCAATTCTTGTAATCAACAAATAGTGGGCTCCAAATCTACATTAAGTTCATTTTTTGAATGGAATTATGGAAATGAATACACTTTTCCATGATATTCAATTTTTTCCTAACGCTGTTCTCCATAGTTATGTTTTTTTCAGATAGATTCATTGAGTGCTTGACGTTTAAACCTTACTTTGTGTTTGAAAGAAGTGGCCTGTTTACAGACTTGGAAAAATTGCAAGATTGCAACATGTTGACTGCAGAAATGTTAAGAAGAGCAGACTTCAGATAGACAGATGCGTTATGTATCCCTAGGAAAATTAAATGGCAGTCTTTTGCTCCATCACCCATCAGATCACACACCCTTCCAAATAAGCCTCTACCTTCTGTTCTGGACCTTGATGTGACCCTGGAAGTATCACATGCTTAAAATACCACCAGAAGCTGGTACCCCTAGAGCAGTGTTTTTCAACCTTTTTTGAGCCACGGCACACTTTAACCTTGACAAAAATCCCGCGGCACACCAGCATACAAAAAAAAAAGCAAAAAGCAAACGCTGTCCCTTTAAGCCAATGCATCATGGGAGATGTAGTGTGAAATCGGACGTAAAAGGGCAGAAAGACTAGCGTCTCTGAGTTTCATTGTTTTGTTCACTTGTTCCACGGTCTGATACCGGATTCTGTGGAAAGCTACACCACTAAAGACGAGCTTTAGCTGGTATTTTTGTTAGAACTGAGCGACTTTTTGAGCTAAATTGGAACAAGGAAGTGAAGTCTTTAACCACTTCTGATTGGTCAGACTAATGACATGTGATTAGTTGTAGCTAAATGGCGGTACCATCATTCTTATCAAAATGTCTTTAATAGAATCAAATAAACACAAAGAAGAAATTATTTTATGATCTTTTATATTCCTAACTACTCAGTGTTTTATCAGGGCCTGTTTGGATGAACAAAGAGCTGATTTCCTGGAGATGGAAAATGTTTTTAGATCAGTTAATGAGGGCAATTTCCCAAGGCACACTTGACCACCTCCCACGGCACACTAGTGTGCCGCGGCACACTGGTTGAAAAACACTGCCCTAGAGAATACATTTCCACAGCCTCCCAAGTTAGAAAGTTAAAGTCTTGTCCTGGCTTGGGCAAGTGTACACTCCGGCATTGCAGGATTTGAGTCCCTGTTGGTGTAGTGTGTTACTGATAGTCTTTTTTGTTACCCAAGGCTCAGCTCTCCGCAGGTCATTCACTAGGGCCTCCGTTTAAGGTTTGGGGATTTTTGCAATCTTTTTGACCCCACAGCGTGGAGCTCGAGATGGATGGATCTTGTATTCTTCCATTTTCTGATAATTGCTACAACAGTTGATTTCATCGTGCTGATTGCTTATTGTAGATCGGTTGGTCCAAGTCTTGTTCAGAAGTGTAATCTGGTCCCTGGTGTCCTCAGACAGCTCTTTGGTCTTGGTGGAGAGGTAGCAGTCTGACTGTTTAAGGGTGAGGACAGGTGTGACAGTAAAACCTGATATATACAGTGAGGTCAATAAGTATTTGATCACCCTGTGATTTAGCAAGTTCTCCCACTTAGAAAACATGGAGGGGTCTGAAATTTTCATCATGGGTGCATTTCCACAGTGAGAGACTGAATCTGCCACTAATTTAGAATCATGAGCAGAGTAGAGTTGGACTATTTAAAAGCAGAACAGCAGGTCTTTGCTGGTCAGAAATCTATCTGATAATCAAGTGATCAAATACTTATTTGTCACAGTAATATACAAAAAAATTGTTATAAAAAACCGTACAACATGATTTCTGAATGTTTCTTCAGATTCTGTCTCTCACTTTGGAAATGCACCTATGATGAAAATTTTTGACCCCTTCATGTTTTCTAAGTGGGAGAACTTGCTAAATCACAGGGTGATCAAATACTTATTGACCTCACTGCATATATCAGGTTTTACTGTCACACTTTACTGAAACTGCCTCGTGTATCACAGAGAGTTTGTTTACATTTGTTGCTATGATTTAAATAGGAGCTGCAGGAGATCCAGGAGATTTGACCTCAGAGGAAATCCTGCTACGATTCGGTTTGCTTGGTGTGCCGGAGCTTTCCTCCAGGTTATGTGCATACTAATATTGTTATGCACCCCAAAACAAAGCACACTGGTAAATTTATGAGTGTCCATTCTGCAGCTAAGTATGTGAAAGAGTTGTTTTGACCAACCATTGAGTTAATATAAACAGGAACATACTGTACCAAGGAGACGTGAACTCTGCTTTTAGAAAAAGGCCCTCTAAATTAATTTATTTTCCTGTAGCAGGATGCCACCCAAAAAGGAAGTATGAAGACACAAAAGTACAAGGAGGATTATTCTTTGAGAAAAAAGAAGCCTGCAAAGAAACATAAACCGCACAGATGTTAACAGTAAACAGTGAGAAAAAACTGATTTCTTATCACAAACTTTTTTATCCAACTAATTAAAATATTAGACAACAAAAACATAATTAAACACAGCGCATGGAATGGTTTTAAATTAAAGTGGTATTCAGGAAAATATAAAAACAAACCTACATGGCCTAAAGCAAAAAAGTGATGATCTCTTTGTGGTGGAAATGTACTGGAAATCACTGATTATTCACATATTTGAAAATCTCAATGTCATTTCTCTCACTATCTTCAGGCTTGATTACTGCCACGCCTGCTCTTAATCAAGAGATGTGGGTCATATTCCTGCCAGTGCTTGATTGCAACTGAAGCTGATAAGATGCTATGAGTGGGTCAATGATCCATCCATCCATCTCCTCCCGTTTTTTTAGTAGTCTTAAGCTACATACACACCGGGCATTTGACACACGTTCAAAAACACACTAAACACCTTGAATTTGTGTTTAGCTCTTGGTGTTCACATTGGTCAAGCAGGGAGGGTTTTTTTTCCTTCTTTTTCTACTTATAACTAGTGCATGTCTAGCACCAACAGTTGGAAGAGTACGACAGAGTTTTAGGGCCACGGTGAGGAAAAAAAAAATTTTTTCCACACCGTGGCCCTAAAACTCCGTCGTAGAAGAGGCTTGGTGCAAAATGTCGAAACTGTTCAAATTTTGCTTCAGGCTTTTCCTTTCACAGCTCTATTCCGATACAGTATAATTTCAGTCAGGCACAAACCACAATTATTCATTTCTCCTCCATAATCAATTTTCAACAGTTTGCACTTCCATGATTGACTACAAGTGACCTTATCCATTTGTCATACTTTTAACGCGTGTTCAGTGGCCACGTGTTTTGTGCGTAGTGCCCGACAATGGTTGGAAAAACTTGTAAAGGCATTTACGCCTTCACCTTTGCATAGACTTTTCATTGGAAGTGGCCCCTTCACTTGTTGCAGAGTGGTGCAGAGACTACTGAGTATCTCTGAAGTTCTGGTGGGACATGCCATGAATGCCTCCTTAGGGAAGCATCCAAAGAGATACCCTAGCAACCTTTAACTGACCCCTCTCTCTTGAAGTGGAGGAGCAGGGGCTCTCCTCACCACATCGCCAAGGCAGTGCCCCGCCACCCTGCGGAGGAAACTCATTTCAGCCGCTTCAGAACTCATCCTTTCAGGCATGAAAGAGCTCACAGGTTAGTGTGGGAATATAGGTGGCCCAACCACCTATGAAGATCAGTTTTTTTACACAGAGTCATACAAGTTTGGATTCTTTCCCCCTTTCAATCACAAGAACTTTGATTCACAAACTGAATTTTCATTGACTGGTGTTGTCTTAGTTTGAAATAAAAATTCTCTTGGTTATCTAAAAAGGGTTACCTAAAATAAAAAAATCTGAAGAGGGAGACTTATTTTTATATCATATTTGTTTCTATTATGTTTTGGTGTTTTTATTTTAAATCTACAGTAATATTCACTACATTATTTGAAACTGTGCATCAGAACAGAGGGTGTCGTTGAGGCGATTTGTGAATAAACCAGATCAAATCAGAACAACATCCCTCACTTTAACATTCTTTACATGCATTTGCTAACACATTATCAATTGCAGAATTGGTCTAGGGCACAAAGGTATTAAAATCCTCATTATTACCGGATGATCTTGTTTGCTTAATGAATATATTGTGAGGTTTTGCATCATGTGAACCTCTGGTGAGATGTTGAACTCTCACATTGGAGCATTGCCAAACTGTCCCAAACACTCCCAGCTGACATTATCTTGTGACAGAGTGAGTGGAAGTTCAGCTGTGGACAAAGTGCAGACATCATGGCTTTCTTCCTCTATTCTGCATTTTCCTCTTTAAAGCTTTAATTTCTATGCAAACAAAGACATTATGTAATTTTTACTCAAATCCATGTGCATATGCTGCAAAAAGGGGCATGCATTTTACTTTAGCAGTGTGAACAGAAAAGCCCTGTTTGGAGTCGCCTAATTTCCTTCTTGCACCAAAGGTTACTGAGGGTCTCTCCAGCAGCTTGAAAACAAGTTTGCACCTGCAGGATGTGTTGACAAGGCTGAGCGCTTACTGAGTAGAAGTCGCTTGTAAACCTTTCGGGAAAAACCCAATAACACATCTTTGGAATTAAGAAGAAGTCAGCCTAAATCTGTTAATTTAATCTTAATTTTAACAGTTTGACCTCTTAAAGTGGCTGTGACCCAGTTTTCACCTATTCAAATGTATGCTGTCACCCTTTATTACCTCATCTGGTGGTGATTTTCCATGAAACCTTTATACAGCTGAGTTGTAAATGATATATTTACCTGGCGAATGATAAATTGAGGTGTCATAACCACCACATGAAACAGAATACTTTCCTTTTTCATCCCAATAACTAGAAAATAGATTTAATTTGACAGTAAGAAAACATTTTCTGCAAGTGGAGAGGAGCAGAGAGAATCGCAAAGGTAGTATTGCTCCCCTTGAACACCTTGATGGTGGAAGAATGAGTATATGATGGAAAACTGACACTCAAAAGTTTGACTGTGATTACATTTAAGGATGCTTCTAGCTTACAATCTGAAACGTATCAGATACACATTTAGACAGAATTTAAGGTCTTCCATTGTGACTCTTAGAAAAAAGAAGTTAGAATAAATTGCAAGCGTGAGGCTGTTTACGCAATGATGGCTGTGCTTATTGGAAAAACACCAGCAAGACTTCCTCTTGGGTAGTTTGTGTGTGTCACAGAAAAGGAATCCAGCCGTGTGGAGATCTGGACGGCAGCGGGGGAGTCCGGCTGAGCAGGGCAGAGGGATCACTGGGGGAAAAGAGAGGGGAGGAGAAGGGAGAAAGAAAACATGTGAAAGGTGAAAGAAGGAGAAAGGATTAGAGCAGGATGCAAAAATGTCAACACCGATGGGATGAGAAGGAATAACAGGGGCGTGAAACAGATAAAGATGGACTCAGTAGGGAGGAAGCACAAGTGTATATTTCTATTAACTTAAAGCCACTTTAGTTATAGAGTTGGAAACAGATCAATTAAAGAATTTGTAGGGATTTCTCTGTGTAAGTTAGCCAAGAATATTGATTGCAAATTTCCTCTTTTGCCAGAGAATCTAAGTTGCTGCAGAGCCTGAATACAATTTTATATAACTTTTCAGATTAAAAACCAAAGAAAGGCAGAAAATATATAGTTACTACAATGTCTTTACTTTCATCAACGTATCACTAGTTTATCTGACAGCCACATTCATTTAACACCCTGGTGGTTTACAACATTTTCATTTATGTTTACTTTTTTTTAAATACCTTTACACTAATGGGCTTGTGAAACTATTACACCTGAAACTGCAAGAGAATTTATTGCACCAATTCTTTATGCTGTTTACAAACCAACCCTTTCTGTGTTTCTGTTCATAGAGAAAATAGATCACACTGCTAATGCTGGTTTACACCGAATGCGATTGAGACATCAAATTCGCATTGGACGCCTCTCTATCGCAGAGTCAATATAGCTGCTCACCCCTTGTCCAAAAATGTGTTCATAAACTTGATGGTCCAGACCCGTGTGGGAGGAGCTAGTGTCCAAACTTTTTAGCCTCATCGTTACATGGAAGCATTGACTGTTAATCTAATTTACACTACATGGAGGACACGGATGATGTTGAGAGGTCAGGTTTATTTATTTTAAAACGCTCTACTAAGGTGTTGGTAATCATGTCTCCATGAATGGGTTTATGAGATCATTCAATACTCTCCTGGTATTCGCTGAGGTTCATCATCTACTGCAGGAGCAGCATCTGAATGCTTTCAGTGGTACTTCCGTTTCTCTGCACCCCAGTTTGAAGGCTTGATGTCCTGCACTAGTCCGAGGAGGGAAAAATTGATGCAAATAAGAAAAATATCATAAAGAAAAATATCATAAAAGAGGAGACCAATCAGATTTTTGGACTACACCAGTTGATTATCAACACGTCAAGGTTAAAAGCTGAGTACCTGGTTGGTTGAAGTAAAAGGGTCGGCTTTGCCAAAGTTCAGATTTTTTAACTCACCAATACAGTAGCACTGTTCTGCCTATTCAACCAGAATATCGTATTATAAAGCATGATTATGGATCTTTTTATGGGCTTTAGGTTTTTGTGTTAATGCATGATGATAACAGTAGTTCTTTCTATGTATCGTATCAACAAAGAGCACTTCTGTTTGTCATGTCAGCAACTTAAAGTAAAAAAAAATGTCTTCAGTAGGAATTACTCCAGTTTTTTTTTTTTTTTATTTATCAGACATCAGCATTTTTTTAAGAACTGATTCTCCAGTCTTAAGTTGTTCTTTTTTTTTCAGCATCTTCCATAACAATGTGTCAGACTCGCCTACTCACTTTGCTTCCAGATATTATCCCTTACCTACAGACTGCAGGACGGCATTGTTTAAAAAAAGGAGGTCTCAAAGGGGGAGATGAGATAGGAGACTGCATTATGTGCTAAATACCCTGCAGGAACAGAGAACTGCTGATAAAATGATAATCCTTCAGCGAGCTTTTTTAAATACAGAGCTAAATAAAAAAGGGAAAGAGTGGTTCATGGTTTAAGGAGAGGCAGACTGGGAACTCTAAAGGGTAAAAGATGGAGAGGATGTCCTGTTTGGGTCATGTGCCCCAGTGCTTTTTGCTGTGGGAAAGTGTGTGTCTGCGTGGGTGTTTTTGTATGTTTTTTTTTTTTTTTTAGTTTTTGTAAAATACTAAAAAAAAAAAAAAAAAACTAAAACACTAATAATTTTAGGGAAAAAAAACTGTGAGCTTTGTGAAATTGCTCTTTTGTTAATTAAAAGTTTTATTCACAACTATTAAGTTGGTATTACAACCTTAAAACCATCTTAAACTACAACAAATCAATCTCATGTCTTTGCAAACACGTAAACCCAGTCAGTCATGTTTGCTTTGCTGGAGTGAAGAAGAACCCCCCCGTATTCTGGGCCTCTAGAAAAGCAAAAGCAAAAATGCACAAGAACTTTGCTTATTAGTTAGAAAACCAAAACAGAACGTGTGACCCCAGCAGGGACAAGTCACACCGCCCTTTGGGGAGGGATACATATGGAAGGGTTGGACTGTATTGAAAATCGGGAGAGGCTCACAAACTTTTTAACTTTTCCAGCCAGTGAGCAAACTAAAGATGTTTAATTCCCTAAAAAACGGAAGAAAATATAAACTATGAGTTATTATGAAGTCAGCGTTGCCAGATTGGGCAGTTTCCACCTAGTTTAGATTCTGACTTTTCACTTCTTTTTTATTTATTTCTTTTACATTGTTCTTGATATTTGAGGGGGGGAAAGAGGAAAGGAGGGCATATGGAAGCTTAAATTTGTTCTTCAGTTGTTGCTACTAATGTTCAATAGGATTCCGTTATTTAATGTTTTGCTCAGACTAACTGCAAAAATCTTTGATATCATTAAAAGATATCTCAATGTAGGACTTATAATAAAAACCGGAAATAATAAATAGACCTAATGGATTTTTTTAAATGAATGAATGAATAATTACAGCTGATAAATCACTGATGAATTTTTATGGGCATTGTTTGTAGAGTCTGGTGGTTTTTAGATGGCTTCAAGGCTTGAAAATGGTGACTCTATTTGACAACAATGTATTAAGGTGAAAGGATAAGTGTAAGGACTGGGGAAGGACCCATAGCTGGTAATTAAAGTGGCACAAAGTTAGACAAAATAAAGAGTTATCACTTGGTCTGATCTGTTCTTCAGTGTCCGCATGTCAGAGAATACTTGTGAAAATTTGGTTCAACCTGATGACTTTAGTGTTAAAGTCATAGAGGAAAATCCAGAAAACAACAAAGCCAGGAATAGACTTAATCATGGGGAGAACGTGCAGCAGCTGCAGCAAACAACAAGTGGGGAGGGAGGCCTGGATTCAATGAATGAAATCTGGACAGAAGAACCATTAGAATGAACAATCAAGATTAATATCATTGTAGATGGCTTGGTAAGAATTAAGATTAATTTGTAAAGAAATAGGAATAACATAAAAATACAGTTGCATCACAGTAAAGCCAAGCCAGATGCTTCTTTGATACTTTTTTTTTTTTTGGTTTCATGTTTCAGATTAAATATGAGAGACTGAGGGTCGTGTTGGTGAAACAAAGCGGATGAAGGTTTTAATGTGGTGGTGGGGAGGGTGCTGTCATGTTTTAGAAAGTTATAAGGTTCCTATTTGTGGGTTGCTTTTATGTACAGTGCTTTGAGCTCCCTTATCTGAATAAAAAGTTCCCTTCTGAAAAGAATTGGATTTGATCTCATTTCTGTGTGTGGCAGCTAGTAGCCTGCTATGTCAATTTCAAAGTAATGTTCAATACATGGAAGTACACCAGAATATAACCTAAATTCCATTGATCCCATAAAATATTATGCCATTCATGCTTTGTGATTTAAATAGAATAGACGTCTTTATGACTTTTATTTGTTAAGTAAAGACAACTTTACTAATACCAATGGATGACAGAATAATTTGCTGGATCATTCATTATAAAAAAAATTATATGTATAAAAAAAAGGAAATGACAACAAACACAAATTCTCAATGGATTTATCACAGTAAGGCTGAACAATACAGGCTTTAGAGAAGTTTTCATAGCCATAAGAGACAAGCGTTTCTGAATAACAGCCAAACATATTTTCTTTGTATCACAACAGTCTGGCTCTTTAATGAATGATTTCAAGTGCTGAACCTGAACTGACAACAGTTCACATATTGTACTTGTGGACTTAGCAGCACAGCAGAGGATGTTATTTATTTTAAAGCAGGAGTGCCCAAATCCAGCCTCGAGGGCCGGTGTCCTACATGTTTTCCAACCATCCTTCCATTTTAGCTCCTTATTGACTTAACACCCCTGATCGAGGTAATCGGTAGCAGATAAGGCAGGATTTCTGGAAAAAAAACAGCAGGAGGTGAGTCCTCTAGATTTAGGCGCCCTTGTTGTAAAGTCTTATGCCTTAGTCAGAAGTACTCTTACGGGTATACGGGCTGTCTGCTGCCAAAAAATGGAAGAATCTGTAAAGCGCATGGAGGTTGCTCGCACAAAATGTTAAGACCATAGACCATTTGGTGAGAGCAAAAACGTTCAGGCTCTTTTTTTTTACTGGCATGCTGCGGAGGGGACAGGTTGAAGTGAACACTGTGAAAGAGGCCCGTTAGTGCTGCTTAAGTGATTCGTACACACTCAGTGCTTGCAGCTTAAAAATGTAAAAAGTAGATAGTAGAAGTATAGTTTGTGTGGACATCTTACAGGCGTCCTACAAGCACCTATGGGGGTACGGGGGGGGGGCTTTTTAGCTGTGCTAAAGAGAAGGAACAACCCATTTGTGATTGAAAATAAAACACTGCATAGAGCGTGGGAAACCGCCAAAAGCAGAGAGCAAAGACAGATTAGAAATCAGTCACTTAAAACATTGTTTTTATCTTGTGTTTTCAGTATGTTGTAGCTTCCTCTCTCTTTGCATTCAACATTACATCTTTTTTTTTTTTAAATAACACCTACAGGTTTTTCCATTATGTAATAATGTGTCCAGTAAAAATGTGCTTGGCTGATTTTTTTTCATCTACCAGTCAACTTGGCTGGTGAGTAAAAAAATGCATGTTGACCAATGGGGTTATGATTTTGGACCACACACAGCAAAATCTGTTTGAAGGTTGTAGCTGCCAAAAGTTGGAGTACAGCAAATTTGTTTCAACACCTGAAACATCTGCTTCATTGTTCTACAAACATTTTTTCAGCTTGTATATTTTGTTGAACTTTGCGTTGAAGTATATTTCCAAAGGAATTGTAAAAAAAAAAAAGTTGTTTGTGATATATATTTGGTCATTTGTCTTTTTTTTTTGTTAAAGAAAGAAAAAAAGGAGGGGGAAAATCATTAAAATCGAAAATCAAGTTTGGTGTAAAAAAATATCTGAGATTTTATTTTTTGGCCAGCTCTACCACATTCACGACACCGTGAATGTGTCTCCAACCCTCCACAGGCTGGATAACTGATAAACCTGCAGCATGGGTACGGGTGCATGTGACTAAAATATGAACCAAATGTTCTCCTCCAATGGCTCACATTTCACCTTGTTTTTGGCTCATTTAGAGTTTCTGGTTGCCATCAGTTCCCTATATGAGCAATAATGTGCAGCTTTGGGAACTCTAAGCTGAAAAACAGGTCACTGCAAACCAATGAGTATAAGTTCTGAGTAACAGGGTTCTCAGAAACAGTGGGTAAAGTGGGCATCCCATGAAATAATAATGAACACTGAGAACATTTCTTCCTCTTAATGTCAGCACTTGGGTACTATTAGCTGTTTGCTTTGTTTTTTTACAAACGTGTAGTCAAGGTTTTCAAGACATGGTTTTCAGCTGTCTACCCAAACAATCCAAAACAGTAATTTAAGCAGAAGACATACTTTGCTCGGCTGTAGATCACACTAATGTGTGTCCTTTACAAAGGGATATAATTATAAAAATAGAAATAAAAACGTTTTTCATTAGTAAATGGTTTATTGCCAAGAAGATTTTTATTAAAAATGAAATAATCTAAAAAGGTCAGTTCTATGCATTTACAAAGTGTAATAACATCTGTTGCTATGAAAAAATGGACATAAACCAGAACTCAGTTTAACAAATCAGCAAGCTGAAGCATCAAGAACTGACATTAATGTACTGCAGTGAGAAGAAATGAGCTGCTATTAAAAACAACAATAAAACAATAAGTTAAATAAAAAAAACTCTAGATAACAATAGATATGTTCAACACTAGTTCAGTTGAGAGACGCTGCCCTGCACCACTATTACAATACTGAAACTTCAAATCAACCTTGAAAAGCTACTTGCTTTGTGCCTCACCATCATCTCGCCCATCATAACAGTGCTGGTCTGAATGGATGCCTGGCACTCTTACACTTCCTGTACTACTATTGCTCAAAACCACTGGGTCAACCCACTTCCCTGTATTCTTCTGTCAACTCTGGGAAAAAGCTTTAATATCCTTCCTGCATCCAAGACTGAGCCTTGTTAAAAGCCATCTTATGAGCAAATGGCCATGCTCGATTGAGTGAACTATTGTCTTCTCTATTTGTATCTCTCAGCTCTGTTATTTTGCCAGTAACAAGAAACAAAAAACCCATTTGCTCTGTTTCCTGGACATCATTACATAAACATAAATACCGCCTGATATCTTGCACTTTGTTTGTTTAGGTGGAGTCTATAATGAAACCGTCCCTGTTTTGTGGTTGTGCAGTTTGTTGGGTTTCACAATCCACCCAGGCGAAGAATGGACCTACTGTCAACAGCGGTGTCACCCCCGTTGACCATCACTGACTGTGAAGACGGCATTGTTTAAGAGCGAGTTTATTTATATGATGCCACGATAAGACTCGCAGCTGTATGCCTGCTTTTCACAGCATTGTTTCGATGGTTTACATAGCGCATCTTCCACAGATTCACTTCTGCTTGGGTGTGTATAGACTGAGATAACAGGAATAAGATCTGAATGCAGATAGATACGTGCTGCAGACACCTACTTCACCTTTACTTACCCTTGCATGTTGTTTAATTGTGCCCTACAACCTGTCACCTGCAACATGCCCACAGAAAAAATGTCATGAACATTTTCGCTCTAAGAGATATCCAAGCGCTCTACGATCTTGATGTTTTGTGCAGGCCATTGGCCCTCGTACAGGTTTGCCCATACACAGTACAGACCAAAAGTTTGGTCTCATTCATTGAAATGAGAAGGTGTGTCCAAACTTTTGGTCTGTACTGTATCTAGCCATAATCACCCATATATTTACTGATGAAAATATAAAGAAAATTGTTTTTACATAAGAAAAATAAAAAAAACCTGTTCAGCACTGGTTTTCAAGATGTCGGTGACATATTTCAATCATTAAATTTTTTGTTTGTTTGTTTTAGTTTACTTTTTGTTTTATGTCTAAGTTCTGTGTCTTGAGTTAAACCTTTTATGCCCCTTGTGTTTGCCATGTTTTATGCAGTCTTTAAGTAATAATTTTTAAGTCAAGTGGAAGTTTGGTAAATTGTCCTGTTTTGGTTTCCATTAATTCGCCTCCTTCTGGGTTCTCCATCAATACTGGTCCTGGCAGCTGGTTTTAGTGATCAAAGACTTTTCGTCTGCTACCCATTTATTCAAGTCTCGCCTCCTCTCAAAACAAGCAGCTCATAGTTTCCAGCTTTCAAAACACTTAATAAAGCAGTCAATGCAATAAAATGTGAGGTTTGGCAAAGAAAAAGAAGAAAAACAGGTCTGATTTACCACAGTTTTGTTCTTTTGATGTAACAAAACTATTTAAGTCCAATCATCTTAATGTATCCTAAATCTATGTTAAAAATGTTCCCAGTCTTCTTTAATTATGATATTGCCATTTTTAGGAAAAATTAAAAAACCTGTGTCGTTTTCTAGGACGGGACTGGGCAGGACTGTTGGTGGAGAGTAAGTCTTTCCATTATCCTTCTGTTTACTTTACACACTCTCCTGCTAGCTTACAGCCCCTCACAACCCCCACCAAACATTACATGTGCAACAAAAATGCTGAGCGATATTGGAGCTATCCAGTTTAGATCCAGACTGCAGCTCAGACGAGGATAACAAAGACATACATGGATCTTATTGTCTGCAAGTGGATGCATCAGAATAGAGCGGAGCAGGAAGCTCGTGGCCCACTGATTGTAGTTTGTGCATAGAAACTACAAGCTTTTTACAACAGCATTTTTTGTCTGCTCCTGATTCAATTTTAATCTTAATTCTTCTATGTATGTTCTCTTTCATGTGAGAAATTGTAAAAAAAAAAAAAAAAGCATGGAAAAAAAACACAATTTTCATCGGAGTGGGTCTTTAAGTCAGTACTGACTGACATAGTGTAATATTTTCAAACTTCTAAGGCAGTTTTTATTTTGGCATTAACTTTTGAGATCTAAATAACTGTACAAAAACATTTTTCTTTAGGTCTCTAAAACAATATACACTAAAGAAAATCAGTCATGGCTCTCCAGCTTTTCCTCTCATACTGTAACTCTTAAGAGCTAGAATCTTCTGGATCAGAGAGAAAAACTTATCATGGAATTAAACCCAACACAAACAAATCTGCCTGGCTACTTTAGTTTAAAAGGTTTAAATGTATTATTCTGCAAACCTGTACTGCAGTTTTATTGCTGATCTGTTTAGCGTACTTTTGATAGTTTTTACACTTGAGGCGAAGCTTAATTTCATGCTTCTGTGACGCAGCCAAGATTGAACAGATCCAAGTATAAACATGTCAGTGGCTCCATGTGTTTGCTTTTCACTGATATGTTCTGCGGCCCACTGCACGTGCTCACAAGCCTGAGTGATAAGAGTATGACAGAAAACAGAAGCAGTTGACAGCTCCGGCTTTAGTTCTTAAAACTGAAGTTTTAAGGAATAACTTGGAGTTTAAGTTCAATAACTAACATTTGCCTCTTTTCAGATTAAGAGCAACAGCCATTTTGATTTAAATCCACCACTGATAGTGGAGCTGGTTATTAAAAGCATGCATTTTGTAGTAAAAGCACCAAATTTGGCATTTGTCTGAAAAATAAACCTAACCAGCTCTAATACTCTCTATGTGTTTTACTAATCTGCTTGAAATTCTGTTTTAGTTTTGGAGATTGTATTTATTAAAACTACTTACTTAATTTAGAAGCTCTGGATTTGGCCATAAACCTAAACATTCAGTTGGTCTGTTTGTTTACCTTGATGTGCTGCCTAATAATGATAATTATACCATGGTCCGGGTGAATACTCAAATCTGATTGGCTGCTTGGGGGTGCATTATAAAGGGATAATGCACAGGATGACCGCATGCCTAAAAAAGAAGTTCCGGTCACCTAGCTTAAATGTTCTATATCTATGCGGTGGCTTCTTTAAAACAACCTTTTGCTTCATGATCTGAAAATTTTCTCTCTGATCTTATGCTTTATTTTACCCATCGTGACGATCAGCATATATATTTCTTTATATCTCCGAATCTTGACTGCAGCGGTGGTGCGGCGCGTTGTCGTAACCAATAGTCCATTTTTTGTGAAAAAAGGGATCCAAATCGGAAAATTAATTCTTAATCAATTAATTCAGAATCAAAACCATAAGAAAACAACCTTACAATAACAATCAAATGTCAACCATCCCCTTCTCTTTACATTGTTTGCATCTGCAGTCTCCCATCTTCCTGTTTTGCTTATTTAGATCAGTTTGATTTTATAGCCTACATGTTTGTAATATAGAGGCTAAATTAGTCACACAAACACAAGTGTGCATATGATTCACTGAAACCTACTAAGTAAAATCTTGTTGCTTAATTGTATCCACTTCATTGCATTTAAATGAATTGTTCAAAGACCCACTCAGATAAAAATCTTTTTTGGAGTTTTTAACATTTTTCTGATGATGGAGCTCTAATCTATTCCATTTGTATTTTCTATTCAAAATGTTGTAAATCTGAAACTGGTGAAAAAATGGAGTTTGAAAAAGCCTGTAGCTGTGATGAGAAACTACAATCAGTAGACCACAAGCTTGCTGCTCTGCCCCGTTCCGATGCATCCATTTGCAAACAAATAGATTCACGTACGACTTTGTTTTCCTCATCTGAGCTGGAATCTGGCTCAAAGTTTTTACGGCTGGATAGCTCCAATATTGCTCGCCATTTTTGTTGCACCACTAATGTTAGGTCTGGGGTTGTGAGGGGCTGTAAGCTAGCAGGAGAGCATGTTTACAAATGGATGCCGGCAGGTGGGGGCAGCTTACTACGTGCCGGCGCCCCCGCCCACAAAACAGAGATACATTTCTAATGAATCACTGCATTCAGCAGAATGTTTTTCCTTGAAAATGGCACTTGTTTTTGATTTTGGCTAAAACGGCATAATCATAATCAAAAGACGACTGAGGACACTTTAAAAATAGTTCAAGAGATGAACCAGAGTGGAACTTTAAACCGAGGAAACAAATTATGGGTCAAATGCTTTTTGCAACTTGACATCACCACCTGTAATCTGGCACATGGTCAATTGAACTGTTTTTACTTAGTTCCAGATTTTTTCATGTGGTGTTTATTTATTTATTTTTTTCTAAGACAATTTATTCCAGACCTAGGAATGCACATCAGAACAGTACAAGCTAATAAATATGGTTTTCTTTTGCATTTTTCTACAATGGTTTCATCAGGTACGAGTGTTTTTGTTGAGAAACATCTTTGCTGGAGTGGCAGATAATGTCACGTTTGTGTCTGGATATCGTTTACCAACTTGTCACCAATTTACTGTACACCACTTACTGTTTTTCTTCATGCAGTGCACCTGTAATGTTTTAGAAAGGCACCACCCAACTGCAGGTGGTAACATTCATTCATTAATTCATTCATCTTCTGTTTATTCCCTTTCAGGGTCACGGGGCTGCTGGAGCCTATCCCGGCCACTTGTGGGCGAAGGCAGGGGACACCCTGGACAGGTCGATAGTGTGTCGCAGGGCCACATATCACACATCCATTCACTCTCACTCTAACACCTATGGACAATTTAGAGTCGCCAATTGACCTATGAAGCCTGTTTTTGGATGGTGGGAGGAAGCCGGAGACCCCGGAGAGAGCCCACGCATGCACGGGGAGAACATGCAAACTCCACACAGAAAGGTCCCCCACTGATGTTCTGTTTCAAGTCCCCCAGCCAGAACTTGAACCGGAGACCTTCTTGCTGTGAGGCAAGAGCACTAACCACTGTGCCACCGTGCAGCCCGGTAACATATTTTTTTATTAACAAAACCACCTTTATTAACAGTATACGTAGGTGCGAGTTGGCAGATGGAGTGATGGTTCAATAGAAAGTAAAAGGCAGTGTTTCAAAGTAGCAATAAAACACAGAGATCTATTCCAACTTGTTATGAATGAAAGAGTTGAGAAATACTGGAGAGCAAACACAGATACAGCAGAAGACGCAGAGCAGAACTGTACAGCATGAGGTCTCATTGTCAGTTCATAATTATTGCATCTGTTGAGAACCCCACATTTAATTATTAACAGTTTATTAACAACGGTATTTTATAAGTTAACCTCCTCAGACACTGTCCTTTGGTGTGCGCAGAAAGTTTGAATCCTGTAAGTATTGGAATCATAGCGACATCTTTGGCCAGTGTGACAATTCCAGTGGTAACCACCCATTTTGGATGCTTTACAACTTCCTTATTGGGTCTTATTTCCCAAAGCTTTAGAGTTCAATCAGTGACAACATACGTCCTTTGGCCTTCAGAGTAGATACAGTGCTCTGACAGGAATCTCTGAGGTCTGAAATCTGGATCCAAAAGTTTCAGGGATGAATCAAAGTTTTGTCCAGCTGGTCAAATCCTCCCAGGCATTAGACAAAAAAAAGTTTTTTTTCTAGTTTCTCGAAGAAGCATTGCAGTACTTTTAGACTGTTACTGTTTCCTGCCAAGAAGACAAATGAGGCGACAGGCATCTTGCAGCTAGTTAGCTTAGCATTTACACTGAAATGATGGAAATAAAAGCTAGCATGACTAGGGAGGGGAGATATTTTGAAAGGCTTTTTAAAACTCTCAGATGTATGTGTTTAATGAAACCACCTCTTCAATCCAAGCGAAAAGCCTTTATTGGACAGATGATCGTTTTGACCCCTTAACACCAGAGCTTTAGATCCAGTGTGTACATTCTTTCGACTAGCATAACTCTTCAATTGTTTACGCAATTAATGTCATTCCAGCCCAAAAGCAGCATTAAACACTTGACAGTGGTGAAGTGTTTATGCAAGTAACGTAAACCAGCTGATTCTGTCATGGACAAAAAGTGTTTTGTGCCATTTTGCAACACTTTACATTAGTAATGTGTTACATTTTGGTGTAAAGCCGATATGAAAAGCCACTTTTCAGATAATTGGCGTTGATCATGTGTTACGGTAGGTCAAAGAGTGTGTGTTTTTTAGGTGTCGCCGGCAACATCTCTGGTGTTAAAGGGTTAAAGGTTTCCTTTAGCTAACCAGAAGATTAAGTGACTTTGTTTTTATTCATGCTAAGCTTAGTTGATGTAATTCATCAACTAATTCATCAGAATGATATGATATCTTGACACATCAGATGTGTGTGGAGACATATTGTGTTGAAAACACTTGTTGAACACTAAGTACATCAATGTGTACTCAAACTCCACTGAAAAAGCTTTTGATTCTTGTTTTTTTCTACAACATCCACATCCTTTGAGGGTAATTTGACCAAGCATAAGGATGTCCTTTCAAAGTGACATTTTCAATTCACCCTCTATTGTCCACTTAGGTGAGCTAAGCCAGAAGATCGCTTCTCTTGCTGCACCAAACAACCAGAGCTATCATGGCTAAGGTGAGGAAAACCGGGATGAGGATGAGGACTGCAAGGGTGTCGTCCGGGGGATCAAACCACACCACCTGCTCCAAGGTGCAGTTAGAGAAAAAGTGCTTGTGTATGCGGATGATGTAGCTCTCCACCAGGGGATTGGGCCAGTAGCAGTTGACATTTTGGGACTTATTCTCTGTACAGAGGGTGAAGAGGTGGTACTCACTGAGGAGACAGACAAGAGAAGAGGATTAGAAACTCTATCAGAGATTTAGCATGTATTTTCCAACATGAATACATGGAATGAAGAACTGTTGTGGAGTGAGTCATTTCCTGTCAAGTCACAAGGGTCTCTGATGGCAAAAGTAAGCGTTTCAATGGCTATTAATAACCTAAATCTCTGAGATTGGGCGAGTAATCCATCATTGTGACCAAAGATACACTGCTGCTTCCTCACTACTTCAGCCTTCTACCACACTTTATTTGAGCAGGGTCGCTCAGAGCTGCCCTGGATCTTTGCAGCACCACAGCTCAGCTCTGATGAATACATTCAGCCCAGTCAAATCCCCCTTCCTCCATCCTCATTTCTTTATCCTCAAAGTCCATCTTAGATTCTCATGAATAAACGCTGCGGCTCCAGCTCAGCAGTGAATTGACCCTGTGCCCCCCCAGTCGGATCAGAGTCTCAAGATGAAATGCTCCTCACGCCTGGATTTATGTGATTTTTGTGCTTATTGTTCACATAAATGTCAAAGGAGAAGTTCCCCAAATTTTGCAGAGTTAACCTGACCTGCATGTGACAATGAGTTCTTGATGGTAATTTTTTTTTTTCCTTTTTTGTAAAACAAATGAAATGATTGAGATGTATAGTTTCGCTTAAAATGTTTTGACTGCTGTCCTGCAGTCTGTACATGGCAGGCAAAAATGACTTGATTTCTCCATTTCTTTGACGCCTTGTGTTCTAAGTCAGTTGGTGCAAAGATTGTGCAAAAAAAAAGTTTGTCTTGTGTGAAAGAAGAACTATTTTGTGTGTAAGACAAGCTAGACAAACACAACTTGCAACATCTGTACAGAATATGGGGGTTAGGTCAAAGCTTTAACGGACCTCTGTTTTAACTTAAAAAAAAATGTTTTAAATAAATAAAAATCTTTAAATTGAACAAACTATTAAATTCCCAAAGCGTGAAGGGGGAGTTCAGACTCTACAAAATAAACCATTTAAAAGCAAAAACACATTTGTTTTGATGCTTTTGCAATTTTCTTTTTAACATCAATACTTTAGGAATATAAAAAAATAGTTGATGAAAATATTGATGTTGGCTGCCAAAAGCTAACCAGCAAGGTGTAATCTGAAAATGTATTTATTTTATTCATTTATTTTTGTTTAAAACAACTAACAAGTTCTTACAAAAGAACCTGGGAAATGTTATTCCTGGAAAATGAAAAGGGAAATGGAAAAAAAAGAGTTAAAAACAGGTGGTGAATCTAAACAGTACAGATATGTATCTATATATATCTGCTAAATGTAGTAAAAATGCTGACACTGGCAAGTTTCTAAGTTATTTCTAAATGTGGGTGCTAAAATTAAGAAACAAAGTTCATTGTATTTTTGAAGCAGTTATTTTCTAACATTTTATTCCTTATAGATAAAATAGCAAGAAACAAGCAAATACGAAAAAAAAAAATCATTGATCTGTTCCAGTTCTCCCTGATGTTTTCCAATTCTCCTTCCAAAAGTCTAAAAGGAATGCTTCTATAAGCGCTTTCTACCCTTGAAGCCAAGGCTTTACAGTCAATCACCCAACACACACATTCACACAATGATGGCGGCTTGCGAACAATGCGCCAACCTCCACAGAGGCAAGGGGGGTTCAGTGTCTTGCCCAAGGAACTTCGACAAATGCAGGCGGGAATACGAACGAACTTACATCATAGTCGACCACCTACCGGTGCACACGGCCGCTAAATGGTTGATGCATTAAAGAATGAACGCAGACCACATTGTGTAATTATAATACGAAAGAAAGAAAAACAAACTTAGATACAAATAATAAACAACTGGTATAATGCTATGAACCTAATTGTATTTTTGTATAATACCAACACCCTGAAACATTTGTAAAAAAAAAAAAAAAAAAAACAACACCAAAAAGACTGAGTGTTTAGTTTAAAGGGCTCAAAAAGAATTTGAAATGGGATTACTTCTGGATTTTACAGGATCCTTATAATTCCCACATCTCTTGTTCTATACCTTTATTCCGAATTCTTTTTTAATTTCGTACATGCAACGCCCAATCTGCCCTTACAGCCAGACATGTGCATCACACATAACTGAGATAAGACCCACATGGCTTCACAGACATTTGGAGTTGGGCAAGATAAACAGTTTCTGACTGCCTATTATATATTACCTCACAAAGGGTCCACTTAACCTGCCATGCTGCAAATCAGAAAAAGTTCAAATCTTTCCTGTCAACAGATAATTCAGAGGATTATTTAAACTTCGGGGTGTAAAATCTTGTGCTCGACAGCTACGTCAAAGTTCACCCTGTTACCTTCTGACTCTGCAGCTGAAGTGAGAGGGAACAGACAAACACGAGGGGCCAGAGGTGAGACAAAGGGGAGACACAACTCTTCAAGTTTTTGATCTTCCTCCAGGTGCCAGGGTTTTCAAGAGGATGACTCCATTCAGGAGTAACGGTTATGAAAATACTCAGACTGGGAGGCTCCGGTTGTTGAGAGGGAAGAGTGATGGGAATTTAGGAAAGGTTTTTAGCTCAAGGTGGGTTTTGACTTTGGCTGTTTTGGAAATTTGGAACGTTATCCATAAACATTCAGCTCACCTCTTCAACTACGTTTAGTCAGTCTGCTCTGCTGCTGCACGGCTTTCACCTGCTGCTCTGCATGCTCACTTCCACAATAATCCCGTAAATTTACGAGCTGTTTCTCATAACTTTATGAGATGAAATTCATTGCGACTTGAATCTCGAAACGTTATCTCGACACGACGAGTTTTTTCTCAAAACTTTGTGTGGAGTTTTTTCTCATCATGACGAGATTAAAGTTGTCATGACGAGATTAAAGTTGTCATGACGAGAAGAAACTCGACACGTTGGCCAGAATATTTTTTTCCTCACCGTGGCCCTAAAACTCCGTCGTAATATCCAGACTATATATATATATATATATATATATATATATATATATATATATATATATATATATATATATATGTATATATATGCATTTTTTTTTTTTTAGCATAACTTGGACTAAAAGCTTTTGTTTTTTAAAGAAAACACTGTGAAAGATTATCAGTGTTACATTTGGCTGAAAACAGTCTCAGTCCTGTAAACCTCTGCAGATCTCCAGTATTTCTTTTAGCTTTCCTCCATCAGAAAAAAATGACAGGAAGTGTCAGGAGGAGACATGCAGCAATGATCACATTACTGTAAAGATTTACCAGGATCTCACTGTGTGTGTAATTTAGCATGTCATAAACTCTATCTGCTTCCCATCTTGATGTAATCCAGCCCCACGCCGCCTTCACATTGTCAGATTTACAACCAACTGAAAGGCGGCTTCACAGAAAAGCTGAGGATGAGCGACTGTCTCTGTATCAGATCACAGAACTTGCAGAGCTCACTCTTTTACATATTCATTTCTTTCGCTGAAAAGCATTCCGAAAGTCTTTTAATATAGCTGTTTTATAGACAAGCTATTCAGAGACTCTCCTACATTTTGGCACTTGTTTCCTGCAATGAGAAAAGAGCCAAAGGAAACAGCTTATCTCATTTTCAAATGTTGTAACAAGCCATCTTTGTATTTTTGCAGCTTACAAAAAAACTTAAACCTCAGCACCTGATTCCATCTCATAGCGGGTTTATAATATTATTCATTTTAAATTTTGAGTAAGTTACATGTTTCTTTTATATAAATGGCATTATCAATACATCCAAATTGCAGGAAAAGAAAGATTTTGATTATTATTTTCAACAGAAAGACACGCACTGAGCTGAAATCTACTCTGGCTGACGAATCCATTTAAATTCCTCCCACAACTATTCAGAACCTGCTTGATTCTCTTTCTTGTAGACAAATTTACCGGTAATTTCATCCAGCCAAAGAGGAAAACATTACAGCAGTAATAGACATTAGAACTGTCACCATGAGTCTGTTCTTATGCTTTATTTTTGTTCAAATATTGCACTGCAGGGGGACAAATTCCACTTTTATTACTGTTTTCTACATTGATTGTGTTACAGTTTGTAGACATGACCTCTTTTATCTTGTGGTATGCATAGCGACTGCTCTGAGTTCTATAAAAAGAGAGTCCTGATTCCCTCTGTGGGATGTGGAAATTTTCCTTTATCGCGTGTCTGACGTGATTTGAACTAAAATGTAGATTTGGTCTAAAATGCTTCCAGGCATCAAACTGCACGTAAGTTCCTACCTGATGAAGTGCGTGAGGTTGCACCAGTGCTGTGGATCTATGTGGGCCATGTTTCGCTTGAAGTCCTCCCCGCAGACCTCCACCTCCCACTGTAGACGAGACTCATTGCAGATTCTCCTCCTCCAGGGGGAGGTGGGCTCAACACTGAAAGTGTCTGTGGCTGTCAGAAAGAAGATGATGGAAAATTTAGATTGGCTGTGCGCAACTTTGGATAAGGAAGACATTATTGGAGGTGTAACATAGCAGAAATTGATGTATTTTTCCGTTTTGTATTTTCTATGAATTCCTCCTCACCAGCTTCACGTCATTACGTGTGATACAGCTGTGGATTACAGTCTCTGTTGTATGTAAAGACCTGTTTTTCTATGGTGCAAAGAACAAAATATTTCCTTAGAGTGGAGATGCTCACCTGATAACCCTCTCATCATCCAAGCATTAACTATGAAGGGGAAAAAAACACAAGAAAACAATCAGAACAAACATTTAGGAAGATTTTTTCGTTCCTTAGCATCAAGCTTTGACACCCCCTCCATCTACAGCCACTCTCTTGGTTGTCAGGGTTTGTTGTGATGGACCTTTGGCCCGTGGTCTCAGTGAATACTAAAAGCTCTCCAAAAAAGGATATTTGCTGACATTTTATAAATGTCAGCTGAGTATTCAACAAGACCTGCCTTTTAACAAAGCAGACAAACGCACAATGCTTCACAATCACATGCAGAACACAGTTGTGCCTCAAAACTTCCAGTTCTTGATTGTATTTAGTGGTAGAAATGAGCAAATGTTAGTATACCTCTATCTAAAACATTTGCTTTTATCGTGGTATTAGGCAAAATGTAGTTTCAGGATTTACAATAAATTAGAGTCTATTGTTCTGAATCTCCTGCAACCAAACAAGAACCTGAATGTATAAATCCTAAGCCCAAATAATTCTAAGGTTAAAGAAAATTTAAAAAAAAAATCAAACCAAAAATCTTAAAGATTTACATCATAGAACAAAGAATAAGGAAACTTATTTAAAATGTGACATTTAAACAAACGCAGTGGATAATGACAAAAACAATGATATGGGTTTTTTGTTGACTAAATTTAAAAGTTAAAAAGAGTAAGGTGTACAAACAACAGCTGTTACTTAGTCATTATATTTGTCAAAATAACAACTTTTGACCTGGTATCATTTTTTTAACATGTTCTTGTTAATACTTTTTTTCTATTATATTTTCTTCTGTAGTACAGTTATTCAACTAATAAATGGACCAATCAGATGCTCTTGAAACATTTAACAAATACCCTCAAGCTCACTTCCATCTGCTAGGGACGTGGACTTCCAACAAGCTCACTCCTGATTGGTGAGAATGACTGCCATAAAAATGTAGTCCCAGACCGACTCGGATCAATCACTTCTTACTGACGTCTGGTTCCAACATGGCGGTGTCGGTATCACAAAAAATGGCAACGAAATTGACTTAATTTCAATGGAAGCAGAAATAAACCCTTTTCAATGTGTGATGTCACACTCACTCAGTCCAGTTCCCATATACAGTCAGCGATGTGATATCAGAACCTTTAAAAAGACTAGCATTTAAAAAAAATGCTAATATAAAAGCAATAAAATCCTTTCCCACAGCTCTTATAATTTCTTCTCAGGTATCCCAATAAACTAAAATTATTAACAACTGTGAATTTAATTTTACCCTCTAGGATGACTTTTTACTTGTTGGAGAAAAAAATACTTAACCCATTTTTTGGGTCGCTTTTGGTTCCCTTAAATAAAGTCAAGCCAAAAATGAATTACTAAAAACTAAAAATCCAACATACTTTTTGACATCCTAATGCATCCTTTGCCTTAATGCACTTATGGTTAGCACAACATAAGATTCACCAAACATACAACAGGAAAACATGCACCAAGCTTGTCAAATGTTCTACTTGGGTTTTTTTTTCCAAGCTGTGATTTTTTTCTTCCTCTTCAGCCATATTTGCTGAGATTTTCACTCCTTCAGCGGGGTAAGATGAAAGCTTTCTGCTCCCAGTCACTACATTTTCACAGGAAATGTCTTTTTTTTTCTTCTTCTTCTTGGCATTCTTCCATTTCCCACATGGTTTTCGGCACGTAACTCCATCCCCAAGCACTGAGAAAACCTATTAAAAAGTGGTCAAAAATAGTCCACGGTCATTTAGCCAACTGTCTTTTTGTCACTCTAAAGATGAAGCAGGATGTGTAGGGTATCGGAGCGCTTTCATCTCCTTTGGAAATGTATTCAAGCATCTATAGTCAGTGTAGTCGCAATTATTTCACAAGTCACCAACTTTCTCTTTTAATGTGCACTTTCCTGTATGTTCATTCCAAAAAGTTTCTCCATAGAGAGAAGTTTAAACTCCTGATGAAGGTGACTGTCTAGTCACTGTTAATTAACAGGGCTTATCTTTAATCAGCTGTTCTTTAAAGGTCCCTCAGCAAACACTCTCTCAGAGTCCCAGCATCCCTGCCCAGCTTTTCCCGACCTTTTTGACAACCTAATAATGAAAGATGAATTACTCGTCCCATTTGCTGCCCTGCAAATCGTCTCTATATCTCAATTTAGTTGCGGCAGAGTTAAAGCAGGTGAAGAATTGCGCCCTCGATGACCCGCCGCCTCAGAGCAGGCGTCGGACAAACTTTTCTGCTTCCTGCTCTCTGATCAGAAATTAATTCACAAAGCAAATGCGGCACAAGCTAAAAATGCCGCCGCACAGGAAGGAAGGTGGATCTCCCTTTGAAGCAGCGAAGGAGGATCGTGGCGATAGACGCCCTGCAGGACAAAGACTCTTACCAGGCCACGCTTCTAAATATAGAGACTTCCCTGTTTGACGGAGTTGGACTTTGATCGTTACTTTTAGATTCTTGTTTGTTTGTTTTTTAATAATAATTACTTTAAATAGTTCAACAAATTGTAATTTTTGATTGAAAAAGATACATTGAAAAAGTATTCTTTAAGTTTGCCTTTGAGCAAAAGTAATTTAGAAGCTGATGTTACAATAAACTGATATTTAGCATCAGAGCAAAATCAAGCATCTGCCGAAATATTAAAAATCTGACCACTTAATGTGTGAAATGACTAAAGATGTGTCAGTTTAAAGGAAGATAGGGGGAAGGAAGCTGCTTTTGAGAACACATTTGACTGACATATTTTGGCCTGAACAAGAATATTGTAACAAAAATGACATTAAATCCTGCTCTGGTTGTCTTTTGATCTATTGTAAAAGCATTTCCAGTGGTCTTTGACTTTGAATTATGATTATGCCGTTTCCTGTGTCATTTTCTAGGACATAGTTTGTGTTGAGCTGCAAGAGTTCATTACAATTTTACCTCTAAGTCTCTCAGTTATGGGCGGGAATGTTGGCATCCACCTTTTACATGCTCTCCCACTAGCTTACAGCCCCTTTTGAGCTCTATTTCTACACATTTGTCCTCAGAAAAGTCCCATAAAAGCATGTTAAAAACCACAAAACTTTGATTTTTGTTGGTGTGGGTCTTCAAGAATGATTTCCAAAAACCTAATTTCACCAGGATACCAGAGAACAGCGAGCCTGCATGGCAGCTCCAGAGCAAAGAATAACTTTGAGGACTTTCATAAATATCCAACACATGCACTACAAATCTCATCTTTGAAAAAAGAGAAGTAAAGAACCAGGGACATCAGTTGAAGAAATTACCCAAGATGAAGATTTAGTGATTGAATCAAACATAAATTACGAGCAGCAACTCCCAGCTTTACTTGAACTAATGGAAACACTCCACAGAGGATGACAGGGTCAAAAAGATTCAGCGTTTTGCCCCCTCCTTAAGATGGAATCATAGCATTAGGGTAATATTGCACACAGAGACAATTTCTCCGAATGGCCCAAGCAATCACAGCATAAAGAAAATGAGTATTTTCCATGCTGGTAGAAATTTCATGGGGATTAGGAGCGCACTAGAAAAACTACATTCTTTAAAAGCTCTCCTTCTCTGACTTCCAAACTTAGCCTTCCGCCGTCTTGTTCCCACAGGTCTGTCTCCTCATTTGTGCTGCATAAACACCAAAAAGAAAACTCCTTAAATAGCGTCCTTTAAATTTTGTAAGCAAACATATTCATAAAGTATTTTTGAGGCATATTTAGATTCTGTCCAACTGTTAAATAGCGCTTTGAGATTTTATCTAAAATGTAAAACGCATTCTAAATAAAATGTATTATTATTATTATTAAATAAAACGTGATAATAGACATCTGAAGAAGACGTTCTGGTCACATAGCTGGTCCATATTATAAACTCTAGCTGGTGACCAGAGCAACAGAAACCTGGAATGTAGGTGGAATTATTTCACGGTTTATCACAACAGCAAGACAGTAGAAAAGATCTCTGTCCTTCAAATGTCCCAATGATGGACATCTATCATCTGTCTTTCTGTTTTGTTTACCTTATTGCTTGATGCGGAGTAAATATGCGTTAACTAATGTGATTATTAACTAATGATTATTTATTTGTTAATGGTGTTAATGGTGGATATTTCTTGCAATAAAAGCAATCTAGGAAACTACTTGTGGGCTTTTTTCTTTGAAACAAACTTTTGCTTTATCATTGGGTCATAAGCAAGCGGTAAGAGGTGAACCTTTCCTCTGAAATTATGCTTTTTATCACTTGACGTTTAGCATATATATACCAATTTCCTTTGTTGCGGCAGATGGAGGTCAGTGCAGGCTCAGTAGTTGTTAAGCATTGCACCCTGTTAAGTTTCTTGGGGAAAAACCATTTAAACCTGAAAAATAACAGCACTAATAATTAATTAATATTTAATATTAATTTCTTTCATACATGACCATGATAAAAGCGGGATAATGCCCTATGAGGTGTCCATTATCAGAAATGAATGGATTTAGTAGACGTAACCTGTCCAACGTGATCAGGCCTTCACATCATTTAATTTCTAAAGGTAGACACTTTGACTGGCATTTTTCTTCACTAATTTCATGTATCCACAATTTTTTGTAAAATTCTACTTTAACCTGTTCTTTCCCAAAGGATAATTATTGTTTACAAAAATACTTTATCATCAGTAGCTGTTTTTAAAATGTTCAAACACAAGGAAAAGGGCTGGCGTTGTTGTTTGCTTAATCTTTTTGTCTTTATCCTGGAGCGTCACTAAAAATGTTTGACCTGATTCACAGTTTGAATAAATTCAAAGTTTATGCGACGTTTTTCAAAGCAAGCTGGTGCAGCCACCGTCTCTTTAAAGTCCTTAACGCTGAATTTAGAGTGTTTGCAGCTGAACGGCTCTTCAAGATTAACATTGTGCAATTACTTTGCTGTTTTAAAACTTTTGGCTTGTCAAAAATAAAGACTGAATATTTTATTAGTGCCCAAATGTAACATATGGCCCATTTTCAGAGCAGTTACAAGAGCAAAAGAACTTTGCTTCCCTGAGTATAGCAAAAATGTATTTTTATACTTCCTCTAGAGACTATTTTTATGTCTGAAGAGGCCAGGCCTCTGAATTAAATGACCGTGGAATAAACATGTTTAATTGAATGAACAGCTCAGATTTTTCAAAGAATTTACATCTCACATCCAGCTCAGAGGAGAAAGCCGTCTTCATTCCCACATTGAACTTTAAGCTAATTCCCATTAAGAAGAAAAATAGCTGTTTATGTTTAAGCTATTTCTACTTCAGCAATACACAACCTAATGTTTTCTTTCCTAAACAGAGTCAACATCTCTGACATTTCTTAGTCACACAAGCTGAAATTCAGCTCTTAAACAGTTTTTTTTAACTCTGCTATTAAAAATCCATTTTGTACATTAATAGAAGTCTTTCCTTTTAGATAATTAACACTTGTACATTCTTAAAGGGGAGTTAGGCTGAGTATTTACCAAAGTGCAACATTAGAGTTACAGCATGACTTGCATTTTAAGCAGGCTATTAATCCCTGGAGGTTATTTTCTGCACTAATCTCTGCGACAGAAAGACTGTACCAACTGTCTCCTGCTGTAGTGCACACAATGACAGTGTTAAATACTACTTTAATTTCAGAATAAATATACTGATTAATCTTTTTTCCTTTTTTTTCCTCGATAGTTTCGCAATGCGGCCACTCTGAAATCGTTCCCTGTCAATAAGACAGAAATTCCTACTTTAGGAGCCCAAACTATTATCTAAAGTTAATTAACCAATTATTTCAATATTAGTGCATCGACAAAATTCTGACACATTTCAAATAGAGCTCTGGCTTCATTTGAAATCATAGTTCTAGTCTGATATTTGCAAAATGTTTCACTCTTGAGCTTAATTCAGTCAATGAATTGCAATGCAGAGCATTTCTTTCAGTCCAGCAAACAGTAAAAGTGATAAATGATCAAAGCAACAGTCACATACCCTGTGTATATATGTCTCACTTATAAATGGATCCGCTGGTGCTCTTTCTTGCTTTAGCAGTCTAAGATTATGCTGCAGAGAATTCTGCATTTCAGTTTAATAGATGCAAACTGGGATAGAGAAACTGATGATGAATCTGGAAGAACAATCTACCAGCAGGAGGAGGTGTGAAATGAAGCCTGTACCGCTAGGAAGCACCAGCAGGAGGGCCAGCAGGGGTAAAATATGAGAGCGTGACAGCTATGATTATCTGAAAGATGATTCATGAGTCTGATATTTTAAATAACTATGTTTGTACATACATATTTATGAGAGTTAAGTAGGAGATGATACAATAAATAAATGAAAACAGGTAATAAATGCAAGACAAAAGGTGATAAATAAAAATAGAAGGAATTACAGACTGAAGTATTACAGAAGATGTTGCACATGATATGGTTTTGCACGTTGTGCAGAAGAAATGACAGTAGTTGTCAGGTGACAGTGGGCCTTTACAGTCCTGGGGTGGTATTGCTGTTTAGGTGTGAAGCTTGTGTGTGCTGGGAAGGGTAGTTTGTGGTTTAGATGCGTGTTTAATACCCTGATGGCCCATGGAAAGATGATCACCTGATTTCTAATGAGCACAGAATCTGGTCCATCTCAAAACAAAGGAAAAGGTGGTTTTGGTAGCAAGTTTGAGCACAAGGAGACAGACAATCAAAGCACAGAAAGGAAGTTTATCAAAAAAATGAAGAGACAAAGGTGGAAAACTTAACCTAAAAAAAAATTTCATATTCATGTACTTATATATGCAGACCCATTACGAAAAGCAGGTTTTAAAGTGAATTAGACAATTATTTAATTGGTAAATTTATATGACTGTGTCAGATTACAACATAATAAGAAAGTTCCTGTCATTTTCCGTCAACAGGTTGTTGAATGGGACTCGTGTGTTGTCAGTGTGCCGTGAACAAACGTTCTGAGTGTGTTCTGTCCGATTTTCTTTTTGAGTCCCTGACTTTGGGCCAGTCAAGAAAAAATAAGGCACTTTTGCAGCTACCTCCACAGTTAGGAGTCTCTTGCTAAACGCTCACATCTGTCTGCAGATTAGGAGGAAGAAAAACTCCTTACTTATCTGCTAGCATAGCGTGGCGCTGAGTTTGAGTTGAACAACTGTGCACTTTCGTATGTTGCAGGCATCTCCACCCTGCTCCTCGTGAGCAACTGCCCTGATTGTTTTGCAGCCAATCCCGCTTCAGTAATTGCTGATTAGCTGGATTGAGCGAGCCCAGTTTCTGATTGACTCAACACACCTGATCCAGATGAGCAGTGATTACTGAAGAAGGGTTAAAAAAAAACAAGCAGGCATTAGCTCACAAGGGAGGCATATTATGGATGAATGGCAGACACAATGGGAGAGGGAGGGGAAGGGTCGACATTTATTTGGAATTCAGGATAGAGTGGGGAGAGGTATGGATGTTAGGGTAAACGCCAGAGATCATGGCAAAATAACACGGTTGAGGTTGGGGCACACAGGTTTAAATAGTACATTGCATCTCATTGGGAAACACCCAACTGGTTTGTGTGAGTGTGGGAAAGGGGAAGAGTCGGTTGAGCACGTTTTATGTCACTGTGAACTGTATGGGGAGGAAAGACGACAACTGGAAAGCAGGGTACGGTTGAAAGAGGGGGAGCACCTTAGTTTAAAGAAGCTTTTGGGAGAGGAGGAGAATTTGAATGGTGTGATTATATGTTTTTTGAAAAGAACTAGGTTATTGGGGAGAATATAGGGATGGGTGAAGAATGTTTTATTTTTTTTTGCCCCGGTATGGTTGGTTAGGTAGTCCCCACTCTGACCCATAGTCCAATGCAGCAGGTGGCGGTAATGCACCTTTCCGATAGTGCCGCCCGCCAATAAAACCAAAAGAAGAAGAAGAAGAAGAAGTAGCTCACAAGGGACAGGGTTTAAGATCACTGTTTCAGAGGTTGTTCGACTGGCTGTTCTGCATGTCAATTAATTGATGTACTTAGTTGGCTGATAAATAAAAAAATATATGATGTTATGGCCTTTGATTTATCCACACTTCCATCGACGATTTACGTATTGGGCCCCCTCTGCCCTACATGGTTCAACATATTTAATCCAAGAGCCCGTCCTGCTCTTGCGTTTGCTACTGTTGGGCAAAGGTGGGGTGCACCCTGGACACGTCGCTAGTCTGTCACAGAGCATACAATCCCTCCCAAAAACATGCTCACACCTAGGGACAGGTTAGAGTAACTAATTAACCTATGAAGCATGTTTTTGGACTGTGGAAGGAGCTGAAGTCCCCGAATTGAATTTTTATGAATATTGAATTATTTTCTTATTTGACCAAAAAAGAAAAATAACACACAAAGTGCTGTAGAACCTGAACACTGAGGTGTTTCAAAAGCTTGTTTTTTCCCCACCTTTTTGACATTTATGGAACAGCCTTAGTGGTGTCATTTCCTGCCTAAACAAGCTGAAAAACTAACCAGCTAAACATAAACCAGAGAGTCACATGACTACACCTGCTGTTTACAGGCGCTGATTTCCTGCTCAAACACACACAAGAGTTACAGATAGATGCATCCTAAAACCATGACTTGTTGATCAATCCCTCGGTGGGGCTCATTTGACAGAGAACTCTAAACTTTGCATGCACTGTGTGCATCTGCGCAGCTGCAGCTCCCTTTATCATGCAGAAACATTGCTCAGCCTGCAACAAACATTGAGTGGCAACTTTCCAACAGCTTCCCGACCACAGACCCACAGAGAGGATGCAATTAATCTGCAGCTGCCTCTGCTATTTGAGTCTGCACAACTGTAGGTCAGGGATTGTGTAGAATGTTTTTTGACGCTGCAGCCAACTTGGTTCTGAGCGATTGTGGCTCTGCACTGGCATCAAATGTAGGCGAATATATTTTCATCTCATTCTCGCTTGTTCGGACAGCCTTCTGCTCAATCACAGGTTATCCAGCTTTCAGTTGGCTTCCTCCTCGCAGAGGTTTGTGAAGCTGCCACAGCTGTTGCTGAGACACGATTGACCGGGACAAACACTCACACTAGCACTAATGAGGCCTTTCCTGGCCATTGTGAATAGAGCCAGTCGTGATTGAAGCTCAGCTCATCATCATATAATCACATCAGGAGCGATGATGAAAGAGGAATCTTACCGCATGTTGGCATCTGACCATTAAAACCACATAGATCAGACAGAATATTAGCATTTTAACAGCTGACTGAATGAGATCTTTACAGAAGAATGGAGGGGTTTCACTTTACAAACAGAAAAGTACATCAAAATACACCACAAGAGCTTTATAGGGCAAGTGGATCATCAAAGAAACAGGAATTTACTGAAGATATAATCAAACGGCTTAATTAAGTCTTGTGTTTCTCATCATAGAATTCAAGGACCGACCCATTTTGGAGGATGTTCATTTGATTTTCAGTGTAGGAGTTCAAATGAGCAAAATGCTGCACTTATGAACTTGAGAAATGCGTAAAACCCTGTTTCAGAGCTCGGAAGATGCTGCAAGCAATGATCATTAAAGAACTGTCACGGCACTTCCTACATTAGCAGATAAAAGCTGGGAGCTGACGATGGTTTCCCCTCAAACAGAGATGCTGCTTTCATTGTGTTTTCTGCATTAAAATGCAATTAAAGCTGTGAATTAGACGGAGCAAGCTGAGCTATTTTAGAGTAGATGGGGGAAAACTACATCACGGCGTTTGATGATGTTAGCTGGCAGCAGGCCACCTGAGCAGCAGCTCACGCACCTGCACACTGTCATCCACCGCTGTTAGATAAATATAGATGAGAGGAAAAACACAGTGAAAGGAGGAAGATGAAGCATCTGTGCCGTCTAAGTGAAGTGGAAGCAGAGGGGGCCGAAGTCTGCATCTTATCCCTCTTCAAATGCCTCTAAAGGACAATTAGTTAAAAAGCGGTTTGTGATAATGATGTAATTTCATTAGTAAGAAAAGATATTACATTTGTCTGCAAATTGAGGTTTTCCAACTCTGAGTAAATATTTTACTGCTCTAAATGTAGGACAAGATCCCACAGAAGCCTTTGGATCAGCTTACAGCGGGAAAGACTTGTTTTTAGAACTTCAGCAAAGGAGGGGGAGCACAAAAAAAAAGGGGGGGGGGGGGGGGCTGGTATGTTTTGTATTCCTGCAGCACCATCTGTCTCCTCCTCGCTTCTCTGTCTTTCCTTACAGGTTAATAGACCAAGCTCCTGAAAATCAGCTGGGGCTTTTGTAGACAGATGGAAAATGATGAAGAGTGAAAGAGACTAAATGCTCCCAAACGGCCTCCAAGAGAAACATTTTTGGAAAGCGTCAAAGTCTCGAAGGCGCATATAAGGTGTTAACACTGCACAGGCAGGGAGGGGGTTCTTTTGTCCTTTGGGGCAAAATGTCGATATATATAGAAGACTTACTGTCATAGAATTCCATCCGGGCACAAACCACAATTAATTAATTTCTCCTCCCTGATCAATTTTCAAAAAGTTGGCACTTCCGTGAATGAAAAGTGACACCATCCATACTTTGCTTCCAAATCTGAATACCTCAATGGTCAAAGTTCAGCCTGGTTTAACTTTCATCATGAGTTCCTTGGTCACACATGTTGTGCATAGAGCCTGAAAACTGGTAGAAACTTGAGTAGCTGCATGCAAACGCGTGAGATTTGAACGCGGAAGCCTGACGCTCGACTTAATGCGCGTTTACACAGACTTTTCATTGAAAGTGGTCCCTTGACCGTGCGTGGCCTCGGGCCATGTGAACGTACCGTATAGGAAACAAGAGGAGGCTGAAACTACCTCAACTTTTACATGTTCTGTAATTCCTCTTGATTGCTTTTTGGCTTCAATAAATACAAGTCATCAATATTACTCTCTTATAATTCAAATGTTCAAAAAACACATTATGGTAATGTTTTAAAGCAGAACACGCTCTTTTTTCTTGAGAGGGACCTGGATGCAGACACGATGGCGCCTGACATCATCGGCCGGAATTATAAAACATACTCTAACCATAACCCCAAAGTGCTTAGAATTGTAGAAAAAAACATATTATAAAGTAAAATATAGCCAAACTGTTGGAGTCGCCAGTTAAAATAAACTTTTTTTCTATCGATATGGGGGAACTTTTGGTTCTGAACATTGACGTTTACAACCAGGTCCTCTTGTTTTGTTTTTAGCAAAAACAAAGATTTCAAGACTATCGCTCATAATATTCCTCATAAAGTTTGGAAAAACAGTTTTTCTAGTGTCCAAAAAAGCATTTCAAATTAAAAATCTTTAATCCTTTCATGCTACATGTCACTAATTTGCAATATACCGCATAATCCAGAGCTCCACTCAATTTTAGCATCACATTAAAAGGAAAAAAAAACACTGAAAAATAATTTTGTATATAATCGGAAATAAATTCAGGCATGAAGGGGTTTAAAAAAATGCAACAACTGTCTTTATCTTTAACTTAACATTGCTGTTTGCTTCTATATCAATAAAAGAAGTCCTAGTACAGGACTCAGGTGTGCATCATTTAAACAAGTTTGTCCCAGTAAAACACATATTTCTATTGAGTACATCCCGCAGCTCACAAGTTTAATGTATTATGCACGCTGACACACAAATTTAAATAATTAATGGTGTTTTGTTGAAGGGAGGGACAGAGTTCCCCAGAAAAACACACAATATAAGAGAGAGAAAGAGCCAACACAACCCAGGGAGGCTGATGTCTGAACAAGGAGCCTTCTTGCTGTGAAGCGGCAACTCAAGCTGCCTCATCACCATTGTGCCTGCTGAGATCTGAGAAAATCTCATCACAGGAGCTTCACAACAAGTTGTCTCTGCCTCTGCTTTTGAAGCACTATTCATGTCGTGTATAAACACTGTTCTGTTGATGAGCAAACTAAAGATTGGTGGTGGTCTAAATGAAGAAAAACCTGCATGTTAGAGTAATTTTCGGGCTCATTTAGTCTTCAAATGCCCCTCAGTTTTAACCGATCTTTGCTCTTTGAAGATAATGGCCTCCTCTGCTTTTTAAGCCACACTGCCCACTGTGTTCACACGCTGTGCACAGGGGAGGCGTGCAAACGAGACTAACACGGACGCAAACATCTGAGGGAGGGCTTTGTTTGCTTTAGATGCGGCATTGGAACTGGGAACAGAGGAGCCCCCTGGATGTGAAAACTGCAAAGATGAAATTTGACCTTTTTTTCCTACTTTAAACAAAAGTAAATCAGTAAGAGAAAAAATGGATATTCTTGTTATGCATAAAATAGAGAAAAGTCTTTCCAATGTTTAAGAATTGATTGCTCTTTCATAATAATCAATATCATCACCCAGGTTTCCTCACACTGTCCTTAATCTCATCCTTATTGTTTTGTACATGTATGTTATGTACAAAAAATACCTTTATAACATTACGTAAACATGGAAATAAAAGCAGTGACTTTATCAGATTTGTGCTTGACCCTCTATCAGTAATGCTGGCAGGCAAGTGGCTGCGCTCTCAGGCTTTCTTTTTATCAACAGGACTCCCTGACAGGAAGATAGACGACCTTCTAGGAGAGGCCTGATGTTAAGTAGCCACTGCGGTGACAGCAAAACAGGGACAGGATGTTGCAGTGACAGAAAGGCTGACCCAGAGTCACAGTAAAGAGGTACAGGTTGCTGTTGCTGATGCACATGTGGACAAGCAGACCCGTTAAGCTGTGGAATATCCCGGTCTTAAAAACTGGATTTACCTTTAGTTCAGGTGGTTGTCTTTAAAGAAAAATAAAATCAAGTAGATAATCTTACAAAAATATATTCCATTGTATTTGTCATTTCCTTTGTATAAATGCTAAATAGTTCCAAATGTCACAGTTGTCCGCATTTGATTAAAGACTGACGTTTATCTTAGCCTCCAATGAGGTGTGGAACATCGAAGAAGTAGCCCTTAAGCCTTTTTTGGTATTTGGAGATGCAACCCAGAGCTGCGTCTCTCTGCCGTGACTGTGGTTTGTGTTCTGTGCTCCGCCCTTCCAGGAGCCCAAATGTAGAGGGTAGCGTCAGGAAGAGCATCCGACATAAAACTTTAAAGGAATATCAAATAGATTAAAGGATAAGATAGACACAGATGAAGGATGTGGTGATTTTCAAAGCATTTTAGGGGTTCGGAAGGATATGACACCCTACATCAGGACTCAGAGAGAAATACCCAGGTGAAGTTTTCCAGATTCCTTGTTATTTCTTGCAAGATGAAAGTGTAAATTAAATGTGTACAATTGATGGCGAATCCATTCACATTTTAGTTTCCTAAAGTTCAGCCCACTGTTGTTTTTCCACATCAAAATTATACAAACAGAACATTATTAGAACATTAAACCACACTGTGTGGTCACATGACTGCTAAATTCAAAGTGTTTCCACTCATTAGACTGTGATGATGGCATGATCATTCTTGATCATTAATATATTTTATTATTGAAACTATTTTATAATGGTATAGTTTGATTTAATTCAATTAACAACTTGCCTCAGACAGATCAATCTAGTTGGATAAATCTATTCATCGATGAATCATTTCACCCCTAATCTGCAGTTACTGCTATTAAAAAGTTTGCGGTGACATAATTTTTTACAGCATAGACATAAACAAAAGTGTACTTTCATCCATACCATTACCCCATAGTAGGGCTGGCTAAATCCAGGCCTGGTTGATACCCAGAACCTGAGGCGAATACTTGGAGTCTGAAGAGCAAAGCAGGAATGGAAGCAGATGAGAAGCCTGCTTGACAAGGCAGTGCGAGAGTGATGATGTTCAGGAAGAAGAGCAGTGTCTGTCAACTGTCATTTATTTATATTGAGAATGTTAAACCCAATCAAACACTTTTAACCTTAACCCAAAGCGCTGTGGCTTTCTTTCTTTGTCACAGCTTCAGTTGGGTTGTGACACTTGGCTTATCTTCTGTTGAAAACTGATTTCATTGCTCCATCCTACCAGCATTGTTTTCTCCTAACCAGTTATTGCACTTGAGTGACTTATATATGTTTTTTCTTCTTTAAAATATTTTTTTGGCTCCTGCAACTTAAACTTCAGAAAATACAGAACTTAAAATATATGGGGCACATATCTGAGGTACATTTGTTCCAGTGGGAGTGGGCCTCTACATTTTTGGAAATAACCTTATTTATCAAGTGAATGTCGTTTATCTATCAAAAGTTAAACAACAGGTTAGAAGGCATCATTTGAAAGTGTGAAAGGTTATCTGTTAATGATGGAGTGTACTGCTCCAATACATTTAAATGTTATGTTTATAGCTGGCTGCTGCTGTGACTGAGAGAAACCTGTTCTCGGGAGACAATGTCACAATGACACTATCTTTCTGAAATACATCCTCTGTGGGTCACAGAGTATCCCTTAAAACAAAAAAAAACCTAAATGAAAAAAAAAGATGGAATCCAGGCAGCATGATCAATTTTACTTTCATCCACTACTATTTAAAACACATAGGGTTCACATTCAGGCAAAGTCAAGGAGACAGACTTTGCGAGAGATCATCATTCATCTACCAGCTGACGGCAAAATAAATGAGTTCAGGAAAATGGTGAAGGAGACTGAGCAGAGGTGCTGGGAGGAAATGCCTTTCTGCACTGGGAAAAATGAAAATGGGCTCAAAGCTCAACGCGAATTTTGCAGAAAAGAAATGCAAGATATTTCATTTTTAATTTAGGTGTATGATTCTTTTTATGTCCAGACCTAAAAAACACTTTTTAAATGACATTTTTCATTCAATATAAATGTTTTTTTTTTCTGTTCCTTCTTTGATAATTCAGACTGCTTGAGTTTGAGATTGTTTAATTCAAATTAACTGAAATTCTGTATACATGTAAATTTAAAAATCGTCAAATGTTTCTTTTTAACCAGTCCAGTATTTATTTTGATATATCTCTGTAGAAACACACACTTTGTCACATATGGGAGCATCTTGTTGTTTTTTAGTTAAAAAAAAATCCCAAAGGTTTTAAAAGATCTAAGAGTCTTGCTTAGCTAAAAATGGGAACACTGTTGTAGAACAGGAACATAAGTCAAAGATAAAATGAATCTTAACTTCTAAAGTCTGTGATGTGAAATGTCAGATCTCTAGAAAGTAAGATAGAAAAGCTTGGATTTCAGATGAAGATACAAAATTTTGGAAAGGAGTTTGGTTGTTTTCCAGAAAAGTGGAGTCAAAAATCATGCAACCACAAGGGTTTTATTAAAAGGTCCTTTATACTGTTCTTTTCTATGTCACAAATACGCTCGATTTCATCTGCATTTTTGTGTGTGCAAATGATTCACAATTATTTGAATGAATAAATGCTCAGAAATGCAATTTTGAGCTTAATTTTCTGTATGTATGTCCTCCAACATTAGAAAAATGCCACAAGAACATGTTAAAAAAACACAATTTTCAATGGAGTGGGTCTTTAATGGGGAGAGATTGCAACAGACAATGTCATTTTTATCATAAACATCATGTAAAAAACCGTCCTGAAAACATATTTAAAGTTTTTTATTATATTCTTTTTTATGCTTTTATGAGCAGTTTCTTATACTGACTTTGATTGATGACATCAATTTTGTCTTCCCATTCATACAACACTTAAAACTAACCGTTTAAAAAAATTTATAATAAAAGAAACAATTTAAACCAAACAACATTAAATGTTTTTGCAAACAGGAGCTCAAATGCCAAAAGCGACCCCTTTTTAAAATATGACCTTTATTTTGAAAGGGTTTTCAGAAAAGTGTGTTTAAAAGACAAACAATGTCTTAGTTTCAGATGTGAACTCGTTTGATATACTAGATTTACTTGAGAATACACCAAAAATCATTTTAAACAGGTCGCTAAAGCTTTTTTTTTATTGTTAGGATTTTTTTTTTTTCAATTTTGTGCAAAACAAACCATATTTTTCTGTATTTTCAGTATTTTGTACTGCACAAAATAAAAAATGTAATAAACCGTAACAGAAAAAGCCACAAATGAGTTTTTGTGTCTGCTTTTTGTATGTGATAAACAACTAAACAACTTGTGTTTTGGCTCACAGGTTGTGTGGCCTTTCTGGTCCGATGTGGTCAGAAACTTTAAGTGAATTGCTGTGTTTCCATTATTTCTTCAACCCCACTTATCTAGCAGTTTCACATTCAAACCCCCCAACACACACACATTGCTAGCTGAGGTTTTACCCCTACATTCACTTTTCTTTAATCTGCTTGTAGGACTGTTTTCGGCCCAACTGAAATAACTTCCTGAGAAGACTTCCTGTGTCATCCTTATATGTTAATGAAATTGTGTGTTCTGTCTGACTGTCGACCTTTCATGGGGTTGTGAGGGTTTGGATCCAGTTAACACACTTAGTCAGACAGCACAAACCGCGTTTGTGACTTGAACTGAAGACTGCATTTGTCAGAGCGGGGTCTCAAAGAAACAGAGGGGATCTGGGGGTCAAGGGGGCAGCGGAGAGGAAGGCTGGGGAACGACACACAGGAGGGGACTCTGGGTACTTGGCAAACAAAAGCAGGAAGAGGGGAAGGAAAAATAGTGGACTACTGGATGACCATGACGGAGATGGACAGAAATAAAATGCCAGATGAGAAAACCCATGATATGGGGAGAGGAATGCGCTTTTTAAAGTCTGGCAATCTGTGGATGAAGGATGACAGCAGCTGAGGTGGTGCAGGGGTTTGTCGTGGGCAAAAGAGAGGCATCATGGCAGGCTTTTGGGATGACTTTATATAAATACAATCCATTTACCATGTGGAGGGGGAAATTACAGGCAAGCATCAGCAGAATGTTCCGCCGTGGAGCCAGTCCATCTGTCTGTGAGCCATCGACTTTGTTGCACCAAGAAGCATTGGGCCTGTTGTCTAAACAAAAGATTTTGATTAAAGAAATTTGGGGGATTTTATCTTTTTTCAGAACAAAAGCATTGCATTTATTGAGAACAGACGGCTTTCTGCTTCGACTGTTGGGGGAAGATAAGAAACCTGGACGCGGTGGCTCTGTGCTAACACAATCAGCTCACATGCTCTTCCTCATGAGGAATAATCAACTGGAAAGGGAGTGTTATTGCCAACTGCATTCAAACTTCTATAGATTTTCCCCAAATTGGAAAGAAGCTTTTAATTTGAAAGTACAAAGGAAACTAAATAAGCCCCTCTTGCCCCTTTTTTCTGCTAAAACCCAGTCCAAGCACTAGTGGAACAATTAAATCCAACAAAAAGCTAAATAAAATTGTAGGTTTGTGTTTTTTCAAATATGTTCCGGTTTTTCCTGAAAAGAGAAATCGTTGCAAGGCCAAGTAAAAGCTGGAATTTCAGATTTAAATAGAACGGATTTTCTTAAGAAAAAAAAATAGTAAAGTCTTTTTTGGCTGTGTACGTCTTAGTCTTCCTTTTATGTATCTTCTAAAAGCCTAAATGAATGATTGCATGAACGGATCCCTCTGGGTGATGTGAATGGAACAACCGAACAACCGATGTGAGAAATACTGAATACCAATGAGCCTTGAGTATTAATTATCACCCTCAGGTGCAATACTTTGGAAGGCTCTAAAGAAGAAATGCATTATTTTCCTCTTATTTAAATCTAATTAAGATGTACTCTAAGAAATACTATAAACATAGATTTGTGCCTTGAGGATTTAACACATATTTTAAAGCACCGAGCTTTAAAGCACCATCTTGTTTGTCTGTCAGGGAGTAGAAGAAAACTCAGCCAATCAGGCACAACATTGGATGGGAGGCAGGAGAAAAAAAAGCATGGCATTTTGTGTGAAATAACAAATTTAAGATTTAAACGGACTGTTTTGGTTTAGTCCAACGGTTGATGGGGTGAAGCTGTTTTATTAGGCGCTTTCAGGTGTCCCTTAATGATGAGGTAACCCGTTTTACCTCTCAGGACTGAAGCGTGCACTCACTTGGTTGTACGGTATTCATTCTACCTTTTTTGTTATTGTGGCAATTGGGCTGTGCAGCCTTTGTTTTATTTGTGTATTTCTTATAACAGTAGCTGTCCAACCAGGCTTTAAAAGGTTGATGATCATTATTAACAAAGCAACTAACTCTGCAGAAGCCCTAAAATTGGTGTATTTGTTAGTTTTTGTGATGGTTCCAAGCACAAATCCTTTTTTTGGGGGGGATTTTTTTCTTTCTTTATTGTAAGTTATAAACTGACCAATCAGATGAATCAATAAATATATGTAGTCTTGCATCAGATGTTCACAACGTTTGATAGACAGGTCAAATGTCCAGCCGGGATTCAAACCAGCCTTCTCAACGTGAGGCGAGAATGCTAACCACTGCTCCACCATACAAATGAAATTGCTCTTCAGCCTTTTGGAGTTGTTTGGGGGGAAAACATCTACAGTAAGATTTTCTGTAAATTCTGCAAAATCACCTGGATACTTTAAAGTAAAAAAAAAGTTTTGCTTGATGTTTGATTGAGTTATCATTGGTAAATTGACACATCTGGGTTATGGTGGGCATGAAACAATAACTGTGTAACACAGTGTGGCTGGAAAAGTACAGTTTTACCACAAAAACATGACCATGCCTATTGTAAATATTCAAGCTATTTTGCTAAAAAAAAAAAAAAAAACGTTAAAATCACACTGGTTCTCCTATTAAAAGTAGTGTATGAGATTTTTTAAAGCATAATGAAGAAATAGTATCTGACACTGCATATATGAAAGTGAAAAAACCTCAGGTATGCGTTATTTATTACCACATTATTCACCCATCTCACACTCCTCTATCCCCTAAGGATTGTCCCTTTTTTCAGATGCTTTACGCACTTCTGGTAACCTGAACTGAATTTATTCCAGCAATAAAAGGAAGGACTTTTCTGGTAGACTCAATGTTCACTCACCTCACACTGGATTTAACCAACAATTCCCCATAAAATTCCAAAGCAATGTCAACACATGAATGAGTTGAATTGACTAAATTGAGGTGAACAACTAATCATTTTGTCCATTTCGATTTGATTTTTTTATTAACTCTGCAGCAGCAATGGAGCTTTTCTCCATCACTTTTTCCTTTCATCCATAAAATGAGGCTTTAATTAAGTCTAGAGCTCCAACACCCACACATCTCATCTTTTGCATTTGTCACGTGAGTGCAATCAAGAGCTGCTGCAGCACAAGGGGGACTCGTTTATTGCATTCCAAAGGCTTTGACTCAATGAAGATACCAAGGATAAAGGTTGGTTCAGAAATAATAGGAAAAGCTGATTCTCGTTTTTTGGAGAACTTAAATTCAACTAGTTTTGAAACAATAAGATTACTAAGAACAGCTAGCTGTGTTCGTTTCCACATGAACAGATTGTTGGTATTATCATTTTACATAACTCAGATTAAATTAGATAATCAGTCAGCTGTTCTCCTCCAAAATCTGTCATAAGATTTAATTATAAATTTAATTTAAACAAAACTTTGCATGCCTTTACCATGCAAATGCTTTATTAATTGTAAGTAGTCCACATTTTCAATCACAAGAGGCAGAAATCAGTCATACTCCTCAATGCAATAATTATACTTGATTATAATGACTTACAGTGCTTCAGGATAAATGCAGCTTTTGTTTTTATTTAATTTTCATGGCATGGAATATATAAATGTGGATTTTTTTAATGTAATTATTTTTAATTTTTTGTTGCAGATGAATGTAACAACATAGTTTTTGTGTTGATAGAAGAACATTTTTTTTTAAATTAAATCTAACCAAACATCCCTCGTGATACTTATTCACTCCTTTCAAAATAAAGGTGTCGCTTCCTTTTTTTTTTTTGTCATGATTCTACTGAGCATAGACAAGTTCAGGTCAGAACTGGTAGTGTAGGACTATGCAGGAAACCATGGCTTGGTAGCAGAAACTTAAACATTTATGAACTAACCTTTGACTTGACAAAACCAAAGGAGCAACAGAGCAAATGACCTGACATGAAAGAACTAAAAACCTGACACTTAGATATGCTGAGGATCCGACAGCTCAGGATGACAAGCAACCTAAACCTGGTGTGACTGACAGACGGAAAAACAGTAAACAGAACGTGACCAAAACCAAGAACGCAACTAAAAAGACAAACTAAAGCACTCAATCCTCACAAGGGAGCACAAGTGTGTCTTTCATTTCTGTTGAGACTCACATATCCATTTCAAGGGACATGATAAAACTGGAACATACAATTATTATCCGTGTGTTAAGTGTATCTTGAAGTATTCATTGCATTCACTTGTGATGTACGAGTTTGTCCTACATCACTCTAGTCGCCGCACTCTAGTCATTAGTAAGGTCCGCGTACTTTACTGACCACATGCACAGGATGTGTAGATGATATGCAAATACCCAGATGACGCCAACACAAACTACGATTTGCCTGATTGTCTAATTTCGTAATTTGGAACAGTCAGGCTGCATGGAAGGAGTATGCAGTTTTTGCGTAAACAGCTCTTACATACTGGCCATTGCAACTCGCATTTAATCGGCAATTTTTAATGAAAGCTCTATGTAAATGCACATAAACCTGTGTTTCTGGCCTCTGCACTCAGAACCCACACGTTGCTACATAAGTTTTTATGTCCGTCCTCAGGCTCTACATGCAAATCGCACATTCATTGATTGCACACTTGAAGATCAACCAGTCGAACTTTTGACAGCTGAATCGCAAAACAGCTAAACTTTGATCAGTCATGAACTGGTGATGACTAGTGGGCTGCATCTTTTTTTGAATCACAGAAGTGCCAGCCGGTTGTAAAAATCAGCATCATAATTGCGGTTTGTGCCCGGCCTTGATTATGACACTAAGACAACACACGCCCAGTGTGAATGTAGCATGACAGCCTCCTTGCACAGGGCGCAGGACTGGGGGGGTTGATAAAATGAAAAATCTGTACAACACGCAGGCATCTCACCTACTTCCTCCTTACTTCCCCTTACGTGTTGTATAAGTGTTCTTTACAACCTGTCGTCCACAGTTTGCCCATAGCAAAAGTGGGAACATGTCTGTTCCAGGGCTCGCTCAGCCATGGACATTTTTTGCCCACAGACATCCCGTATCCACCACTAAGGGCAATTGTGACTAAGGCTTTAACAACAGATCTAGCCCGTAAATATTAATGTGTTTTTCCTGCTTTGTAAATGTTATGTATTGGAACCAGAAATGTGACAAAAAAAGACTGCCGTCTGACAGACATTATCAATTATCAGTGTTGCTCCTTTTAGCAAAAAAAACATCTGTTTTTTCTTTTTTTTTTTTGTAAGAATTAAGGCTGCAGAACCAATTTACATGTCGCATTTTGGTGCAACAAAGCGAAATTTGTTGCATCTTGGCACGCTGCAGGCAGATGCAGAGAACTGAAAACTTTTTGTTTAATTGCTGGAGCCCCTGAACTATTTTTTACCCATTAAAAGTATGATTTAATGGTTTGTTTTCTCCACTAATGAAGGAATCACTACACATTTAGAAACTACTTGTACTTGCTGTGAATAAGCTAAATAAATAAGTGTTTATTCATTTAAGTCTTTTTATCATTTTTTGGTGGGTTTTGTGCTTGACTTAGGTGAAAACACATCAACATTCACTACAGTGCATTCCAAAAGTAGGCTGCGATGCGTGCAGGATGAGCACAGACAAAGTTCACACCACCTCTGCGGCATGAATCTTTTACGGGGATCTTAAAGATTCATAATGCTTTTAACAAATCTCCCCTGCTGCCGAGCTCACCTAAGTTCACCTGTAATACTGTTACCGACTCATTACCACGCTGACCTGTAAAAACCAAAGCCTTGCTTACAACAACCGCTTTGACAGAGGTTTGAACTCCAGATAGTCCTGCCTTCGGGTTGGGCAGCACACGTGGGAGTAGCAGGCTCCTGGTTCAGCATCAGAATGTTAGTCACATTTAAAGACGTGCTCTGCTAAGAGAGGCAAAAGAACTCAAACCACTCAGGATTTCTTTTTTTAAGATGAAAATCTGCTTTGCTAAAATTATTTTGCTTAAGGCTTTAAGATAAAACACAAAAAAGGAGTTCATTCTAATCATTTCAACCAGTTATTTGAGCAGAACGAATGTGAATTTTCTCAGGTCGTATGTTTCATTGGACAGGTGTGAGTCCTTATCTGAACTGTGCTGGGGAGTAAACCAGCAAAGTTTAGTCCACTTGAAAACTCTTCCAAGTAAACCCTGATGTGTCCCGTTCAATAAATGCACATATTCTCCAACAAGAGGAATCTCAGAAATCCAGGTCAAATCATCACAGGAATCTGTACCTGAGGGCAACAATACTTTAAAGGTTGATGTTGATCCAATCAAACCGTGTCTAAAGCCTCAGTCACATGGCACCTGGCAGGCAGTTGACCCATGGGTGCTTTGGGATTTTGGGTTGTCCAGGCTCTTTGAGGGTCATAGAGCGATGTGGCTGCATCTTAAGGTGAGCGCAGGTGTGTCTAGCAGGTCCTTTGAGGCTAGTGTAGTGTACATTGTGTAGTGAAGTGTTCATAAGGCTATTTAATGTAAGTTGCATTTACGGTGTATGAGTCATGTTGTCTGAGGGTGCCCTTATGCCGCACTTTGGTCACCAGTAAGGTGTGAGTACTGGCTCCTTACTGACCACGGGGTGTGATACTTAAGTATCCGTAGGATGTCCACTCAAACTACGCCATGATTGTCTAATTTCCTCACTTCTAACAGGCAGGCTGCACACAAAGACAGCACACCTTTCATTTGAACATAATGGGCTCCTTGTGCAGTACACAGGATTTGGGGTGTGTTAAAAAAATGAAAAATCCATGTGACACACTAACGTCTACTTCACACTTACTTATTACCCTTTCGTGTTGTTTGAGTATTTGCTATGACCTGTTGCCTGCAGCACACCCGTAAAAAAATGCTCATGAACAATTTTGTTCTACAGGCTCACCGAGAGATCTTGATATTTCTTAAGGGTTCCGTACAGGTTTGCCCACATTTCGCTGGAAGACAGCCTATATCCACCTGTAAGAGCAGTTCTGACTAAGGCCTAAGGCTACGTGTTCACTATTTTAAATCTAAAAAATGACCCTAAAAAAAGACTTTTTAAAATGTCCCGTTGTGAAAATTTTGTTTTGAAAAGACAGAGGAGCTCATCAATACCTGATCAGAGAACCAATAGGGTCCAAAACAAATAAAGGTGGGACGCTTTAGGCATTCATTAAGACATCCCCTTTGCCAATTTCCCAAAACTAAAACTTTGTCAGTTTTGAAATGAATAAAAAAAATAAAAACTGACATTGTTTTCAGGAAATAAAGCAAGAAGCTAAAACCTTTTTTCTAGCAGTAAAATTTTATTTTTAACACATTTACATTTGGACAAGTGTCAAATTTGATCATAAGCTTTTATTACATGCTCTGTCTGCATCCATTATTATTATTATTTTATTATTATTATGAGTGAGAACCTGAGAAAAAATCCTCAGAAGGAAGACGGTGACGGATAGAACTATTTATGAATACAGACCGATTCTCTGTCTGCAGTTTTTACTATTAGTTTGGAGATACTCTGATCACTGAAGCTGACACCACAAAGCGCTCAATGAGTCAGTCTTCTGAGATCCAGCTTGATATTTTAGTAGTAATAATGTTTTTATCTCATGATCACGTTGCTTTTCTTTGTAGCTTTTTTGGAATAATTATGACATTTTCAATCAGATATTTTTTTATAAAAATGAAAAGAATGTCTTTATGTAATATATTACATTCAGTGGTATTGTGATGAGTCAACCTGTGAGTCAGTCTCAAAGGAGTTTTCTCAGCCTTCACCTACTTTTACATTTTGAGCATGGAAGCCGTAGAAACACTTTTGCCTTCATAGGCAGATTTGCTACTTGTCTGTCTTCTCTAAATGTTCTTTTCAAAATAGAATTCCTACATTTCTTTTAAATCACTGTTTTGCATATTGATAACACTGCAGATAAAGAAGCAGGTCAAACACAAAAGGAAAATATCACAAAAACTTTCATTTTCCTCATTTAATGCAGCTTTAAAAATTGTTTATCCAGAGCAATTTTTCTCTAATAATATGTTTTTATATTAAAACAAGGTTAGTAAAATAAATTAGCAATAAAGGTGCTTCATGTGATCAAGGCCAAAGGTTAAAACAAGGTAAATATGACTTCTGATGAACAATTTAGAACAAAATTTACTTACATTTTACAAAAAAGAAAACCAGAATCCAGAAGAAAAGTATGAAAAATGGGTGTAACTTTTGATTTATTCATAAATTTAATCATATTCACTCCGATCATCTTTAGTTATTTTAAAATCGTTTTTCAGAGGTCTTTAATTATGATTATGCTGTTTTTGGACAAAATCAAACACCTGTGTTGTTTATGATATAGTTTCTGCAGAGGGTTAGTTCATCAAAAATTTGCCTCTGCATGGGGAGCAGGATTGTTGGCGTGGAGCAACCCTGCCCCCCTTTCCCGTCACCCATATCTGTTTACATTCTCTCCTGCTGGCTTATGGCCCCTCACACCCCAACCTAACTTTACAGCAAAAATGGTGAGAAATACTGGAGCAATCTAGCCGTGCAGTTTGGAGAAAGATACCAGCTCAGACGAGGAAAACTAAGACGTACATGGATTTATTTGTCTGCAAGTGGATGCATCCGAATGAAGCGGAGCAGGGAGCTTGTGGTCCACCCAGCATATTTTCTACATCCCAGAGACAATCTTTGTCCCATAGCATTATTTTGTCTGCTACTGATTCACAAGGATGTGAGCAGAGAAATGCTCAGAAATATCGTTTTGAGTGCAATGTTTTTTATATATGTCACCCATCATGAGAAAAATTCCCTGTTACCTATTAGCTCATCAGCCTGCAGCCTTTATCTGGACTCCTCACCCCTCCTCACATCAGTCTGTCTGCTTCCTGGGGTAGAATAACTGACTCATGCTAAGCTCTCAAGCCAAGCTATATGCCAAGTGCCACGTTTTTCACCTGCACACTGACCCACTCTGCCTTTTGCTCCTTCAGGAATTACTACGAGCTTCATCACCATCACTGTCAACCACTAGTCATCCACTGGGACACCAATCAAGGCTCCACTCTTCAGTCATCTCAGCTTCCACCAGATCAGCAGCTCATCCGTTTCATCACCCACCCAAGCCACGTGCATTTCAAGTCAGAGCCCTCCACCACTCTTAGGGGACTCAATAAAGACTATTCTTTCATCCATCTTCCGTTTCTGTCCTGCTTCTGGGTCCAGCCCCATCCTACAAGAACACGATAAAAAACAGGATTTTCATTGGATTGAATCTTTAACAGTAGTAAAGTGATGTGATTTTTTTTAGAGTGATCATGTTTGAAGGCCAAATTACTACAGTTTAATGTTTTGCTTTACTGACCATTTTTATGTTGCTTGTTATCCTGCTTCAAATACAGTGATTTAAGCACATCCAGTCAAATGTTGTCATCATCCCAGCTCTCTTTTATGGGTTACACTTCTATAATGTCATTTTTCTGTCACTGAAACTGAACCAAAACATCAAAAGTATTTGTTCACCAAAGGGAAATAAATAGAACTTTATAAATAGAACTCATGAGCATTTCTACAGCTCTGTTTTTTCAGGTGTTTGAGGAGCAGAACAACCTCCTCCCCCCCAGTGCGATTTCCTTCCCAAAAGCAGCACACTGTTTACATGAGGGAGCAGATGCTTCATGGGGAGTCTCTCCTTTTCCGTCAGACAGCAAAAGACCTGAAATTGTGCAGGATCGACCGCAAAGGTCCAAACTGACAAGCAACAACGCAGCACGAGTCCCCTTGAGATAACCTCCTTCTCTCTGTGAGCGCTCTGTGAGGATCTTGATGTGAAAACTACCCCATCCAGACAAAAGCTATCACATCACCTGTGCTGCCTACTCTTTTTTTTTTTTTTTTTTCATTCAACTTAGAATGAGAATCCCAATGAAAACATGCTCAGGGTATAAAGTCAGTCATTTCAGACTGTGGTGAAAAACAGATTTTTAGGGATGTCTGTGCTAAATGCTTTAAGCAGAACAGCAGCAGAAGCCATTGTTTTCTCTGCAAGGGGGTTCAATTTATTCAATGGTTTGCAGACTGTTGCGCATATTGACATTTAATGTAATTTTATTGCTGATCGTCATATTTATGGTTATATTTAGAATTTGCAGAATTTGCTAATAAAACTGAAAATCAAGAATCTCACATATAGAGTGTAATTTGCTCTTTTAGATCAAACTAGGTTGCCAGATTTGCCGAAATAAACAACATTGGGATTGTTTCTTTTTTCTTATTGCTTGAAAAATCTTACTTTGTTCTAATTTGAACATAATTAGTGACTGCAGCTATATATTTTTGCTTGCCCTCTTTAACTTTTTTCTCTATTTAAAGGAACATTTACAGTAGCATGTCCTGTTGCAGGATCCCCACATCCTCCCTATTTTGCTTTGTTTTTTGCTGTTTTCTGTGTTGAGGACCAAAGGATCCTTGTGACTCTGTAAAGGTGCTGGGAATGCAGAAAATGTTTAAATCTTTATATGTTTCATTTTCTTTAACAATTTAAATGCAGGAATAACAAGGTGACCAATCTTTTTGGTCCTTTGACCAAAGTATATGAATCAACACTTTCTTTACCTTGATACATCTCTATTTCAGCTATGCTATTTGCAAAAATGCAAAGCCCTTACATCAGTCTGGTAGTAAACCACAGCCAGTGAATCCAACCCCTGCTTTTAGAATTACCAGAGTCTGTTTGTGCAAATTGCACACAGCTTTTTACCGAACAAAGCAGACCAAACAGACACAAGGAACAGTGGAAAAGCAACACTAAATGACCTTTTCTCAAATACATATTGAGGCCAAGAATACATCATGGTGGAAGGATTTCAATGTGAGTTACTTTAAATGTTGTCTGACAAAAACAAAACCTTGGGGTCAAAATCCATTAACTGTAAATATCTTTTTGATTCATTTAAGGCCATTTTGATTGTTTAAAAAAAATAAAAATAAAAATATATTTTTATCATGTCAAAAATTGCCAGTTAAGGATACATTGTGTTTTTTAGATGTACATTCATATACTCTGTAACAATAAAAAAGGACTATTGTCACTTGGGTGAATGCACACTATGGGTTTGTTTCTAATTTTTTAAATTGAGGTTCTTTTTTTTTTTGTAGAACCAGGCAACACGGGGCCCGAACCATGACCTATCACTTCTTTATATGACATATAGGGTAAATAAACAAAACTGCAGATATAAGTTTTAAATTCATGTGTTGTCTGTGTGTCTAACTCCATTTATCATGGAGCTGAATTTCAAAATTTGTACATCGCCTGTTTAAACTCTAAGAGCTTTTGCAATTTTCCCCTCCGTGATGAACACATACAAATGTCTTGCATCATCTCTCGCCTCTGCTTTGAAACACTCAAACATGTCCTGCGAAGGTCATGCTTTGCTCTTTCTCGCCACCATCTATTCCTTTATTTCATTTCAGGCATGCAGCGCTTCATTTCATCACTCAGCAACCGACCACACCGTCAGGTCGGAACAATCTCGGGTGTTTTTGTTTTTTGTAACATGTTGTGACAGCAGTCTGGCTGGGTCAGATGCTGTTGCAGATACAAACCCCTCTGCCAGGATGCTGCTTTTCCCAGAGAAAACAGCCACAGAACCTCATGCTGAGATCCCCACCTGGCTTGTCAGCTGGAGGAAGCCAACCATTTTCAATCAGACCAAAACCAGATGGTCCAGAGAGCAACTATCATCTGCTTTCCCAGAGCCCCTCACCCCACTGATAAGACCTCTCTGCCACACTCACAGGCCATGATGGGGCATCTAAAGATAACGTGAGGCTGTAAAAATTCATGCTTTGATCAGCCTCTGGCTGGCACAAGTCATTCCTAAATCAGAAACAGTTGTAAACCTGATTAGTGAGCCAGATCCAGATTTTCCCACTGGATCCCGGGCAGACCGGTCCACTGGGGCATGAGGCCACAATGTAAACCCTCAACGAGGGCACGCTCTGTCAAAGAAAACTGCTGTTGCTGATAACTCACTATTTATAGAGGCTGGGTGGTGCAGAAAAAAAGTGGTATTGGATGAAAAATGCAAAAAGACAAATCTGATCAGCTGATGAAGTGAAACAAATGTGAACAAATCTGGATTTGTGACTCATTATAGCTCAAACTGACAACTTGGCGTTTGATCATCTTGGTTTTTAAAGCACTTTTTTTTTAAGAACAAAGAAATACTCACCAAAAAGCCCAACAAAAAAAAGTTTAAACACTGGCAGTTCATTAGTATCCATCACGCTGGGAGAATCCGGTCGGACTGAGAATGAAACCTCATCAGCAGATCCGGAAAATTCCCCCCTTAAAGCGAGCCATCGCTGACTTTATCCGGACTGAAAGCGGTCCTTCATTTTAACCTAAGACATGGGGTTTTAGCGGCTCATGAGCATAGAGATGGATCCACAGCTCTGCTGCGATCGCGGCTGCTTCTCTGCGCGGAGCCGACAGGAGTCAGAGCTCAGGACCGTCCTGCATCCTTCAGCAGGGAGGCAGGGGATGTGGGAGGGGGGAGTCTCTCCACAACTGTCAAGATGCATCCAACATTTAACTCTTGGGACAAACATGGAGGTCTACCATTTGGAGGGGGGGTCAAAGAGAAAAAAAAGAAGTATTTCTGTAGATTTTTACCACTAAAGACCACATGTGCTAGACTCATCTTTTTTGTTTCAACATTTACTTTCATGTAATCACATTTTAACTAATAGCTTAGATAATTGTCTACCAGATATTTCTTTGAAAATGTCAAATAATAATTCCGAAATGTTCCGGATTTCAAAGATGTAATGAACCAGATTCAAACAAGTTTTTTATGCAACAACCCTGCCACCATGTGGCGATCTTTAGGCTGCACCTCTAAAAAACCGAGTTGCAAAACATGTTCATTTTATCTGCGTTTTAAGGTAAGTGACCTATTAATTAATTAAAAAAAAACATTGTCTCTCTAATTTTTACCAAAAATATAGATTTGGCAGATAAAACATACATATGTCAATTACAAAAATGTGTATTCATTTATAAACCCCTTGACGTCTATTTATGCAAAGATTCATCAAATCACTTTGGTGGTTCCAATAACTTCATGTGAAAGCAATAACATGATTCATGATTTTTTATAACTGGAAAAAAAAATTTGGAATCAAGGAGTTCGTTTGTTTACAATTTTTTTAAACTATATTTTAAACTATTTTGAACGGGAAATTTGAATTCCATGCCAGCATTACATTTCACTTAAGGTCGGGCTTTAAAAAACTGTTTGTTTGTTTTTTAAATTTACCTCAAATATAGACATAGCAAATATCAAGATATTAATAATTAAAATAAAAATTTTATGTATTTGTTTAAAAATATCATTACCATTTTTAACACCATTTGCATCGTAAATAGAAGTCCCCTATAAGTTGCGGGAAGTTAGACCAACAATTTACCTAAGAACATCTTAAAAACTGTTGTTTTTTATATTTACATAAATGATAGATATAAAAAATATAAATATATTTGTTTTTAAATATTTGCACTGTTTATTTGTTTTGCTGGTTTGTTACACGTATTATTTTTATATTACTTTTGCACATTTCCCTTTTAGTTGTAAAATTGGCAGATACAAACTAATTACAAGTAAAAAATAAAATAAAATAAAAGAAGAAAAAAGCACAGTTCAGTTGATCTTTTCTGATGTAATTTGTTCATTTAACACTCCATTTTCCAAAGCCACTGAATCCCTTTTGGGGTGGGGGTTGCTGGAGCCTATCCTAGTTATTGTTGGCCGAAGGTGGGGTACACTCTGGACAGGTCACCAGTCCATTGTGCGGTTATATAAATAGCCGTTTTTACACCCTCACTTTACCATGAAGTGATGTGCTCGATTCTGCTGCATCTAGTCCAAACTCTGGCAGCAATGTTCTAAAAAGCGTTTACCTGAGTCAGGTGTACTCCACCAAAGAGAGACTGCAAGGACAGGGTTGTTTGAAAAAGAATCATGAACTTTCCTGATAACTATGTTTTGAAAAGTCACGTATAAAATGTGTTCAAATGTATATTATGTGGACAAACAATGCAGGTAAGATATGGAATGTATACTTAAACATATCCAGTGAATTTTGAAATAAAATCTCATGCTTAACATCACAGGTATCTCATTTATAAATACATCTATTTTCCAATCAACGTTTCATAAAAAATACAAAACTGTAACAACTTCAGATGATCTGACAGTAATTCTTCATTTATCTAAAAATAAAAACCAAACTTATTATGATTCTTTACCTGTTCAGTTTATTTAAAAATACATTATTCATTTAAAAAAAACACTGCCAAACTTTCTTATTATTTGATGTGCACAAAAACTCATTATTAATAACAAAAATTTGCAAATTTAATTAATTACTCTTAAAGAAAAAAAGAAAAGTGTCACTTAAGCATCCACCTCTATTATTGATCTGCACGCGCCTGATTTTTGAGCGCACAAAATACTTCCGTGGTGATGATGTGGGCCTCGTGACCTGTGAAGGTAGCGGGAAAGGTGGTTCGAAAGGTCAAGAAAGGGGCCGGAACTGGCTGTAATCACCTGCACCACGAGCATCGCAGCTCCGCTTTACCTGCCGTGTCTGTCACAGCACAGGTGCTGCTGCTGACCTTTACTCTAAAAGTGACTTTAAAAAATATAAAAAAAAATCTCACGCTTTTGCTGACACCGGCTCGGCAAATTCCTCCGCACATTTTTAGGATGCCTGGCTGCGCCGGCCTGAAAGCGGAGAGCTTCCTGAACCTGCTGGAATAGGATGTCAACAAATGACGCAGCAGAAGCGGAGCTCAGAGTTGTAGGAGGGGAGACAGCGGCGGTTCAGCGCGGGACAGCACCTCCGAGAAGCACAGCGAGCGCACGGTAGATTTTAACCACTTTAAAGTTCACTTTACTCCACATAGTCATGTTATTATGAGAAAAGTGTGCTTTATTTTTTGATGACGCAGCGCGACTCTATATCCCTCCGCGTTGGTTTAAAACAAAAACGTTCTCCTTCGGGGAGCCACCCCTCCGCGAACCGCGTTCAAAAAATTGCACTTTTATGGTCTAAACCGTTTTTGAAGATAAGAAATCGTGTCGCAGCTAAATAATTCAACCATATATCGATAGATTACGTCACTTTGGCAAATTCGGCTTTGACACTGCACTGCTATTAAAACATTTGATTTGTTTTTGGAGTATTTGCCATATTTTGAGGGGGTTAGATAGAACGCACAGGAGTTAGCTTACTTTGGAGTTACTTTAGCCGGAGCTGTGGTGTGTTGGATTTTAGAATGACGTTCGCTCGTTCGTGTTACTAAAATGTAACTCATCAGTTACCCCCATGAACATGGTGCTGCTGTAACTTCAGTGCAATTGTTTTGGCAGGCAGGTTGACACACGTTCACTCCAGGCTGCAGCTGAGCCATACATGCATACACAACCCCCCCGGCTGTGCCTGCAATGTATGCCAGGCTGGAAGACGGATGCGTCTGCGCATCAGGACAGGTCTCAATCTGTCCTGACCCCTTTTGTAATTGCTTGTCGTCTTTTGTTTGGCAAAAATCCACCAACAAAGTTTTAAAGGAGGAAGTCGTTTTCTGCACTTTACATGTGTTTTTCTGTGTGGAACCCACACCCACACTTGAGGTTCAGGCTGGATCCATTCGGATTATGTAAACTGGCTTGTAAATGGTCGCACACCCACATTGAGGAAGCCAAGAACACAGCAATCCAATGCAAAGCTGCAACCTCTCTCTGAGCCAAAAAAAAAAATTAATCATTAGCTTAAAAACCTTTAGATGAAAGAGCAGGTGACTTTCTCCTGACATGTCAGGCGCAGCACTGAGGTTTGCGTGTCCGCACACCAGACCTATTTTGTTCTTTTTGTCGAGTTTTTGTTTGTTTGATTTTGCTAGAATCTTGTGATCATTATCATTTTTATGTACTTATTTAAAATGTTAGCCAAAAGTATACCAGAGTTGTCTGTTTTTATCTTGATCAAATAGATCAACACTCCCACTTCTGCAAGTGCAAGGTCAAATGATCAAACTGATCAAACAAATTATTGATTGCTGAAAAGTATTCTCAAACAAATAGCTGTCAGAGCTTGGCTATTTAAAATATTGACAGACTTTTACTCAGAAAATGCACTTTTTATAGTTGATTTTTAAAGTCAGATTTAATAATTTTTGAACATAAATTCCACATTTTCTGCATTTTAAATCTGAAATTAGGTAAAAAAAAGTTATTTCCATTTGAAATTGTTTTTTTTTAAAAGGGTAATTCTGCCAATTTTTATCAAATCTTTTTGAATCAGAAATTGAATTGATTAGTGGGCTGTAATCCTTTTACCTTTGATTTTGATTTGAAATGGTTTATTTCAAGCAATCAAATAGGAATAATACACAAAAACAATACAATCATCAGTTATACATTCATTCAATGACGAATCAATCCTATGATAATTAGACATAATAAAAAGACTTAATAAAAATAATACTGTATCAGTAAAATAGACATAACTCTGTTTCAAAAATGTTTTTAGCTAAATTTGAGTATCAAGTATCAAAAGTTAAAATACGTTTTTATCATGATCTTGTGGCATTTTCCTCATGATGGAGGACAAATATAAAGAAAGTTCAGCTTAAATTACATTTACCGGTAAATAAATATCCTATTTGTGATGTAGAAGCTACAACCTTCCTGCTCTGCTCCATTCTGATGCATCCCCTTCTAGACAAATAATTCCATTTACGTCTTAGTTTTTCTCATCTGAGTTGACATTTGGCTCAAAACTGTACGGCTGGATAGCTTTGAAATTGCTCAACGTTTTTGTTGCACCACTAATGTTAGATTGGGGGGAGTTGAGGGGCTGTCAGCTAGCGGGAGAAAGTCTAAACAAAGGGATAATAGAAAGTGTTGGCAGGCTTACACGCCGCCAGCGATCCCGCCCATAACCCAGAGGTGAATTTCAGATGAACTACTGCCGTTCTGCAGAAACTATGTCCTAGGAAACAAGACAGGTAATCGTAATTAAAAGACCACGGTGAACATTTTTGAAAAGGATCAAAAGATGATCCGAGTGAAAATTTGAACTTTACCACTAAGGTTAAGGGTTTTTTTTAAACATTTTCATTTAAAGAAAATCTAGTCTTCTTTTATTGATCGAAAAGCTTTTTGTTTTAAACAGTAAAAGTTTTGGAACGTTTGGGAATCAAAATGTGTGCAAGATTTACAGGGATTTAATGATTTATTTACTTATTTTCATTTTACCACAGGAGTGAAACAAAATTCGTCCCTGACCGGCTGATTACAGTGCATTCAGCTGAAAAGCCAGGAGAAATCAAAACATTTAAAAAATGATCATGGACAGTTTTTTTTATTTACTAAATAATGTTCTATTTCATTGGGTTGTCATGATCAACTGTTAGTTTTTAAATCTTGACAGATGTTTTCATTATTGCTGTCTTTATGGCACACCGCCCTTTTAAAGGCACATCCCTTGCATTGCTGTCACTTGGTCCTTGAATCACCTCATGACAGTTTAGTTTAAAGCATCAGCTTATTGAGTCTTATTGGTTTTGTCTGCTCTTGTTACTGTCATTATAAGGTAAACTCTTGGAGGGTTCCTCTTTAGTGCACATGGATCCCCTCAGGTCTGCCAGCGCTAACATATTACACTGTTGAGATAAGATTTGTTCTGCCGCCTCTGGCTAAGTAAGGTTTTAAAAAACACGCTTATTAGGGTGTGTTTTCTTAGAAGAAAATGAGAGTAAGGCGTTTTCTCCTCCCTTGCGCTTCTCTCTCATGTCTTGTCGTGGCAAGCTTGAAAGGAGAATGTGCTCTAATGAGGTAGATGAGGTGCCCCTGAAGGCAAGGCGGCACGCTGGCAGCTACAGAAGACTGTGCACGTTTTTAGGAAAGAGCAATGCAAGCTAATGAAAATTGCTCACTTCGTGAATGCAGAGGCTAACTCAGGTGGCATATGGACTAACCACAAGCTTCAGTGCACTTCTAAACTGTTTTTTTCTACAGTAAAACGAAAACGATGCCCTGAAATAATCATTAGGAGATGATCGCTTTCATTTCATGTGCTGTTTGTTGAGCAAAGGTTGTTGCTACAGTGACACATCCAGCCCAATTTAGATAAGGACTCATCTTTGTGCTGCCATCGTCACGGGGAAAGGCATTTTGGCACAGCAGTGAGGGTTCAGCAGCAGTAAATGTGCATATGCATGTTTCAGGAACCGTGAGTGGGAGCTGGTTGTAAGAGAAAGTGCTGACTGGTTACATAAGCTCTGCTTATCAGGCCAGCACTGTTGGAAGGATGAGATGAGAGGAGCTGTTGTGTTGTTGAGTCTCAGTTTTGTGCTTAGCAACACCAAAAAAAAAGATTCTGCAGCAGTAAATTAAGATATTGGGAAGTCATTATGTTGCATAAAACATTCTGTGTGAGCTGCTAAAGAATCGTTTGATTGCATATATCCCTTTGACTTCGAACTTTTTAGCAAAAAGAGACATTCACTAACAGCTTGTGTCTTTTTTTTTTGTTTGTTTGTTTGTGTTTGTACAAAAGTGGAAGTGCTAAAATAGAACTTAAACAAGCTGTGCTCTTCAGGACAGCTGCACTTTTCACTTTTAGGTCCAAATGTTCTGTTTTCAGGAAGCGTTTTGTGCCTCAAAGCTGCAATTCACCCCTCAATGGGTGTAAAAGCCTGTAATTATTAACAGTTGACTTCAGATGTAAATCTTATGCTACCATGGCAACATTTGTGGGGGAGTTGTGTGCTCATTGTGTCTAGAGTTTTAGAAAAGTTGGTGTTTTTAAGGCACCGACTGACACGGGTCCAGATCATTTTAGAATGGAAAAATGGATAATAACTAATGATAAAAACTACTTCTTCTGCTTTTATCTGCTGTGCCTCATCACTTTTACAGTAGTTTAAAATACAACATAATGAATATAAAATGACTTGGGGGGGGGGGGGGGGGTCATTTTAAAAGTGTTTACCAGCATTTAGCACACGTACACTAATTATTATTTAAATTGAAACTGTAACCAAAAACATAAGTCTCTATCTATTTTTTAATTTCTCCACCATCACAGTGGATTAGTGAAGCGCCCAGGACTTACCCCGCCTTTACCCTGCGGTAGCTGGCATTGGCTCCAGCATCCTCCCATGACCCTGAGCGGAAACGGAAGATGGAAGAATTGAAACGGCAGTTTTTCTGAAATGACTCAAACATGCCACTTCTCACTCAGTGTCCCTTTATCAAACAGATACATATGCTACATCTCCAGAACTCAGTTGTATTCAGTGATGATAAAAAGCTGAAACATCAGTACATCACAAGCTAAAAGTAAAGCCAGCGCTCCAGCAGGATGGTAATCTCCATGTTGCACTGATTCGTTTTCTGGGAGCTTGGACTGAAAACTGCCCTGCTACCCTGACAACATGAAGGCTCAATAAAATCTATGATTCAAGTAAAAAAAAAAAAACAATCAAGTCATTTATTAAGAACTTAAAATACAGTTAAAAAAAATCCATGTTTGAGTGAAATATTTTGACTTTTTTTTCTTAAGGCAACACCACCGAGAAGTATTTGATGGAAGATTCCTGCATGACCTTCATCAGGGTAACACAAGTCCAGCTGCCATCAGACATGAAGAAACACACAAACGTAAAGCTCACTTACTCAACACACAATTCAAACTCAACATATCTTTTGATATTGGAGTCTGTTTGGCTTCTGACCAGAGCGTGTTTCTCTTCTAATTATGTTGCAGCGCTAATTTCAGAAGCAGATGGGGTTAGAAAAGACGCAGCATCACATCAAGAGCTTTTGGATGTGCATATCCAGAGCTCTGTCGGGCCCAGTTTCACCTCCTGCTTCTCCTTAAGACTGTCCAGATCAAAGTTACAGCTTCAGGAGAATTCAGATCCCAGGTTGGGTCAGCAGACCAGGTAACTTTTCCAAAGTCTGTTCTTTATCTTTGTTATACTGTAAAACCTGGTAACATGTTTCATCCTGTAGCACTTTGCATGACATAGTCATCTTAAATTAATAAGAAAATTAATTAGAGGGGTTTGTTTTTATTTATTTTTTGTTGGTGGGTTTAGGATAGCTATTGGTTGCTATTGCTATTCGTTTGGAGGCAAGAATAAGTCTTGATGGTAAAAGAACCGAAAGTGTCTCTCAGAAGGATATTTAGCAGTTAAAAACAATGTAAAAAATTAAACAACTATCTATAATCTAGAAAAAACATGTAAATAACTTCATTAAAAATATCCCAAGCTAGTCAGCAATCCATATTACTGTTTGGTCTGAGTTTTTTGTTTGTGGAAATATCTCATTTTTGTTATGTGTTTAAATTTCAGGTTTTCATTAGTTTAGTCACATCCCTTCTATATTAAGAGGTGTCCAAGATTAGGCTTGTGACTGACAGAACAGGCTCTGTTAGTTCAGGATAGACTCTCCTTATCTGACGGCACCTAGCCCAGCATCTCCTTATATAGACATCTTAAAATGAGGGCGTGTAGTCTGGTGCAGCGTTTGTACTGCGACTGCATGGGTGACCCATGTTCCAAACTAAAGAAAGAAAAAAAATACTTCAGTAATGCTGGAGTTATTATCCATGGCTGGGTACTTTAGGGCATGTTTACCTCTGAAAATCGGAATGTCAATGATCCCGTTGATCGGCATTGCTGTAAAGCCGTTGGAAGAGGGACTCTTACTTTTTCCCCAAAAAAGTCTTGGATTGTTTTGAGATAATCCATAGTTTGTTTGTTTTTAGTTATTTTGGGAAAAATGTTGGTGAATCCTCAATTTTTAATTTTTGTTTTTAAAGAACTTTCGTTTAGTCATTTCAGTGCCCTTGTTTTATACTTTCACTAGGAAATCAGAAATAAAAATCAGAATTTGGGATAAGTCATTTTACAGGTTTGGAAAAAAATAAACCTTAACCTCACATGTTTACTTACTGATTTAAATTCTTCCCTTTGCTGTTTACAGTTCCACTGTTGCACAAGTGATAGAGACAAACAATGCTATCTCTGAGGTAAATATCCATCTACAATAATGGTCACAATGAGATAGTCTAGCTTATATTATAAAATCAGCAATGAAATTTTAGTAAAACAAAAATTATCTAAATAGGGCAGACAATGATGATGACAAGACATTTCAAACCATTCATCCCTTGGTTTTGTCGTCTCTTTAAAGATGATGGTGACACCTCAAACAACTGTTGCTAACAATTATTTTAACAGTTAGAGGAGACAGGGCGTGTGTGTTTTTCTGCACATGTTCAGTTTTTCAAAATAACCTGTTTGTCAAGACTGCAACCTGTTGAAAAGCCAAAGCATGGGAACTCGGTCATTTGAAAAGCATTAGCTGCTGTCAGAATGCAATTTGGTTTTTCTCATTGCAGATCTTCCTTCCTTACATCTACTTTTTTTTGTAAAAATTAGACATTTCATTGTTTATTTGTTCAGAATTTTCACTGCTAGGACAAAAATTTGTTTGGTTCTTATTGATTTATAAAAACGTCAGTCTGAAAGTAGATCGCAAATATCTGTTGGGTCAGTAAACCATAAACAAGTTCACAGCATACTAGCTAGCACTAGTAATTCAATCGTTGTCTTAACAGGGTAATGGAGTGAGGTCATCACCGCCTCCCAGGTCTGCAGAGCTGACCAGGATCTGTCCCGTAACAAGGAAAACTCCTTTTCCAGTGGAGAGAGCGGCACATATTCCAGATGCCGTTAATCACAATTTGGGGAATGCCACAGACTTCAGTTCTAATGAAGGTCTGCCAAATGGTGACTTTGGATCTCATGGTGGTTCACACACTTCTCCATGTGAATTGCAAGAAATAACTGAGATAACTGAGAAAACTGAGAAAGAACAACATCAGCGAGATTGTATAGTCCTCAATAAGCATCATCTTTGGAAGGTTTCTGACTGTACTGAAGCCATGTTGTCTTCCACTGTGGTAACAGTTCTTGCTCCTCACTGGAGTGGAAGAGTGCGGCGACCCAAAAAATTTGACGGAACTCTGAGTTCAGAAACTGTGGCGAATTCGCAGGACTTGCCATACAGTGAGCATATTTTGAACCGGGGTGGTGAAAGTCCCTTGAATGCTAGATCACATGTGCCAAGAACAGTCCCATCAATGGGAATTAGGAGGAATACAGTAGACTGGTCATCTAAAAGTGATCCATCAAGCTTCAACTTGGGATTTAAAAGGGAAATGAGTCACTCTGTGTCTTTGGATCCTGGTGCAATAAGCTCTTCCAGCACCACTCCATTAACCAGAGTGCCATACTTTCTTGACCCAAATACACCAAGGAGGAATCCCCAAACTGGCCAACAAGAAGCACTTTCATCTGTAAGCTCTAAACTGACAAACAGCAGTTTGCTTCTGTCTTTGAGAAAATCAAATTCCAACGACAGAAGCTCCAACAAAACCTCTGCCTTCCCTGAGGCAAACTTTTCACGTGTAAAAGATTTTCCAAATGATCAAAACCAAAACATGCTGACAAAGCACCATTCTCAAAATTTTCTGAACACAAACGAGCAAGACAGACAGAAGTCCCTTTTTATCCCATCATCTAGTTCTTATTGGGCAAATGAAACTGGACCTGTCCCTTCCCCAAGGTCATTCAGTCAGAAAATGGTACACAAGGCAGAGGATGCTGCATTTACCCAACAACCCAATGCAGTAAATAAGAATCTAACCACTGTTGCACCATTCAATCACTCACTTCAGACAAAAGGACTTTCAGCAATTCAACAAAACTCCACAGTTTTGGAAAAAAAATCGGAATCCTGCTTGGACACTTCCATCTCCCCTTTATCCAGACAGTCCTTGTATGGTCACACTACCATTACAAAAACTCATTCTCTTCCCAGACGACCCACTCTGACATCCACCTCTTGGTGGAAACAAGTTTCTCAAGAAGGAAATTATCTCGCCGTTGGTAAAACAACCAGCATCAAAGAACAGTCAAAAACGGCTGTGGTTCCTCCATTTAATCATAATGACCAACTTGTCTCTTTAAATCTGAATAACAACAAGCAACTGGATAATCATATCTCAAGTAACAACAACCCAACAGAGTTGGTACTCAAAGATGATGTGAACACTGCTATGAAGACATTGTCAACTGACACAAGGAGACAGGACAACCAGGAGTGTGTGTCAGTTGTGAACAAAGAACCACATAAATCTTACAGCCTGCCAGATGTATTGAGCTGTAGAATAAGCAAACCGACTGTGCCACTGATGCCAAAGAACACTAAAGATTTCCCGAAGCTTGAAGTAAGTAATACTTCCTTTAAAGCAAATGTGATTAAAATTCCACCCACATTGATGACCCCCAAGTGGTCTGATAACATGCCAGAAACCAATCCCAGACACAAAACTGGTGATTGTCTGTCCAACACCTCAACTCTACATTCTCCAAACATGGACTCACAAAGGTTTGTGAAGTCTTATGGTTTCCCCACTACTGTTAATAGCCAAGTTGCTACTTCTAAGGCTTCCTCTGGACTTACCTCTCCAAACAGAAAAATATGTTCTTTCCATTTGTACACAGTTCCCTGTCAGACGTCTGCCCAACCCTCTTCACCACAAGCACCAAAAGTTACAAGCAACCCCACTCCTATTGGATTTGAACGAAGTTATGCTTTCATCCCCAAACCTTATTCTTCTAAAAATCCATCCAGCTATACTCCTACATTCAGCTTTCCCTCAAAAATGAATGAGAGCTCTGTATCTGTCAGTTCCACCACATTGTATGGTGTTCCCAAATCTCCTTCTTTCTCTCATGCAGCCACATCACCCACTTCTACCACATCCTCTTTACTGACTCCACCTTTAACCCCAGTCATTCCAAGCCCCAACTCGGAAGTCTCCAGTCCCAAGGGAGAAAGTGTTTCTTGCAAAATCAGAGAACAAGAACCTAAAAAATCAACCACAGAGATGGGGGGTAAAAGAGTGAGACGAGTAACATGGGGGGACCCAGTGGATGTACACTCTTTAGATACTGAAAATATGCTAAATCCAAAGTTACCATCTCACTCAATGTCAAATCAAACCCTTTTTCCATTTGCCCAATCAGGTGATTCAGAAAAAGAATCATCTCCAATCCTCTCTCCCAGCTCTAAAATGTCCAGCATACAGGATAAAGTTGGGGAGAAGTATCGTTCTCTATCATCTGATTGTGCTGACTTGGCAGCCTGTGGCAAATACAGAGGTGGAGAATCTGTGACCTTTGAGCAGGAAAGACGAGATTTAAAGACGCATAGGCAAGAACGGACACTGTCGGCAGAGTCAAGCATAACTCAGAGTCAACCTTCCTCTTCTTCTTCCCAATCTTATGACTTTTCAAATAGTTATAACCTTCGTTACAGTACCACACCTTACTCCACTCTCATGTCTAGCAGGCAGGTACAGGAAGAAATCAAACCCAAACGCAACAGATTCCCACTTTTTTCCCCACCTACTCATTCAAATTTTATCCAACAACATGCATTAGAACATGAGCACTCTACAATAACAAAAATGTGTAAGCGCCCCATGTCACCTGTAAGGCCAAGTCTGCCTCTCTCCTTACCCCCCCAAAACATAACTACCTTGAAAGAAAGCTCAACAAGTAGACTGTCAAATATTGATCATATCAACAACAACCACAGCAAAGACAACACTCAAGACTCAAGACTAGACAGCCAGATACAACTCCTGGACAACAGAGTTCACATCACCTTACATTCAGCACCAGGTGATGAAGCTGACGGCACCTCCTCAACATGTGTAACTGAGACATTGGTTTATAGGGTTAAGCCCAAAGTCGATAAAGATGCAGCTGTCCTAAGAAACGCCACACCTAAACCTTTGAACTACACTCAAAAAACAGGAGTTTATGTGGAGCCCAGATTTAGTAAACAGACCCAGACAGTTCAGTGTAAAGAAGTAGTTGATCAACCAAGTCATTTGTTTTACAGCTCAAAAGCTAGTCAAACTCCTGTTAGTGAATGTAGCCATCAAAAAATGAAGGACAGCACGTTTGGTAAAAGCATTTCTGTGGAAGTCAATAATGAGCAGAGCCCTAGAAAAACCCACTCGGACATGAAAAAAAGTCTCACTTTACCAAACCCTAACTCATCAAATTCAGAGTCAGAGAGGACGAGCAAAAGTTCAAACAAAGTAGATCAGATGTTCAACAAACTAAAGCAAAGATTCAGTTCTAAACGGTCTGATGAGGATTTATCCTTTCCATGGAAATGTAGGCGAGCCTCTCAAACCCTTTCTGTCAGTGGACTAAGTGATGTGAGCACTGTCAGTGACAACAGTACCGACAGTACTAAAACACTTGAGGACCAGGTCCAGCAATCAGAGATGGTACCTAACGGTACAGAGGCCACAAGTGAGAAGCCACAAAATAGATTTGCTTCACTTGTCCCAAGTGATAGAAAATCAGCTGGAGGCCAGTTTGCCATTCAGTCAGAAAAGTCTTCTATTGAAAATGAACATAACTTTGGCACAGAGCAAACTTCTAAACCTAAAATTCATTTGACAATCCAAAATCCAGAAAATAATCAATCTGACTCAGACCTTAGTGCTGGTAAGGCCTCCATAACCCCTGCTGCTTCTCAGTGTGGCAAGTCAACTCCCAGTCCCAGAAGCCCCAGGAGTCCTTTCTCCCCCTTTACAACTCTTACTCCTCTCTCACCATTTTCCCCATCTGATGTAATGGATGACAACGTCTTTTACAGCCCAAAATTGCAACGTCACAGGGAGTCAACCTGTGAACCAGGGGAAGGAATGAGCTTAGGTCCAAGGAGACGGGCTTCTACTGGCCCTCCAAGACATTCAGTCCTGGACTGTAGCCTTTTGACTTCTTCTTATGCAGACCTGAAATATGGGATTGAGCCTGGAAGATCCTTTTCTGTTAGCTCAGTTCTTTCCAATCGTCCCTCAGGGTCTGAAAGGATTTCTACTGGTTCCAGGTTTATGAGTGTGGGAGATCTTTCTCAGTCTGGGTTGTCTTGTGGAACCAGTGGCACAGGCTTGGATCAGGGACCTTCAACACCAGACTGGACTGAACAATTGGGTACAAAGCATTACCGTCAAATGTCAAAGTTTTACAGTGATCCAGACAAAATGCGATCTAGGTCCCTGCCTAGATCTTGGACCCAATGTTTATCAAGCTGTAACATGGCAGCACCTTCTTCTCAACCTGCTACCACCTCGAAACTAGCTCGCCTTCGGGGTCCTAGCATTAACACATGTCATTTTGCATGGGATACAGAGGGTCCCCCTACTCCTCCTCCAACCCCTCCCCTCTCACCAGTCTCCAAATGCATGTCCAAGGCTCCCAACCTTCCTTCTCCTACATTACCTTGCACATCTGGAGTCCTGCAGCAGCCAGATGGCCAACCTTCCAGAGTAAATTTGCCTTCCAAAGGTTACATGGCAAGCCTGGGCTCTTTTCACGAATCCTCTGACAGCAGCTCCGACACCACAACAGATGATGAATATTACTTAGAACCAGATGATGATGGAGAGAAGGAGACGGAGCTGTGAAAGACGGGTTGATTCAAACATCTCTGGAGACTTTATGCTCAAATAAGCGATGACATGGTATGAAAGATGGTATTAATTTTTGTCAGTAATTACCTCTGTCCTTCTATTTTGTCTTAGTTAAGTAAAATATCTAAAAATGAATAACTGGAAATTTTGGTTACTGTTTAATTATGCTCTTATTTTCCTTATAGTCCTACTGTAGTAAAAAGCATGATATAAGCTCAGCCCAAGATTCTGGGTTGGGCAGGCTTATGTATGTACACTGTACTTGTGAATGATTGTATTTGTGCTTTTTTATAATTAACAAATTCGGTTTGGTTGCATGGCACTATGCAAAAGAGGTATTAAGATTGAATTTGTTGCAATATAACAGGGTAAGATTTGATCTAGTCTTCACCGGGTCCTACAGTAGCATAAATGGCACAAGTGTCACCACTTTTAGACTTTGCTAATTTGATGCTAAGATTGCTGGGTGTAAAACTTTTTTTTTTTTTAATCGTTTTAAGGTTGTTGTTTTTAGGTATCTAATATGACTGCATCACAGTTTAGTTCTGGAAATAATGCAGACCTTGTAAATTTTTAAATCGAGGATAAACTTGTGAGAAACATCTGAAGAACATTCAGAACAATGTGGTCAACTGATTTAAGTTTTGATAGACATTTTTTTATTTAGATGCAACCCAATTGATTCAATATCAATTTGTGTCCAATTTTGTTGGATGCATTTGTTGAAAACCAGAACGTGTGCACCTCATACCAGTTAAGCACAGTAGTGGAGTGCTGATTATTTGGGATTGGGATTTTATTTATTTAAAGCTACACAATATAAAAAACATTGGATTAAGTTCTTTTCGGTATTTTTAATTTAAATATTTAGTTTAAAAAAAACAAACGGTCACATCTGTCTGGGAGTTTAACAATAATTGTATGTAGCAGCTCTACATGGTGTAGCCACGCCCTTTTCAAAGTCCAGACCTGACTTGAGGTCAGTCTGCAGCACTTCAGTGAACTTTAATGAAAAAAGTTCACACAGATGGACCTACAGCTTGAACAGAGAAGTGGATCATAGTTCTCCAAAATCATGCAAGAGATAAACACAAATGTAATATTTTCAAGAGGTGTTTTAGATCAAAGAAAAAATTAATACTTTTTTTTTTATGTCTGCTTAATTTTCTATTTTATTTAAAGATTGTTAATGATATTTTTGTTTAATTTAAAGACCTAGTGAGGACAAGATGTTAAGCTCTGATGTTTTTAACTTCAGAAATTAAAGAGGGTGTGCTTTTTTGCCCACATGTGTGTACATATAAATATTAATATATGTGTAGTTATTTTGAAAGTAAAGATTTGTTCAACTCAACCCCCCCCCTACCTTTAGGTTTGTTTTTTTTGCCATTTCAGAATCTGTCTCTAAAAATTGCATATTTTCTAAACTTCTTTTTGGAATATTGTTGTAAAAATTGTACATTGGGATAAAATGAAAACATAATTAAATATTTGCTAAAATATAAAATGCTGGTGCCTCATCTTATCTGTGTAGAGACGATCCCGAATCTTAATATATCTGTTTTATAATAAAAGTGATGTTTCTAATGACTTTCCTTGTGCTTTTTTCTTCTCCATTTTGTATTTAAAATGTCACTTTGAATTACAAACAAAGCTGCTTAAGGCAGCAATTTGATGCAGGTTTTCTGGAGTTACAACTGTATGTTTGCATTACTAGCAACCAGTGACCTGCTATGGAGATGGCAGGATAAACCCTCCTTTTGCCCTCTTGCCCTGCGAGCGTAATCATCAGTGTGTCATGTTTACTGGCAGTAAACTCAGGTTTTTTAACCTTGCGTGAGACTTTCACATGTAGGCAGCACATTCCGCTTTATTTTGTTAAGCTTGACGTTATCAGGGAAGGACACTAGCAGCCTCAAATCACTTTTTCCATTTTAATGCACCAAAGGAAAATGGAGCACTGATAACATGTACAGATGTGGTGCAGCACAGCCCTGTGAACACACATCCTAAAAGGTAGCCATGGTGATTATTGGCATATGAGTCAGTCATTGGGCGGTTGGTATAAAAGCCCGCAGGAAACTTTGTGGAGTTGGCTTTTGTTTCCCAACAGGATAAAGATAAAAAATGTCAATATTTAAACGCTGATACACTGTGTGCTGTTGATTAGGAAGTGGGCTATCAAAAAACCTGCATAAAAAACAGGAAACTGTTGGTTTACTGTTCAAATCAAAGAATCAGAGATACCCACCTTGTTTAAATATTTTCTTTTGAAGTTATAAGGTTGCTGCGGTTTCTTGAATGTTAAGAGGTTCATTTTTTATTAGAGTGGCTTCAAACATCACTGGGGTGTCGTGTGCATGCTCATTGGGTGCAGAATCACTGCAAGACAAAAACTCAAAGTGAAAGCAAAGATGCTGACGAACCAGAAAAAGTACCTGCAACTGATTTAACCACCTAAACAACTTTTTAGATGAAAAAATTATGTGAGGTAGCTGAGTTGGGGTCATATTAGGTTGAAGTCTATAGTTTTTGGATTTGTTTTAGGGGGGGTTGGTTGTCTGTAATTGCTCCCTTTTAGTTATCTTAGCGCAGCTTTTTAAAATTTGACCTTTGACACCAACAACACATTTTTAGCCACACAACCTTTGCTCGCCGTTTTTTTTTTTAGATATTATTTGGATTGTTCACTATAAGCCTTAGAAGTTGTTGAGTTTGGAGATTCCAGACGATCAGCTACTTGTCAAATATTTAACCAATCTGTTTGGCATTAAAAACCATGCATGTTAAAAATCACCAAACAATTTTTATAGTTGGAGTGTGAGAGACTTCTCATGTTTATGTGGAGGGAGCTGCCCTGGGATTTTATGGGGGAATAGATCATTGGTCAAACCATATGCTGTCATTCAGACAAGTGTTTTAAAAGAAATGACTACAAAAATGGTACATTTGCAACTCTGTTCTTTATTTCACTCGTGTTGCACGAAGAAAAAAAGGAACATGGACTACTCTACAGTTGTGCTTATGTTAGCCTTTACTCTTCCTCACGGGATTTCTGTCAAAAAAAGAGAATATTTTAGAGTTTTTATCGATATTTTGTTTGTTTTTTCTAAAAATTGCATCTATAGTTCCCCACCTTGGCTCCAACATCTCTGCTCCGTGCTCTCAGCTTGTTGACCTGAGACTCTGCTATGTCTGCCCTCTCCTCTGCTTCCTCCAGCTCATGCTGCATCTTCCGCAGCTTAGCTAGATTTCCATTCGATTGTTCCTCCTGAAAATAACAGTTAAGCTGCAATTCAAAGTCTGTTAAAACCCCAAATAAAAGCTCAGCACTAAGGAATTTTTCCGCACCGCCTCCTCTGCAGTCCTCTTGTAGGACTTCACTTTCATCTGCAGTTTATCCACCAGGTCCTGCAGGCGGCTCAGGTTCTTCTTATCCTCCTCCACCTGTTGAGAAGTGTCATTGCTCATTAAGGTATAACTTTTTTATCATGTGGTATCTGCTGCAGAGGAGCTGTGGAGTGTACCTGGTAGGTTAACTCTTTGATACGCCTCTCATACTTGCGAATTCCCTTCACAGAGTCGCTGCTTTTCTTTTGCTCCATGTCCACTTCATTTTCCAGCTCCCTCACCTGAAGAAGGTCAAATCTTTTATAGATCAGAGTGGCTCGGGTGTCTGAACTCTAAAGACTGAAGCGTTTACCCTGGTCTCCAGCTTCTGGATCTGCTTTTTGCCACCTTTCATGGCGATTTGCTCAGCTTCGTCCAAGCGGTGCTGCAGATCCTTGATGGTTTGCTCCATGTTTTTCTTCATGCGCTCCAGGTGAGAGCTGGTGTCCTGCTCCTTCTTGAGCTCCTCCGCCATCATGGCCGCGTCGGTGATGGCCTTCTTTGCCTTCTCCTCAGCGTTTCGGCACTCTTGCACAGCCTCCTCCACCTCGTTCTGGAGCTGAGCCACATCGGTCTCCAGCTTCTTCTTCTGGTTCAGAAGGCTGGTATTCTGTGGAGGAACTGTGAAGCATCAGCGGGGAGTGAGGATGCATCTACGGTTGGAGGGGTTGGGATGTACCTGTGAGTGCAGCAGCTGGACTCTTTCGCTGATGTCCAGCAGTTCCTGTTCAGCCAGTTTGCGGCCTCTTTCGGTTTGCTCCACCAGAGACCTCAGCTCATCCAGCTCAGCCTGCAGCAGGTTGTTGCGTCTCTCAACGATGGCGATGTTTTCTTTCAAATCGTCATTTCCTCTGAGAGCGTCATCCAGCTGCAGCTGAGAGTCCTGTAACAGCAACATTTCTCCGTGATACAACTTTCTAGCCCTTCCAGTCACGGTGCATCCTCCGCTCATCACCTTGAGATGGGCGTGGACTCCTTTCAGCTGCTTCTGAGCCTCTGCTGCCTGCCGGTTGGCCTGGCTCAGCTGGATCTCCATCTCATTGAGATCTCCCTCCATCTTCTTCTTCAGTCTGAGAGACTCGTTCCTGCTGCGGGTCTCTGCCTCCAGGGAGCTCTGCAGAGTTTCCACCACTCTCTGGTGGTTGCGCTTGGCCTGATCCATCTCCTCGTCTCTCTCCGCCATCTTCCGCTCAATGTCTGCCTTCACCTGGTTAAACTCCAGCTGAGCTCGAAGGATCTTGGTCTCCTCATGCTCAAGGGAACCCTTTTGATAAAACAGTTTTAAAAATGGACACTTTTCGTAGATACCTTACAAACGCAGCTCAATCCTCGCAAGTATTTTGTACCTCTGCTTCCTCCAGAGCAGTTTGAATTTCGGCCTTTTCCTGCTCCAACTGTTTACGGATCTTCTCCAGCTCGTGGATGCTTTTTCCTCCCGCACCAAGTTGCTCGGTGAGGTCAGAAATTTCCTCTGTTTGAAACAAGCTCATTGATTTTCCTGTCTCACAAACCTCTTTTATAGAACTTTAATCAGTGAAAAAGTCCTGTGAGTGTTATCTGCTCACCCTGGAGGTTCTTGTTTTCTCGCTTCATGGTTTCCAGATGATCCAGAGACTCCTCGTAGGAGTTTTTCAGTTTAAAAAGTTCCGTGCTGAGGGATCGAGCCTCTTTCTGGGCAGCCTCCAGTTCAGACTGGGACTCTTCAAACTTCTGCTTCCACTCAGCAAGGACCTGGTCAAGCATCCGTTTATAATATCAGATTTATTTCATTTAAGACTCTCAAGCAAACTCAAAAGGTTAATTTTCTGTACTCTGTAGAATGACCTTATCAAAGTTCCTTTGTTTTTTGTCCAGGGCTGCAGCAGCAGCATTAGACCTCTCCACATCCCCCATCAGATCCTCAATCTCCCCCTGAAGCCTGTGTTTGGTTTTCTCCAGGGAGGAGCATTTGGCATTTGCAGCTTCAACCGCTTCCTCAGCATCCTGTAAGCGCTGAGCTAATTTCTTTCTAACGGCAAAATCATACAAAAGAAACCGTAAATTGCTTCTCCATGCATCAAGTGGCGAATTGAAATAAAATTGCATTTTATTCTCTGTAATTATAAGAATTTCTCATTCCAGCAAAGCCTTACTTTGCTTCTTCCAGCTCCTCAGTCCTCTGGATGGCATCTGTTTCATACTTGGTCCTCCACTGAGCCACCTCCGAGTTGGCCTTGGACATGCTGCGCTGGAGCTCGGCTTTGGCCTCCTGCTCCTCCTCAAACTGCTCCCTCAGCAAATCACAGTCATGGCGAGAAGACTGCACTGCATGAGCTAGTGCATTCTTGGCCTTAAAGTACAATAGATTTATTTGATTTTCTTCTTGAGTACACTGACATTTCCTCTTTAAAAAATCAAAAATTGAAATGAAACATACCTTCACTTCTTCCTCTAGCTGTCTCTTGAGATCTTCAACCTGCTGGGTGGAGGATAGCTTTCCTCTGGTCAACTGGGACACCAATGAGTCCTTTTCCTCCATCAGCCTGAGAAGCTCACCTGTAAGAAACCTTTATAGTTTCCAAGTGGCAATTTATCTCCAAGCTCCTAGAAACCTATTTCCAAACTGCATAGTGTTGTGGAGGTGATCAGGGATTCCATAATATTTTATGCTTTTTTTAAAATGCATTTGATTCCTTATATTTGTGTGAAACCTGTATGCATCACCAGATAAGAAGTGCTGGGGTCATGTTTTCTTTTCTATGCTGAGTTGTTTATGGCAGAAGAGACACCTTTGGATTGCAGACTAGACTTGCAGGCGTGGTCGTCCTTGACTGGCACAGTCATATCTCTTTGCTTGACACAGAATGTATCTAATGACGTATGTTACATGTTTACGTGTTGCTCTGTTGGATAATAAACAAAAAGCTGCTGCTTTGGGAGCTGAGAGAGAGCAGATGACAGCGGAGCTTCCGCCTGGTGCTGGCTAAACTACTAGATGAAATAATACAATGTTACCATTTTCAGTTTGAAGCTTTGCCTTTTGCATGGTGAAGTCATTGATTGCTCGCTGGGCCTCATCAGACTTAGACCGATATTCAGAAACTTGGTCCTCCAGAGTGCGACACATTTTCTCTAAGTTGGTCTGAAGGAAATGATTTAAAGTTACAGCTTCGAACAAAAAATATTGACAGTTCTTAGTATTTTCCCCATATTTCTTAATAATTGGAGAAATATACTTCAGAAATTCTAATAACAGATTTAAACAAAGTAGTACAAATTATTAAAAGTGGATGAAATGTACAATAAAAATGCAAAAGGATGGGATATCTGTGTGGAAGAAGGCAGATGAGTATGTATGCAGTGATGCTAAATGCTCATGTTTAAACTATTTAGGGTATTTATGATGGAAATGTCAGGCTACTTTTATAGTTCATGTTGAGAATAATGCACTTTCATGCCAAAAGAAATATATTAAGCTAGAATGTTAATAACAGAAATCTTCGTAATTCTATTAGACGTCTTAACCCATTGAGGCCTTAATTTAGTTCCAGCTATAATAAAAAATATCAATTATGTTTTTGGTTTCAAGTAGATGCTAAATTAAGGTTATTTTGGAGGCAGAGTGGTTTGGCTAACAATGCTTAAAAACATGTTACAAAAATGTGGATATTAGAAACACCGTCCATTTATGGTAAAATGATAAAGTTTATGGATGATAAATATCAGGGTTGTCAATGTTTATGATAAAATTGTAAGTTAGAAGCTAAGAACCATTGGGGTTAAAGGCTAGAACCAAACTTTTCTGTTTTTTGTTAAGAAAATCTGTAATTTTGTTGTTAATGTTAAGCTGATATGCAGCAAAACGGTGAAAGACGTCAAATGAAACGGTAAATCTATGGTAATTACATAACATTTTTAAGCCACTTGGTGTAAAACTGAAATTCTAGCATATTTATAAAATTATATTCAGACATTTCTTTACACAGAAGTCTATGAAAATAAGGGCTCAAACTGGTAAACATAATTTGGGGAAATGACATTTTTATAGCTTGGGTTTTATATGGAAGTTGCAAGCATTTATTGCTCTTTTAACCATGAATCTCACGATAAATCCCCAACCACGCAGGCAAACCAAAAACCACTCTGTCAGATTTGTTGACACATTTGTAAGGATGGGCTTACTTTGGCTTTAGCGATGTGCTCCATGTTGGAAACCACATCGTCCAGCTCCAGTTTGAGCTCACTCTTCTCCTTCTCAAGTTTCTGTTTAACCCTCTGCAGGTTGTCGATCTGCTCGCCCAGGTCAGCATTGCTGTCTGCGTTCTTCTTTCTCAGAGACGCAGCCGTGGCTTCATACTGCAGAGTTGCCTCTTCGAGGTCCCTCCGCATCTTCTGGAACTCGGCCTCCCTTTTCTTGTTCATCTCAATCTGGGCGGCAGTGGCTCCTCCAGCCTCTTCCAGTCTCTCGCTGATCTCCTCCAGCTCCCTGCTCAGGTCAGCCCTTTGCTTCTCCACTTTGGCCCGAGCAGCTCGTTCTGCCTCCAGCTCTTCTTCCAGCTCCTCAATGCGGGCCTTGGAGTTTGCAAAATTACTATATATTATACAAATATTGTTACAAAATAAAGCGAGTGCAAATCTATTCTTACCTGTAACTCTTTGAGTTTCTTCTGGAGTTGAGCAGCCATTGCCTGTTCATCCTCAATTTTACTGAGCTGTTGACTTAGCTCAAATTCTTTCCTGCATTCAAAGACAAAAAGATTCAAGTAAAAAACATTTCCAGTGTGAAGTTTTCCTTCTACTTTTTTATGTTTGAGAAAGATGAAGAAAATGTTACTTTTTGAGTTTCTCCTCCAGCTGCTGCTTGTCGTTCTCCAGATCCATGACACTTTCTTGGGTAAGTTTCAAGTCCCCCTCCAGTTTTCTCTTGGCTCTTTCCAGATCCATTCTAACTTTTTTCTCCTGCTCCAACGATCCTTCAAGCTGAACAACAACATTTACTCTGTCTACTCCTTATACATCTTGACCTTTTACACACTGAACCTTAATGAAACTCACATCATCAACTTGCTGTTCCAGCTTGGCTTTGGCCTTGGTGAGAGAGTTGACTTTGTCCTCCTCACTCTGAAGGTCATCCAGCGTCTGCTGGTGGGCCTCCTGAAGAGCTTTCTTCTCTTTGGTCAGCTTGGCAATGATTTCATCCAAAGCTGTCATCTCTTCAGTCAGGTTTTTAACCTATACCAGTACATACACCAACCACCATTCATTTCTGAATCTGGTGTCTCCAGAGAGAAGCAAATTCAAACATTATGTTTCATACCTTATTCTCAGTGGCGTGTTTTTCCTTTTCCACTTTAGCCAGAGTGAGCTCCAGATCATCAATGTCCTTCTTGAGCTCTGAGCACTCATCCTCCAACTTCCTCTTCTTTGCAGTCAACTCTGCATTCATCTCTTCTTCATCTTCCACTCTCTCTGTCAGCTCTTTGACTTTGGCCTCCAGCTGGATCTTGCTTTTAATGAGACCTTCACAACGTTCCTCAGCATCAGTAAGACTGTCTTGCTCCTGGAAAGGGGAAGTCAAACCTGTTTTAGGTCTCAACAGCTTGTATGTGTTGCATGGTGAGATGTGTAATTGCTCTTACAGACTGGACTTGGATCTGTAAGTCATTCTTCTCTTGGAGAAGGGTAACCATTTTTTCCTCCAGCTCTTTCTTGCGGGCTTCAGATTTGGCAAATGCATCTTTGAGCTTTGTAAACTCCTCTTTCATGTTTGCCATCTCTTTTTCAGTCTCAGCTGACTTCAGCAGAGGCTTAATCTTGAAGTACATCTTCATCCAGGGCCAATTTTTGACTCCCATGAAGGCACGAATGTTCCACTGGATCACGAGTAAGGAATCCCTTTGGATGACACCAGGGACTTTGAGTCATGTTTTTAGTAAAAAATGTTCATGTTTATTGGGAAAATTTAACACCTACCTTCTCTCAACAATTTTCTGAAACTCAATCCTAGCAAGAAGGCCTCTGGATCTTGCTTGAATTCCAGTGATGATGAGAGCGAGACGATCGTCTCTCATCTCCTCAAGGAGACCAAGTAGGCCAGCTTTGAAGAACACCTGATATTGTAAAGGGTTAATCGTAATATCTTAAAAACACGGACACATAAAGGCACTTCAACCTGGAACTGAACTAACCTTTGTGTGTCCAAGCCTGTACTGCTCATGATCAATGTCCAAAGAGCCGAGAAGTTTCTCTGATGCTTTTTTGTTGTCCATGAACTGACCTTCAGGGATGGAGCTGGGGTTCAAGATGCGGTATCTAAAATGACACGAGACCAACATCTTTACAGCCAGTTCAAGGACAGTGCAAAGTGAGCTAAAGCATTGTAATGTATTGTCTTGCCTTTGCTTGAAGTCCCCATACTGGATCCTGTTGGGGAATCCCTTCCTGCAGATCCTGATGCCTTCCAGCACGCCGTTACAGCGGAGCTGGTGCATGACCAGAGGATTCTCCATCGCCCCAGGAGTCTTGGTCTCATTGGGGATGATGCACCGCACAAAATGAGGATGAGTAGATCTCAGATTTGTCATTAGTTTATTGAGATTTTCCTGTGAACATATTCGAAAATAAGTCAAATATTCAACCTATGTACCAAGACTTATAGATGGTTTACCCTGTGCAGAGCAGACACAGTCTGAAAGGAAGAGCCTTTCTTCTTTCCTCCTTTTCCTTTTCCCCCTGCATCCTGGGCTGTGAGGGAGAATTTAATATTCAGATTTTGCTTCTTGTTCATCAGCTGGAAGATAATCATTTGGATCTGAAGGTTTAAAGATTCTTTACCTGTGTCAGCTCCCGCATAGCCAACAAAAAGCATGGACAGCAGCTTCAGATTTGACTTCTGATAGAGTCCAACCACTGTCTCATTCAGAGGATCTTTGTTCTTCTCAAGCCAGTTAGAGATGTTGTAATCAACAGTACCAGCATAGTGGACCAGGGAGAAATGAGCTTCTGCTTTCCCTTTGACAGCCCTGGGTTTTTGGAAGTTGGGACTTTTCCCCAGATGGTTGTCATAAAGTTTGGCTTTGAACGTCGCATCACTGGCTTTTGGGAACATGCACTCCTCCTCAAGGATGGACATGATACCCATGGGCTGAAGGAACAGGTGATACATACAGTTGAAATGAGGAATCAGTTAAATCATATTTTCACCAATCAATGGCTTTTGAAATATTTATCCCATTTATTGACATTTAAAAGCAGTTGTAGGACAGTTTACTGCAAATATGAGGATCTAGTTTTTCAAAAGCCAAGAATCTCAAAGTCTGGAAGACACCAACCTTTTCAATAAGTTCAATGCAGGCGGCCAAGTCCATGCCAAAGTCAATGAACTCCCACACGATACCCTCTTTCTTGTACTCCTCTTGTTCCAACACAAACATGTGGTGGTTGAAGAACTGCTGGAGCTTCTCATTAGTGTAGTTGATGCACAGCTGCTCAAAGGTGTTTAACTAGAAACCAAAAGGAAAGAGGATTGGATGTAGAGTCTCAATGAGAAACTGATGTCCAGCAAACATGAACATACTTCAAATATCTCAAATCCAGCAATGTCCAACACGCCAATGAAGTGCTGACGCGGCTGTTTGGTATCCAGCGACTGGTTGATTCTCACCACCATCCACAAGAACATCTTCTCATACACTGACTTGGCCAGAGCGCCAATAGAGTAGTACACCTAAAAACAGAGGACGCAAACTCATTCACAGTAGAGAGGTTGTATTTTTACCTCACAAACCCTACATTCTGCGTGTTTTGCATTGACTGTATATGAGACCTGGACTGAGTGAGTGTGCCGTCACCCATAGAAAATGGTTTGTTTCCAGTTCCAACGAAATGAAGTCAATTCTGTCACCGTTTTTCCATAATACAGATGACACCACATTGAAACCAGAATCTTCAGTAAGCAGTGATTGGTTCAAGTCGATATAAGTCAACCACTATGACAACCACTCTTACCAATCAGTAGTGAGCTTAATAGAAAGCCACACCCCTCACACTTAAAGTGGGATCAGAATGATCTATCAATTAAACTCTTTGAACATTTCATCTGAGCTCCCATACTTTTATTTAGGAATCTGATTGGCTTGGCTTTATAACTAAAATAATTTGCACTACAGGATAATTATTATGAAAAAAAATTAGGTTTAGAAGAGCAAGAAGGGTTCTTCTGATAAATAATGACAGAGTAATAGCTGTTTATTTCTCGTAGAAGTATAAAGGTTCTCAACATATTTTATTTACTCTTTGTTTAAAACGAAGTCTATGGGATTTTGTCTTGTTGGAACCAGTAGGTACTTCCTGTTTAGAACAAAAGGCCCCCCAGTCACAAAATCGAGTTCTCATTCCCAGTCAATTGCTTTTTTGTCAGTTTACCTGTTGTACACTTTGACCTTTAGTGACCCATTCATTGCCTACTTTCACTCTTGGGATGGCACAGGCCCTTAATGATGTCAGCCGAGTTCAGACCCATGAGATATGCCGCTTTGTCGACATCTGTTGTCAAATATTGTCTCATTTAGGAATTTTTATACAATATCTTGTTGACAGACAAAAACAAGGAAATCTGATGAGCTTTTACCCTCTGTGCCATCAGGCTCTGCTTGCTCCTCCCTCTGCTTCTGTTTAAACTTCAGGTTTCCATAATGCATGATGGCCCCAGTTAGCTTATAGATGCCATTCTTCTCCTCTTGGGTGAAGCCCAGAACATCAAAAGCTTCCTAAAGTAACAGAATCTGAAGTTAATAGTGAATCTGCATGTGTGGTCTTCCTCTCCTTCAACCAACTTTTCTCACATCAGTAGCCATAAGCTCTTCTGAGTCACTGATAGATGCAACCGTTGTCTCTCCTTGGGAAATGTAGGCATAGTCGTATGGGTTGTTTGTGATCAACAGCATTTCTGTTAAAGATAAAGTTGGTGGTTTTGTGTTGCGTCAGCATCTTTGTTGCACTTTGACAATGGTCTAACTTTCTCTCACCAAGAAGTTCAGGCTTCTGCTGGGACAGAATCTGGTAGAAGATGTGATAGTCCCTCTCAGCCTTCAGCTGATAGGTGACACGAGATTTTTCCAGCAGATCTAAAAATTGAAAAATCAAAGAATCGGTTAAGTTCTCAAACTATTAATGTGTCTAGGATAGAAAAAATAAAACTGATGGTGAGTTGGTGCAGCGCTCTACTCACATGTCTCAATGTCAGCAGAGGACAACTTTCCACTTACGCCAAAGTGGATTCGGATGAATTTACCCTGTAAACACAATTTATTTGAACATGAACGATTTTGTCCAATTTTCATGTTTTAAAACTCAAAAATTTTAAATATATTTTTGGCTGTTTTTCCAGTTCTTTGAACGACTTCACCAAAATACTTTATTGTAATATAGTAATAATTTGCCCCATTGGAGGGGGTTATTCTTATTTTTTATTTGAACAATCTTAATTTTTTTCAAAGTATTTCTATCAGAACCAGTTTTGCTTTCTTACTCAGCACCACGACACCACCTCAGGTTATAATTGACTCATTATGAATAAAGCAAATTTGCTTAAATAATTCTGTCTTCTGAATAAAAATGATGAGGAAACTCACGAATCTGGAGGAGTTGTCATTTCTGATGGTTTTGGCGTTTCCAAAAGCCTCCAGAGCAGGGTTGGCTTGGATGATTTGGTCTTCCAGAGTACCCTGCACACATCAGTTGTGTTCCCTTTTATCGTCTAAAGTGGTTTTGAATATACTGCAGGATTAAATCAAATGCACTTACCTTTTTCTCCTGACTGGGATCCTTCTTGCCAGAAGCAGCTGCAATGCTGGCAAAGTACTGGATGACTCTCTTGGTGTTCACAGTCTTTCCTGCACCAGATTCTCCACTGAGAAAGGGAAGACGTATGGCATGAACACATTGGAGATCAAAAATGGTTCTTAACAGGATAGAGATGGACTCACGTGATGAGGATTGACTGGTTCTCCCTGTCTGTAAAGTTGAAGGCAAAGATTGGTGTTAGCTTTTATGCTTTGGTTGCACCACAAACTGCTGCATCCCAGCTGAACCCACCTGACAGCATATACTGGTAAGCATTGTCAGAGATGGAGAAGATGTGAGGAGGAGCTTCACTCCTCTTCTTCCCTCTGTAAGCAGCGACTACCAACTTGTCGTACACTGGCAGCCACTTGTAGGGGTTGACAGTGACACAGAACAGCCCTGAGTAGGTCTGCAGATGGAAACACACAGGCTGGCTTTATTTGAACCAGAGTGAAGAGGCGTCATTAAATGAAAGGGTCCGCACTCACGTAGATCATCCATGTTGCATAACGCTCTTTGAGGTTAAACAGCACAGCAGGCTCATGGAGGAACGTGAACATCGCCATGTCTTCGATTTTATCAAACTTTGGCGGGTTTTGGGGGTGGACATCAACCTCCTTAACAGTGACAGTCTGGGAAGATTTACCGCCATGGTTACCTTTCTAGATACCTCTGATCTGAAACCACAAGTGCTCAAACTTACTTTTCCCTCCGCAGTGTCGACGGTGACTTTGTCACCATCTCTGCTGGTGATGGTGGCTTTGACGTACTCCACCTCCGGGTCGGGTACAAAGCAAGCCCTCTTCATGTCAAAGGGGCGTGTCTGAGCCTCCAGGCGCTCCATCTCTGATTTCCTCAGGAAGGGGGCTGCAGACCCAAACTCCGCCATGAGGGCTTCCCCTGCCATCCTGAAAGCTGTGGAGCAAAATGTTGCAATTAAATGAGATATATGTTTACTAAAATGACTTTTAGGCATATTAACTTGTACTTTCAAAGGCCTTTCGATTATGAAGAATAATTATAAATTGAATATTCTAAAGTTCAAAATCATTGAAAGATATGTTTATTATCTGTAGTCACTTTACATTGACCTTTTAGTACTTTCCCTAGAGATGGTATTCATAAAATGCATTAAAATCTGAAGCCTTTTTGGGCTTTCAAACAATAAAAAAAAAACCAATAATAATACAAATAATGATAGTAATAATAATAATAATATGAATACCATGAGCATAATAGAGCAGGTAATTAGATTTATATGCAACTGGGTTTAGCTTTAGTTTTGAATATAAAAGTTTTTTTTTTAATGTTTGGGGGGGTGAGGTATCATACAACTTTTTACCTGGTTTTCTTTCCTCTCCTCTATGACAGATTCTCTTCAGTAGGTCTCTGTGAGGACAAAAGACAGACAGCTTTTCTATGTTTATATGTGATGTGATTTGAAGTCATGTTTGGATGCTTACCTGTAGATGCTGCTGTCTCGTCCTTGCCGCACTCTTTAGAACTCCCCTTTTTATACATCCCGGAGGCAGAGCTCGGCACATGCAGCTGCCCTACATGGACAGAGCCAAAACACAAAGAAGGTGACATCTGTGTTTGGAAACAGAGGTGTCAACAAGTATAACTATCCTGCAGTTAGACTGTTTTTTGATGTAGAAGCCTATTATTAGCTGATTGGGCATCAGAGTCGACTTTAGTAACATAACTCTTACAGAAAAATGTTTCCATTAGGTCAATATTAAGAATTGTTGGTAGACTATTGGTATATGATGGGATCTATTAAAATATAAGCTTATAAACACCAACAATGTGTTGTTTTTTTTGCCATTTTTGTCCTTTAATTAGTTAGTATTGTGCATATTGTGATAAAAGTACCTACTACAATGGCTGTTATTAAATGTATTTTCTTAATTTCTGAGTTTAAAGAACTTTTGAGACTCTCCTTGCGTAACTTCTGCCAGCCATTGTTCTTTTCCATTGTTCTGGATGACAAAGATAACCTTGTGAATTTCTGACCTGGATTTCTCTCTCCGCCTCGTTCCTTGCGTCCCGGCAGACCTCAGCTGACCGCCCTTCATCTGCAACAAAAGATCAAGTGCGACAGCTGCCTCCTTTCAGAGGCTTCAGCGCCCTGTCTGTAAATAAACAGGTTTAGTGCATACCTAGCAGTTGTCACCCTTCCCCAGTTTAATTTTTTTACCAACAGCAGGGTCACCGCTTGTAACAAGTGTCGCATTAACAAGAGGAGATCCATAAGCCTTATTTTTATTGGGTGCACAACCTGAAGACCTACTCAAGAAGCACACAAGGCCCTGCTGAGATTAACAGCCTAACACTTTCAGGTTGGCCCTAGCTTCCCGATGGGGGGGCTGTCTGCACCCTGTATGCCGCTCCTCAGCACATCAAGTCGGTGCCAGAGGCTCTCATTCCCAGCTGTCTTCTGCCCGTCCGCGTCATGTCATGTTGAGGCTTCTTGTTTAGACCACAAATCTTTGGGAGTTCAACCTGATCTGAACCAAAACAACAACAGTGCAACAAGTGGCGTGTTGTAGATAAATACCCCCAATTAGTGTTGAAATAATAAAAATAGAGATATCAACTATTTCATGATATGTTCGTAAAGTCAGACTGAACCTTTTAAAATCTTTTGAGGCCAAGTATCTCTCTGTGAGTAATAAATACAGTTTGAAAATCGAGTTTCCTGGTTTTTTTTTCAGATTTTGCATCAATAAATAACTTTGTCTCATTTTATCATGTCTGAACTCCTGATTATAACAGGAAGTCTCTGAATGCAGTAGGCCAAGCAGGACACTAGGAGGCCGTACTACAGCAGCAGCATTGGTTGTCACATTGTGAAAATTGTAATATTCTAAATTATAACCACCATAACCGTTTGGATTTGTCAGAGTGTGTGACTACCTCTGAAAGATGCCAACTATTTTTTGTTTCCACAAATGTTTAATACCAGACAACAGTGGATGCAGTTTATTTTTCTTAGATAAGATGTGTCTGTACAAACATCTGTGTGTTTCCTCACTAAGAAAAGCTTGGTGTGTGAGGACTGAGTGCTTTGGTTTGGATTTTGGTCATGTTGCTTGTTCTGTCAGTTACAGCAGGTTTAGATTGCCAATCATCCATAGCTGTCGGGATTTATGTTAATGATCCTCAGTGTATTTATCTTTCTAGTTTTCAGTTCTTCCTTCTCAGCTCATTTGCTTTCTCTCTTTTGTTGCTCCCTTGGTTTTGTCGAAGTCGTTTGGTTTTGTTTAAGTTTATTTATTTAATGTTTAAGTTTCTGAAACTCCGGTCTGGTCCTTCATACTGGGTCCTACTGCACCAGTTCAGCGTGAGCAAGTTTTGTGTGACTTCTTGAATGAATAGTTTCAGGAAAACATGGGTAACATAAAAAAGGTATTATAGCATGAAACTGCCTCTTCTCTTAATTTTCACTCAGCGGGATTTGTCCAGGTGCAAATTTCCCAAAATTCTCTTTCAGCATTTTTTTCCACACTTGTTTTGCTGTGGTCAATTGTGATTTTTGGTAAATAAGCAACCAGTATTCTGGTTGTATTTATTGTTTCGGTCTCAGAGAGTGTCTAGATGAAGTATCCAGTCTGGGAGATACACATTAGAGCTAAGAGGAATTCTGTAAGTCTGTTAATTTGCTGGGTTTACTCTGTCTTGCAATAGCTATTATGATAAGCTGTTAGCTTTGCTTCAGAAGTCATCTGAACTATCTGGTTTTTGACACCATGTGCATAGCTTTTAACAGAACTCTGAGAATGGCCTTGAACTCTGTTCTTGTAAACTTGTTTTGCACAGTGATTAAACTGTAAAAACCTGGCATGCACTAACAGAACTTGTCATTTTTAAGTCAAAAGTATCATTTTCTGTTGCAGTAGTTTCACCTGGAACTTCAGACCCCTCATTATCTCCAGACTTTCTGAGTGATCCGACTCAAAGTTCTCTTGCACATGTGTGTCTGTGCATTAAGAAGCAGCCACATCCTCCTCTGTACAGTAAAATGCATCGTGAAAGCTGCTCAGAAAGCCTTTTTTTGTCAGAGAGTTCATATTGAAGATGCAAAGCAAAGATAGTCTTACACTGCTGTGTGCAGTCATCTCTGAGCACTGTGTGAATCAAAATGTAAATTATTACTAATAGAAACAGCACCAATAATCAAGACAATGGTGATTAGGTAATTTTGCTCTGCTTGATATTGGGCATTAAAAGTCAAAGGTTTTGATGGTGAAAAAATTTTTGTAGCTCTCTAAAATCCCCACCTTCAGTCCGGAGTCATCCCTGCAGCAGGATATCCACACTTTAAATGATCATCGGAAAATTTAAAAGCACTGAAGTTTCTTAAATACTAACAGTTCCCCTGAAGTTAAATTTAACTCGATTGTTTTCTGGAACTCTGCATCTCACTACAGATCTCTAGACTTTGTCTCCATGACAACACAGACGGAGACTGACTGGTACAAAAATATACTCAATGTGACTGAGATTCAACTCTAAGACAAAATCTTAATGTTATTGTCATAAATACCACTGGAAGTCTTCAATGCGTCAAATACATAAATGCTTGTGTTAGTAGTTCTTATCCCGTTGCTGATTGCATGAAAAATAAAAGGCAGTGACCTTTAACGGAAGACACCACAGAAAAATGTGTTTATGAATCACTTTGTACCGCTTTCATTCAAATCAGCAGACATTTTTAAAGAAAATATTTTTAAACATAAGTGTATTGCATTCAACACGCTGTTTTAATTTATGTTTTTAAACACAAAAAAAAATTCTGAATGAAGATTTTTAATTGAAAGCAATATGCTTCAATACAAACGCACTTATAACAGTCTTTAAAATGTTTACTTTAGCATAAATATTGAACCCCTAAATGGCAGTCGCATCTTTACAAAAAGATCAATGTCATTTTTTATACGTGTTGCAAAAAACATTAAAAGAATGGTTTTAAAAAAATAATATATTGAAAAAATACTTTTTTGTGATGATATATTAAAAAAAAACATTCTATTGGTCCAGTAAGGTGCTTTTGAATTTTCTACAATACTTGATGTCCTATGAGCATACATTTTCACAGACTTTTGATGAAACTTCACATTGTGGCATCAGATGGATGTAATCTCCAGACCAGCTGTTCTACACTGTTCTTCTTCAGTTCTGGGTGTTTGCCCAGATTCCTGAGCATGCCATGAAAACGGAGGACTGGAGGCTTTTACGACACGATCTTGTGTTCTTAAGCTCTGAGCCGAGCCACGTGACTTCAACAATGCCACTTTAAATGTCACTGACGGCAAAGGTCAAGTCAAACTATATTTATTTCCACCACTCCCACATATTCACATTGACTTTCTCTCTTATTTATGCCTTTATTTATGGGGATCCAGTTGAAATTGAATAAACCACACTTTACTGAGAGTCAGACCTTAATTTACAGTCTTGTTTTCATGGTAAATCTTCCTAAGCACATCCATGTCTCTAGGGTACGACCATGTCTGCAGCTGTTGCGAGGTCACCGCGGTATATTCTGCCTCACACTGTAACTTCACACTGCACATCTTGTTGCCCCGGCATTGTTGCCCTTCCATTTACCCTTGAGGACAAAGATAAACCTGTGAAATTCTTTTTGGATTCCTTCTGCTGGGCTTAGGTGGACAAAGGCTTCGTGCTGCGTCACTTGTCCTGCAAACAGTGGGCCTTTAGACTGATTTGTGTCTTTGGTTTAAACAAACCTGGAATCATTTTATTGCCATAAAAATGATTTTTTTTTTTTGCAGTCTGCACATTTAATCCTAGATAGGAACAAGAGCTGGCATAAAGGCTCTAGATCAAAATTCAATGCCACTTATTCAGTATACAGCGGATCTGCCTCAGAGTTATGACGCGCTGTGAAAACAATTTACAAGTCCCAGAATTGAAGTAGGGAGCTAGCCTAAAAGTTCAGAGCTAAGTTGGTAAGTGTAGCGTTGCATTAGTCGCATAAAACAGTGTTTTTCAACCGGTGGGAGATGGTCAGGTGTGCCGTGGGAAATTACCCTCCTTAACTGATCCAAAAACATTTCCCATCTCCAGGATTTCAGCTCTGTGTTCATCCAAACAGGCCCTGATAAAACACTGAGTAGATTAGGAATATGAAAGATCATAAAATACTTTTTTCTTTGTGTTTTTTTGATTATATTAAAGACACTTTGATAAGAATGACGGTACCGCGATTTAGCTGCAGCTTCAGCTCTGTATTTAGGAAAAGTCCCTGCCCCTTTAACTGTCTCCACCAATCATTCTTGGAGGCTTAATCACACATCATCAGTCTGACCAATCAGAAGTGGTTAAGGTCTTCACTTCCTTGTTCTGATTCTGCTCATAAAGTCTCTCGGTTCCAACAAAAATACCAGCTAAAGCTCGTCTTTAGCAGTGTAGCTTTCCACTGAATCCGGTGTCAGACCGTGGAACAAGTGAACAAAACAATGAAGCTCAGAGAAGAGAGTCTGTTTGCGTTTGGTGGCTGTTTGCACTACGTCTCCCATGATGCATTGGGTTAAAATGACAGCGTCTCGGCACACAATGTCACTCCTCTTAAACGTCTTGAAACAACAACAAGTCTCTACAATTCCACAAAGCCCCTGTTGATTGATGTTCCCACTGCATCACATCGGACAAAGAAACAGCTCCAACTCAAACGCTGGCTTTCAGTTTTTCTTTTGTAACGCTGATGTGGGGAAGTGGGCCGAGAGCTTTCGTTAATGTAAATGAGATTACAGGGTTCACAAAGATTGAAAAGTTTCATCTGAACCTGCAAAGCAGTTTCCTTCTGTATCTTACAAATTTCTACCTGTGTGCGTGGACAGCAGAGTGGGTCCCATCTTTGAAAATTAAAACTATTATAGGAGAGAAACACAAAGGATTATTTTACATTCATCTCAGTCAGGTTAGGGGGGACTGGTGAGCAGGAAGGACCCAGAATGCAGAGACGAGGACCCAGAATGCAGAGCCCTGGAACCGCGTGCACACGGTTCCAGGGCAAGGGCAAGAGGTTTTTTATCACAACCAAAAAGCGCTGCAGAGCAGGATAATAAAACAAAACTAAACTTACTGTGGCGTGGCATAGCATGAAAGCATGAAAGCATGGAAGACGTTAAAGATATTAATGACGTTAAGGACGTTACATGAGAGACATTAATGGACCAGCACAAGAGGAAGGCAGAGACAAGACTTAAATACAAACAGGAATGACAAGACACAGGTAAACATGATCGGGGCAGATTGGGACAGAGGAAGTAAAACTCAAGAACATGACAAAACAGAAAACCTTTCAAAATAAAACAGGAAACAGAACTCAAACATGACAGAACAAAATATAAAGGAAAAACCAATACAAAAGAAACCCGAACATATGGCAATCTCGAGGTATGTCACAAAATTAATGCTGGTTTTTTTATTTAATTATTTATGCAGTTTGAGAAAATTAAATCACAAACGTAGTATAAATTGTTCCAAATTGTGTCTTTACTTTTGAAAAAAAAAAAAAAAAACTAGCTCAGCCATAAATAGCTGCTAAATTTAACCCATTTTATCGTGTCAAGCATAAAAAATCTGTCCAACATTGGGCTCCTGACGGCTGACTATTGGTAAGGATCTTGTCCCTGAAGGCTCTTGCAGCACTTGTCAACTCCAACTCCTTCTTATTTTTCCTCACTGTCATCCTCAGCTGTCTTGCACCCACTGTGAAACAAAAAAGCACAGCTTTTGACAGCTTCATGATGAATGTCTGCAGTGAGAAACTTCCATCAGCTTCCACTGGCAAACGGTTGAACTCAAGAGAAGGTGGGGGGAGTTGTGGATATGGTAGGAAATTGGATGACATTTAGTCCAGAATGTGCACACATACAGTTTAGATGGAGGAGCTCTTAGCAGTTAGTTGACTGCAGACCCGGCAGTCTCTCCAGGAGGTGATGATGGGATCCAGTGTTGTACGATCACCTTCTTGCCCTGCGTTCCTTCTGACTTCACACCTAATGAACCACAGCGACCTCATTCTCAGCTGTCATCACTCATGTTTTGTCTTAAAAGACAGAGCAGGTCAGCTGGTCTGTACTGCAATGTCCAGCGGTTACCCCCCACCATCCACCCCACCGGCCCAGATTTAGTGATGAACGCCATGAAACTTTTCAAACTTTTTGAAACAGGAATAAAAGAAAAAAGGAAAAGGTGTCCCATTTTGCTGCTGCACTGTTTTAGCTTGATGTTAATCATAAAGATGTTTTTAGTGGTTCGTGCTCTTGCTTCAAACCAAAATTCACTGGTTCAAATCCCAGCTGGAATGTTTCGGTTCGGAGTTTGTTTTTCCTGTACATGTGGGGGTTTTCTCTGGGCACTCTGGCTTCTTCCCACAGTCCAAAAACATGCTTGATGGGTTAATTGGTTACTCTAAAGCAGAGGTCACCAACGCAGTGCCCGCGGGTGCATGGTCACCCATGAGGACCGCTTAAAGGCATGCTCTAAAAATATCACAGATCACAATGGAATTCAATCACATTTTAAAAAGTTTCATTCATGTTTGGAACAAATTTGGAGTGCAACGGATCACTAGAAACAGTTCGCACACACGAGTACTGCGGATTATCCCACCCTCCCTGCTCCTTGTGCACACCTCGCCCGTTGATTATTTAAATGAACTGTCTGTTCATCACCAAATGCAAACCGCATGTTATGTTTCACAGTCACTGTCTTTGTTTTAACATACGTCTAAGTTGCTGCTTGATGCTTGTCCAAAAGTGTCTTAACTGGAAGCTCCTGCCGTATGTGGGAGGAGCTTTAGTCAAAAGCTTTTCTCCACGTCATCACAGAGGACGCGAAAGATGAGAGATCCAGTTTATTTAGCTGCTGCTCCTCTGTAACCATAGGGAGGGGCTTTCTATCAGCAGGGGACACAGTGAAAGACTGTAAAGTAGTACATTCTAACATTTCCTGATTCTCTTACTTTTTAAATTATTATTTTGCTGTTGTTGTTGTTGTTGTTTTTTCAAAAAGACTTTCAGACTTTTTCACAAGGCCTGAGAAGAAAATATCCCAGAAAGCAACTGAAGCTTCATCTAGAGCTGCACCGATAAAGAACAAGAAAGCCAGTCAGTCAGATCTCTATGCAGACCTTCCACCTACATAGTAAAGGAGCAGACAAATCTATTGAAAATATAAACACTACTAAAATGAAAATGTTGCCCAAAATGTTAGATTTTCAATTAATAACTGTTCAAAAAACATTTATTATTTCCTAGTGTCCCTCCTGACCTACAAATGTTTGAGAAGATAAACAGAAACAAATCAATGATTCATGTTTTTCTTGTTGTTACTGTTGTGTAAATCATTGATTAGGAATGTAAAAAAATAATTACTTTTGATAATCAATTCATAGTGTATAAATAGCTACTGCTAATTATTAATACTATTTTTAATTATTACTATTGCTATACTACTCTGTGGTTTTGTGTTTTGGAGAAATTTGCAGTAATCAGGTCCTGTGTAGCCCTTAGTGCTGCTCAGACCCCATAAAATGGCCCTGGTCCTCAGCTTGGTGACGGCTTCTCTAAAGTGTGTGTGGGGTGTGATGGTGTGCCCTGCCACAGACTGGTGACCTGTCCTGGGTGTTCCCTGCATTCACCCAACAGCAGCCCTGTGACCCCAAAAGGGAGATAACAAGTTAAGAAAATGGATGGATGTTTACTTCATAGCATTCAGAGAAGTGGTTGTGTTGATTGTATCAACGCCAACCCCGTAGCTCCTTTTGGGAACCAAGTGCATCTCGCACCTTTAATTTTGGGTTGTATTAAAATTCAAGTTTTTACTTGAACCGATTCAGAATCAGTCATCCCTAATAAACTTCAGTCTTCTTATAAATAACTGTCTACATAGGATGATAAAATTATTATATATTACGTAACCCTTGTGCTATCCTAAGCACTTTACCGTTGCGAGTTGGGTCATCTAGACCCACTAGACAGCGCGCTGAACCATTTTTTTTTCAATGATTTGTGATCTTCACTGGTTCAATGGATTACATGACATTTTTCAACCATTATCCACCTTTGTCATGGTAGGGAGAACACGTCAAAGTAAGGGTGGGGTCATCCAAGATAGCACAAGGGATATTATGTGATTAAATTATAGAGGAGACTGAAACTGATCGCGGGGGTGAAACCAGCTGCTGAGTAACCTTTGAGCAGGTTAAGATAGCTGTCAGGCCTCTGCTGTCTGAAGACTGTTTTCACTTCAAGGTGCTAATTGTGATTCATGCTGGGGGATTCCTCTGCAGGGGTCTCCACGCGCCACTTGAGAAGCTCCTTATGTCAGGTATTCACACCTCGGCTTGGGCTGTCACCTCGCAGGAGGCCCACCCCCATGCTCAGCCGTCTGCTCTGCCGCAGCTCCTCCACATGTCAAGGCGGGATTACTGCAGGATGATGAGCTGAGCAGTGAGTTCAGATCAGCACCAAATTGTTTACAAAAAGAGGGTTTCTGCATTGCAAAGACAGAAATGACTGAAAATAAGTAAAATGTTCTTATCCAATTAGAAGATTTTCTTTAAATAAGCAATAAAATAATCTGGGTACTGCTCTTACCAAGAATTCGGATTTTAAGAAAAGTCTGTTAGTCAGTACGACATGTTTTCTGAAACTAAGATTATTTGGTATTGAACAACTTTCTTGATAAGATTCTTATTTGACATTTTTCTTGAAACAAGGGTCTTTTACTTTCTTGAGGTTCAGTTTTTGTTTTTTTAAGGTTTCACAGATTTTTATTTTAAATTTTCATCCTGTCCACCTTTTTGTGATAATCTCTGTCAGGAGTATGGCCACAGTAACTCTCAAAAGCCCGAAAGCTGGGAAAGGTTCCAGCATAAGTTCACATCCAAAGAATGTGATTTTCCTTTGAGAAATCAAAAATCATCTGTAGAGGGTCTGTGGGGGTTATGGAGCCACATGGGGCTCCTTTATCCCTCCATTGTGCTTCGTTGGCTTTGAAGAAAAAAGGTTGCAGTTTGAATAAATTATAGATATGTAGTTTTGGTTCATCCTATGTTTAGATTTTTACCATGTCAGCTAAATGATGGTAATAGATTGGTTTATTATTTTTATTAGAATAAGCTAAAAGCAAGTAATTTTGATCCTTTGCTGCACAACCATCTCTAAATACTGTTCATAATGTCATATTCATATTCATATTAGAAAAAGGATGAAAGTCAATTTTTAATTCAATCAAATCTGCTGCAGCAGGAGGATTTTTTTTTTTTTTACAGGATGTGTTTTATTTTGAAAAGGATTTGGATGTGCTGCTGTCAAAGGTAAAAGAAGTTAAAATTATTATTTATAGAAAAAGATCATATTATTATTTAATTTAAGATATCCAAGCAGAAGAGGGGAGGTAGGGATAATGGTTGGGCTGTTGAACTAAAATAAATTACAAAAAAAAAACTAGATTTAACTGTAACAAGAAAAAAAAAGTTTCCCTTTTTTCTCACATAAATGTTGTTCTAAACATACAATATGTGTTTGACTAGTTAGTCGTAGTTAGTTGGGCATTAGGTAACAGGCTGGGTTCAGTTTCTAAAATATTTTACAAACCTCTGATTAACAGAGTAACTCATTTATGGTGAATGACTTCAAGAACAACTCGGAAAAATAAGGTGGGAAAAATAACATGAAGCAGCTTAAAATTGAGGGTCACAAAGTGATCATAAATGAGGCCTGAAATACTGATCTGACAGACTGAATCTCCGATTTGAAAGTCTTTTCGTTTCCAGGGATCAGGCTGTAAAATCTGAATATAACATTAAACTAAGTAGGAAGAATCCTGATGATTTTCCCAAAGGCAGAAAATCCCAAACATTAATACTTTCTGTCCTCTAATGAACTCAGCAGATGCACACCTGTTCAATGTTTTATAAAATGATTGCTGGAAGTTTATGGCCCAGTACCTTCCCAGAAATTCTAACTAATCTAAGAAGATGGTTCATGCAGTTTTTATGCTCTGCAGACTAATGGAAGCTGGACTCAGCTAAGGAGTGCAGGAAGGTTCAGGTTATTTGTGCTTCTCACTGGAGCATTTCTTTGGCAGATTTGATCTCTTTTTTTTTTCACTTTGAAGATAAACGTAACAGAGATTTTAAAACTGTAACACTTTAAAGGGTTTCTATAACCTATTCTTGGTAGAAACTTTATAAAAAATAAAAAAATAAACTTTTATTTTATCTAACTCCATGAAAAACAATCTTTTGGTTTAAAATTCAATCTAAATTATTTTATTTTGGCAGATGTATAACTTTAAATCAGGTTTCCACAATTATTAAGGCTGAGACTGTAATTTTGTTTTTTTTCTACTTCTGAATTATATTTTGTCTGTTTTCTTTTATATTTTCCACTGGAATGGGAGGTTTTCTGTGTTTCTTTTCTTCTGCCATCTTTGTTTACAGATTATTCAGAGCACCTGAATGGGCGAGGACCTTCAGGGCAGCATTTCATATGGTCAGCTTGTATTTTTCCAAAGACAGAGCCAAAACCAAAATCATCTAAATCAAAGGCCATTATCAACAAGGACTCTCACAACAAAAACTGTCAACCAAACTGCCCACGAAAAACAATCCACCTCAATAACCAAATTCATCCCGGATAAGCCTCCAATTTCTGTTACAGCCCTGTCTAGAGGGTCATGAAATGATGTAACAAAGATAAGACACTTCATTTCAGCACTAAATGTGTTCTGAATCCCCTGCAGGTCAGTTTTTCATAGCTGTTCCTGCTGCTACTTTTTCCCTAATCAGGATGTTCAATATTCTTCTGGCCTGGTTATGGTCATAACTATCAGGTAATGTACTGATGATTGAGTGCAAATATATTATTGAGTTTTTAGGGGTCCAATAGTGCAAAAACAGCAAACACCACTATTGAGATTGATGGATATTTGACTGAAGAGCTGAGCTGCAACAGAAATAAACTCTTGTGATTCCACTGAAGGTCTGCTCTGGTCTTCAGTTTGGTTAATAGCTCCAGTTAATCTAAGCTGTTCTTCATAAACATGTTTTAGACATGAAATTTGCTAACATTTCAGAAAAATCACCTTTAAATTATAAATACCTGATAAATGCCAACATTTTCCCATTTGTTACTGCAAAAAGTGCCGTCTTTTGAATCTGTCTGACATGATCCATCCCATAATTTTCCCCAAATAAAAACACTTACTTCCACTTAAGTGTCCCACTTTTATTGTACAGGAAATCAGGCTATAACATTAAACTGCATTGAACTCATCATTCAACAGATGCTTGGTGTTATCAGACAATAAGATGTAATCAGTGATTACATTTATCCAGATTAAAATAAAGTTGTCAGCAAAGATGATCATCTTTCATGTTAGCTTCCATCAGACGTTTTTCTCTTCGCGTTAAAAAAGCAGTGAACACAACCAAATCCTATGCTTTTATTTTGAAAGATAAAAGATCTGGATCAATAAAGCAAATATTGTAGTGTGAGGCAGAGGAGCTCGGGGCCCCTCTTTAGCTCATGCTTAGAGAGCAAACTCATCAGGCCCCGCCCACCAACATTAAGCACAAATATGTCTGAAATCTGCTCTTTAGCACAACCTGTGGGGTCTTCCGAGGCTCGGCATCTACAGCAGGGGTGTCAGAATCCAGGCCATGCTGTCCAACATGGAGTTTGACACCCCTGATCTACAGAGACATGGAGAACGTCTGAGGAAACAGAGAAAAACCCTCTAATCAGGGAAGAATTAGGAGTCGATCTTAAAAACGTCAGCAGTCGGGATAAATTAGTGATTAATAACAACATAAATAGGATTATAAATACTGCTGGCTCCAGGCCAGGTTCAGGAAACTGGACTGACACAGTGGAAACGCTAAAACGTTGAGCTTTTCTGACTGATTAAAATGATTTCCCTTTAATTTTAAGCCTTTGGTCAAACATGCTTCTACCGTGCCTTACGCCCCCTCCCCAAACTGCATAGCATACTTGTCTATGTGAGTTGAGCCTCGACGTCTACTTAAATAAACCTCAGATGCTTAAAAAGTGAAAAAAACTAGAGTTCACGTTACTTATAGGACATCTGATGATTAGCTCCAGAGTTACATGTCAGTGAAATGCTTCCCCCTGCCTGTGCACAACAAGTTGTTACTAAAAGGTACAGAAAACTATACAAAAATTCTAGTTTGCTCTTGTCGTAGCACTTTTTGAGTAGATGCCCACAGTAGAACAGCAAAATATGCTCTAATGTAAGTCAAGACAAATGCTAAGAAACTCCGGGATCTCTAATCTCCACAGCAGACAGGATGGAGGGCAGCGGAGGATGCTGGTGTTGTAACAAGAGACCACAGTGAGATGAAGGTTTTGTGAAAGTGTGCAGAGGACTGGTCTGTTCATCAGTGGCGCCATCTGCCTCTGGAATGACTGGAGGATGATATGTAAGAAGCTTGGTGTTTGTCTGAGCCCTTTTCTTCCGTTTGGAGTCTCTCCCGGCGTGAAGGTGTTACAGGTTCAGGCAGAGGACGACCTGTGCCGTCGCAGCGCCGCAGGCTCCTTCAGGTCTCTGGGTTCGGGGTGGCCAGCAGCGGCACATTGTCCCTCCGCCTCCTGCCCAGCGGCGGCCGCCTGTACTGCTCCCCGTCGGCCAGCGTCTGGGGCAGCGGCTTCCTTTTGCTCTCGGGCAGGAGCAGGATGGAGAGCACGGCCAGCAGCGCCAGAGAGGAGTAGATGACGTGATGCAGGAAGTAGCCGTAGTGGTTTCGCAGGTCCATGATGGGTGAGCTCAGGCGGCCCACACAACCCAAAGCCAGGACGGCGCCAACGCCGCTGCCCCTGCACACACACAGTTTGTTACTTTCATCTTGTTTTTGTTGTTAAAGCAACATCAACAGTCTGTAGTGTTAAAATTACAACTAATACTCTAAATAATTAGCATACAATAATTTATGAATACTAATACAACAAGGCTTTACAATCCCAATAGTTATTTAAATCAGTGTGACATACATGCTTAAAAATCCTAAAGCTATCCTATATAAAACAAAGCAAAAGCATCTTATATTCGGTTAATTACCAATGATGCACATGAAAAACAACTGCTCTGTTAGGGGGTGCTGGTTTTATATTTGACCACTAGGTCTTCTTTCCTTCAAGTTCAAGTTAAAAGGTGTTTTTTTAAACAAAGTGTCTCTATTAATAATATGAGTAACCAAATTATTTCGTTATATCGCTCTCTGTTCCTGTACTGCTGCTGCAACAAGGAAATTTCCCCATCGTGGGACTAATAAAGGAATATCTTATCTCTTATCTTAAGCACTGTGCCTTAAAGGGGTATACAACAAAAAAATTATAGCTCATAACTTTTTTATAGTTTTTCTTGGTTGATCAAACTAACTGGTTGCTTCTGAGAATAAATATTTAATGATTTAGTGCGTTTATTTTCATTGTTGTTTTCCGTAATTGCTTTACTGTGCATCCATAGAAACTGTGCAGGTGTATCAGCATCATTCTAATTCAGACATACAGTGTCAGGAAAGTATTCAGATGTTTTAACTTTCACTTATTTGTGGAGTTTTCTGAATCTGATCTTCTAAGCAACCTCAGAGTGGGGAGTGTTGTTGTGATACCTGATGATGGTGGGCATGATCTCTGCAGTGAAGAGGATGCACACAGAGGCTGTGGCTTGTGAAGAGAAGAGCCCCAGCACCGAGAAGATGGTGATGGCCGTCTCACTCAGATCTAAAAAAGCAAAAGCAGGTTAACCTCCATAGGATCTGTGGGACCGTGATAATAGAGAAATGGGGGGGGGGGGGGGGGGGGTATATTGAAAACAACTTCTCTCCGCCTCATCCGACTCATTCTCGACGCTCAGTCAAGTTGTGAAAATCCATCTGCTACTTTCTTAAAGCCACTTGAAATTGAAACGCCTAAGCTATAAGTATATTAGTAAAGTTTCTTTTCACAGAATTAAAGCATTTGACTTCAAAATAAAAGACATCAAAAACCAGGAGCCTTTACTCCAAATATGCATTTATTGCAACAATTGTTCCCACATCCCATGATAATAAAGGCAGCAACTGGCTGCCTAATGTTAAGATGCTGCTGCTAATAAAGTTGTTCAAATGGTAGAGTCATGTTTATTATTGCATTTATAAAATATGAGTTTTAGTGACTGCTTGTTTTTGTTTTTTAGCTTATACTTAACAGGCATGGGTTAAGGGAAAATCTAGACCACATTTTAATGCTTCCTACAAGAAATCTAGTGTACATATAAACCATAAACCTATGCAGATGTTTAGTGAACATTAACTTTACCCTCAAAAATTAAGGGAAACTGGAAGCTACAAAACAAAAAATTACAACGCCCACTTCAGCTTGAACAGGCTGGTCCATGAAAAATATTGTCAGACATTAACCGGTCCGTGGCCTAAAAAAGGTTGGAGACCGTTGATGAGCTTAAGCTACGTTCACACTGCAGGGCTTAATGCTCAATTCGGATTTTTTGAAAAAATCCGATTTTTTTGCAAGACCGTTCACATTTCCAAGTAAATCCGAACTTTTGTGGTCTCCAGTGTGACCGTGACACGACCCAAACAAGACCTGCATGCGCAGAAGCCAGAAGAATACTCAACGGTGAATGAACGACGTCACTCGTTGTTTGCGGAGCCACCTTTAACAATGGATGTCAACAACAGTGTTGTCAACAGCGGAGCTCTTTTTGTAATATTACATTTATTTTCATGAAGGAGCAGCACAATTACAATCTACTCATTTTAAGAAGGCAATGGAGTCGGGATCGTCTGGACCCACTGTTGTGGAATAGGAATGTGTGTGCGTTGGAGCCGCGCGCCCGCGTGTGTGTAGCGCGTGCCGCGATAGAGAAAGGGGGGGGGCGCAGTGTGGGCGCGCATTCATGTTGTGTGTTACAGAGGAAGGAGAACGGTAAAAAACGAAGGTTTCCCCCAGAATAAATGCTATGGACTCTTTATTAAGCCGTTCTGGAGAATCCTGGAGAATCTAAGGATCAGAACAGGGAGGAGGAGGAGGATCGCCTCGGGTCCCCGCGCTTCTGAGCACGGTCGGAAGGGAGAAAGAAAAAAAAGTCATCGCGGGAAAGGTTCAACACCACGCTCGGCCATTTAGCTGGAAATTTTTTTTCAAAAACCGCCCAGTTGCGATGAGAGCCCTGGAGTTTGGCCTGAATAGAGCGATCACCCCAAATATGAATCCAATCCGTGATCTGCTTCCCTTCCACTGACTGATCTCAGCAGCATCGTCTGCCACGGTTGTTGTTTATGTTCCTGTTCCCGCCTACTTCAACGCAAAATGATGACGTTTGTTGCGTGTCGATGACATACAATTCAGAATCAAGTCGCCTGGCCGGTCAGACGGCGGCCGCAATTGAAAAGATCGGATACGTTTCGGAATCAGGCCGGCAAACCCACGGGGCCTGGGTCGCATTTGAAAAGAGCGGATCTGTGTCGTTCAGACTGTCATGAAAAGATCTGAATTGGGCCACTTAGGGGCAAAAAATTCGGAATTGGGTCGTTTCAGCCTGCAGTGTGAACGAGGCCTTAGACTCCTCCATCACTGCAGTGGCCTACATAAACAGAGCTCTTTTTCGGCCACAAGGGGGAGCCGAAGGCCCGGGAAAGAGCGGATGTGTTTGTGGAGACAATGCTTCAGAAAACAAAAAGGCCGGTGGATTTTTCCATAAACACAGCTGCCGTGCTTACATTTGACCCACTTAATAATGCATGAAGAACCGGCAGACCGGCTCATCCAAACCCAGCTTAACCGTCATCAAATATCTTCTTTCACTGCAGGGATGTTTGAGAAAACAAGCAGACTTTGCCCGTTTCATCCTTGATCCGGGCTGTGAAAACACTCACACTCCATGAGGCCGAGGAGGATCAAAGAAGCCAAGCCCGTCATCGTCATGGACAGCAGCAAGATGCCACGGCGACCGCACCTGTCTACAGTTGCCCAGAGCAACAGCCAAGCCCCTCCCCCTGCACACACAGACAGCAGGTAGGTCCAGTAGAAGCTGGAGGCGGTGCCTCTGACATCACCTCGGAATGAGCTGTAACAGTGACTAATGCCGTGAGAGATGAATCTGGAGGAAAAAAGGCACACAGAGATTCTTTAAGCCGGTGAACGTCATTCCAGAAGATGAAAGATGTGGCAAGAATGTGGAGAAAAGGACGACATTGGTGCCAAAAGTGAAGGCTGACTTACGAGGTGAAGCCAAGCACACACATGTTCTTCCAGATGTTCCTGCTGTGGAAGAGCTCGGGGAGGGACAGGTGAGGGCGCGCTAAGGGGGCGGGCTCTGAATCCAGCTCTGCAGTGGACAAATAAGACGGGCAAAGACTTCGAAGACGGTTCCAAAACAAAAAAACTAAAACGTGTGTTCAAGCAGATGCACGCATCAGAACCCCGCATGTGTTTGAGTTGTCCTAAAGCCACACATGTCGTTCAGTCTCGGAATTTAGTTCATTTGCACCTAAACAGTCTCCAAAAACATTATTCTCTAATCTACTAGGCTGTGATCCTGTTTTTTTTTTTTAAATCAACTTGAGCTCAAATCAAGTCTTTTTGTGCATTTTATTCCCCTGCAGTACAAAGGAGACATTAATAATGCAGGGATGGTAATGTGAACATCCGCTCAGTTTCATCCAAACGCTGGGCGATGGCCTGAGCGCACCTGTGAAGCTCTCATCCTCCCTCACGTCTCTGCTGGAGTTTCTTCTCTCGCTGAAGGAGTTCATGTCTGCAGACCTTTCTGACAGGAGGAGCCAGCGAGGAGACTCTGGAAAGACACCAGGAACGCTGCAGGAGGAGGGAAGCAAAACATGAAGCCAGCTTAGAGTCGCACTTTGATCTGAGGTAACCTTTACCGAGAACCTCAGTTATTAAGACGATTTACCTGCTGTGGCCCAGATTTGCCTCTTCAGCATAAAAATAAACAATTTGGACCACAAAGTAAAAGAATTCTCTAATCCTTTTATTTAAGACTCCAGCTTATTGAGAGTAATCTGCCTAAAATCTGCTTTAATTTGGTTTTGCAACAGTAATGAAGGCTTGAAGATATGGCAGAGAGTTTGTACCACAGCAGACTGAACGTGTCAGAAAACAGTGGATCAATACAACCTGACAGGCCGTTCATTAGCCGCGTTTACATGGGCAAAAGTAATCGGAAAGAATGCCTGATCAGAAAGAAAATGTGTCATGTAAACACGCCGTTCGGAATAGTCTGCCCCGGTCAGACTCGTTCGGATCAAACTTTCTTTCCGATCGAGATAGGTGGGTTATACCGAACCTTTATCCGATCGTTGGTCATGTACACGGTTCATTCCGATCGTGTGTCACTTCTGCTCTGGTTTACGTCACGCATAGATGGTGTTTCGCTGAGAGAAAGCTTTGGAGCTAATACAGGACCGACCAGCTGCTCTGCGGATGCCCCGTGAAAAGCGCCGCTCCGCTCTCGCCCCGCTGGCTCTCTGCCTCTCCCCCCTTCATGAGGGGTATGCGGGGCAGGAGCGCTTCAGTCCACTGGCACCCGAGCCCGGTGCCAGTGGACCAAGTGAGCAGAGGAGCCGGATAACTTTGTGTGAGGGGAGGGAGGGATGCTTAGTTATGTGTGCGTTTTGTTGTTTTGTTATGTGTGGGAGAATTGAGACTGCGAGCCGTCCCGCCGCTCTGGGTTAGCGGCTGCAGGACTCAGGAGGAACCGTGTTCGAGCAGAGCTCGGGCCGCTAGCTCACAGCTTTGGGGCGGTGTGTGAACTTTTCAGAGCAGAAATAAATGTCGCTCAGTCCTTAGAAACAGTTCAAACAATAACGTGGATTTGTGTTTCCAGCTGTCTCCCAACAAAATGTTTCCCCGCGCGGTCCTGGATTTTGTGTCCATCAAGGCTAGCCTAATGTTGTTAGCCCGTGTTTATAGCCTGTCCTAACCCTTCCAGCTCGGTTCTTCAACATAAAAAGCACTGTCCACACGGATTAAATAAAACGATGAGCCTGCAGGCACTTCATAATATGATAAAAATTCATAATATAATAAAAAGCACGTTTGGAAGATCGCCTTGTATTACGGAGCTGCTGCATAAATGTCTGTGGCAACGGTCTGTTTACAACGGGACGCATCTCTTCTTCGGGGGAGGGGTTTACCACTACCGCGCATGCCCAAATGATTCATTCCGACCAAAGGTGTGACCCATGGGAACGTTTGTTCTAATCGGAAAAAGGTTTTCTGGGCCCATGTGCACGGGTGAATTTTAACCCGACCATTGATCCGATCAAGATATTCTGCCCATGTAAACACGGCTAATGAGCCATCAGGCATTATGAGGCTTATTCAAATCAAGATAAAGTTCAGGTCTGTGTGAAACCGAGGTAAATGTTTTTTCAGATCTGTAGGGATTACTCTGTAAGTAAACTCTTCAACTCTAAATCTTAAATTGAAATACTAATCAGCCCAGACGGTTTTGCGTAAAGGAAGAAGTTCATCTCACAGGTTTGTCGATCCAGTTTACCATTCCTGTTTGACATTTAAATAACTTTAGCAGATTTTAGGGTGATTTAGCATTTACCTTTTGTGTTATTATTATTCAGTGTCATCGGGCCAAATCAGCCTTTTAACAACAATTTACCATTGAGCCGTTTATGCTAGCATTACTTATGGTTACTAAGTAATTTTAACATTTATCTTTTATGTTAGCATTTTCTAAAGGTATCAGTTTTTATTTACACATTTATTAAAGCTCATTTAGTATTTACTCTGTATGTTGGCATTATTCTACATTAGCATTGTCCACATCAATTGAACTAATTTTGGACTCGTTGGTTTATTAAGCTAATTCATTATTTCCATAGATTTTAAATTTAGCACTAAGCTAATTTGAGTCATTTTGGCATTTTTCAGTTTTCCAGTTAATTCACACGAAGCCTTTTCCTTATTTCAAGTTATTGGGTAATATTTGACCCTTTTTTAACCACTGTTTATCTATTTAAGCATTTAACCTTTTTCTTAGCATTGTTCATTTGGGGTTTCTAACAGTTTGTTCAGCATCTGCAAATTCTTTCACTGACTTTGCAGCATTTTTAAGATGAGAACAAACATTTTTAGCAACATAGCATTTATTTCCCACATAGATATAATGAATCAAGTTATATATCATTTTTTGGGAATAAACTAAACTATTAAACTAGACTAAGCGGCATATTTTAAAAAAAAACGTGTTTACATCATAAACCAATGCAAATGTATGTACACATGTTTGCACCTGTAGCTGAGAAACAGTGTTAAGGGAGCGACTCCGACTCCCAGCAGCCCCCTCCAGGACCGGCAGCCGAGGGCCACAGCCAGCAGCAGCAGCTCTCCAGCCCACGTCATCAGTCCAGCTAGCATGGTGGCCACGAGCCGGGCAGACGGCTCACACAGCTCCAGACCTGACACACAGGTACATTATCATGAACGTGATATTATTACATCCATACCATAATGTTTATCCCAACTTGATTCAAGCCTGTAACTCAAAACCTAAGCTAAAACAGAAAAAAACAAATGATTCTCATATTTCTGTGTGAATATATGCAAACGTTTAGAGTATTTTCAAGTGTAAAAAAACAAAGTGTCCGTTTGTAAAGCTAAATAATAAAGATGCAAAACAGAAACAATGCATAAATGTTGGGCTTTTGCTTCTATAGCAAAGAAGATACCCGTTTTTTCTCAAAACTCAGAGCAAAGAACTGATAACTAGAGGTGTCCATAGAACTAGATGAGTCAGTCTGATCAATCAGCGTACATACTAGTGTGCTGCTGTTTACCTTAGCTGCACCCTGATGAACAAGTTTGACCAATGCATAAAGTCTTTTTCTACAATAAATCAACTCTCACACCCAGAGCCTGGTGTGAATGAAGTGAGATGCATCAAAGGAGTTGGACAAACACGGACTTAACTGATCTCTTTTCTTTTCTTTAGTGTGTGAGGTGTTCAATACTTACGGGACACATAAAGCGTAACATAAACTCCGGCACTTGCAGCTGCCAGGCAGAAACGCATGACAATGAAGACAGAGGGGTAGGGAGAGACGCACACCAGCACTCCAAACACCACCGACAGAGTCAGGGAGATCAGCAGGGCCTTGGACCTGCCCAACCTGCGGGGGAAACACAACCAGCTTAAAACACAGAGGCAGAGAACACACCATGCTTTAACCTTTTGGTATTTTTCATAAAAAGTAGCTGCATAGGATAGAAGGATTAGCAGGATAGGAAGGAATTACAGAGAAATACAATCCTGCCTTTATTTCTTGCCAACTCTGTATTCTGTTTCACAAAAACCCCCATGCTAATGCTGACTATTCTAAGGTCTAAAAAAGACAATCTGCTTCCACAAAGCCTAACAGAAAATGAAAGGTGAATCTTAGGAACTGCTTAAAGCATAACTGATCAATAATTACAGTAAATGGCAGGAATAATTAGCCCCTCTTAGCTGCATGTGGGCATAGCAGTGCTTCTTTTTCTCTCTTTCCCTGCAGTTTCTTCATGGTGAAACCCTGGGAGGCGGCACTAACTCGCTGGGGTTCACAAACAGATGCTACGCTCAATTGGTCAGCAAATTCTTGAGTGCTGTTAGCTGATTACAACGGCATCCTCTCCTTGACTGTTACCCCAAAACGGCGGCTGCTCCCTGAAGTGCACAGCAGCAGCAGACTGCAAACTCCAATCTTTATCCCGGCTTTATTAATCCTCATCTCTGTCATGTTTCTGGGGTTGTAAAAACTAACTGGAAATAACAGTTTTAGTGCACAAAGTAAGAAGCTAGTTTACTTATAGATTGCTTGTGTTTTAGGAACACAACATAGAGTTGAATCCCAATTTTTTGGGTCAGAAGGAAAACGCAGGAGCCTTATGCTACGTTCACACCGCCCTCTGCAACACGCGTTCAATCCACCACTTCCACTGAAAGGGCTACACAAACAGATGGAAGTGTGTGTTTCGGGCTTCCGCGTTCAAAACTCTGTAATTCATGCGTAGCTATGCAAGTTTTTAAGTCCCCTTGTCAGGCTCTACGTATGAAATGTGCGTCCATTGAACACATACTGAAAGTGAAACCATTTGAACTTTGACCAATCAGGGCCTTGGCTTTGCTAGTGACACATGGCCGTTTAAAAACTGATCATGGAGGAGAAGTTCATAAATCCGGTTTGTTCCCGGATGGAATTCTATGACACAAAGTCTTTAATTTAACGAACCGGGACGAGACGGGACGAGACGAGACGGGACAGACAGACAGACAGACAGACAGACAGACAGACAGACAGACAGACAGACGACTTTATTAATCCGACGAATCCGGGAAATTTCATTTATCTGTGGCAGCAACGACATTCAGAAATAATATATAGAATATAATATCAAAAAGGACATCAAAAATGACATTCATATTACATTATTAAAAAAATTATTCTAAACATTATTATTAAAATTATTATTACAATTATTAAAATTATTAAAATGTCATTCATATTGAATAAATAAGTATGAAATAAAATACAGCTGCGAAAGCGTAGAAAACCATGTGATCAACTGCAAACATGTGATCAACTGTAAAAAAAAAAAAATGTAATCGAGCTGTAAAAGAAAAGGCCTGGGGCAAAATTCACCATATTTGGACCACTTTGACATTTCACACTAACCCTCTTCCAACTGTAGGTTGTGCACTATGCACATGTGATGCGTGTTCAAGGGCGCGTTCTTGAACACGCATCACATGCCTGGCGTGTATACATAGCATAATGGGTGTGTGTGTGTGTGTTACCGGTCAGCTGTGAAGCCCAAGGCCAGGCAGCCGGTGAGGACACCCAGGATGAAGCACACCTCCTCCACCGGGACCAGCCAGTACCGACCACACACCAGATCCCACTGGACAAACACAAGCAGAGAGTCTGTCAGAGATGATCGGGGGGAGGCAGACTCAACGTGTGACAGATGAGTCCAGGCTGCAACGTTCTAACCAAGGATTTTAGTGTTGCTGCATGAATTTGGATTGAAGAGTCAAATATCCATGACAGGTTGCAAAAGCATAGAAAAACTATCACTGCTTTCAGACCAGTTTCAAGCTGTTCTCCTGTGTGTGTCAGATCAACAGAAAGTAGTTTTAAAGAAATCCGTGTGAAGCAGGACAGCAGCTAGAAAAACAAAAGCGTAACGATAGGTGTGCAGAAAGAGGTCAACGCCGTCAAATAGTACCAGCCGTCCCACTGGTTGGAGACAACGTCCCAGCAGTCCCTGCAGGCAGGAATGAACACAAACAAGTTGCTAAAAGTGGTTAAACTGGTTTGATCGGTGATGATTTAGGTTGTCTGCTTTCAGAAAAAATATAAAGAGGCTTTAACACAAACTTCCAGGATCTTTTTTTTTAATAGCGTGTTGCTGAGATGGGATCTGTGTTGTTACCTGACACAGTCAAGCATGCGCGCTCATGCATCTCTTCACTGTTAATGCTGATGAGGTGCTTTCACAACACAGATGCATTAGCAAACAGGCTCCGCCTAAATGCTTCCCTGGCAGTTCCTGAGCGCCGTCAGCTCGATGCAGCGCTGCAGGTGGATTAGCACAAAAACTGTTCCCCCCACCCAAGACGAGCATCCTCAGGAAAAAAGAAAGGCTCCACACAGAAGTGTGTTATGACAAGAAGCTGTTCTCTTAAATTTCCACTACGATCATCCTTAGATCAATTGTAAAAGTGTTCCCAGTGGTCTTTAATTATGATTATGCGGTTTTCAACCTAAATAAAAAAAACTAGATATTCACCTCTGAGTTGTGGGCGGGACGACTAAGCCCGGCCCCCTTCCTCTCAGTTCTCCTTTACTCTCACCTCAATCTAACATTACCAGTGCAACAAAAATGGCGAGCAATATCAAAGCTATCTAGGCGTACAGTTTGAATCCAGATGTCAGAACAAAGACGTCCATGGATCCATTTGTCTGCAGTGGATGCATCAGAATGGAGCGGAGCAGGGAGGTTGTGGACCACCAGTTGTTTTTATTTTATAACAAATATGCTCCTGATTCCCAACAATTTGAATATAGAAATACTCAGAAAAGGGATTTTATGCATAATTTTCTCTAGATATGTCCTCCATCATCAGAAAAATACCACAAAAACATGTTAAAAACACCAAGAATACAATTTCTGTCGTTGTGGGTCTTTAAGGGTGGCTAATCTTCACCTCCTCTGCAGCAGGTAAACATGCAGTTGGAGTTAATGAACACAGTTTTAAATCTGACAGAACTACTTTACCTCCTAACCTGACAGAGCAGACAGCTGTTGCATCATTTCCACGTTTTCTCCTTCTGTCACTAAGGTGATCTTGATTTTGGGCAGAGACTGCTGAAGTTTTTCATTTGAAGGAAACTCTCCACATTCCAAACGTTCCTCTCTGAACTTCCTGTCTTTCAGGCCGACAGGCTGACGTACAGAAAGAGTCCTTTCTGAATGACTCATTATTCACCCTGACTCCAGGATGGGTTTAACCTCAAATAACATCTAAAAAATAAACTGAGAGGGAGAGCTGTGTCTTAAATGTTCTTAAATGAGGCAAAAACTGCTAATCAAACCCTAAATCAAAGAGAAGCATGTAAAGATCAAGCCAAAGGGACTGATGCCATTCATGTCACCTGAGGCACATCATTTCATCATAAATAGAAGGTGGAGTGTCATTTTGACACAACTCAATGAGGATAAATAAATCTGTCTTTACAACTTTTCACAGTAAATAAAATAACCAAGGTGATCACCAGAATACCTGTTCTGTACTAAAACAGATAGGAAATGAATGTCAACAATGTTGTGAGCATTACTGTTGTTCTGGAGGAATGTGTGTGACGCAGCATGGGAGCCTAACATTTAACCAGGGCTTTTATTTTGACAGAATGCTCATCCTTCACTCGTGTCCAACAAAGAAAAAAGGAAACTGATGCTCAGTCACCACTTCAGCCTTTGATTCTCCCATCATCACTAAAGTCAAACATAAAGAAAACCATTTCTTCCTTGTTCAGAGATGAATGAACAGCCATGATTGTACAGCTATGGGTTAATAGTTGGATTATGGAATATGAAAGTGTTAGAAAAGGCACAGAGGAGCTGCTAAGTGGCCACCAGGAGATTATTTGTTCATTCTGAGAAACATCCAGCTGAGTCACCGTTCAGAGTCGTGCTTCACAAACCAGACTGTGTGCTCAGCAAGAATCCACTGCAGATGCAGGATTTTAAAAAAAAAAGGAGGAAAGAGAATGAGGCAAAATTAGCTCCTACAAAAAACAAAGCACAAAGTACCAAAGGGTCGTATAGATGGAACGTGAACTTATGGAAGCATTTGGGGATAATATCAGCTACAGAGGGATCCACAAGTTCATTTAAAAAAAGGAAAGTGTAAGAAATGTAGAAAATATGTTTGCGTTATTTAGTTCTTACAGACCTATTCTAATGAGAGGTGTTTTTTAACATCTTCTTGTGGCATTTTCCTGATATATATTAGAAAGAAAATTAAGCTTAAAACTGCATTTCTGAGTATTTCTATATTCAAACCGTTGTGACTCAGGAGCAAATAAAAAAATGCTGTTTGAACAAGCTTGTGTGACGCAGACGACGGGCCTCAGGCTCCCTGTTCCGCTTCATCCTGATGCATCCACTTGCAGACTAATAGATCCGTACGTCCTTGTTTTCCTCGTCTCTGCTGGAATCTGGCTCCAAACTGTACGTCGGGATAGCTCTTATATTGCACGCCATTTTTGTTGCACCGCTAATGTTGGGTTGAGGGGCTGTACGCTAGCGGGAGAGGGTGTAAACAGATTAATGATGGGGTGATGGGGAGGGGGGCGCCAACAGTGCTGCCCAATAAAAGACCACAGGGAGCACTTTTAAAAGTGTGTGGGACTTTAAATGAGAAGTGGGTCGATTTGGAGTAGGTCAGGAGCAGGTTAAATTAAACACCAAACGCGTGAGCATGGGGGTGGGGGAGTCATACGCAGCCTTCATACTGAATTATTCAGGTTTGCTGATGATCAGGGGACGCAGACATGCAGAATGTGGGGGCCGCTCATTCAAACGGGCATCATAATCTGAAGAATCTTCTGCAACGCCACAAACCCAAGGTGGCATTAAGCTGTTGCTGCGTGGACCCGAATGTTTGTGTGAAAGGTGCAGTGTCGTGTGTGCACGTGCTCCGTTACCTCAGTAACAATGTTGTTCTTCAGGCCCTCCGTGACGTTGTAGTCCCACCCCCCCTCACAGTCCGTCACAGCTGTCTGGCTGCTGTTGGTGTACTGCTTACACTGGGACACGCCTCCTTCTTTGGACTTCTGCCCCTTCTCCCAGGGCAGGGTGGCATTCAGCATCTCCAGGGAAGGCGGGGGCCCGGGCAGGTGGCAGTGGTGTTTAGGAGAGAGGGTAAGGAGGGGGTCGGAAGAGAGCAGGAAGGCCAGAAAGAGGTTGGGGAGGATGGAAAGCGCAATCAGTACCCTCTGCTTCTTCCTGCCCAGGGCCAGCACCATCACCTCCCCCGTTGGAGGCAGCGAGGGCGGGGCGGGGATGGAGGAGGAGGACGGGGCCGGGGAGGACCGCATGGGTGAGGAGGGGAGCGATGGAGGGGGAGGGGGGCATGGCGATGGAGAGACCAAAGGGGGCGAGTCTGGGGACGTCATCGCTGGTTGGAGCTCCTGACAGAAGGATATCTGCTGGGAATCAAACAACATGAATCAATGCAAACGTGGAACACGCATGTTATCATATTCATGATGGAGGGGGGCTAAACCCCCATTTAACCCCCCCCCCCCCCAATACATTGATTTCTGTTTTTCTATTTCTTTTGATTCTTAACTTTTAATAATTCTATATTTAAATGCTAGATTCAGAATTGCTTTTTACTATGAGCCATAATAATAATAATAATAATAATAATAATAATACATCATTATTATTATTATTATTTTATTTTTACACCATGGTCCGGGTGAATACTCGATTCTGATTGGCTGCTAGGTATGCATTAAAATCTGATAACCGCACAGTGAAAAAAGAAGTTCCGGTCACCTAGCTTAAATGTTTTGTATCACTGCGCCGGCTTCTTTAAAACAACCTTTAGCTTCATCATTTGGACAAAAACAAGCGGTAAGAGGTGAACTTTCTCTCTGAACTGATGCTTTATTCAACCCATCGGAAAGATCAGCATATATATATATCGCCGAATCTTGACTGCAGCGGTGGTGCGGCGCGACGCAGACTATTTGTCACGTGATGCGGCGCATCAAAGTGATCCAAATCCACAAAAAAAACAAGAATTAAGGACTAAAAACTGGTTAATATGTATTGCTTTTGTAAGTGACCATGGTATAAGTGGGTTAATGGCCGACGAAGTGTGCGTTATTACTTTTTAACGCACTTCGCGGAAGCAACCGTCCTTAGCGAAGGCTTCCATGGCGTGCGTTAAAAAGTAATAACGCACACTTCGTCAACCATTAACCTTACTTAGACCAGCTTGTTTTGGCAGCTCCTCCACTAACTCTGTTCTCTTCAGTGATGGTAGACAGAACAAAAAAAATCAGAGCATGATCTCCCACAGCCTCTTTACCTTACCTTAGTTAACAAACACCTGAAGAATGGGGGGGTTTTAAATCTTATTTTAAAATGTGTTTCTTAATTACTTTATTACTTTATAAACATGTATTTACATCTCCAGCCTCCAGCAAGTCACTCAGAAAATAGGAAATAATATTTGAATGTTTATTTGACTCTGAAGACCTTGGAAGATGAATAAATTAATTTCTCTCCATCTAAAATAATAAGACTGTAAATTAGAAATATCTTTATAATAAGTCCGACTATTAGGGCCACTATAAAAGAAAAAAATTAAATTAATATACAGGAATAAAGTCGTAATTTTACAAGGAAAAAGCCTTTTTTATAAGTTGTTGGTGTAAGCCTCCATCCACATTACATACAGACTAAATCCATCAACACAGCCATTTATAGCAATGCTCTAATGTTTTAGTTTATCATAGGAATCTGTGAGCCATAATGCGTTTGGACCTCTACTGCTGACCACGGAAACGGTGCAGCCGCCACAAATCCACTACTGGAGGGTCAAGAATCTTCTGAAGAGGCCGGTTTCCTGCTAATTCTTTTCAGTGTCCTTATACTTATAATAATACAACATGTGCTTACTAAAAGATTTAGTATTTCTTTATTTAAGAAACCAATGCTAAAGTAACGGCATACAATGAGCTGATACTGAAACATGACATTGGTTTGTTTTTTGGTTGTTGTCATTTGCAATTTTCTTAGCAAACAGCCTTTAGCCTTATAAATTTATGACTTTAATCTCATAAATTCTTAATTTATAATTTTACTCTAGTAAAATGCTGACTTTTTTACCGGGGACTACAGATAAAAAATAGCCTTTGGGCTAATTCTGGCGCATTGCAGCCATGCTTTTATGTGCACTGTACCTGTTAAATAAACGAATAAATGAAATAATTCTATGACTTTATTCTCGTCAAATATTGTCTTTGTACTCATAATTCTGACTTTATTCTTTCTTTTCTATTATTTTATTATTTTATTCTCATGCTTTTTCGTCATGGTGGACCTAATGCTCTGCCGTGTTATATCGATTATTATAATTATTGTTTTTTACATGTACAATATAGAAAGTGCAACCATATGGTTTTATATGTTAGTATGAATAAAGGGAGAAATATATATGACTTGAATGTATATTCAGATCTGTATTAATTTATAAAAATGTAAATACTGATACTTTTATGACATCTGCTGCTCTGATGGATGGTTTTAACTCAAAACATGTATTCCTACATTTCCCATGATGCATTTTTCTTGCATAAGTGCTTAGACATCAGGAGTTCCCTACAGTTCTGATCTTAAATCTTTAATATAATTCTCACTGCTGGCCTTTTAAGCCTATAACTAACCTGATCATTATACCTGGAGGGAGAAGGAGGAAGTTTATAGCAAAAAAATTAATAATGGGATCAATTTTTGCCATTATTAAAGAACGAAGGATTTTCCTAATCTGCCTAAAATTTCAAATCCATCCTGGTCACTCCCAAAGACAACTGCAGCATCTTCTTCTCTGCTGCCTCCAGCTCTGCCTCCTGTCTTTTCCTCATTGTCTCTAGATCATGGCTGGTCTCCCCAGTTTTCTACAACTTTCCTTTCATTTGAGCTGAAACTCCATCACTCCTGACACTTTTCTCCACCCATTCCAACCTGTCTGCACTCGCTTCTTCACTTCTTTTCCTCATTCTCCATTTCTCTGAACTGGTTGACCCTAGATACCTAGATACCTACCACTTTCTTCATCTCTTCTGCCTGTAACCTCACTCTTCCACTCAGGTCCCTCTCACTCACTCACACACCTGTACTCCGTCTTCCTGCAGCTAACCTTCACTCCTTTCCTTTCCGGGACAAACCTCCACCTCTCTAGCTTCTCCTCCACCTGTTCCCTGCTCTCGCTAAAATCACAATATCGTCTGCAAACATCATGACCAGTAATGCAGAATGGTCAGCAGCATCTGAGCATATAATCCCCCCTTTTGCTGGTTTGTCCTCAATAAATAAAAAATAAGAAACTTTTTGCTTTTTGGGGGGGTCTTCTATGACTAAATTTACCAGATTTACTACATTACTTTTACTATGTTTTTTTTTTTATTTAGGTGTAAAATATCATTAAAGCAGGAAGAAGTCTGATTATTAAGGTGGAAATCGGCTTTCTCTACATCCGGTTGCGGTCATCAAAACAGAGACATCTGAATAGTCTGCACACTGAAGGAATCAGGTTAAGTTTTGGGCTGGAGTGTAAATGGTCTGCCTGTACACTGTGGGTTTGTTTTCAGGGAGGGGGGGGGGGGGGGTTCACAGCCGGGTTACATAAGAACATGAAGGGGGAAAGGACGTGTGAGGAATGGGAACAGACGCCGGGGAGGGAGCGCGAGACCAGCGGCGGAATAAAAGAGACATGGGGGGGTAGGACAGTCCAGACACCTGCCCGGGGGGGGGAAACCGAACTGTTGAGATATAAAACAGGAACTCACCCTTCGTTTGTTTGCGTGGTAGATGTGAGCCGGTGTTAACTAGTTCCAAACGTCCAGAACATTGTATCGTTCCGCCGCGGTTACCGGGTCACCTCAGCCCCTGCGCGGTGTGACACACCGAATAGCATCTGTAGCTCGAGGAAGAGCTGCGGTCTCCGCCGGACGCCGTTTTCGTAAAGGACTTCTTCTCGAGCGCAGCTAGCCCCCCCGCCACATGTGATGCTGCCCGCGCGCTGGGGAGGGATGCTTTGCCCGGACTCAACCACCTCCTCAATCAATGTCACAGCTTTAGTCCAAGTTTTGACTTCCGCCATGACGCAAAGCGCCCAAGTCACCCATGTCTGCGTCCAGCACTACGCGGAAAGGAAACGCGTCGTAAGGAGGCGGTTCGTGGACAAAGACCGGCTGAGAAAACTGCTGCGTGTTTATAGGGAGCAGCTCGACAGCGGCGACGGCGGAGCACTTCGGGAAACATCGGAAGAAGTCGTAAAAAAACGGCGGTGCCGCTGCTGACAAAGATCGTGTGTGAAAGTTCCACTAATCACTCCGCGAGAAATAATTAATCGTCTTTTCAAAATAAACATCATACTTTAAAGTAAGCTTTTAAGCACATTTTGCTAGATAGACTGCAGAGAATAGTACATCTTTACGTCTGAGGCTTTTCATGGAGCCAAGAATTCACCTGTCATAATGTCAATAAAACAAACACTCAGTCTAACCACAAAGAGATAATAAAGTAACTTAAACCACCAAATAAGTGTATTTGTTTCTATTGTAAAGTAATGTAGAGTAAATATGTAATATTTGCTTATGTAGTAATTACTTGGTGAACAGGTTTTGTGTACTATTTGTTATTGCCACAAACAACAGTTGTCTATTGTTGCTTCTTGTTTTACACTTTACACTTAAACATAACCAGGAACATAGAAACAGATGTCCATTCAGTTGGAAACTCTTCTGCTTCCTGTTTGAAGATGATTAGAGCCTGATCTGTACATCTACTAACCACTAGGGCTGAATTTACAGCCAAATCTTTCCCAATTCACTTCACTGTTACAGTAAAGCCCAAATTTACAACAGGTTGAAAAAGGACTGACGCTGTGGCCCCAGAACTGGTTTTCCTACACCTCTGGTTGGATTCACATCCATTTGAAGTCATTAAAAGAGAATCATCTCATTTAAATTTACTTTTGAGATTGAAATATCACCAAAACAAAGATGTGGGCTTTTCATTGTTGAATCCTCCATTTTTTGCAACAACAAACATGTTGTTCCATTTTTTTTTCCAATTTTCACAAAGGTTTAGTGATGACATGTCTGATGAAAATATGGCCTAAAACTAACCCAATTTAAACCAAATACATGATGTCACACGCTTTCTTTACCTTCCTTACAGTCTGTCTGTCATTTAGCACAGATCTGCCTAAATGTCTCCATAAAGTAATTTGTATAGATTATACCATAAAAAGAAAAACAACAAGAACTGCAAATACACACGTACATATGATATAGTGGAAAGATTCCATCTTCGAGTGGATAAAAGGGAGCAGAGGAAAAGAGGGTGGGGGACTTAAAGTACGTAGGGTCAACAGTCCAGAGGAACAGAACAGGTTGGAATGGGTGGTGGAAGGTTTGAGGTGTGATGTGTGACAAAATACTATCAACAAGAATGAAAAGAAAGGTGTAGAAGACTGTGGTGTGACTGTCCGACTTCCAGGAGGGAGAACATCAAAGAACCAGCTCGTGTTAGGTGTTTTGGAGATGAATGCAGGGAAGCAGATTAGGTTGGTATGGAAATCGATAGTTGGTAAAAGATGGTGAGGTTGGGGCTGCCTGGAAATCGCACAAAAACAGACGCCCTAAAAGACCAAAGAGGAGGTTCATGGATGTAGGTCAAGGAGGACATAAGGGTAGTTAAGGATGCAGAGGATGGAGGCAGAGGATTTGCTCTGGCGACCACAAAACAAACAAGAAAGCCAGTGATTCCAAAGAACAAAACTTAGTGGGAAAATGAGAAGCATATTATAAAATATTACATAACTAATTTTCCCCTTTGAGGCAGTTTTCCCTTTTAGTTAACCCTTCCTCGCATCAGATTTAGCTCATCAGCTCTGCAAATACGTTATTTCAAGGAGAGTCAGTATTCGAAAATAACAGCTTTTAAGTGAAAATGCTGAAAGAAATTGTAAATATTTGGTTGCAAAGCTATTTTCAGGTACTGTATTTTCCAATTATTTGTGGATAAATGTGATTTTTTTATTTTTTATTTTGCATTAACTGAAAACATTCAAATAAACTTCTGGAGGAAGTTGCAGCAGCACACTGGGAGCACCACGACTTAAAGGCATTTTGATTAAAAGCATATAAAGTGATCCCAGAACCTTTTAGTTACAGTGATTTCTGGAAGACCAAAGATTACAAAATAGCCAGCAGCACATCGTCTGATGAGATTTTAGAAAGCAATTGAATTAAGCTAAAAAAGACAAAGATGACAAAGAACAACAAACCTTTATTTAAACCATGTGAGATAAGTATATCTGTTTTTCAATGCTGACCCAACAGAGAAGAGAGGGAAACCTGGTTTATCACACAAAAGCAGATGGTAAAAACTATACATAAGCTAAAAATAAAATGTACAAATGAGGAGTGAATGAATAATGGACACACTGTAAGCGCTTTGAGCGTCTGGAAAAGCACAGATAAATCCAATCCATCATAATTATTTTAAAAGCATAAACCCAGTTGAATTGACTCAACCCTCAGAGGGCATCGCCAACTTTACCAGAAGATCCTATAAAAGTCAGTAGTTTTAAAAATGAGAATTTTATCAGAGCTACTTTTAGTTTGAGAAATCAAGAAATTAAAAAGTTTGCTGGAATATTCAGCGAAAACATGCAAAAAAATTGACATTCAGAAGATCTCAGACTAAAAAAAAATCTTTTTTGCGGTTCATTTAAATGAACTAAATGGCAGTTTATTTAATCATCTTGCAGACATTGCAGTATCTTAGCTCTACAGTTTATCAGAACTTTTTCAACAGTTCATAGATGGAGACACGCAATTGAGTTTTTTAAGGTATTTTGAAGCACGTTTAAAAGATACCTTTATTCTGAGTCTGTTTCAGCTTCTCAAAATTCCTTCCTGACTTCAATAATAATCAGGGCCGATATATTTAAAAACATCTAAGCGTGAACAAAAAGATTAAAAAATCCTAAAAAGAGATTGCTTGGACCATGACTAGTAAGTGTCAGAATCAGTGTCAAAGTGAGACGTCTGTCTGTGAGCGATCTCTGTGAGTGTGGACCTCCAGGCAAGCAGCCTGCCGCATGGTGGAGCCATGAATCACGGACCTGCAGCCTGCAAGCGACAGGTGCAGAACTGGTGTTGCAGCTCCATGCATCAGATTCAAGCTGATCCCTGTTTGCTCTATCAGTACCCCAGCTAAGGTGGATGACGTCATCACTCATCTGTCAGTTTCTCTTTGGTTTGATGTAAAGGAACATTAAAAAAAATCTGCATTGCATGATCCCACTTTTCTAATGAAAGAACTCAAAATGTTCCTCAATCTTATAGGGAATCCTGGAAGTTCCTTCATTGCCATTAAAAGAATATTTCTTTGACTGATTAAAAAGAAAAACACCTTTTTTCCAGATTAAAATAATGTCTTTGTTTTCCCACCAACTAAAAAGGGTGTCTGCTACTTCTTCCTGGAGACACTGACATGTACAGTTTGTGGTCATTTAATGAGAACTTTCCGACTCTGTCTTTCTTCAGAGCTTGAATAAAAGCATCAAACACCTCTTTCAGTTCCCTGAGACTAAACCGCTTCCTCTGTCATTGAAAGTGTCATCCTAAAATGTTTATAATCCTTATAAAACCACTCGATCTGCCACAGGGCAACCGCCTTCAATTCCTGAAAGTGAACCATCTTTAATCCTTAGAAAGTGGAGGGGTTGTGTTTTTGTGTGTGTGTGTGGGGTGGGGGGTCCTATGGCCTTCTGCTGCTGCTATTGAGTAACTTGGTAGGGATTAGGTGAAATACGGTCTTTCTTCACTTTGTGGAGATGTTGCAGTCCTGGGACCACAGATTACCCCACACAACACCGCGGGACATTTCAACAGACACTCACACGGCTAACAAATCTTTATTTGCCTTTTGAGACACTGCAGCCCGAATTATCCTTTTGTCACACTTTCACTCTCCTTTGTGAGGAGCATCATGATCATCTCCTCTCAATGGCTGATGCCAGTTTTAGATCGGTCACTTGTGTGCAGAGGAGAATCGGTTAAAACCCAACTTTTATTCCTTTTTTTTCTCATTTGCAGGCACTTTTATAGCTGCACATCACACATTTGAAGACTGGTTTATAGTGGCAATTCCTAACATTTTTGAAAATATAATTAGGCAAATTTTTAAAGAAAATTTCTGACGTATGATAAAAAGCAAATCTGAGATTGCGCCTTAAAATCTTGTGCAATGTTTGGTCCCAAAACCAAAAAAAAAAAAATTTTTCAACTGTAACTGAAAGGATGTTTTTTTCCTGACAGTAATCTGAGACTAAGAACACTGAAAGAAGAGGGTCTGGCCTGCTGCCCCCACCCTCTTCCTTCGGTCCCCTATCTCTGTGTCCCTTCACTGCCATCACAGCCACAGGAAGGCCCTGGCAGCCCCAAACACTGATATGATCTCTGTGCTCCTCATCTCTATCCTCCGCTGTGTTGAAATCTTACCCATCCCACAAAGGGAAACCGCTGGTGCACAACGGTCCATGGCATGACGTCTGTTTCTGTGGGTGGAGGACTTTTGGTAAATAATGCCGCAGAAGTGGATCAGCACTGACCCTCTTCTGTCTGCCTAATGGAGTAATTAGCAGATACGGCTGCCTCTAAGGAGAAAGTCTTGCTTTTTTTTTTTTTTGAAGAATTACTGTTGAATAATGATTAGTTTTCAACATTTAAAGGTACATGCACAAGAAAATTGCTTCAAGTAAACACTGTTTGGTGACGGATCACATATTTAAAGAGAGAAGCTTCGATTTCTGCAAAAATTGTGTAAGTCTGGTTGAGCAAGAAGGCTGACTTTAACCTCTGATGGAGACAATGAGTGGCAAACCGAGGATTCAAAAATCCACCGTCAAGCTAAATCAGCTTAAGGTTTAAAAGTAGAGCTGCTTCTCAATACTCTTTACACTCTTTTTTAACATGCCCCTCTGTAAACTGTCATATTAAAACATTGACATTCAGCACATTTTACCATGTGTAGTATTTCAGAAAAGCTCTGTTCCAGGTTTTTCTATGCAACATTTGTCTCACCTTTAATGCCCTCTATATGTCTTTTAAAGGCTGCATTACTCTGTGAAATGGTGAAATATTAAAATAAATAAAACTTGTTTGTCTTAACACTGTTTAGTCTCTGAACTCACCGGTTAGTTTTCCAATCATACCAACTTTTTACAGTGTTCCAGAAATGAAACCAACCCCCTTATTAGCATTGTTTTCCTATTAAAATTAAGCATCAACGTTTCAACAAGTTCTTTGAAATTTGAATGAATCCTAACAAGAATAACGACACAAAATAGTGATGCACCTTGGAATAAATGCTTGGATTATTGTACAGTTCAGAGGAGTTTTACTTATTTTTTTAGACTTTTTTTTTACATAGTTCTGACCTTGTCTTTGCATTGTATTAGGATTTAAACATTGTTATTTTTCTCTACCTGTTTGATATTTTGTTATAAAACACAGAAACAGTTTGATCTCAAACGCCGATAAAAAATGACCACATTTACCACCTAAAATTTTAATTTTTTGGACAGTTTTAGGTTCATTGTGAAATTATTGTATGATATATAATGAAAAAGCTCTTTTAAAAAAAAGCTGGAGTTTTACTTAGAAGTCAAGAATTGCCACAAAAAATGTTTAAAAGATAAATTATTGGGGTAAATTGTAGAAATAAATGGTTCTGGACTAAAACAGTCATAGATGTCAGCATAGAAAAGATGGAAAGCAAAAATAGATTCTTTTTTTTATTTAAAAAACTTTACTCACATGAAATGATGCAACATCTGCATTTGTGTATGTCGATAAGAGAACTTGGCACATGTTTTTCTTTGAGAGAGGAAAAAGAATTAATCTAATTTTCTGTGAAGTTCAGTCTAAAGATATGTTTTTGTTCTTTGAGGCCCAGTGTGCTGATAAAAAGGTCGGGAGAGGCTGTTTCCTTCAGGCAATTGTCAATAAATAACTGAAATGAAGTATAGGTGGGTTTTAATGTTAGGTTAAATCCCTTAAATGGATGACATTTCTTATCTTCAGAATGACCTAAAACGAGAAAACTCATTTTGTTTTCTTCTTAATGCTGTAAACACTTGACCAGAACTGCATTGATTACAAATTTGTAATAAGAAGCTGTAAAGTTAGCTAGAGCAAACATATTTTTACAACAAAAAATGCATTTATTGTTTTTTGGAAGTTAAATAAAAACGCTTCCTTCTCAGACCAGCGGTTACTAAATTGTAAATTGAAGGGTTAAACCAATAAAAAAAACTGTCTGTGCAAAATTACAGCATGCTTGAAGTGTTAAAGAAACTAAATCTGGGGCCAATCAATGATGGAAAAAAAGACCAAATATGTGTCAAATTTCAGATGCTGGACTCCCCTGTTGCTGCCTGTTCACTGCCCTGCAGGTGGCGCTGTGACAGGATGTGCTTCAGAGTGTCCAGCTCCTGCGTGAGCTGCCCTATCCTCATCTGCAGCTTCTGATTTTCCTCCTGCAGCTGCAGGGCTCTCTGCTGGGTCAGCAGGATCCTCCTGCGGGCTTTGTCCCGGCTCTTCCTCACGGCGATGTTGTTCCTCTCCCGTCTCAGGCGGTACTCCACGCTGTCCTTGCTGATGCTCCTCTTGGTCACTGGGGGTCGCAGAGATGGCATTAGGCAGGAGGGGAAGTCCTGGGGGGGGTCACAGGTTCATAAAGTTCATTAGAGCAGGACGAGGAGGGGGACAATAGCACACACATTTATCTTTTGCCCCACCTGCTGAGAGTTGCTCTGGTTCTGGTGTTGGTTGGAGCTCCCTAAGTGTGGCGTGTTGCCGATGCAGGTGGTTCCATAGGACAGATAGGGGAGTCCCATCATCTGCTCAGCCATTCTGTCATCAACCCTCAACATCCCTTGAGACTGGTTGTAGGACATCATTTCCATTTGGGACATCTGGCTGGTCGGCACAGCCTGGCTGGGGGTGACGGAGCTTTGGGAGCATGTGTGGGCCGGGCCTGAGTACGAGCTGACCCATTCCTGGATGACAGACGACGCCCTGGAATCAGACATCTGAGGGGCATTGGGAAGCAGAAAAATGAATTCAGTTTGGGCCTGACAAGTCCTTTAACCCCAATCATTTCAGGTGTCAATTATATTTAAAGTATTTCTTGTCATTTATGTTAATCTAGTCCTATTTTACCTTTTAAAGTATATGTCCAAAATATTATCATCATCATCATATTTTGAATTCCCAGAATCCACTATAATGCAATCCTTACTGATAATTCTCATCAATGTGGGTGATTAATGTAATGTCACAGATGTCTCAAATCAGAATTCTGCAATAAATAATTAAAAATTAGCCACAAATTAAGAAACTCAAAACAAGCCATCAGAATCCTGGTACGTATACCCTGACTAAAATGCTGAAATCCTTTGGATGTAGTTGTTGTAACGCCAAAAGTTATTTAGCTTGTATGACACAGTTTGGAAATTATTTATTTTTCAGGAGAAATGTAATTTGCGCTATGGATTTGTGCAATGTTTTTAAGTTGGCTTATTCATGTTGAAAAAGAAAAAATATCATCAAATGTTTCTTGTTAAAACGCCAAGCTGAGCTACAACACCTATTTTGAATCAGACATCTAGAGTTATTAGAAAGCAGAAAAAAGGGAGAAGATAAGGAGAAAATCTTTGAAAGAGTTGATAATAAAAAATTGAAAATTGGTTTCAAATTGCAATAAATCAAAAATCGATAGTGGAAAATGCCATTTGGATTGAAGTACGGTTGGTTTATTTTACTATGTCATAAAAACAAAACCAACTGCTTCACAGCGGAAAGCACACGTGACGGCAGCAAAAAATGATCAATGTATCATTCCAGTCCAATCTGGGGAAACACTTCAATTCCATGTTATTTATATAGCCCAATATTACAACAATAGTCCTCTCAATAGAGTTTATAACTGTGATTGTATAAGAACATGAAATCATAATGAACACTTTGAATTTAGCAAAGACGTGACCATACAGTGTGCTAGAAAGTTCTAGTAATGTTTGGGTTTTTTATGTGGAAAAACAACAGTAGACTGAACTTTGGGAAACTAAAATGTGAATTGATTTGTCATTAATTCTTGTTTACTTGTTTGTTTGTACACATATTTAATTGACACTTAATTATCTTGCAAGACATACAAGGAATCTGGGAAACTTCCGCTACACTGTTCAGTACCAGGTATTTATCTCTGAGGTTGAAGTTTTGGCTAAAGATGAACTGGATCCATTTTAGGTCAGCGAATCAGATCAAATTGGATCATTCAAAATCATGAAAAAAAAATGTAAATCCTATCATCAACTACAAATTATGATATAAATCGAATCGTTGTTGAAATGAATGGTTACACTACTATTAAATAACACAAAATCGATAACATCCATCATTGGATGAGCTCCTGGTTTGAGTAAAAATAAATTAAATCAATAAATGGCACTAAGGTTCGGACTCCTTTAATTGAACTGTAAGAGGATTCAAATGTGACTCACCATGGCTTTTTGCTCCAAAGAGTCTCCTGTGTTCTCTGAAGAAGCTCTGACTGAAAGCGACAAGAAGGACATGGGACTGACGACAGATAGACAGGTACCCTCTGATTATCACACCATCACTTCCTCTCTGTCTCTCTTTCTCACAAACACACCAAAGCCTGAGCAGCCATCCTTATTAGGATGGTGTTGTCATGACTTTCAGCTCTTCCTGACCTTCAGGAACACAACTGTTTCAATGCTTCAACCTAACTTTCACCACTTTGCTCCCAACTCTGACTGCTCCTCTGATCACTATTATAGGATTTAATTTAAAGGCGTTTTTGCAAATCCAACATGCCCTTCAATTAGATTCCTATTGATGGAAAAAATATTTTTCATTTTTGTTTTAAGCTAAATTTATTTCTAATTTCAAAAAAGACATTTTGCCCCTTAGAAAAAGTAATCCATGTGAAGTTTATTTAAAGAAGTATACATGAGTATAACTATACTTTTGATTAGTGCTGTAAGAATACTAACTGAATACTTATTCTGACTAAATTGGAGCATTTTAAGTTTAAAATATATCAAAGGTATACTTTAGGTACACTGCTTTACTTTAAGTTTAGACATGCTGTACTTCTGGTTCACTTAACTACTTATAGCTGAGAGGAATTGGTTTAAAATAAAAAATAAAATTTTTTGTTCTTTTAAATATACTGCATTATTATTGTTTTATGAGATTGTAATGTATAAAAGGAATATTCGCTTAAGATATTTGATCTACTAGTACAAGCTGACAAATAATACGCTCCGCGCGAAGATTTTCATTTTGTCCTACACTGGTTTCCGTAGTGATCTGGAAGTAAAATGGCTGCCACAGTAGACAACGTGAGTTCAGATGAAACGTTATTCTTTTATAATTATTTCAATAGTCTTGGCAGACTCGTTGCCTTTTTTGTATGTAACAGATATAAGTTTTTTGTAAATACCTATACGGAACATAAATCTAACGGAATAACACTGGGGATGTTTATTAACCGGTGTTAGCTAGAGCTAGCATGTGTGGATTATAGCGACAAAAATAAGCACTTAATTTGTTCTGACAGATAATACGTTTTCTTACAGGATTTAATCGACAGAGATTTACCTAAAGCAGTCGAGTTGCTGAACACTCTCACGGAGCAGGTATATGTTTAACCTTACATTTCTCGTAACTTTGTGTTTTGTTGTTAAAGGACTAGCATAAATGTGTTTAAATTAGCTTTATTCATTCAGAATGCATTTAGCTGACTTAAAGTCTTTTGTTTTAGGTAGCCTCTGTCACCAGATATGTACGTGAACTGCTCACCAAAGTCAAAGATGGTGCGTTTAAGACCTCAAAGGTGAGTGTGGATATTTCAAATCTCTTTAATGATCAGTTTTTCTAACCAGAATACTTTTTTTAAAATGTTTTACTAAAGTTGTGAAGCAACTCAGATTGTGTTGAACTTTTGTGTATCGTCTCCCTGTGCAGGGTTTATCTTTCCTGGACCTTCGCTACCAGCTGATGCTCTTCTACCTCCAGGACCTGACTCACCTGATCAGCATCAAGACAGCAGGAGGCAAAATCAAAGAAAGTGAAGCCGTGGACAGAATTGTCACAGTCAGAACAGTAAGATGAACTGAGGATTCCTTCGTGTTGGTCGTCAGGCACAGGTACCATCATGCATCAGATCGGTTTCTTCTCTCTGTGAAGGTGCTGGAGAAGATGCGACCTCTGGATCATAAGCTAAAGTACCAGATTGATAAACTGGTGCGCACAGCTGTGACGGGCAGTTTAGGTAAACTTTAACATTATTCTGCTTGTGGACTTTGTTGCTGGTTGATTAAAATGCCGTATTTTTGGGTGGTTTTAGCTGAAAATGACCCGTTGCAACTGCGTCCCAACCCTGAGAACCTCATAAGCAAGGTAAATATCACACAATCAAGATTGTCTACTTTTTTTGTATGAATAATTACATTTTTAATTGTGTTATTTAGTTAAGTGAATCTGAGGACTCTGACGATGAAGATGAAGACAAAGCATCAGCGAAAAAACCAGCCACCTCCACTGGCAAGAAATATGTTCCCCCAAAGATTGCCCCGATGCATTATGGTAAGACCCGCTGCTCCTGGTGACATTTAAATGTGCGTTTAGGTCTGCTGTAAAAATGTTGTCGTCTTGTAGACGGTGACGTGACGGAGGCGGACAAGAAGAAGGCCCAGATGGAGCGGCAGCGGCGAGCTGCCCTCAGAAGCTCTGTGATCCAGGAGCTCCGGCAGCAGTACAGCGACGCTCCAGAGGAGATCAGGGAGAAACGCGACTTCCAGAGCGAACGGCAGAGCCACGAGGAGCTCCACAGGTACCCACGTGTTTGCTTTATCCAGTTCTGACACACAACCATCTTCACAAGCTTGTCTCCTTTAATAATAATTGAAAAGCTTGTTTGATGTGTAGCATTAAAGGGTAAGCTCCACCTTTTTATTTTTTTTAGATCTTGTTCTTTGGGAGCTTTCTAAATACATTTTTTCTGCACAGGAAAAATTATGAAGAGTCCATGATGGTACGCCTAACCATGCCAAAGAGTCAAAGGAATTCCAAGAAGAGAGGCATGATGGGAATGTCCGGCCAGCTGAGCAGGATCACACACTTTGGAGACATCACGGCTTTGACTGGCGGTGAAGGCGGACAGGTGCGTTCTTAATACACGCCCCTCCCAACTTATACCAATACAGATGTTTATCCAAGTAGACTGCATTCTGGTTTGTCTTGATCTTTTTTGTTTGTTTGTTTGTTCCTTAGGATGGGGAGGGCTCTCGACCAAAGAAAAAGAAGAAAATCATGAAGAAGAAAACTAAAAGAAAAGGTGAAAAATAGTCTTATAAAAAATGACACAATCACGCTTTCCTTATGGAATTAAAATGTACAATTTTCTCTTCTGCAGCCTTCAAGAAGCACAGATAGACATCTCAATACCAAGGACTTGTCATAACAGCTTCCAATTCTTTGACTGGATCAATTTAAACCTACTTTTCATAGTGAATCGTGAAATAAACGTTTAAAGTTTTATTTGTATGTCATGCGTTTTCATCACCACTAGAGGGCAGTAATGTTTACTAACTTCACCTTGCTCAGTGTGTTCCATCAGGAGTTAATTGCCCCACAGGCACAGCATTCCAGATTTTTGTAAGGGAAACGACATGAAGTCGAGTTAGGGTTATTTAACGGGAAAATAACTAAACAAATCGATCAATTTTGCATTCATTTGTGATGGAAGACCTTTCAAGGTAAAATTTTGGAGCAGAAATTGGGCAATATTGACCCAGTTTCTTACTAATCAAAACCCAGTGAGCTGCAAAATCCCTGTGGCCAATTATTTATAAAAAAAATTGCTGTTTAATATTGAATTTGTTATTGTTTCATATTTAAAACTATTTTAATTTTGACAGCAGTACATGCATTACCTGTTCTTTCAAAATAAATTACACCATGGGTCAAATAAGAAGTTGCAGATTCACTTAAATAAAAAAATGAAAGAAAGCAAAGTCAGTTAATCATTTCTTTTATGTCTTTGGTGTGCCTTCAACCCGTTTCTTCTCTTACTATCAAACAGGAACATGACAATGATTTAGAATCCAATTCTTTTAAATCTATGAACCTAACTCTACACATTCAATACTTTGACTTAAACCAGCAACTAAATTCTGTTGTGCAGAATATGAGCTTTGATCTTATTCTAATGAACAGCAAACCTTTGACTAGCATTTTGGAGGAGAGGTAAAGCACACAAGCTCTCTTGCTTTATTGTAATGTCTGCAGTGGTACATAGTATCTTTTAATTAATACAAGATCACCTAACTTCAAAAATCTAAACATAACCAAACCTAACTTGCAAACCTATTCAGATTGTTTGCATTTTTCTTTAAAGCCAAAGAGCCACATAAGCTCCAGAGCCTCAGGCTGCAGGCGCCTGGACCTCCAGCCTAAAGAGGCTTCCTGCAGCCACACGACAACAAGAGTTAGTTTCCTAGGCGACATCTAGAGAGCTTCATACATTCCCACCCAGCAAGGAGTCCATCTGTTTAGGGGATTTTGCTTATAAAAATCCAAAGTAAACACTTACATTTTGTTATATTTCCGTAAGATTCACATCCATGCAAGGATTTGAGTATTTGTAAAAAAAAAAAGATTTGGGTTTTTTTTTTTCTTAGAACCGCTACAGTTTCAGCTCTTCTGTTTTTCAGAATCTCAGTTAATAACAAAGGATCTACTTTCAGGGCAAAGAATTTCTATGTCCACCTGTGAAGCATGCCAAAGTTTACTGCTGCAAACTGGAGAAACTCACACAGACTGGCTCATTTTTACACAATGTCTTTATTTTTTTTTTCTAATTACAGACTCATGGGTTAAAAATAAAATAAAAAAGCAAACATCTTTTCAAACCCACTCCCCTCTTTTCAAAAACTAAAAAAAAAAAAAAGAAAAAAAAAACCTGCTCAAACCCCACCCCCTGACTTTCCCCATCCTAAAACAGCTCCAGCCCACTCCTTTGAATTATTGATCACTGCTGTTAGTTCAGTCTTTCTGCACTCTGCGTGGTCAGAAAGGGGGGGCCTCCAGGTTAGTGCTGCACACCCCAAAGATCACCCCCATCCCTGGTCCTGCCTTCCTCACTCACGCAAACTTGCCTGACACTCAAGCTTTGTTTCAGCCGTTTAAATGGTGTGTTGGGTTGGCAACCGGTTACGTGCCGCTGCAGTATGTGTGTGCTGTTGTGTGGGTGTGTGCGCGCAAGAGTGTGTCTGTGTGTGTGTGTAGGAGAGACTCAAAGTATGTAAAGGACTAAAAGCGTCAGCGTTTGCTGTTGTAGTAAATGCCTCCTGCAGCAGGCCTGTGGTCGCTCTGACCCCCACCCCCACCCCCCCACACCGACAGGATGGGGTGAGTGTGCATAGTGGGAGCAGAGAGAGAGAGAGATGCTGCTGAGACAGTGGGGGGGGCCGGCGCCACCTGGGGAGGAGTTGTCAGCCTCCACTGGTCCTGAAACCTGAAACGACAAGAAGTGGTCTAATATACAGAGAGAGGAGGGGGGGCGGGGGTGGAGAGACTGGAGACAAGGTGCACAAGGGGTAAGAGGGAGGGGTGGGGGCAAACATGGAGGAGCAAACTCTGTCAAAGAAAAAGAGGCGGAGCTGCAGGATGACCTGATGAGCTGCAGGGACGCAATGGTGGCGGGGGAAAAAAAAAAAAAAAAAACTTCCTCCAATATTTTTCAAAATAAAAGAACAAAAAAAAATCATTTGGCGTGGAGAGCCAAAAAAGAAAAAGAGGAATAAGCAGTAAAGGAGGGCGGAAGGGGGGGAGGCACACAACAGCAGACACACGAGGGTGGAGGTAATGAAATACTACAAACAACAACAATCCACAATACTCCACGGCTGGTGGACGTTTGCACACTCCATGAGAACAACAGAAATCCATCCCTCCCTCTTTTTCTACCTTCCTTCTGACAGTAGTGGAGGGTGAGTGGGTGGGCTGTGTTGGTGATGGTGTGAAAGCAGGAGGTCACAGCCAGACCAAAGGAGACACATCTGCAGCCTGAGATGTCATCTTTCTTTTTGTCTCCCCCCCCCACCCCTCCCTTCAAAACAAAACAAAAAACAAAACAAAAAAACAGCCACTGTACCCCTTCCAATGGCCAGTGTATACCTTACCAGGGGTGATCGCACCAACCTGTACACACACGCTCTCACACAACCTCACTGCACGGCCAGACGGCATCGTCCGGCCCCCCCCCCCACACTTTTTTTTGTCTTTTTTTTTTCCTCTCGTCTGTGGATTTCTTCTTTTATTGTTGGGGGGGGGAGAGGGGAGAACCACATTGTGTGTGCATGTGTGTTTATTTTTAATGGAACAAAGATGAGGGAAGGGGTTGATAGTAAGGGAGTATTTGGGGGTGGGAGGGGGTATGGGGGGGGGGGGTGTTTAGTAAGGGGAATACCACGATGTTGTTCGCCCTCGGCCCCTGGAAAAGAGAGAGAAAAAGAGGGTGAGTTTTTTTCTGCTTGGCTTGAATATGGACACCAATTTCCTGGTGTGATATAATCTCTAAATGTGGAGGGGTGTGACTTGAGGGACGGGGTTGAATTTAATCCCAGGAGTAATCTGAACAGGGACAAAGTAGGTGGATATAGCAAAATCAGAAACAGTTCTCTCGTGGGTTAAGAGATTGCATGAAGTTGTTTTTTATTTTTTGAACAAACCAATGTGGAAAAAAGTCAGACTAAAGCGGTGAAAGAAGCTGAAAGCAGCTTTTCAGAGAGGAAAGTGTTTAAGTTTCAGATCAACAGATTAGTGTGTGTGGGGGGGGGGGGGGTGTGAGGGGACAGCAAAGGCACCCTCCCTCTTTCTCTCTCTCTGTCTCAATGTGAGAGCCGCCTCTGGGGGTGGGGGTGGGGGGTCACTGTGGAAGAAGACCTTGAGGACAAACAGCACCACACATGCACACCCCCCCTTCCAAGGAAACCCAACACACACTGACGTACAACTGACACACAATCAGAATTTAGCGGGGGGAGAAGATAAATCAGAGACAGCTTTTGCCCCCCCCACCACACACACACACACATACACGTGCATCACTCAGTGGCAACACAGAAAGGTCACGGTGGACGCTGCCGTCCCCACAGTTTGAAGGTGAGATGCTGAGGTCAGGCTGCAGTAATGAAACCTCGTTTCTGGGAGTGAAAGCTGAAACGGAATTCAAAGATGGAGGCGCTGCGTGTTGCTTTCATGCAAGGAAACATTACACAAGAAACAAAAAGAACAAAGTTGACTCTTCTACCAGCTCGTGTCAACATCTTTGCTTTCACACAGACTTGGGAAACGGCCAGCGGAGAAGATGGATGTGATGATCCATCAAAAATAAGGGTTTCACTTTAAAGACTTTAATTTTTTTAAGAGGTGCAACGATTATTCAAGGAATCGATTTATATTCCTATGATCCATCCCGATTGATCTGAGTCCGTTTGTCAGTCAAATCGAACTATACCATCATAAAATGGTTTCAAAATGATTATATCTTGGAAAATCCCATTTGGGCTGTAGGCTTCTTTTACTGTAACGTAAAAGTGACCAAGTGCATCACAGCAGACATGTTTTGAACATATGAACTTTAGGAATCTAACATGTGAATGGATTACTTCTTGTTTACTTGTTTGTACAGGGAATCTGGAAATCCTCAGCTGCTCTATTCAGTAGCAGGTATTTATCTGAGTCACACTGGTGGAGGTTTAGGCTAAAGATGTCCTGAATCCATTTTAGATCATTAAATCAGAAAGTCAACCACAAATTATGACATGGATCAAATCGTCACACCCCCTTTTTGTTCATTTCTTTTCTTTCTTTTCCCAAGCCTGCACAAAGATTGGACGATTTTCCAAAGAGGAGGAGACAGCAGTGAAATGTGGACTAAATTTCAACCCAATTCTGTCCCACAGTGAAGTCCTACATAGACTAGTGATGAATTCCTGCTCCTCTCCAAGAAGTCATCAGGGTCAATTCAACAGAAAAAGCTCTGCATGCAGCGTCTCTGTGGGTGAATTTTATGCAGATTAGCAGACACCATTGAAAACACTGCAGAGTTATTAATGCAAATCAAGGGAGTTTAGTCAAAACTGAGACACAAGTTTGATATGAACAAAGCAAAACAAATCTTTGTGTTAAATGAAAGAAAACTTCCATTCAATGTCATTTGCATTACTTTAGAGTCACTTTGGAGCCCACGCTTTTTTTTTTTTTTTTTTTTTTTAACTTTGCACATTTTTCCTTCCATAGCTAATCTATGAAACTGATTTATATCAGATACCATGTTTCTCTCAATGTCATTGACTCCCTTTTCCTGCAAAGCAGCTCGACTGCCAGGACTGCTCTGCTCAGGCGCAACTGCTAACAGAAACTGACCTTGATTAGATTAGGACAATGTTGATTCATTGTATTAATATGCAACACGCAAAAAAAAAATTAAAAACAAGTATTTCTCTAAATATCAATGAAACTTCCAGCTGTAAATAGAGGAACAACTGCATGTAGGAAAAATAAAGTAGGTACAGTTGTGAAATTTGAGCGTTGCTTAGTCCTTCAAAATGTTCAAATGACAGAAAAGACCCCAAAGCTCTCAAGTGATGCAAAGGAACTTCAGTTTTCCAAGGCATTCTTTGAACTCCAGCAGGCTTTTACACACTAAATATTTGGGCAAGACAAAAACTGTCAATCAAAACTCCACAACTACCCTGTCACACGGCAGCGGTAGATTCTAACCACATCTCTAATGAGGTTGAGCTGCAGATGCTACTGTCAGGTGGCTCAGCTACAGGAATCATGGGAAGCAGAGCTTGTTAGAACACTGACAGAAGGATAAAAGGATGCAGGCTAAACTCTGGAATCCCTACACCGGCACAGGCAACACAAAGAAGAGCTCAGTCTTGTTGTGCAGGCACATACAGGCTGGGGGAAAGAAACATCTGATGTGCACCAACTGTTTGCCTCCACTGCAATGGTCAAATGTGTGAAAGCATGCAGTGAAGTTCTCAGTCCCCACAATGCAACAGCTGTGCTGTCTAAATTCATCCTAAATGAAAACTGATATTTTCTGGGGAAAACACGAGCCATAATGCACCACCGTACTATTAGCCTATTTAGCAAAGTACACATTTTATTAATAATTTCAGACGTGCATTTGGATAAAAACAATTAAAATTTTGATTTCTTCTCCCTCCACTTACCTTCTTTATTCTATTACAACTATGATGAAAAACATTTTTTCTGTTTTATTCCAATTCTCTATAACGTTTTCAGCCACACTGTCAAAAGGATGAAATATCTCATCCTGTTTAACTGGACAAAGAGCAAATAGTTAACTAATGTATGAATTGCCTAACTAATGTGATTGACTGGAAAATAACAAAACAGACCTCCTTAATATCTATGCTTTAATTTATTTATGCCTGAAAACATCCAAACTGGTCTCTTTGAGGACTTCTGTCTTAGCAAAGCGGTTCGTTGGTCATATATTTACCTTCTCTAATCAAGCTGGATTGATTACAGTTTAGAAAGGATCTGACTTTTAGTTAATCTAATATTATTTTTAGACAAAAAAAACAAAGCAAAAGGTAACTTTCCAAGAAGCAGTAAAGGTTTAATATGTCTGCATTTGATTCCTTATACTCTTTCAAGCACTTCCAGTGTAGTCATGTTTTACATTAGAGCTTTTTTCTATTTTGAAAGGCATCTTGTTGGCTACCTTCACACTCATCGTAGCAAAAAGAGGCTCTTTAAAAAGGTTTTTAAAACCACATCTACACTTTAGAAATGAATAAATGATTTTTTATATTTAGTGTGAAACTAACCATAGATGCTACCCCCCCCCCTACCTCATCATGAACAAGGTGAATGGGATGGCGAGGGGTGGTATGTCCTGAAAACGAGTGGCCTCTGCTCACCTGAAGGCCCGTCCTCTGCCTCTGGGTGGGGTGTATCCACTGTAGTAGCGTGCACGTGAGGAGAAATTGCCTCCCCGTGACCTGAACCGAGCCCGTGGGAAACCGCGGTCTGTGGTGCTGATGCCTGGTCTGTTTGTTCTCTTGGCTCCCACCTAAGAAGAAAAGAAAGAATTCTAGATACTAATTTGAATCATGCAAATTACGTTTAAGATGCATTCCTGTGGGGAAACCCTCTTTATTTCAGCAGGACTGGCCATCTCTCTTACCTTTATCTGCCTGCCTCTGAAAAGGGACTCATCCAAGGCCATGGCCGTCCTAACAGATTCTTTGTCTGCAAACTCAATATAAGCAAACCTGTAGAACAGAACAACCAATCTTATAAAGATGTGCTTTAAAACACTTAGAAAAGGTCAAAGTTATCAAACGGTATTTTTATTAACTACTACTTATTAAAGGATTTATTTTTCATGACCCCTTTCATCTTAACATCTACCCCCATACAGTGCCTGAAAATGGTGTAACAATATAGTTTAATACCCTTTGGGATGCCCCGTGTATTTGTCACATAGGATGGTGACTCTGTTTACTGAACCGCAGCCATGGAAATGTGCCTCAAGTTCTTCTGCTGTGGCACCATAGTCCACCTGAAGCAATGCATAGAAAAAAAAAGGTCAATTCTAGAAACATGAGCATTCAGATACAAAATTTACTCTTGTAGTACATTCAGCACATCACAGTATCGTGTTAGTGGTTAAGTATCTCATGACTGTACTGCTTTAGGCCAGCTTAACAAAAGGGGCCAGCTTTCAACATCAACAAAACACCGTGTTCAAGTTCATGCGACCCAAAGTTCTTATTTTATCCAAAGATATTGAACCATCCCAATAAAGTGCAGACACCTCTTAGCAACATCAGGTATTCACAGAGCTGTCTATAAATGAAGACAGTGACTCACATTGCCAACATAAATAGATCTGCCGTCTGCCTCCATCTTTTCCTCGATGGACATGATGACAGGGCCAACTACAAAGACAAAGAACATTTAAAAATACAAATGTTTAGTGTTTTCATACTTTAATCTCCAACCTCTTAACTAACTTCAAGTGAACCATGTGTATCCAAAGTTCAAGACAGAAGAATATAGTTGGAGTTCCAAAAGCACTTCATGTTATACCAAAAGACTTTGTTGTTTTTGGTTCCTATGAGGGAAATAGTTTGTGATGGTAAACAAATGGGCAACATTAGTGGATGTATGCATGACTGCTTTGACACTTTGGTAGAGGAGATTCTCAACCATTGATAGATAGATAGAGATAGAGAGTACTTTATTAATCCTGAGGGAACTTGCATATCCATCCATTGCTCCACAAAATACACAATACATTCTATGACATGATGAAATTTAGGGTAAAGTTAGGAAAATGCAGAACAGCAGACAGCATGAGCTGCTTAAATGAGCCCTAACCTGTATTGCACATCTTAATTTTATGCTGATTTATGGCGTTTCCGTTTTAAGAACACTTAAAGTTGTGGTCCCAACTAACCAGACCCCAGGGTGCTGATGGACAAGAGTACCAACACAAACATGGCTCTGTCTATAATAGTCTGGAGACTCATAACTGGATATTTTCCCTCCAAAAAAGGCGGATTACAATCGCTCGGTTCATTCTTCTGTTTTGGTTTCCTTAATTGCTGTAAGAAATAACCCAAAGGCCGCACAGAGGGGTCTCTGAAGGCTTTAACGATTTGATATTACATCTTCAATTTAAGATTAAAAAATTGTTAACACAGCAGCACTACCACTGCCTTGATGTGCTCTAATGCTATGTGAGAGACAACAAAATAACAAGATGGTGTTGCTGCACAACGACAAACAAAGTTCACCTTTAGGGCTGGATTCTGAGGTAATCACAACCCAAAAGGTTTGTTCACAATCAAAATGTGTTTAAATATTGTAGATGAACAGGTATGGAACCTGTGAATAGCACTGGATTTCACTGGCAAATTACAAAACCTAGTTCACAATTTCACTTGATTTTCTTCCAAACAAGATTCAAATATACATCATTTGATGACATTTCTAATCTAAAACAAATGTTAATTTATGATAATCTGTTCTCACAAAGGTAAAAATCTAAACCAAATATGGGTAAAACGTCAAAATTAGGTTTATAAATTGAATCAAATTAAATACAAGCTGAATTTCTTTTAAACTACATTTGATTATAAAAAATATTTCTACAAATATTGTCACGGACATAAAGAGGGAACTCTCATTAATAAAATAAAGTAAACATTTTGCCTAAAAGAATAACATCACTTGAAAAAATGTATTTATTGATTTAGTGAATTAATACTGAGATTCAAAGTAAAGATCAATTTCATTGTATTACTTTTGTCCACAAACCCGGTCTTCATTTTCCTTTTCTATTCTTACACAGGGAGTAAAAGATCAACATCTAAACGAACTGTGTTTGGAGTTAAGTGTTTCTTTTTTTTACCCGTTTACCCACCTGCCCCATCATGTTTCTAAAAATTTCTGTGTAAAAACATAAAAACCTGCTTCTGCACAATTATAGGCATAGACCAAGCTGTATATACATTCAATATTTAAAAACACTGACAGTAGGCAAAACCTGGATATTGTTCAGTCAAAGCAGAATTGAAACTGTATTCGACTGCAACACGCTTAGTGGAAAGAACGAGCAGGGGCTCCAGGCTAATGTTGGGCGCACTTTGCTTGGTGCCCTAGCACAAAGGTTAGGAGCCCCCCCAGTTTCAGTCACCACAGCTTTACACAGGTGACTTTGTCCTTAAATTGCTGTTCATATGTTGCCATCTGCCTCTGAATGGACACGCTGGTGGTGCATTTATTTCAGCATGAAAATGTTTTTTATGAATGGTCTCGTGTGTCACCAAATTTGTCCCAGTTTAAAGCCCTGTACCTGGTGGGGGGCTGAGATTCATCTGTTTTTCCACTTCGTTCTGTAGTTCCTTCAGCTTCTCTGCCTCTTCCTCCATCTCTCGCACCCGTGCTTTAATCGCCTCCAGCTCCTGCAAACAGAACACAAGTGACAGTGCAGCTTTAACGTCAATGTTGGGTCAGTTGTCAACTAGAAAGTGACACAGAGCAGCAGCACAAACAAGTCTCTGCAAAAAAAAGCTGTTTTACGAATTTGACAGACTTCCACCTATTACTTTTGTAATGCACCGATTAGAATTTACTTTCAATTACAGAATATTTAGCCTAGTTTTATCTACCAACAAATTTTTTAGATCTAACAATTTCAAATAGGTGTTTTTTGGGAAAAATATAAACATAGTTAGTGTTTACTATTGAATAGTTAGAGCTTCTAAGAAAAAAAAAAGCCTTAAACGAGAACAAAGGGGGAAAAAAAGTGTAAAAACCCAAACCACAAATTGAAAATGTCTTCTTTCAGTTCATTATTTTGTTTTCATTTATTTATTCAACAGTCTTGGTTTCTGGGTCGTTCCACCTGGTGGCATCCAACTTTGCAGCATGGCAATCTGATTTTACTCACTATGGCAATTTTCTTTTCTTTGACCTCTGTTTGAGCGGAAAAAAGCCAACATTAGGAACTGAGACTTCCTGGGTCTGTGCTCTGCTTCTACTCCGTCTAGCCTGACTTTTGGTTCTTCTGGTGAAATGCTGCTGAGTCTTGAGTTATTGCCATTAGGTGGCCAGGAATAATGATGATGGTTATTTTCCCCCTTAATATTTTATTTTTTCTCAGTTGACTGGCTGCAGAGTTAAATATTACTAATTCATATACCAGCTTTTCCTTAAAGTCATTTACTTAAACTGGAAAGCAGAAGCTTGTTTGTCAATTAGATCTTACGTTTAATTTAAAAGCAGTTCACATCACAATGACATCAAGCATGTAATATAATTCATTTTAAAGTCCCACTTCGATCCTATTTTGATCTATTGTAAAAGCGTCCCAAGTGGTCTTCATTGAGATGATGCAGTTTTTAGCCAAAAAAGAAACAACTGTCCTTTTCCAGGACATAGTTGCGGCAGAGAGACGGTAGTTTATTCGAAATTTGCCTCAGGGTAGTTGCCGCCCCCACTTCCCATCATTAATCCGTTTACTCTGTCCTACTAGCTTACAGATCCTCACACCCCCAACCAAACATTACCGGTGCAACAAACATGGCGAGCAACCCGTTGTACAGTTTGGAGCCAGTTACCAGCTCAGACGAGGAAAACAAAGACGTACAACGGATCCATTTGTCTGCAAGTGAATGCATCAGAATGGAGCTGAGCAAGGAGCTTGTTGTCCACTCAGTGCTTTTTCTCATTCTGAAATTCGCTCTCTTTCAAACTGCTTTTTAGCATGCTTCTGATTCACAAGGATTAGAACTAAGAAATTCACAGAAATACTTAATTTTTTTAAATACAAGAAAGACCTCAATCATGAGAAAAAGGCAATAAAAACACCAAAAGCATATTTTTTTGGAGTCTTCAAATTAGTCTAGAAAAACTATTTAAATTGGCTGTTTTCTAAGAAAAATAAAATAGTTGCTGCTAATTTTAAGACTTTATGTATGAAATCCTTAGGAGCATTGAAAGGGGTGCAAATTGCTATGTTTACAACAACAAATAATTCTTTATCATTTTTTGTTGTTGCATGGAATAAATCTTAGGTGAGACATGATTTTGTCATTTGTATATATGCAGAGGCTCTTGTCTGGTGGTGGTGCAGTGCAGCAGGAGTTATCCCAGTTTAACCCAGGGCTATTCCTTCAGCTATAAATGGTACACTGATAGTGGGCTTTAGAGCTACCACACAAACTATGTCATTTTATTTTTAAGCCACATCAATACAAATACACAGCAGTGAACAGCGTCAAATAATATTAGGAGTCCTCAGAGCTTAAAGGTTGCTTTCATTCATTTAGACAATTGAGGAAAACAAACAAAAAAGATAATTCAAGGACATGTAATATCAGTAATTTCGCTCACAGGCCATGACTGATTTTTTTGTCGCATATTAAGAGCAGCTCTTTTCCTTCCTCCCTCCTCCTCCTCCTCCTCTCAGCTCTGGGATAACAGCGAGGATGCAAACCCAGCCCCGCAAGTACCGCAGACTCGATCCTCTGCGTTAGAATAGAACACGCGCTCCCCTCACCCGGCGACCGCACCTGCACGTGCAATTAATTACCATGGAATACGCACGATAAAACACGCAAAATATGCCAGAGTGTGCTGCAACCCCCCATCGCCCTGTCGTGCGTTTCACCAAATGAACGAAAAAATGGGGGTCAACTGAACGATATCCGCCCCTAGCCGTACCGATTGCTACTACTAGCTTGATGGTCAATATGATGAAATCGCGATGCTACGATGAACGGGGGTGCTGGCTGACAGCGATGGATGCAGCAGTGCAAGTGCCGCAGTTTATCCCGTGACCGGCGATGACGGCTGCGAGCTTCGACTGGTCAATTTAGGTCCTGCACTCAAATGCTAATGCTATCCCGCTATAGCTAGGTCATTTGCAGGGGCACGCGCCGGCGCTCGAGCTGCAAGCAGGGGGCTGGCGGGCAGTCAAAGACAATAAAAACGCAACGTTACCGTCAATGCTCGCCTTCTTAAAAAAAAAAGGATGTAGAACAGCAGCGGCTAATGGCGGCGGCCTGTCCAACGCTCGCCCCTAAAGGTCTCTTGAATATCCGTCTCGCATTTTTCCCCCCTTTTCTTCCTTTGCGCGACGAGGAAACCCCCCCTTCTTCCTCCTCTCCCCCCAACCGCTCTCTAGCGCAGAGAAACTGGCGTTGCTGTTGCGCCAAGATGGCAGCGGACACCACGCATGTCACCACCCAAGTCTACTGCACTGCGTGAACCACAATGGCGGTTTATGCCGACCTGGCGGTAACAGACACGTCCACGGCATGTGACTCAAGAAATGAGAGGGAGTTTGTGAGGGGAAAAAATGCGTTTGCCTCAACTCGTGATTTTCCCTCTGAAACGTGTGTGAAGTCTCGCTGAAACAATGCCCTTCACTTACCGGATCTTCAATAGCGGCCTCTCCTTCTTCTAAACCGGGCTCCTCGTCGCCGACACCCGGGTCCTCCAGCTCGGGATGTCCGGAGTCTGAATCTAGTAAAGATTCATCTGCCAGACCGTTACCAAACTCCGCCATCGTTCTGTTTCTACTGTACCGACGTGCCTCGTGGCTAAACCAACGTTGCAGGCCCCTACTCACACGCAAGGGGGTAGTGAGCGGGGCGGCGAAAAGAAAACCGAAGAAAAACGGCGGAAAAGCGCCGCTTAGTAAAGTTAAAACGGATAATAAAAATTGTAGCTTAAGTTAAGAGCTAGTCACAACTCTGACAACACAGAACGTCAAATTTAAAAAAGAACACTCCTCTCGCTACCTTTGGAAGAGTCGAAATTTACAATAAAGAACCTAGTTTTAGCTAAGTGTGTATATAAAAAGCGAGGACTATAAGCTAGAGCGGCGCCGTCTCCTCAGTTCAGAAATGGAAGCCAGGGGCGGAGTCATGTATCACTGCAGGCGTAAGACGCCACATCCTATTGGTCAATATGAGATCTTAGACCAACCCTTTCGGTACATGACAAGTTCCTATTGGATGATCGAGCAGGACTTTCCGGTTTGCGAATAGCTTTGTTTGGATTTGATTGGACTATATTTCCATCAATCATAGCCATAGCAGTTCCATTGAAACTAGTAAAACCAATTCAGAAAGAAAACCACAGACACATGGACGTGCCTGTCAGCTGCACTTGTTTCACAATATTGTACACAATTCAGTACAAAATTTAATTTTTAAATGTTATTATAAACGGCAAAGAAATCATTCATTTTGCCCTAAACAATCTGTGATCAGTTTTAGCCTGTTAAATCTGGTTTAAGAGTAAAGAAATATAGAAAATTACAATACAGTGCATAAACTTTTTTTTCCCATAGTGACTTTCTTGTGAGTTTTAATTTAAAAGTATTTCTTGTTTTATAATTTATTTCACCTTTTTTTTCTCTCAAAATTACTAATTTGTCTGAAGTGATGATATTTCCCCCAGTCCATTGTTGAATGTTTGATCAAGTAACAGTGCTGCTTTTGTCCTGGTCATGGAACAGCGGATCAGCTCTACACTGCACAGAATGATGGGATTTCTCTCATCCATCCACATGTACTTTGTGGATTTACATAAAGTGTTTTTATCTGGTCTCCGTCAGGGTGCCGGGGGAGATGCTTTGGGAATTTGGTGTCCTGGGTCTGGTAGAAGTTTGGTTTGAGGACCACAGGATTTGACCTCTTTTAACAAATAATGTTCTGATGCTTTTACCAATCTAAGATCTTCAGTGGAGCACTTTGCAATTGATTATGAAGCTGCTGGAATGAAAATTAAATTATTACCACTAAGTCTGAGGTCATGGACCAGAAAAATGGGTATTTGCCCTTTCGGGGTTAGATGCAGAGCTCAAATGGAAACGTTTTCCAAGGTTATTTTTCTTTACAAGTGAGAGAATGATTTAGTGAGATTGACAGGTTCACAGGTAGATGCAGCGGTAACAGATATGCAGTCACTATCGGACTATTGTTGGAAAGAACCACCTGTGTCAAAATGCAAAGCTCCGGATTTTCTTGTTTTATCTTCCTTCAGTCTCCTATGGTCATGAGCTCTGGTCATGGCTGGGTGCCCCCTCATAAGCAGGGCGAGGAGCTCAGTCACCAAGGAGGAGCTTAGCTTAGGACCAATACTCCTCCACTTTGGGAAAGGCCAGTTGAGGTGGCTCAGGAATCTCTTATATGTGCCTCCTTGATGAGGTAGATCTGGGTTGTCCCATAAGGAGGAGGCCTCCAGGGAAGACCTAGGATGCACCTAGGAGCATTGTTGAACTGGAGGAAGCTTTGGCGAAGACAACCACTGCCCTCTGTATAAGGGGGAGTAGATGGAGGCATCATGAACAGCTAACAGATCCTAAAAAAACTCGGTAAAACAAAAATGCTGATGACTTTTGTTGTTCAATAAGTTTTATTTCTTTTACTGAATATCAAAGAAAGCATAATGGAGACCAAACACAAAAGGCAGGTACAGATGAGGAGAAAAACAAAACATAAGCTTAATCAAAAGTCTAACAATTCTTAACAACACTGCCACGATTATTGTTCAATATTCAAGGAAGTATTACTCTTTTTGAGCAGAGGTGGCATTTTAAAACCAATTATGAATCAATAATCCAAAACAGTGATGAGCAGTAATAATAAATCGTATAAGTAGTAGTACAGTTATAACAATAGCGATAAAGTGACAATAAACAAAAGAATAAAAAGCAGATCTCCATAAAAATGAATTTAGTTTGGACAGTGCAACACCGTGTTTGAATGTGTGTGCGTGTGTGTATGTGTGTGTAATCCCAGTCTTGAGATTCAAGCATTCCAGTCCTTTGCTTTACACACAAGATACAGTTTCCAACAGATGTACAACTTATTACTCATTGGAGGACATGGTTACCGGCTTTGTTTGAGAAAACAAAATAAAATAAGAAAAGAAACACACCAAGTGATTCGATGCTGTGGTAATGGCTGTGTTCTGTAGCTTGTGCAAAAAATTGTGGACTAGTGCAAGTGCCAAGCCGTGGGATGTCATTTACAGTTTGCATTACACCCCTCCTGCTCTGTCGACCTAAAGATTGCTTTTTGGTTTTTGAATGACAGCACAGGGAGGATCACTTTGGAATATCAGTTATTTTTTTTTATATATTTCTTTACAAAAGTTTGTTTTAGTTTTGCATTTTTGTTAAAACTATCAATAGCAACATTAATATACAATGTAATTTGAAGGAAAAAAAAAACAAGACAAAAACACCTTTAGTTTGTTGAAGATCCTTCAAAACAGCACCATCGTGTTAGCTCGGTCAACTAATTTAGTTTCCTAATTTGCTTCCTAGGTTTGAGTATCGTCTAGTCTCTTGAGGATACTCGTACCCTACTGTCTCCCTTGTAGTTATTAGATGGCTGATTTTAGGGCACAAACACAATTCATCTTCTTTTAAACCGATTTAAACAAGGCAAGAAAGTACAGAAAAACAGTTTATTTTGCAAACCTTGCATTCACCATTTAGCAGGATTGGCTTTTGACCTCAAACCTGTCATTGCCATTATTATCATTTGTGGAACACTCAAATAAAATGTAAAAAAAAAAAAAAGAAAAACATTAGAAAGCATTTAATGAGAATCCTAAATACAGAAATAAAATGATATTTACCTTCCAGATGTAATTGAATTTTAAACACATTATACATGGATTATCTGGACTTGAATTAACCTGGTGGCGTTTCCCCATTTGTCATTTCTAGACACACCAACAGGAAATGTCAGAAGATCCGTTCTTCCTGACTGAAGAGCCATTTTCCAAAATGAGATGGGGGTTGAGGAGTATAAAGTATTGTCAAAATTCAAAGTAAAAGCAAAAAATGTAATAACTGCAGCTGTTGGCAAAGAGAATGCTGACAACTGTACAGGCAGGAAATTGTTATATACCTTCAGACATGGATATAAATGTCATTTGGAACAAAGCTCTTCTGTTAAAATACCCAGGTCTAATTTTTGGACAAGAATATGCCGACACCTAAAGCATGTTTAATTAGAAGGTGGTGGGGGGGAATCAATTTGTTTCATATTATGGTGTCCAACATGCATCTTTTAGTTAAAAGACACCAGTATTAGAAGGTTTAAAATATTTTCTGAATACGTAAAATCTGTCAAAGTGCAGTATGCCAAAAAAATTCTACTTTTCTAAACCTTTCAAAGCGCAGTCTATTTGGATTGTCATGAAATTATGAAGATGTATTTAAGGAACAATTCAACAGCCCTAATCTCTCATTAGTACCTTTTTATCTCCCAAATGAGCAGACACTTTAGATCACTCCAAAAGTTTAAAAAAGAAAAAGAAGTGTCAGCTTTTCCTTTCCCACTGCTTCAGTCTTTTTGTATAACCAAATAACCTTTGCCCTAAAAGTGATAGAAGGCATGAGAAATACAATTCCACAGGAGCAAACAGGAAGTCTTCTATTATCAACATTTTATGTCATCCCAAAAAACAGAATTGCTGGGCCCATTGCAAAAGAGAAAGGGGTTTAAAAAAACAAAAGCAAAAAACATTTTCAGTCTTTAGGATAGGATTTAAGCATAGAAAGTTATGGGCTTTACAAACAATAGGAAGTAAGGTTAATACATACCACAGGGTCAGGACCAAAAACATCAGTATAAAGTGTGTGAGGGCTCAAGAAAATTGAGAAGTTTAAAAGTTTCCCCGATGGCCACAGTGTGACAAGCAGCAAGGAAAGCGTTGGTGTTTCATTCCGGGTGGAGTCTTTAGGTTAACGAATATCAAGTTGAGTGAAGGTTGAGCAAAGGACAGCGGGCAAAGGGGTAGCAAATGTCATTTCAAAAGAGTATTAGCTTTAGAGGATTAGTGCTCTAATTTGTTTTTGTTTTTAAATCTGAGGAGCCCAAATGGGTCCAACAATTGTCATTTTGCAGACCATTCATGATCTGAGTCTAACTGCTGCTGGTGGCCGTCGTCAGAGGCAGCTCAATGACTATCTCGCCCTCAGAACCAGATCCAGAGCTGGTTACAGGAGTGGGAAGAGATACTTGTGAGCTTGGCAATATACTGCCCGATCCGTTGGTACTGCTTCCACTTTTGACGAGCGCTGTCGGCTGGCCAAAGTTAGTGGTTCTCAGGGTAGCCAGATGACGGGGGGAGAAAACATGGGCCCTTGCAGCAGCTCGTGACTCAAAGGAGACTTTGCAGGTGTCGCAGTGCCCCGTTAGGGCCTCCTTTGGCACTGGTTGGCCTGGCACTGGAGAGGCTAGAGGTTCAGTGACTGTTAACTGAACGGGCTTGGGTAGAATGGGCCGATTTGCCTTAAGAGCACTGTACTGCAGGTAGCCTCCTGAGCTCATGTCCACCTTCCCACCTGTCAGAGGAGACTGAGGTCCAAGTTCAGAGATGAAATCGGAAGAAAAAAAGAATGTTTTAGAAGTTTTTACAGTATTTTTGACAGATTATCAACATGTATAATTCCCTGGATGTTCCAAATGAGCCCCTCAACACCAGAGATGTCGCTGGCAACACCTAAATAACACACGCTTTTTGACCGGACTCAACCCCTCGACTGTTTAGGTGATTAACGTGAATCAGCTGATTCTGACACAAAGAAAAACACTAAAACGCATCACATTACTAACAAAAAGCATTTGCAATGCCGCTTTTCTCCACGTCTGAATGAGCTGTAATTACACTGAGTCAACGTTGAAGAGTTACGGTAGTCAAAAGAATTTTAACACGGGGACAAAAGCTCTGGTGTTCAAGGGTTAAACAGAAGAAAAACATGTTTTAGCAGAACAAACATCTAATCAAGGTCTCCTCAATGCTGGTCCTCAAGATATACCACTCTGTGCTTGTGTCCAAATTCCCTCACTACTCACTACCTGGAGCACTACAGACTGCATACTCCATTTTGAGGTGCTGTCCAAATCTACAATTCCAAAATCCAATGCCCTAGAAATTTCCCAGAAATTTCTGCAAATTTTAAAACAAACAAAAAATTGGCCAAAAATAAAGATTGGGGTTTGAATGATTTTTCATGTGAAAAAATTTGTTTTGATTTATCTTTTCAAAAACAATCCAAGTTTTCATTTTCAGAACATAGTAGATTTATAAATGGTCTTTTTAAATGTTGCTAATTATTAGGTTTTTACTTTGATGTCATATTTGCCGTTTAATAATAATAATTAAAAAAAAAAAAGTAGTGAGCGTGGTGTCTGAATTGCTCTCAAAATCCAGGGCTCTAGATAGTCCTGCATGATATAATTTTTTAGTTGTTAGAAAGTAGGGAAGGAATTCGGACATGACCGGTTTTCCTCCTCCCCCTGCTGCTGATTAGCTGATTCAGGTGTTTATGTTCTGATTGACTGAGCATGCCTGATTCAGGTAATGAGCAGCAGGAAGTGCAGGGAGTGCTGGGAAACAGGCAGGCTGGTAGATCTGGAGGTCCAGGGTCGGGCAGCCCTGATCTAATTGCTGCGGTTTGTTGTTAACTTACCAATTTTTCCTGCTGCAGCCTCCAGCGTTTCTCCTTTGCTCTTGTGTTCTGGAACCAGATCTGAACCACCTTCAACGGAAGGTTCAGTTCGCTTCCGATGGCCTCACACTCCATGGCATTAGGGTGGGCACAGGTCTCATAGCATGACTGTAGGATGGACAGCTGTAGGCATGACAAATGAGTACGTGGTCGACGGCTGGATGAGTGGGACAGAAAGCCGCCGTCTCCTGGGCTTGATTTAGCCACAGCTGGAGTGGAGGGGCTGGCCGCTTTGGCCGAGCTCTGGGTATTTGGGCTTACTGGTGCAATGTTGGGCGTGGGAGGAGGCGGGATGGTACGGGCGCTGTGAGTGGGAAGAGCCAATTGTTCTCTTGACAGCGTGTTGATTTTAATGGGGACTTTGGGGGTCCAGTAGTTCAGCCCGTTCTGCTTTTGTGGCACCACTGCCGTCAGTGAAGACCTGTTATTGATGGGAGTTGTGGCCAGCTTTGGTACCATGCGGTTTGCTATTCCCGGTCCAGATGTCATTTCAGTCCCATCGTCTTTTTCCTCATCAGTCTTTTCCTCTTCACTTTCTTCTGTTTTTTGTGGATGAGGCGGTCTAGGGGCAATTGGAATGAGGTCCCTGGGTGCTGCTAAGAGCACCGGGGTGTTGACTTTGGGTGCAACTTTAACCATTGTGACATTGCTGGTGGTTTCAGGATGTGTCTTTGGCATAGATGAAGCGCTGCTGCTGACAGGTGATCCCACAGCAGTGGAACTCATCTCCTTGGGCTTGATCGGAACAGGAGCTATTTTTTTCACCATGACTGCTTTGTCTAGCTCTTTTCCAGACTCTCTCTCTGTTTTTATGAGGGTGCGCACAATTGGAGTGGCAGTGATGCCCCCCGTGTTGTTTGAAGCAGACTTGTTGGAGAAGATCGGCTTGGAGAGAGGCCAAGTGAATTTGATGAGAGGTTTTCCAACAGCTGCAAGAGTCCCATCGCTGATGAAACGGACCTCTCCTTTTCTTTCCCTTGCTCTCATGTTCTGGAACCAAATCTGCACAACTTTCTTTGGAAGGTGAACCCACTCAGAAATCTGTTCAAACTCATGCTTCCCGGGATTTGGGTCTTTGAAATAGCAGCCGTACAGAATGTCAAGTTGTTCAGCCTGAATGATGGTCCTTGAGCGTCGCATATCTCGATACCTCTTTCCTTTGGACTTCCTCTGCTGCTGCTCCCGGTCTTTCTCCTTCTCTCGTTCCCTCTCCATTAGCATGGCATTCATTTTTGCTGCTGCTCGTGCGTTCATGTGGGGTGTTGCCACATTGCTACAGTTGACCAGATTTATTGGGCTGCTTGAAGGGGACATGGTGGCGATGGATTCTGGTTTAACCTGCACAACAACCAAACCTTTGGATGTAGGCCGCAAGCCAAGCCCATCCAACAACTGTCCCTTCTGTGCTGCAATACTGTCAGCAAGGGACTGAGGATGAAGAAGTGGGTTTGGAGTTATTTTTCCCCATACTGAGATCCAAAGCTGACTCGCAATCATCCCCGTTGGACAGGTAGGGAGACAATGGGCTGCGAGAAGACAGAGACTGCGACAGAAGGGAGTTGGTAAAGCGTGTAACGTTTTGGGGATTCGAAAAAAGCGACATCTTGCTCCCATCGGTGAGCATTGAGGGAGGAAGAGAGAGAACGTAAGGGTTAAGAAACTGTGCAGAAAAAGGACCAAGCGACAACGGAAATGAGTGTAGAGCAGCAGGCACAATCCCAGCAACATCAGTCACTGAGGCGTGTGAACTCGGAGGATCCCCCTGAGCCTCCAACTCTAGATCCACATCTGGATCCGGCCTCTCTCTTTTCACCTCCACCTCATCCCGCTCAAACTCGCCTTTCCTTTTTTTCCTCTTGGCCCCCTGGCTACCCCCACCTTCATCATCTTCATACTCGTCCTCTGCGTCAGACAAAAACACAGTAGTGGAGCGTAGTACCTTCCCACCAGCTGGCCCATTCTGAGCATCTTGTTGGGTTTCATCTTTAGCGGGACTTTCACGGCTCTCTTTCACCAAATCGACGCGACTTTCCTCATCAGAAACGATAATTGAGGTGTACACCTCATTTTCGGAGTCAGAGGTTAGACACGAATCTTCTTGACCCTTCCTTCCCACAACTCGGGGCTTGTGCTTCCTTCTATTATTGGACAGGTCTATGGCCAGCCCACTTGAAGTCTGAACATCACTCTCAGACTCACCCTCTGCTATGACTAGCATACTTTCCTCATCATCATCGTAGTCGTCAGAGCCTTGGCATTGTCGTTCAAGCTCCATCGCCCTCTCTTTTTGCTTTGCACGACAGGCTTGGGTCAACCACTTTCGTACCTCTTCTTCAGACAGACCGACCTCTCTGCCCAGAGCTTCACAGTCCTCGTGAGGAGGACTGGCAGCGTCTGCTTCACTACGCGATTCAAAGAACGCCCAGAGCACCTCTGACTGGAACTCTGATAGCACCGGAAGGTCTGGATAACTGGATCTCACTGGTTTAGAGTGGAGACGCGTTTGGTTTGTAGTTAAGGCATTGGAACTTGGGCTGGACTTTGGGGAATGACTGGGGCTCGTGTCCATGAGGGGTTTTTGAGGGGTGGGATCGGGGCTGAGTGTAAGGTTTATATTTACAGGACTGAGGCTTGCATTGCTGGGCATCGATGCAGAAGGTGAAATGTTATTGCAGAGGCTCTTCTCTGTGGCCGCCGGGGAGAGATTTAACACGGCTGCTTTATCACCGTCCGACTCCAGCTGATTTGTGGCACTGTTTCTGTCTGAGCTGCTGCGACGTTCCTTCCTACTGCCTTCCTCTTCAGAAGTCTCATTGCTGTCCTTCTTCTCCTGCTCTCCCTCAGACAGTGCAGTTTGCTTTGGGTCTTCCTGAGAAGGCTGTATGCTTAGGAGTCCGGCAGAGGGCCACTGGTTCTGTACGCTGTTAAGTCTTTGGGTTAGGAGAGCTTGTTGGGCTGCACCGAGGCCTACAAATGGCACGCACTGGGTGAGGAGCTGGCCTTGCTGGTTCTCCTGGTGCTGCTGTGTTTGGGCTTGAAGCCCATTCAGGATCAAGGGCATTATCATTTGAGGCTGAGGCACGAGCTGAGGCGCAGCAGCACCGGGAGCAGCGCTGGCCGTGAACAGGGAGGGGAGCAGGGAGTGCGAGAGGGTGTTGGGACTCGAAGTGAGAAGGGTAAGAAAGGCTGAGACCGCTTGAGCTGAGGCCACCGGGGAGGCGAGAAGGGATTGAGCCACTTGTGAAGTTGGAATCTGCTCTCCCTCTTCAGCAGAGCTTGGCATTAGTGTCCCAGGAGCAGCGCTGTTGCTGGAAGTGACTAAATGACCCGTTTCACTTCCAGCAGTCACTACAATATTTGGGGCGCTGGCGGCGTTACCTCTCAGATTAGCAGCAGCCGTCGCGCTGTTTACAGTTTGTGCGACCATTCCAGCATTTCTACTGCGAGTCTGGTGTAAGACAGATTTCATATGGCTCTCAAGGGTGATGGCATGATTGTAAGAGACTCTGCATACAGCGCACTGGTAGGGCTTGTTTAATGTAAATGGCCGGGCGGAAACTGAGGGAGACTGAGGATTGCTTTCTGCACCTTGCTTTGCAGGACCTGTCGTCATTCTCTGAATGTGGGAAGTAGAAGTGTAATGAACACTCAAGGCAGTTCTGCTGGAAAAACTTTCCTGGCAAGCATTGCATTTGAATGACCGGTTGTTATTTTCAGCTGGCACACCATTTTTACAGAGCAACTTTTCACTTGTGTCTGCCATTTCTGTGCTTTCAGTTGCATTTTGTTGTTTGGCTCCTGCGATTGGAGTTTCCTCCTCTTCTAGCTCTTGCTGAACTTTACCTCCCTCCTGCTCCATTACTCTCTCTTCATCCATGTCTTTGTCTCCGAGCATCTGGGTAGGGTCGGAACTCTCACGAGACTGCCGGGGCTCTGAACTGCCGTCTTCGGTGGGCCTCACTTGTAAAGATTCGGTATCTGAAAATAGAAAAATGCAATAAATTGAAGATTCTATGGTTGTACTAGTCTATACTGAACAGAAAAAAATCAACCCTTTTTGATTTCACTTCAGATCTTAACTATTGAGATCGTTTTGACCTTTAAAAGTCAGGAAACAGGAAACAGTTTCAATATACAAGAAATCTCACCTGTTGACTGTGGAGCTTGATTTTCTTCTTCTTCACTCGCACTTTGTTTTAAAACAATCTGTATAAAGAAATGAAGTTGGTTACCTTTTTTAGTCAGGCTTTAATTTACAACGTCACATTCCTGAGGAGCAGAACATCGCTATGCAGTGCAGCTTAAATGGCCTTTTATTTGTTTTGTTTTTTTAGCTCAAAAGCATAAATTAAACTGCAATTTAACTGCTGGAGCAACATTTCAGTCGTCTTAAAAGAGACGTGAGGAAAATAAAAGTTGTGCTTTATGAATTGCAGCATTTTTAGGGTTTGCAAAAAACAAACAACTGTGCAACTTTGGATTATTTTGGGTTCAAAAAATAATTGAATAATAATTGAATAATAATAGTAATAATAATTGAATAATTGGGTTGTCAAGATTTTGTAAATGTAAGAATCAACTCAAAAACTTTAAAGCATTTTGCAACAAGCAAGTTTAAAAATCTATATCTTTAAATACATTTGTAAAATGACCTTTTTCTGCAATTATGAGATAAAGCGACCACTTTAACATATAATTCAGTTTATAATCAGAAACTTTTAAGGTGTAGATTAGAGGAAAAAGATTCAGATTGCAGCAATTCTAGTAAAAATAGAAAAAAAATTATCTCAAAGCAGTGTGTGCACATCTAAACACCCTTCTTGCATCACAGCAGGTTAGTTAAATAATGTTACACATTTCTACAATTTTAAAAATTACAATTTTAAACATTAAAAAGATCAAAAAAGAAAATAGGTTCTTAAAACAAAAAGTGGGAAAAAACAACTGCCCTTAACCTGAAAATGGCAATAAAAAAAGCTATTTCCTAAAAACCAAAGAGTCTGCTCTACAGCGACAAAAAGTTAACTCCCACAAGCAAATCATTCAAGAAAGTTGCAAATCCTCTCTGAACTATGTGCTTAGCTCAAGGTCAAACTGTACAATGCCCAGAAGAAAAGAGAAAAACTGCCGACCACTTAAGTTCTTCAACTCTGACTCAACAGGCCTCAGCTGGCATGTTAAATGGAGCTCATTACAAAGTAACTCTAAAATGCCTGAACACTTTTGTTACTTTGTTCTTAATGGTTGCTATGAAGAAATCCTCTAAAACGCTGAGACTATGAAGGAGACAAAAACATGGCAGTTCTGGACACATGAATCAAACTAGAGCTCATCTGTGGATCAGGATCCTCAAATGTGAGGCCATCTGTGTCACAGCTTGAACAAAACTGGGTCATACAACACAACCATTACAAGTACGTCAGCAAATCTGCAATTGATTGACTTCAAAAATGCTAATGAAGGTGCTACCAATGCCATTTTAAGAGGAAACCTAAAAACGCACAAAACAATTGGTGCTATGAACAAACAAATAAATGGCAGCTATATTTGCTGGTTGATGTTTATCTTCTACAAACTTTAAAATCAGAATAATTACACTGGAAAATGTAGTGAGCCAGACAATGTACAAACATGAGTACTTTTTCCTTTAATGACATATCCTACACTTAGCAGAACAAGTAGAAATGGTATTACAAAGACAAACAAGGTTGTGGTACTGTCCATACAAAGTAACTGACTAAACAAGCAGACTTTTAATTAAAAAAAAAATTGTTCATTTAAACATTTTTCAAGGATGCAGGGTGAAATATGATATACTGCTGACCTGGAGGGTGAGAGACACACAAACTTTCAAATCTCTTAGTAATACCAGATCTACACCTTTTTTCCTTTTGGTGAAGAAACATAGCAACAAAAGAAAATACATCAAGTGACAAAAATGAAAAAGTATCATGTCCTTTCACCTTTTGGTTTACATTCCAACTCCTTTACAATGTTTCTATAACTTCACTCTTAACTGATGATCTAGGAAGAAATGACAAATGATGTCCAAGCAAGTTTTCTTATGCCATAACATTAAATGCAGTGGGAGGACACACTGCCGACTACACATCATAATACCTCAGCACTGATCGACCATTCTGTCATGCTTATCTAAGGTTTCAGTTATTTCAGGTTGAAGTGGACCAAGTATGCCATGCTTTTGCTTTTAAAATAATGACTGTTCAAAGGTCTCCCTCTACCATGTCCCTTTATTATAGAGGACAACTCCTGTAACATGGATCAAATGTCAAGGTTTTGAAACTTTGCTACCAAAAAAGTAACCCTAGAGTTGGCCAAAGAAATGCAACTTAAAACTTGGTGAACTTAAAACCTGAAATCTAACCATATGAACAGTTAAATACACAGGAAAAAAATTATTGCTCAAATAAGTATGCCCAAAAGAAATAAAGTTATTGCCGTCACATGACTTCATTTGTCCATGAACAGACTTACAATATCCAGCAGCCGGTTGACACACGATGGAAGTACGCTGTGTTGCTCATTGAGATGTAAAGACAAGGAAGATCTGTTCGATTGCCCTTGCTGGCAGAGGGGGCAAACCCACTTTGCCACTCCATTCCTTTGACTGGGCACCAGCTCTCCAGACTCCTCCTAACAAAACAAAAAAAGTAAAGAGCATTTCAATAAATGAGGAAAAACAACTTAAAGATCCCCCAAAAAATTACGTTTTTTGTGTTTTTAACCTGTTCCTGTGGCATCTTTCAGATGAGGACATATGTAATGAAAATTAAGGTTAAAACGTTGTTTTTGAGTATTTCTTTAAGTCATTGTGAAACAGGAGGATACCAATTAAAATGTTGTTTGAAAAAGCTTGTAAGTGTGACGCAGAAGCAACAATAGGCAGGCCACCAGCTCCCTGCTCCGCTCCATTCTGCTGCATCCACTAATGGGTCCATGACGGACTTTGTTTTCCTTGTCTGAGCTGGAACCTGGCTCCAAACTGTACAGCTGGATGGCTCCCATATTGCTCCCTATTTTTGTTGCACTGGTAATGTTAGATTGGGGTTGTGAGGGCCTGCAAGCTAGCAGGAGAGTGTGTAAACAGATGGGAGCGACTCCCACCCTGCAGAAACGATGTCCTAGAAAATGACAGGTTTTTTTTATTTTGGCCACACACAAAAAAAGGTAAAAAAAAAAATATAAATCAAAGGCATAATCCTAATTAAAGGATTGTTGTGAACTCTTTTACAATAGATCAAAAGATGATCATAGCATGATTTTAAAGCTAAATTGATGGAAATTAATTGCTGCAACTGTGATACAATTTAAGTTCAAAGGTAAAAGCAGCACGTTTTGGCTGGTTTAAGATATGAAAGACGGGAAAAACAGCTTTCTTGTTTAGGAAAGTAAATTTAGCTGTTTATTTACCAGCTTGACAAAAAAAAAAAAAAAAACAGTGCAACTTCGATAAAGATACCACTTCTATAAACGGTTGCTTGTTTACCTCTTCAAATAATGAGCAAAGATCACAAATTACCTCAAAAAACAACTTTAAGCTATTAAAAAAAAGCCATTTTCAATGATCCACTTTAGAATTAGCCAAATACCTTATTTGTTTTAACACGTGTTTATTTTAGGAATGAAAGTTAAGATCATTCTATTTTATTTCATTTTTTTTTGCTACGACCACCATATCAGTTGTTCAAGTAAAAAGGGAGAGTTGTGCAAAGTTTGCAACAGGTTTTAAATGTTATGCTTTTCATATATTTTTTTTTAATTACAGGTGAAATGTGTTACAAACAAAAAAAGCTCTACACCAACCCCCCCAAAAAACCCCTACGTGAGCGCATTTCTACTTTTGGCAGGTACTGCAGCCCTGAGAGGCGCATTCCTAGTTCATGCTGCATTAGCGTAACAACTACAGTAACACATAAAACTCATACTTTGCGGGAACGACGAAGACCGTAAGTGGCGAGTGGTGGTTTCTTTATGGGTTTAACTATAGAATCGATCGCCCCAGCAACAATCCAGTCGACCATCCAGGACTACGAGGAGAAATACCAACACAGATTCCACCCTCACTTCCTCGTCATGCCAATTAGCAAGCTAGCGGGGTTATATGACCAGATTATTATTTCGACGAGTGGACATCTCTAAATAAAAATACCCAGTTTCGTAAGCTTATCACTGTAAACCAATAAAAGATAAAAATACAACACGTCCTGTGTCTTCTAATCCTAATAGGCTAATTACGAGTTAGTCTAATTAGCTGTACCAACGAGAGACAAATCAATTAGCTAGCAAGCTAGGTTGTGAATCCCCCCCCCCCCCTCAATAACGTCGCATTACAGCGGTGTTTGTGAATCCGTGGTAGCATTTTGCTAAAATAAAAAAAATACTAATATTAATTCTACGAAGGGGCACAGTTTAAGCAAACTGAAAACTCACGGCATACGTCAGCATAATCTCCCCTTGGCTCTCGGTTAGCGCTGGGCCATCAGTAAATTAATAAACAAAAGGACTGGGACTGTTAACAGTCGTGTCACTTTGCTAGCTAGCCTGTTAGCAGGCAGAGATAATTAACGGCTCGTCAAACTGTCTCCAACTGGCTGCCCTCCACTCCTGACAAACTCCGCCTGTACACGATAGAAGCAGCAGCTTCAAACCATCGACCGAGTTCATCCAGGATAGAAAAAAAAACCCCACACTCGCCGAGGTGGAGATCCAAAAAAATAAAAATAAAACAAACCTCGGCCTCGAGTTATTTCCTTACCCCTCTGATTGTGGGCTGCCAATCGGGCATCTAGTGTTGCACTGCCCGCCTCCTGCTGCTCAACAGCGCAAATTGAGGCCTAGCCGGACTAAAGCCATTTAATTAATGAACGTGGGCTCCGTTTACAGATGTGTTAAGAACGCTCGCACCCCCTCCTCCCGATCCGTCAAGTAGAGCCCCGTTTTCATGCGTCCCAGCGCTCAAATCTGCGTCCTAAACACTCGCGTGGCAACACATGGTCATTTAAAGTATTAATTTGCAGCTTCGAGTCGCAATTGGAGTAGGAATTAAGCGATACAAAGCGACTTGAAGCGGACGACGTGTGTTCGCCTCGACGATGGGGGTGGCGTAGGAAGAGCAGGCGATAAAAGACGGCAGGGAGAAAAAGTTTAGGATTTAATTTTGGATTTCTGTTATGGATCGGGTAAACGCGAGTCTTTCGCTTGCTCGTTGTTTTCACCAGCAGGAAGAAGAGCCCGTGTCTCCGCTTCAATCGGTGCAATTAACCGGTCACGAACGACAATTAATTAAGTTCGGAGCAATTAGCTAATGTTTTTTTTTTTTTTTTACCTGCATGGTCTCCGCTCCAGCACACACGCGCGCCCACACACACACACACACGCTTCCACTGTGGCTCCTCACAAGTGAAAAGTTTTCTTGCTTGCCTGCCCTCCTCCTCCTCTCCTGTTCTCCCCCTCCCTTCATTCGCCTTCTCTCCTTCCCCTCTTCCCTCTAGTAAACAGACCACAGCTCCCCCCAAGGCTGATTGCTGACATTCAGAGGGGACATACTTGGCTATCGAATCACTTATGTAACCCCGAAGATATTACATATTATTAATAAACATAAAAAAGCCTAATTAAGAAACATAATTATTAAAAAAATATATATATATATGCCAGATTTGTAATTACTTCCATGTGAAACACTTCCTCGTGTTCACATTAGACTAATAGAGGTGAATAATAAATGAGTCCTCATTCTGCCTATTTGGATTGAACTAAAGAGTAAGACGGCTCAGTTAGAGATAAATAATGTATTTATTACAGAAAAAAGCTCTGCTCAATCCCCTCCGTATAAATTATGAGATGTTTCCAATCAAGTAATAGGTGTGGCGAACTCCAGAGTGTGTGGAATACATATTTATGAAGCGGTGCGGATTAGAATTGCACCATCTGTAGGCTTCTGCGTTGCTAGGGCAGGAAGTGATTATCCCGAATGCCCTGATAGGTGCCCCTCATTATGCCTGTTCAAAATCAAAGTTCCTGCTGTGGGAGCAGCCAGCTCGGTGTTTCATCCAGTCGCTCAGTTTTTAAAGTTTAATGCTTAATAAATTGGACTTAAAAAAAATAAAGGCATCAAATGTGAAGGTATGTGCAAAAATAAACAATTCTTTCAAAATGTTTATTTTGCTCAAATCACCCTTTTTGTTTATTTACTTTACACGTTCAAGCCTCATGCGACAAGTGATTAATAATTGTTGTGCCCGTAAGGCTCAAGCTTTTTAGAATCTGTGCACAACAGTTCATATTTCACATCTTAAATTTTAAGTTCTGTTTTATAAAAAAAGGCAGTGATTTGTTAATGTATTCGCCAAATTAATTGCGATGTCTGCCAATCGAAGAACACCAAGATAAAAACCGCTATTTCCTATTTATACTTTATTTATAAAGGCTTCGGTAAGGAGAAAAGTGCGTCTCTTACTCATTTGCAGATATACATATTCATTTGTTGGGTAGCTCAGTTTCGGTTTTCTTGCTAATTGAAACTGAAGTATACAATGCAGTATAAATCAAAGAAAGGATTTTATTTATAATAAATAGTTTATTTATAATAACATAAATTCCCTCAGCTTTCTTGCTATGTTTATGTGTTTAAACTGGGTAAATAGATCAAATGGACTTATTAGGATTAATTTATGCAAAGCTATTTTGCTACCTGGATGTATTTAGTTCTTGCATATTCAAAATATAGAATTAAGAAACTATGGGCTTCATTGCAACCTGTTGTTCTTTTTTTCCCTTCTTATTTCTTGGTTTTGAACAACAATTACCAAAGACATTCATGGATCTATTTGTCTGCAAGTGGAATGGTGCAGGGAGATTTTGGCCTGCTGATTGTAGTTTTTATGGAACAACTACAAGCTTTTTCAAACTGCATTTTTGGGTCTGCTCCTGATTCACGATTTGAATAAAGAAATACTCAAAAACGTAGTTTTAATCAGAATTTTCATAACATAATATGTTATTTTCATAACATATAACAGTGATGAGAAAATGCTACAAGAATATATTAAAAACACTATTTTTATCTATAAATAAGCTGTATTTTTTATTCATCGTCATTGTAAGCCCTGCGTGTTAAAGTCATCATGTGTGTAATTTTTTAGCAGATTACTTTTCTTATTACTGATCTTGTAATTTCAGATGAGTGTGGAAGTGGAAAGAAAATTTTTATGCAGTGAAGACACCCTAAAAATACTTGAGAAGATTGGAGGTTTGTACTCTTTTAATAGTAATAATTATTAGATTTATTTTCCGTTTAAATAATGGTTTTGAAAATTGATTAATTACATCTTAGACATACTTTTCCCATGCATAAAGATATTAACAGCTGTGTAACTACTGTAATACAACTTATCTGTCAATTGTAAATGATGACATTTTATAATTTTTTTGTCTTATCAGTATTTTTTTCATTTATGCTTTTTTGCGTGTAATTCATTCCTTTTTCCACAGTTTGCATTGGCCAGCGTGAGTTTCAGGACCAGTATTTTGACTCTCCTGGGTTTGAGCTGACTTTGAGAGACTTCTGGCTGCGCAAGCGGAAAGGATGCTGGGAGTTGAAGTGCCCGATCTCAACAGGAGAGCTGAGCGAAGAGCAATCTCTGGCAGCAAAGCTGTGTACCCATTACAAGGAGATAACCAATCTTCCTGAAATTCAGCAGAGAGTGAAGAAGGTCATAAAAGGCACATGTGGAGGCCGAGACACAGAGACCGCCCCCTTACAGGAAGATGAGCTGTGGCTGAGCCAACTGAATCTGGTATGCTTTGCAGAGTTTACAACAGTGCGCCGGTCATTCACTTTAGAGGAGGGGGTGCAGATAGATCTGGACCAGGCTGACTTTGGTTATCACGTGGGAGAGATAGAGGTCCTCATACCAGAAGGAGGAGATGTGCATTCTGCTCAAGAGAAGATCAGAAATGCCGCTCAAAAACTGGGTGAGCTCAAAGCCTTCAAACTGATCATGACGCTCACCAGTTCCACCGTGGTTATCTGTGATATGATGTTCTCCTAACTAGCGACTTGTGTCTTCTTCTTTTTTTGCAGGCCTTAGTGGAGACGAGCGAGTGGAAGGAAAAATGAATGTTTATCTTAAAAGATATCATCCAGAGCACTACGCAAAGCTTCTGAGTGCGCATGTTTTGTAAACATTATGCACTAAGTAATTATTAGCTTTAGTTAATCATTAAAACTGTAAAATGTATGTTTGGTAAATAAGATAAATGAATCTGAAAACTCTTCTATGGGAAAGAATATCTCAGTTCATCTGATATAGTGATTCCTCAGGAATTAGATTCATGCTGTTATCACCATTTAACTTGGTGTTAAACGACATCTAACTGTGCATCACTGTGGGTTGTCTGGTCACTTTAAGATGAACAAAATTCTAATTAATAAACTTGTGTTTCTGACTGTTTTATTTTTTTCAGTTATTGCTCCTTTAAATGTCTTCTCGTGTTTATTTGATTTCATTTAACTGTACTTTTCTTAAAGGTAGGCAAATACAAATGATATATCTGCATCCTGACTCACAGAAATGGCATGATGTAGTCTCTGAACAGTGAATTTGAGCCCATTTATGTAAAGGTTTTCATGCCTGGTGTACCTGAAACCTCTGCAGTAGATTTAAAAGTGGATGCAGTGAAGTTATCAAGTGGAATTTTTGGGATATGTGCCAGGAACAGTTTCTTTCTTTTAGTAAGTATTTGAAATGGAACTTGAACAAATGTTGTGTGACACAATTCGGAGATCCGGCTTTCTTTCCAGATATAAAAGACATATTTAAACTTAGCTTTAGAGGCAGGTAGTTGATCCAAAAAATAAAACTCAAATAGAAGTAAAAATTTGTCATCCAAATAATTCTGAGTAAGAATATAAAAGTATCTGGTAACAAAAGTACTTAAATACTGAGTAAAAGTTTATAGTTTTGAATTTTTAAAATAAGTAAATAAAAAAAGAACTTTCTGCAATATTTGATTTGCTAAAACAGATATAAGCTTACATTGAAATACAGTGATAAAAGCATTTGGGACATTTTACTGCTGCTTTGCAAACATTACAAACAAGTTGACCTCTTTCCAACAAAGTTTGTTGCACTGATGTGTTCAGTTTGGTTGCACAGCCAAAACAGAATGACTTTTTACTGGTTTGTGCAGATGTTTACCTCTTGCAATTGGTGTGGAACTAAATAAATCCAAATAAAATGTTGTTTTGTCGCATTTACTGCAATTATTCCTGGAACCAAAAAGAAACGTGATATACTTGACCAAAACACAATGTGACAGTGTTTCTGGCTTAAAATTGACACAATTTGTAGCAAATCAACATTATTCATTTCCACAGCATCTTAGCATAAAATCTTACTTTAAAAACGGTGAAATTCTTTCAAAGATATTGGGAGAGAGAACAGAAACTTTTAAGAGCTACATAAGGGCGAGTGAAATCCCAGATGACGGGAAAACTGCAACAACATACATGATAAGCTGCAGCTTAATTTAGAATACAGTAAAAGTCATTTTGGTGAACCAAAGTGTTGTATCACATCAGAAATTTTTTGCCTTATGACACAAGTACACTAAATTAAGTTGACCAGTTTTGTGATTAACCTGTATTTACTGATTTGTAAGAAGCACAAGTGAAAAAAACGTACGTTTCAAGCTTTGAATGTCAGGTGAAGGTGACTGGCAGGGAAAAGTGACACAGATTACACTCCACATAGCTACATTTTTACATATCTCAGCATTTTCACCATCTGAGCTGGCTGACCCATCATTAACAGACAAACACCCATGTTTTTTTCTTTAGTTAAATTATTTTCTCAAGATACCAGGATGACTAAACCTGAACCCAGACAAAACCACTGATTCAATACCAACACACCTTATCTACAGGGTTCTGGTTAAGCAGAATACAGCTAATTCCTTTATAAAAAGCTAATAATGTTGCAGCTTTGCTCACTGTTCTATTTTCTGTATGTCCCCTTCAGACCAAGATATTAAAAATGTAAAGAAATAGTACGCATTTTTTTTCAATTAGAATTTAAAATGAGACTTGTTGTTCTACTTTTGCATATTATTATTTTAAAAAGCTCACTTTGCATCGCCCGTTTCACCATTTTGTTTTCATGGACGCGTAAATCAACCGATTTTGACAGAAGTGAATATTTTTAAAATGTAGTCATTTGATACTAAAACTGGGTATTTGTGCCAAAATACTAAATAGTTTTAAATCAATTCAGTTTGAAAATTATTTTATTTTTTTCCAAATGGAAAGTTAAAGTCCATTTAGATTAAATTGATCTTTAGAAGAAGGTCACAAGTTTGTGTGTCAATTTAATTTACCGCCCAACACATTTTCCACGGACATCAATCTATTTTAAAGGGAAAAAAAGTTTTGACATCAACAAAATATTTATGATTAACCAGAGATTTAAACAGTAAAAAAAGTAAACTTTTGGGGAAAAAAAAGGTGCATTAAAAGATAAACGTATGAATTTTTAAAAAAACTAAAATGGCTTTTCATAAGATTAATTTGATTTATTATTTTTGCAAACCCAAACCTACTTTCAAATAGAGCAAAACAGTCAAACAAAGCTGTGCAAGTAACATATGTGTATGTGAAATTGATCAGCAGAACTCTTTTTTTATCTGCAGAATCCAGCTTTCGTGAAAAAAATATGTCGGTCCACATATGCCACTTTTTACTTATTTTATGCTGATGTTAAACTTTCTTTATAAGTCAATGGTTGAACAGTTTTTTCCGATTTCTAAATATAGTGTTTTATATGGTGAATAAAAAATGAACAACAACAAAAACCTTAAAGACACGTTATATTTGTAATTTTACAAATGCCACCTAGTTTTCCACTTTACTTTTTAATGCACCCAATGTTAAAATATTTAGTTCCAAAATTTTCCTTGTCTAACCAGAACAAGTTATCTTTATTTGCACATTATCTTTATATACAGAGGTAGTTCTGAAAGCTTTAGGAGATATAGAAGGTGTTGGTGTTCAGGTATTTGAAACAGAGTAATACAGGTGATTTTGATTAAAAGAAATAATGATAATAAATTAAAATTTTATTGCAAAATACTGCACCAATCCTAATTAATAAACTTCTCAAAAGCTGTCAAGTATGGTTGTGCTAGTACATATTTGTTTGTTTTTTTGCTTGCTTGTTTTTTAGAAGTGGGAAAAAAATCAAACACATAGAAATAAGAAGTAATGAGTTTACAGAGAGCAAACTTTGTTTTTAATGTTTTTCCTCAAGATTTAGAACAAAAAATTACAAAAAGAAAAAAAAACATTTTTTTATTCAACTTAAAGGAAATATCGTTTAAAACACATTTTGAAGACGTTTTCTATTGCGAGTTTATTATTATTATTATTATTTACATTAAGACAAATATGAAGATGAGCAAAGTACCAAATATGGGCATCCACCTAGACAGCACATATTTTGTTTGGTTGACATTTTAAATAAAGATATGTCTTATAAATTAACACACATGTCAACATATGGCTCTACGTTTTTAAAGTGGAAACAAATGTCTGTAACTGTCCACCTGAATGTAGGTCAGAGCAATTCTCTGCGAGCGAATCACGTGACGGTGAAAGTCTAGGGGGCACGCGCAGTTTTTTTTTTTCACACTTTAGTAAACAACATGGCGATTCACGGACTAGCCCTGCTAGTCAACTGATCGACGCCTCTGTAGATCAACTTCCTGTCTTACAAGTCATGTGTGACAGACCAGGCTGACTTCTTAGAAATAGCAAACCGTCCAGTTCGTGTCGATACGACTGAGAGCCGAGCCAACGAGCTGTCACGAAGACTGTCAAAAGGTAGCTAATGTTTTTGTCAGAATGTTAGCAGTTCAGCTAGCTCAACACAGCCTAACCGCGACGAGGAACGTACAGCACCACTTTGTTTGATAGACCACACGTTTTGTTGTAGAAGTAGAAAACTACGTATACGTGAGTAAATAAGAAGTCAGTTACGTTGTTAGTTTAGTATTTTCACCGAATCTTCCTTTTTCTGTTAACGCCTCACCTGGCTGAGGCTCAGGTAAATCTCATACCGCCTCTTTCCCTATTGTATTTTTCTGTGCTAGGCCCTCGGGGTTTATGGGCTCTCAGTCCAGTTCTGGGATGTCTGGTGGAAGAGGTTCTTCCAGTGGCAACCCAGCAGAGCAGTCCGAAGCAGCAGAACCGAATCAGAGCAGCAGCCGAGGCCGCAGGACGGCCGACAGGCAACAGGGAGAAGGAGGACAGTCTGCTTCGGAGGAGGACGTCGATTTAGCTGAAGTGCTGGCTTATCTATTGAGAAGGTGACACTTTAATCACTCTGAGCTTTTTCTCGTTAATGAAAAGAACAATTGTACACTTTTACCCTTAATCTAATTAGCTTTGTACGGTCGCGTGAATATGTAAACATTTCCCTGGATAATAAAGGTTTGGATTCAAACTGTGAACAAACAACAAAAAGCTCAATCTTTTTTAAAACGAACTTTATTAGGTACTAGATACAAGACAATTGGTAACAGAACACTGCACATACTGTGCAACCTGCACATCAGCTATCAACATCCACAGTCCAGATGTTTACAGTATTTTATTGATCAAAGAATACACACACACACACACACAAAATACAGTTCCCTTAAATTAAATGTTCCTTCATAATTTGCATGTGATCTATCGTTCTGTAATTTGATGGGATACATAAAAACAAGGTTGGGAATTGGACCATTTACACTTGTGAATGTGGAATTTCTCTCAAACAACAGAACAACAAAATATGCATATGAAAAAGCATAAAATGACGTAAAAATATTAATTCAGATTTTACATTGAATTATGCAATTATGATTTCTTCCAAATCAGACCAAACTGTTTTGGTGTACATACAATGATAACATAAATCCTTACTTGATTGCAGAAGTAACTTCATAAGGAGAGCATTTCAAAGAATTGCAAAGCAAATTAATAATGGGCTTTTAAATATGATTAGATATGATATTTTTTATTTTTTTAGCGCAGGTGATATTAGTTTGTAGTTTTAGACTAAAGACAGAATGTGTGCACAATCCTTGTTTATTTTGTTGTATTTTGTTGTGAGTTTGTTCCTCTGGAGTTGTTAAAGTTCATTATGAGTGGCATGGAAAGGAATTTCCTGGAATGTTTGGGCTTATAAGGGGTTCCTAACTCATGTACAACGGCTGCCGGAGCAGGGAACGCTTGTGCTGTCGTTGTGTTTTTTCCAAGTCAGCAAATACTTTTAGCATTATGTGATGTGACGCCTCTCAGTAATTCCATAATTCATCCATTTGAATCACGCAGCAAAGAAATACTTGAGTTAATTCAAAATCCTTTTGAGCAAGCTAGTGTTCGTTCGTCGGCTTGCAGCAAGTCAGGAGAAGGTGGTTGCACTAAAGGTCAACATTACACTCACTGCTGTTTGACCTTTTGACTCTTTGACTTCAGCCACAGTTCTCTTTACTTTAGTTTATCTTTTTTGCTGACACATTTTTGATAGCAGCCTGGCTGTAGCAATGTTAGACGGTTTAAAAACATTATGCGGTTAAGAGTTTTGGCTTTTTGGTGAGGATTTGTTTGGTGTGTGCAGGGGCCAGGTTAGGCTGGTCCATGGCAGCGGAGCCACAGGGCTTCAGTTGGTCCAGTCGCACTCGGACTCTGACGATGACAGCGAAGGGGCCTGGGATGGACGGCTGGGTGACCGCTACAATCCACCAGGTAACTTTCTCCTGGCATTTTCATGATCCTAAACCTGCATGTGTTTGTGACAATAGACATTCTCTGTAGAAGTCAACCAGATAGACTGACTAGAAGTTCAATTTTGCTAATCCTCTAGCAAAATTGTGTTGCTCCAACATTATTATTGTCTAAATTTATTTTGGACTAGATTTTAATAATATAAACATATCTTCAAGTAATAATCTAATATAATATAATCTAATATTACATTTTTTTGTTAAAAACATTGCAAAAAATGTTTTTTTGTTGTGTCATAAGCCATTTTCATTGAAACAATGTTTTTGAAGTCTAATCATAGATGTGTGCTGTTTCATGCTTTTACATTTTGTAAGGCAATTGCCATATTTTAAGTATCAGTGTAAAAACATGATCACAAAAAAAGTCCTATTTTTGTGTAGTTTGTATGATTGTTAACATGTCTCTTCTATCATTGTCTTTTCTTTAGTAGTTGTTGTCTGTTAATGAAGAGTTAGGCGTCATATTTGTGCGCCTGCTTCAGTTTGTTGGTTCTGTCCTGATAGTGGACACCCAGCCGGACACACACGAGATCGACAGCAGCGAGATCCGAACACAGATCCTGCTGGCTACTGCCTCGTCGTCCTTGAAGGGCCGTCACAGCTTCACCTACATGCTAACAGAGGTTTTTAAGAGCTTTTGTCACAAGTTTGATTTTTCTCTATATTCCAGATGACATGCTGATATATTTTTTTGCTGGTTTGAAACCAATATTAGTCAATCTCTTCTGTGCACAGAGGGAACAAGGCCGTTGTCGAGGTTCTAGTTTTTCTCACGGGGAGTGCAGCCGTATACGAACACAGTAAGTATATTTTACAGCAAACATGCAAGTAAACGGGGCAAATTAGAGCTTGAATCCCCATTTTCTGTCGTGCACTTTCTTGGTAGACAGTTCAGTTCCTCCTGACATGACCACATATGATGATTGTGACCTTTTTGATACCTCGTAGTTTCCTGCCAAACCATGTGTCCCATAAGGATACGTACCAGCAGAAAGCCTTCTGTGGAGTTTACAGTGAAGATGGCAACCTGTTCCTCTCTGCCTGCCAAGGTAAAAACTCATGGCATCCAACTTATTGACTGTTTTTACTGTCATTTTTCACCTTATAATGACAAATGGGGCAAAACATGCTTGTTAGTAATCTTGCTTTCCTACTTAAAGACTCACTCAGATGAAAATAGCTTGTTTGGTGTTTTTAACATGTTTTTGTGGCATTTATCTGATGATGGAGGACATATATATAAAGAAATTAAGCCTAAAATTGCATTTCTGATTCATTTATTTAAATCGTTGTGAATCAGTAGCAGATGGAAAAAAAGCAGTTTGTAATGGGACACAAATGCTCTACTCTGAGCTCTCTCCCAGGGGAGGGCTAGGGGGGCGGGGTTGCTCTGTGGCAACAGTCTCGCCCACAACTCAGAGGCGAATTATCTAATGAACTCTTGCCGCTCTGCAGAAACTATGTCCTAGAAAACAATGAAAAAAAAAATTTATTGGCTCAAAACAGCACAATCATAATTAAAAAAAAACCACTGGGAACGCTTTTAAAATAGATCAAAAGACGATTGGAAATTAACTTTAAAGGGTGGAGATTAGGAAAGCTTTGTTTTTTTTAATATCTAGACAAACCCTGTGTTTAGATTCTTCCCATTTGTGAGCGTTGATAACTGAATGTTAGCAAAGGATTGAAAGTAATAAATGATCAAAGTTTTTAAATGAATTACTTGAAGTTGTTTTTTCTTTGTTTAAAAAAACCTTTGTTAAATGGACTTGTTTTGTTGAATATGTTTTGCAGACCAGGTCATTCGTTTGTACGACACAAGCAAAGGCCGCTTCCATCTTCAGCGGACGGTGAGGGCGCGGGACGTGGGTTGGAGCGTGCTGGACGTCTGCTTCACTCCCGATTCTCGACATGTGCTGTACTCCAGCTGGTCTGACTACAGTAAGACCCGTAAACCTATACAATACCTCATGTTGAAAGAGGCTTCTTCATGTGCCGCTGATTCTCCCGGCACAGAAATGTGCGGATTGTTTGTTTTGATTATTTACCTTCTCCCATCATGTCGCCACACATCTGTTAGAGCTTTCTGCTGCAGTCTTTGGTCTCCGTCTCTGGATTTCACTAAATGTTCAAATGAGGCAGATCTTTAAAAACTGGTAAAGCATGGGTCATTTATCTGATTCTTTTTAGGAACTGCTGCTATCTAGCTAATCAGCATGGTTTCACCAGAAGTAGTGAATTTCAAAAATGTCCCAGAAGCAGCCGTCTACTTTGCTCAAGATCACAAGCGAACACGTTTTGGCGTTCAGTCGAGGTCTCGCTTTGTCGGTCTGCACAGAGCAGATCGAGCTGACGGGAAGCTAGACAGAGCGGGACTAAAACATGCAAATCATTAAAGTCTCTTTGCACAAACCGTTTCTCTTGACCTTGTGACACGGTAAACGCAGAACAGCAGGAAAAATTGGGCACATTTACACTTGTCTGAGGTGAGAGTGGGTCAGAAAAGAACATTTACTCACACCTCTGTTCTAGACCTGGTTCTTGCTATGCACAACATGCACAACATTTTAGAAAGTATAAGAGTATAAACTATCAGTTCATTGATAAATGGGGTAAAGAAATTAAATAACATAACTTGAATGTGTTTGCTTTGTGAGCTCTTTCAAGCCTTTCAGATGTTTTTTTTTTACGTCATAAATTGTCAATTGTAATCAATACAAAAATAAACAGTAGGAAGTGTTTATGAAAATATATTTTAAAAAAAGTCAGCCTGATTCTAAACTGTTTAGTTTACTTAATATAAACTGTTTAAAGACCTACTCTGATAAAAATTGTGTTTTTGTTGTTTTTTCTTCTTTTTTCTCATGATGGAGGACACGTGTTTAAATTAAGCTTAAAATGGCATTTATATTTATTTCTGTTTTCAAATAGTTTGAATCTGGAACAGACTTGAAAAAACTCCTACTAGTGACGTAGAAAATATGAATGGGCCTCAAGCTTCCTGCTCCACTACATTCTGATGCATCTACTTGCAGACATATGGATCCATGCAGATCCACGTACGTCTTTGTTTTTCTCGTCTGAGCTAGCATCTGGCTCAAAACTGTAAGGCTGGGTAGCGCCAATTTTGCTGTTGTACCAGTAATGTTAGGTTGTGAGGGGCTGTAAGCTAGCAGAGCATGTAAACAGAGAGCTCAATTATGGGTGATGGGAAGGGGGGGTGGGATTGGTCCATGCCAACAGTCCTGGCTGCAACTCAGAGGCAAATTTCTAATGATCTATGCTGCTCTGTAGAAACTATGTCCTAGAATACGACACGGTTCATTGATTGAGGCTAAAAACATCCGAATCATAATTAAAAGACCTCTGGGAACGCTTTAAAAATAGATAAAAAGATGATTGGAGTGAAACTTTAAACAAACACAAAGCTTTCATCAGGAAACCTTGATTGCCTCCTGAAGGGCAATTACCAGGTTTCTATTCTATGTTTATAGATGGCGTTGCATACGTAAGACCTTCTTCCACAGTAATGAGTACTCAGCTGGATGTTGTGAAGGAGTTTGATGTCATCAACAAGGAACTCCTGTTGAAAGATTTTTGTGCACTTTTTATTAAGGTTTGTATGTCTTCTTGGAGCCTCTTTGACACGCTCTGAGAGCTCCGTTGAAGTCTCTGTTGCTTAGTTTGCAGCCACCTGTAGATGGGTTGAGTGTGGAAGATGTTGGGTGTTGCTGGGAAGAGAGTCAATAACTAGTAAAAATATGGGAATATTACTTTTTATCGACACAAATATGCCATTAAAATAGTAGTGATGTGTCTAAGGTTGATATTAACTTCTCAAGAGAGAAGAAAACACATTTATAGTTCACTAAGGCTGAACCAATGACCTGTTTCTGATGAGTTCTCTCTGGTTTGTTTCTTCTTCCCACAGTTCATTTGTGCAGTATAGATGGAGACAGTGAAAACCACACCGCCCTGGACCTCAAGTTAGTGTTTCCCTCATAGTAACTTATAAAACTGTGGAGCAGGTAATCTATCATTCCTTACCAGCCGGCCCTCCTCCCACCTTTTCATTCCCACATGGACGTATGATGCCGTCATTCATGCTGTGTTTGTCTCAAAAACAACATATGCACCACCAAACTCACTGCATTCCTAAGAGTAACTGCTAGGGAGGTGATGTGTGCGTGTGCAGCTTCTTAACCTTGGGTGGTGTATCATAGGCAGGGTGGTTGTGAGTCACTGACGGTGCTTTTACTGCATCATCAGATTTTGTGTGTTTGTGCTTTGTAGTCCAGATGAGAGGAGGTTCTGTGTGTTCTCACTGACGGCGTCAACAGATGGCAAAGAGATTCTGGGCGGGTGAGTAGCATTTGCTTTTATGATTGACAAGGACTGAAGGCTTCCAACGCTTTCTGTTCGCACAAGTCAAACAGGTTATTTAATAGAAACGCTGAACATTTTTAACGCCAATGTTTTCATTCTGGATTTGTTTCCTCCTTTTTCCAGAGCAAATGATGGCTGCCTTTACGTTTTTGATCTTGAGCAGAACAGACGAACGCTGAAGGTTGGTTTCTTTTGCATAATTTCCCATCTTTTTTCTTCAAAAATCAGTGTGTTTTGGCCCCGCAGTGCCTCCTACTTTTCAATACAACTCGAGAAAATTCACATTTGTTGAGCTCACAGAGACGAGGTCTCCAACCTTTTTCAGGCCACGATGACGTCAGACAATATTGTCATGGCCTGTTTTTATTTTAGCTCCCAGTTTCTCTAAACTTTTGAGGTAAAATATCTTTAAAATATCTGCATTTGGTTTAAACTTTAATTCAACACTAGATTTCGTGTAGGAACCGTTCAAATGTGATACAGATTACTGTCAAAATAGAAGCAAAAAACAAAAACAAAACAACAATGTCACTAAAACTGGTTTTTACTAAACATAATAATAAACATGAACCCACTGTTGAGCAACTTTATTAGCAGCATCCTCATAACATCAGACAGCTGGTTTCTGAATATTATTAATTCATTATTATTATTATAGTGTGAGGGAACAACTATCCATATTTGGAGTAAAGACTCCTCGTTTTTAACGTTAAATGCAGATTTCTTCTGTTTATTCATCGGCTCTTTTCTGTAAAAAGAACGTGTTAGATTTTTTTTAACATTGCCATCTTGGGGGTTTTAATTTAGTGGTCCACACAGCCGATTTAAGAAAGTAGCGAATGTAATTTCGAAACATGACCGAGCGACTTGCCCTGCGTCAAGAATGAGTCCGATGTAGTGGGGAATCCAAAATAAAACTCCATAAAATGGAAACAAAAATGTAGGTTGTATTTTTTTTTCCTTCACTATGGACTGGTACCGGGCGATTGTTTAAAAACTCGCCCCTCGTTTTAGAAATTTGCAACCTTTTTTTGTTGATTGGCTTAATCAAACAGAAAAACGTAGCCTTCGTTTGTCGAATTGAACATATTAAAAAGGAAAAAAAGGAGTGTGGCGTCCGGGATTATTGGAGCTGAAATCCGATGCGATGAAGGTACGTTGTCCTTAGATGAACCCTGGTCTCCATAATCCTCACAGAAGCTTCAATTCTTGGGCTTAGTGGCACCTTAAGCTAAACTAGAAAGAGGAAGCCGATGTGAAGTTTTGTTTAAAGCGTATCATCAAAGGGAGCAGCCCCACCCTGCAGAGAGGCAGTCATGTTTAAACCCGCCTCTCCTCCTCCTCCTCCCCCCACACCCACCCTCTGCGTACCAGTCAGCCGTTGATCTCCACCATCTGCTTCATATTTGTCCTACTGTCTTTTGGAGTCTCTCCCTCCCATTGCCTGTGTGTTTGCGCATGTCTGCCCAGACAAAGCAAGCAAGAAAGACATTTATCACCACAGACCTCCCTGTATTTTGCACCTGCCGCTCTTAGATTGACGCCCACGAAGACGACGTGAATGCGGTGGCGTTCGCCGACTCCTCGTCCCAGCTGCTCTTCTCTGGCAGCGACGACGCTCTGTGCAAGGTGTGGGACAGGAGGACGCTACGAGAAGACCGACCGCAGCCCGTCGGACAGCTGGCTGGCCATCGAGATGGCATCACGTTCATCCACAGCAAGGTATGTGTGTTGGGGTGTCATCCATCTGTGAGAAATGTCCTCTCACAAAGCCATCGGTTGAGGAGTGTGTATTTTTAGCTGAGTGCAATTCGTCTGGAATGTCGGTGTGAAAGTGCGCTTCGTTTTCTTTATTATTCTTTCCTCCCGGTTGTGCCAGGGGGATGCGCGCTATCTAATCAGCAACTCCAAGGACCAGTCCATCAAGCTGTGGGATGTCAGGAAGTTCTCGCCCAAAGAGGGGCTGGCTGCCTCCCGCCTGGCCGTCACCCAGCAGAACTGGGATTACCGCTGGCAGCAGGTTCCCCAGAGAGGTGAGGAGGGAGACGGAGGGATTGGAGTTAAAGCAGCCCTCCTGATGACACGGCTATCAGGCTGCATTTAACTTCCATGCTTCTCATATGTTACTGTGGCAGCAAACACTAATTATGTTGTGTTTTTAGAGCACGCGTGTGCATGAGTCACAGCACAGTCACAGTCTATTTAATGGTCATTATGCTGTGCGGGTTGCAAGATATGGAATTTGACATTTTAGCTTTCAAGCCACCATGTGGAGGAAACACTAATCTAGCTGTAGTGTTTGCTCTGCCTTTTGTCTCAGTCTGAACACTATCGGTCCGGCTCAAGATAACAGCAGAAACAAAAGCTCGCAATTAGGAGTAGAAAGTATATGGGGACACTTTGTTGGCCCTCTAGGGATTTGTTAATGCAGGAACACTAATTAGAGATATTTTAAAGGCTCACTCCAATGAAAATCACATTTTTAACATATTCTGGTAGCATTTTTCTGATGGTGGAGGAAATATATTTAAAAAATTAAGCTAAACTCTCCATTTCTGAGTATTTCTTGTTTGAAATTGCAGTTGGAAAAAAATAAACATTGGAAAAAGCCTGTAGCTGTAATGTAGGGGCTACAAGCAGTGGACCAGACACTCCATTCTGATGCAATAAGGGATAAAAATCATCTGAACAAAATGCAAATTTTACCTACCAGTACCTTGGTCTTCCACCTTTAAAGAGGGTCTCGTTCTTGCAGCTGGCACTACAAAAACTGAATCTTAAGAAAGTAAAAAGACCCTTTTTCAAGAAAAATGGCCTCTCTTTGTCTTACCAAGAATGTTATTCAACAGCAAAATGATCGCGGTGTGAGAAAACCTGCCTTAATGGCTGGAAGTTTTTTCTGAAATGTGTTTCCCCGCGTTGTCCTTGAACATGGTCGTGTTTTTGTATTTGCTTTTCCTCACAGCTCTAAAGAAGCACAAACTGACAGGTGACACTTCGGTGATGACGTACCGTGGACACGGCGTTCTCCACACCCTCATCCGCTGCCGCTTCTCTCCGGAGTTCAGCACTGGTCAGAGATACATTTACTCCGGCTGCTCCACCGGCAAAATCATCAGTAAGTCTCTAAATGTAAATACTGGATGTGTAGACGGGATGAAAGTGTTTGACCGCTGGTGTGTGTCCAGTTTATGACGTGCTGAGCGGAGCCGTGGTTTCCAGGCTGTTGGGTCATGACGCGTGCGTGCGGGACGTCAGCTGGCACCCGTATGAGGCCAGCATCATAAGCAGCTCTGTGAGTACTTTTTGAGAAATAGAATAGAATAAGCGTTCTTGTCACTGTGACATGCTACATGCACAACAGAATTCCAGAAAGTGTCATTTGAGTCGAATATTCAGAAAAGAGTGAACAACATAACACAATGTTCTAGTCCATTTAAGGCAAGTTTAAACACGACACAGAAGAAAAAAAGTCCAGACTACATGACACCTGGGCAGCACTGAGCTTCAGTGGCTCTTTGTTCAGTAAAGAAATAAAACGTTCAATTAAACTGGATTTTTTTCTAGATCTGATCTTGTCTATAAGTATGAGGTTTCTGCAGGAAATCATCTCAAAAAAACAAAATTCCAGAAAGTAAAAAAGATCTTCATTAAAAAAAATAAGAAAAATATTTTTCATTTAAAATATGAATTACGGGTTTGAAGCTTTTTAAACAGCTAGTAATGTTATTTAAAAAGTGCTTTTCACATCTAGAATCCCTTTATTTTAATAAAAAAGTAAAAGATTGGTACTGATCATATGGTAATTGTAATTTTGGAAATGTCTTTTAATATTTGGATGAAAATAGTTCCATATTTAGATGAGCTATTTGATGTTTGTGTTTCCTGACTCACACTTACTCATTTATTAGAGCTGTTTGATTATAAAATCCAATCAAAGCTCTGAAATCCACCACCATCTCTGTTAAAGTATATTTTTAAATATGTTCATTTTTAAAAGGTATCTATTAATAATAGGAAAGACTTCCATAGGACTGGTATGAATTTTGTTTTATTATTTTTTTAATGCATAGAAATTCTTTTCCTGTTTTTACAGGCTGCAGTCTGGCAAATTAGGTTTGATACAAAAAATATTTTTTAAGTTGGCAACTTATTTCAGCAAAATAATTTCAAGTGTATTTTTTATTCATTTTTGTAGCCGTGTTTTAGATTTGTTTTCATGAAATATACCAAATCCGTTTAAACCTTTTAGAGCAAACATGTCTGCCCCAATTAGCAAAATAATTTCAAGTCTCTAACTGTTATCCTTGACATTTCAATATAAACACTATTAGTAAGCTGTGTGCGTTAAATTGAGTGCATTTAGTGATCACTACGCAGTACGTTTCTGTATAGATGCACTTTCAAAATAATAGAAAACTTAGAATAGTAAAAAACAACGACCTGGTTTTAGTCTTTTATGTTTTAAATCTTAGTCCTTTCTTCATGTTAAACATTTGCAGCATCAACCGGCACCTTTTCAAACTCCTCGGTGCACAGACCGAACAGCAGACTGTAAATTATTTAAGTAGCTGCAAATATTTTCAAAATAAGACGTATTTCTGAGTTAAGGAAGGTTCCGCTGCAGCAGATCAGCGGCAGGTCGGTTCCCATGATGACTCACTGTCTGTAATGGTCGTCTGCAGTGGGACGGCGCGGTGCGGATGTGGGAGCACAGGCAGACCCATCCCCTAGAGGAGGACCGAGAGCGGGAGCACAACCGACAGTAGAAGAGGAGCAATGAGACAAGGAAGGGGATGTGACATCACAACAGACGGGGACGAAGCTAAAGTCGGTCTTCTGAAGCTTTTAAGCTCAGAGCGACTGTGAGAGATGTATAATACTTTTTAAAATGTAATTCTGGGTATTAAGTCCACGTTAAGCATGGCTGTGAAGTATTCATTTGGACAGTGTGGCTCTTTGTCCAGCGCAGAGGAGAGCACAGAGGGAAACTCCAGGCTGTCCCTGGCAGCCCAACCCAAACGCAGCCTCTGAACTAAAATGCTTCACGCTGAAAGCTGTGGAAATGTAACGCTTCGTTAGATCCAGTAAATGTCAGAAAGTGCGGGGATACTGAGAGAAATCTGTACACATGTTTAGCCTTTTAATGGTATGTGCGTCAGGGAGTGTGTTTAGGTAGTTGTCAGTGGATCAGTTTTGACTCTGCTGTTATAAGTAAGGCAAAAAAAGTGCCCTCTTTTAGGTGCTCTCTTATTTTAAACTCCCACTTTAAGACAAAGTATGATAGAATTTTGTTTTCTGGTTGTCTTAACTCCCCAACGGCAATGCCCGATTCAACTTAAACTCTGTGTGTCCGACAGCTCACTGCTGGAAAATGTACCTGCTGGTTGTATTTTTGATTCTGAAAAAAACTTTATTATATATTTTTTGTTTTGTGTTGGCCAATGAAAGCCAATGACCTGTTTTAAAGATTTGTATATTAACACGTTCAGTTCAGGACTGCAGATGTGCGCAGTGAAGACATCTGTATGCAATTTTCAGGTGTTTCTAATGATTCTCTTTCTGACTGCTGTTTTACAGTAACAATAAAAGGAATCTTTCTCCAAATGCGTCACAATGACAAATCTCTGTGTGTTTTTCAGATGTTTAACGCACACACCAAGGTTAAAAACATGACTTATGGTCCCTGTAGTTCAGACAATTGGCTACAGCTACAGCAAGGTGGTTTGAAGGGCATCGTAGACACTGCAGCAAAGGCTCTAAAATTAGACTGAGATTCCCTTTACACCTGCTGGTCTCACAGACTCTAAACCTGATCATTACGAAAACCTGCTGCTTTAAACCCCGGTTATGTCTGAGTCAGATGAAGTTCGGAAAGAACCTGGAAATGAAAAGTGCTGTGAGAAAAGCAGCTGTTCAGATCCAAATGTAGCCTGGCAGCAGTTTCCAAGTTAAATTAGTTTTGGCTCCAGCAGCTGCTTTTAGGAGGGAAGCCAAAGGTTCTGTCAGAACAATCCTCTTTACGTGAAAGACTTTTATTGTGAAGGTGTGAATAAACAGGAAAGTGTGAAGGAGGCTTCAATCTACATCTAAATTCATAGATTTGAGCTAGACTGTCAAAGGAAGTCATTGATAATTACGTTTGGATCATTCAAACATAATGAGCTCATTTGCTGAAACAGTCGGTTTCCTCTTTCAGCCTGTTGTGGACAGGGAGGGGGTTTGAGGGTAAAGGGGACAGAGGGGGGAGTATTTTTAAAAACTATGCGCTCTGCTGCATGCCTGCCTCTGGGAGTGGAGCTCATGTGCCTTTTGGCAGACAAAAGGCAGGAGGGCAAACATTAGCAGGGCTCTCTAGCTGAAAACACAGAAGATAAACCCAAAAAAATGGATCCAAAGACTGGAAACTCCTGGAAGGGCCTCGTCTCAGAACTGGAAAGGTTTCACCTGATGGCTGCAGAGCTGAAGGTGTCAGGCAGATTCCTCCTCAGACCTCTGGATGCAGCTCTGCAGGTGCTTACCAACCTGCTGGCCAGGATTGTAGGAAGCAACCTGGTCCGAAGACATTTCCACCTGCTGCTGTCTGGCCTGGTCCTCTTTGGACCTTTGCTGAGTTTCTGGGTATCCAAGCACAACATCTTTGCAAACAGCAACCATTTCCTGTACAGGTGAGGTCTGTGTGTTACTGAGATCGGATTAAAGAAAACCACATAAAAGTTTAGTAATGTTATAGAAATTCTATTAATTTACAGCATTAAAAACACAAGTGTTACATTTTTCTGTTAAATAAAATATCATAATCAATGTTTTTAATAATAAAAAGCTAATTATTTCAATAAACCTGTATTGGGAAAATGCAATGTATCAAACACGAAAATGTATCCTGTTTGAAAAAGGGGTGTAATGAGTCATTTTAGCAATGATACCATATATATCATAATTTGTGGTTGACGATACGATTCAATGACCTAGAATGGGTCCAGGATATCTTTAGCCAAAACTTTAACCAGTGTGACTCAGAGATAAATACCTGCTACTGAACAGTGCAGGTGAAGTTTTCCAGATTCCTTTGATTTCTTCAAGATGATCAAGTATAAATTAAATATTAACACAAACAAACAAGGAAACAAGAATTTATAACAAATCCATTCACATTTTATTTTCATAAAGTTCAGCCCACTGTTGTTTTTCCAAATATACATTATTAGAACATTCTACCACACTGTCTGGTCACATCTTTGCTAAATTCAAAGTGTTTCCATACATTGGACTGGAATGATGGACTGATCATTTTTTGCAGTCATGTGTGTTATCCACTGTGATGCACTTGGTCGTTTTTAGGTTTTAGAAAAATAAACCTACTGCATGCTATTTTCAATATCAATTATCGATTTATCTCATTTTGAAACAGTTTTATAATTGTAAAGGTGGATTACACTCAATACTTGACTCAGACAGATCTGGTTGGTTAGGGATAGAAATAGATTAATCGATTAATCATTACGCCCCTATTAATTATGGAAAAAGTTTTTTTTATAACCAAAGAAATTTATCTTATTGTAAAAATAGGAAAAATCCATCAATATTTTAGGAAATTGTGTCTGACTGTAAATCAAATGTTCTACCGGTATATTGACCTGAATCAAACCTGATTTAGTAGCTTGGATACTCTTACTCATACTCAGCTCTAACAGGAAATTATTGGATTTACAGATTATAGGAGCAGATTAATTCATTTTTAATCTAATGCATCTGTGTACCCTTCCTGATCATGGCACATATTTATCATTGCCATAAACAGACATACTAAAATATTGTCTTCGTCTTTTTATTCCTGGAGATCCCGGCTGCTGATTATCACTTGTGGAGCAAATGAGCGGACAATCCTCTAACGTGACAGAACATCCGCATCATATTTAATAACCAGATAGATGATTGCAACAAACCATTTAAAAGAATGTAATACCATTAAGAAGTTTTTGTATTCTTGACTACGTCTAAAACATGACTATAAAAATGTCTGGTCACCTCCCTCCCCTCTCCAGGAAGTTCCTCAGATCCACTTGGGGCTGGACCTGCATCCTCACCGGCTCCTTCGTCCTCCTCCTCTCCTTCTCTGCTCGTCGATCCGTCCCTCTTTCCCTCCGCCACTTCTCTCGGATAGGGCTGGCAGGTTTGCTCTGGTGGGGGACTCGACGCCTCCTCACCCTGCTGGAGGACGCAGCGGGGAGCTGTTATGAACCCATGCCCCCCGCCCAGGATGTCCAGAGCCCTGCTGCAGCAGCACAGCCTCCCCTGCTGCTGCATGAAGACCAAACCAAAGCCTCCTGCCTTAGAGCAAATTTACTTTGGAGGGGTTATGAAGTGTCCCAGGACGCGCTGATTCTCTGTTTGTGCTGCTTGCTCCTCCTGGAGGAGATTTCCGTCTTTGGCCGACACTTATCCCACGAGAAACGCCAGCAGAGGTCACCTGCAGCTCCGATAAGAATCCTCTTCCTTCTCTGTGTGGTCCTGCTCATCATGTGGATGTTCTTGCTTCTCTGCTTGCTTGCAAACTTCCCCAACTGGCCGTCCCAACAGCTGGGAGGAGCGCTGGGCTACCTTGGCTGGAGAGGACTGTATCAGGGATGGTACCGGCTGAACCCGAGTTGGTGCTGCCCCGGCTTACCAGGAGAGGAACTTTTTACCACCTCTGGCTCTGAGAAGGAGCCCAAACGGCTTTGATGGATGTTTTCAAAGTAAGACGTGCCAGACATACAGGAGGGATAATGTTGCTTTATTTTGTAATCCAAACCAAAATGCTAGCACAGTGAGAAAATGAAAACTTTTCTTTTTCTTGTAAGAGATTGGGGATTGTTATGACAGTGTCATGCTACACTTGTTGTGTAAAAGCCAGTCTCAGTAGATGAGAGCTTTCCCATCTCCTCTGGGCCTCTTGATCTTGTCGTAGTTCTTGTTAATGATGTCAAACAGCACAGCCTGGAGACAGAAACACACTCGGTGATGAAGAAGCAGAGATGGGATGGTTGCATCAAGAAATAACTAAAAGATAGGCGAGCAAGAGCGACGCTCAGGTACCAGAGCCACTATTCAACGGCCCCTTTCATCAGATAAAACGCACGGCTTTGCTCATCAGCAGCATCAAACGCAGGAGGACAATGGCCAAAGAGACAATCTGATTAATGGACTGCACGCTGAGCCCCAATCCGTTTAAAACAACCACGGCAATTAGTTTAATTACCCTCCTATTAAGCAGAAATAGAGCCCTCATCCTGCTGCTTGGACACAGCTGGGGCTCTAAACACGGCATTCATCTCAAAATACACAACGCACGCTCGGCTCAACACGCAGTCTTACATATGTGTTGCGGATGTCCAAGATGATAAGTCGCAGCTCGCAGTACTGGTATTGGTCCAGCTCGTGAACCAACTGTCGGTAGTCGCCCTGCAGCAGAAGGACCACACGTTTGACAAATATGTGCAAACAGTGATGCTGCAGCAGTCGACCTTGCAATTACACACATTCATTACAATGACAACAACAGATACACACCACGTGGGGTTGTTTGGAGGCCTTGGCCACAGCGTCACCTCTCTCACTGTAATATCTGGGTGAAAAGGAGACAGGTTGCATCATTTTTCCCCCCCCATTTCCGTGCTCTGTTGTTCCTATTCAGGTAAGGTTATTTAAATACATCTAAAAATAAGAGCAACATATCTTTTTCTCTTTATGAGTTAAATGCATATTAAAACTGGAATAATCCTGCTCTTACTTTGAAATCTGAGTCTGGATTGCCTCGATCTTGGTGCGTGTGCTGGTCAGCAGCTCGAACACTTTCTCCTGTGGGATATGAGAGGATGATATGTTCTGGCTACACGCTGCTTCCATTCAACAGCTTCTTATGAAAATATTGGAAGAAATTTTCCATAAAGCACCTTTCTACGACTGTAGCTCATTAAAGACACACTCTGATAGAAATGGTGTTTTTGCTGTTTTTAACATGTAATTGTGACATTGTTCTCATAATAGAAAACATATTAATAAAATTAATCTAAAGCTGTTCGGCTGGATAGCTCCAATGTTGCTGAGTGGGTTTTTAATTAATTCAGATTTTGTCACACACAAAAAAAATGAGATTTTTTAATATTATAAAGAACAAAATATTACAAAGAAAACACTATTAAAAAAACTCATGTTAAAATATTAATTTTAAATTACTTTTAAAGATTAAAAACCTTTTTGAAATCAAGCCTGTTAGGCAGATTGCTGTAAAATTGTGGACAATATAGATTCACCACTAAAGTTCATATCATAAATAGCGTAAACACATTGATATCTCTGTTTAACTTAAAGATGGAGTTACCATTTGTAAAAAAAAAAAAGCTGCAACGTCTCAGAAACGTCACATCCTTCCACCCACCTGTACAGCTACTCCAAAGTTGTTGCCGTCCTCAATTCTAGGGATCTGGAGCTGCACCCACATTGACACCTGTTGGTAATAAAAAAAAAAAAAAAGATCATGTTTATTATAATGTAGCTTACAACCAAATATCTGAAGGTGAGCGCTAACCGTGTTCAGCTTCTCCTTCAGCGTCTGGATCTCCGGCTTGACCTCCTGCAGGAGGCTCTCAACTCGCTCGTTGCTATAGATGGGACCACAAGGAGGACCTGAAGGGTAAAAGGATCCATATTTGTCAGAAATTCTACATCATTTTATGTATTTTAAAAAAAAAAAACAGTCCTTGTGTTGAAGACCCATAGAGGTTTTCTTAATCTCCTTTTCTTTTCCAACTACTAATTTACCTGCATCTTCATCCTCTTTATCGCTGTCCTTGTCTTTCTTCCCCTCTTTTGCCTCTTTCTAAAACAAAAAAAACATCACGTCAAAAAAACGTCACTGTCAATCTATCTTTCAGGGTTTAAAGTTCTGATTTCTTAATAGTCTCTGTAAATTGTAATAAATGTCCTTAGTGGCATTTATTTCCCTTCAAAGAATAAAAACATGTTTCTGTTTTTATTTCAGAACTATTCTATTGACAAGTTTCTTCTATTTCTTTTGTTTAAACCCTTAATTGCAACAACGCCTGAAGGTTTTTGTTTAAATTATAGGTGTGAAAAGAAACAGTCACCATCTAAACTCTAATTTTTTTCAGCTTTAAAAAAATCAGTAGCAGTTCTGTTTAAATTGGAATAATTATTCATTTTTCCAGATGAAGGATGCTGTTGCTTTAAATGTCACACGGCATAAAAGGCAGATTAATGGGTGGAAAAAACCCTTAGAAACTGCTCATGACTGGTTGCCACAGTAATCAGGGACTCAGCTTGAGTGTTTTGACTTCATTTTACTAAATATAAACCCGGATCTGAGGACCCCTGCTGAGAAGCTCTATTCAGCAATCAGGAAGAAGGTTAAAGGAACTGAATCCAGGCTTTCTGCTTTGAAACCTGTTACATCAGATAAGTGGAGCTTTATTAATAGTTTGGCTGAACATGAGGGGAAAATTAAGGCACCGTATTAGCAAAAGAATACAAACCGGGAATAATAATAATAATATATATTGACATAAAATAACTAAAAAAATAAATAAAGATAAAGCTTAAAAAAGCAATTCTGTGTCTATATTTTCGTTAAACAAATGTGAAACTCCAGGGGTAGCCATACTGGATCTTCAGAAATCTGAACCAAAGACCTACTTCCTAAATATAAAAAATAAAGATAAAAAAAAATAATTAAAAAAGACCTACTTCCTCCTTCTTCTTCCGTTTTTCCTCCTCTTTTGCTGGATCTGGTATCGGGATGTCCAGTGGAGCCTTCAAGGACGCTAGGTCATCACAGTTAAAAGACGTCTGAAATCACAAACATGACATTTTCAATCTTTAAAAAAAGCGTTTTTTTTTTTGTTTGGTTTTGTTAATTTCCTTATAAAAGTCAGTATAGGTCGCCACCCTAATACCTTCAGCAACATCTGCAGCTGCCTCAATCTTCTCCGGGAAAAATTTGGAAAGCAGTTCTTCTGCCTGTTTGAAGAAAAAAACGGCTCGGCTCACACTGGGAATAAAACTTACTAAAATAGGTGTACATAAAATAGAATTACCTCCTTGGAGAGCGTCTGGCAGAATTCATCAACCTGTAGGAATAAGCAAAACTTTAGAAATCTTTTGTTTTGAATGTGTCGCTACTGGGAAACTGCTTTAAACAACTTTCCAGGTTCACTAAACGCAACAGGCCGATCAGCCGAACCTTCAGCTCATTTCACCCCCAGACCTGCAGCTGGCTGTCTGTGCTTGAAAGCCGACGCTGACCTGAGCTCTGGCTCTACTGTTTGCACCCCCCCGACATACACCTGTCAGGTATTTTAGGAGGGGAAAGCGTCTTGAACCTGCTGCTACTCGACACTGTATGCTAGCAGACACCCACCTGCTTCTTAGATTCATGGCGAATATCAAGAGAAGTCATCTTGTTCTGCAAAAGAAAAGTTAGCTAAACTTGTTCAAGAGTTTTGGCTTCGATCTAAAAGATAATCAAGAACACAAAAACACGCGATTTTTACTGAGTAATTCGACGCCAAAGAGACGGCGGATAGATTACTTGCAGTTACTCAGCATAAAAATCGAAAATGAAAGTGTTTTTCCTGTAATATCCGTACTTTCCCACATCGCTACAATCCACCGTGTTGCATTCTGGGACTTGTAGTATAATAGCCCATATTCATAATTACCTAAACTAAGCCCAAACAAACCTAAGTAGAAACGTTTAAAAAAAAAATTTTTTTTAACATGCTTTCTTTATTAAGTAAAAGCAAACTAAGGAAATAGGTGTTTGAACTATTCAATAAACATAGAAAGCAACTAAGAACTTTAAACGCTTCATGTACATAACGTTTGCACAGATTTTCAAAATAATAGTTTCAAAAAGTATTTCAAAATATTACCACATCTTTGGCTCCTTTAATTTTTAAAATGACAATATTAATTCCAAATTATATTGTTATTTTTTAAACTTGTGCCATGCTATAGAAAAGACCTGCCACAATAAAAGCTATGACTTTACAGAGCCCTGGACATGACATATAAAATAAAAATATATATGTCCTAAAATGTGCAATGTGTTTATGAATTAGTATTTTGCGGCCACATATAGCATTTTATTTGCACTTTGTGGGCACAAATGAGTATTTTGTACACAGAAGTTAGCCTTTTGTGGGCATGTATTTGTATTATATTTCGTCACATATTGTGGCCACAAGTTATTTGTTGCACAAAAATGCGATTTTGCAGCCACAGACTTGTAGTAGAAGTTTAATATACTAAAATACAAATCTGTTTGCACAAAATACTAGTTGTGGCCACACATTATTAATTTGAGTAAACAATTTATTCTTTTTTTGGTGTCATGTCATGTGGCTCTTAATCACCTAGGTTAGAATAAAACATACAACTTGTTTCCTCAATTTTTTTGAGTTTCTTATGAATGAGTATTTTTTGTGCAAAAGTTATCATTTTGTGGCCACATATTAGCATTTTATTTATACTTTGTGGGCACAAATTTGTATTATATTTGGACACAAATTTGCATTTTGTTTGCATAAATTAGTATATTGTGGCCACAAATTAGTATTTGGTACATAAAAATATGTATTTTGTAGCCACAAACTTGTAGTAGAAACTGAATACACTAAAGTAAAAATCTGTGTGCACAAAATATTAGTTGTGGCCATAAATTATTAATTTGAGGAAACAATTTATTCTTATTTTAATGTCATGTGGCTCCATACATATGACCCAGGTTAGAAAAAAAGGTGTAGTTCTGCCATAACCACTAGAGGGTGCTGTTGTATTACATGTCCCGGAAAAGTTTACCACGATCCACTGGTTAAAAAAAAGATGAACAGCTACTGAGCTAACACAAGGAAAACATTGTTGTTTGCTTTGTGGTTCATTTCAATCCAAACCACACCGCTCATTTTCAGCTCATATCCGCTTGTCGTCATGTCACAGGGATTTATTAAAATGTTATGCAAGAAAAATAATGAACAACACCCAAGCAACAGAGACAGATATACATGCATACAAATGTGAAGGAAGAAAATGATTAAAAGGGAAAAATGAGTCAAGACTTTGGTTTGAGGAGAGGACAACCTTTGTTTCTGTTTTCAATGGATCTGCTGTCTTTCATCATAAGGGGAACTTCATCACCATTTAGTTAAACAGAGTTAAATCCAATCTTTCTGGGTCAAAGAATATACTTTTAAAAAAAGTGAAGAAAGTGGACACAGGTCAGAGTCCTTATTATGATTCAGCTGCAGTGCATCATATGGTCGCAGTTTTTTTTTACCCCATTTGTCTATAATCTCTCCTCCATTGATGTATAGGTTTACGAAGACCTGTGTGAAATATTTTGAGCCTTTTATGTCTATCTTAACCACTGCAGTGTTATTTAATATTCAGGGTTGGATGCAAAGGGCAAAGGCTGCACTTGTTGACATGGGGATGACCGCTTGTGAACGCTTTGACTGGATAAGTGATTGAAACTAGCGGGGTGTTTTTCAGCCATTGAGAAATAGTCTGGACAAAGGTCGGGTATCCGAGCAAATGTTTGGCAGACACAGACGAAGACTAGGCATATTAGGACATTGTGTTTTTCCTTCTTTATCAGGTGATGAATGTTTCCAGTTGTGATTGTGCATCAGTTCTTCGTACATAGAAATCCTTGGACTTGATTCTGTTTTAGACATATAATTTTATTGTCACTAAAAGTCATTTCCTGTTCATCTTAGCTTTGATTAGCACATGGTAACGGTAAAATGATTAACGAAGAAATTATTTATATGGTAAGAGGAATAAATTCATTGCCCCCACAAATTTTAGCTTGTTGTTAAGCACATCAATGAAAAACATGCACAACATTTAAGAATTATGTATAATAACTGTGTTTAGTATAACTATTCCTTGATATTAAATCTGTTTTGTATTATGCAGTTAGATTTATGACACAAAAACCAGTTTGCAAATTGTTGAACTAAAACTAGATAAACAGGAATATAAAGAGCTGGATGCAGAAGCGCCACATGTTGAAGTTGTCAATCACAAATGCGGTAAACTCGTAACGGGCACCATAGGGATTTGTTTTTATTTGAATAATTTACACTACAGTTCTGTGAAAGAGTAGGTGGAGAGAATGAACCTTAGTTTGAATACAAAAAACTCCATAATTACCCAGCCCCAAGAAATCTTGTTCCAGAACAAGCCCACATCACCAATCCTCCACCACCATGCTTGATAGTGGCTTTATAGTAGCTTTGTAAAGGCTTTGATTTGTTTGAACTGTTGTCCGTTTGATTATTTCTTCTAATGAACCCTGTCTGGCTCTTTGGGTGCCATGACTCATAATCATTCATAATCGTTGTGTGTACGTGTTGTGCATGTTCTCCTGGAGTGACAACTGCTGACTCTGCAGGCATTATCAGCAAACACCAGAGAGATGGGTGAAGTTTAACTCAGAGCTTTCGACGGTCAAATCTCCGCTCCCACTCTGCAGTTCTTTTTCTCTTCAAAACGATCCCCAGAACAATGCCAGCTCTCCCCATCCCTATATTGCCTATTAGGGAAAAAAAATAAAGGGTCACATTGAAAGATAAAATAAAGAAAACAGGAAGTTCATTAGGGGCTGTAAAACAAATGTTATAGGCCTGTAAGACTTTGAAGCCCTAAAAAAAAGCAGACAACCCTCTGTCACTGATTCAACAAGCTTATCAGCACTGTGACAACAATTACAAAAGCGATGTTCACCTGGAACGCTGGCTATGAAGTGTCAGGCAGCATTCCAAAAACTTCTTACTTTATCAAACAAACAATAACATTGAAATTATCCTGGGTTTGATGTTTTACATAAAAATCACAAATCTCATAGAGATGAGTTTTTTTTTTTAAAACTTATTTTCATCAATGAGTTTTCAGTTAAAGTGTATCAGAATTTTGGCAATAAAAGTTGTTTACTTTTACTGTAGCTTCTCTTTTGTGTATGGTAATTTTTACTATAGTTTCCTTTTCTGCTCTATTTATGTCACCTGTTTTGGATGCATGTTGCAAGGAAGCTCCTATCACACAGTAAAATCCAGATAACTCCCAATCATGATTCTTATAGGACACCAATGAACCTAATGAGAATGTTATATTGGACATTTAGGGAAAAAACACTTGTGCACACGTTGAAATATGTTCAGAAAAAGCTAAAAAAAAAGGTAAAAAGACTAAACTCAACAGTTAAAACTATGCCATAAAATGTCACTCTGGATGTGTCTGTGCAGCCCTGAAGAGTTTTATTTAATTAATCTATTAAAAATGCAGCAAAATTTCATATCCACAAATGTTTGCTTTTCAAGCAATAAATCAAGCTCAGCATGTCTTTAGTTAATGATCACTACATTTAATTAAGCAAATGTGATTTGAGTGTTTGTTTGTTTTGTTCCCTGTTTTTTTTAATCTATGCATTTCATCGTTTTTGTAATGAGTTTGATAAATCTCTGTGAATTTATTATTGTCTGTGAAATTCTCTTTAGACTGTAGAGCTGTAAAGACTTGTGATATATTAGAATTTGTTGGGCTTGTGGATCTACAGTTTCAAAGTTAAAAAAAAAAACATTTTTTATATGTAGTGCATTTTGAATTTCTTGTCATTATTGAGACAGTTTGTCACTGCTATTATTTCTTGTATTACTATTTCTTCCTCGTTAATGTTTGCTTGTTTGATTTGTTAATTTTATATTTGAACATTGACATTAAAGATAAAAAAGCCAAATGAGGTAGCTGGGGCAAAATTCCAAACTTATTTTAAAACTACCATTTTCTAAAATAATTTGCATATTAGTTAACTTTTTTCTCACTTTTTGGGGAGTTGTTTGCTCTGATGCCTGTAAATGAACTAATTGATAATTTGATTTGTAGTAAAAGCTGCAGTTTTTATTTTAATTTAGCCATAAATTCACTGCAAAAGTAAAGCAGGATAACAAATATAACTATTTTACACTTAATTTTTCCTTTTTTAAACTAGTCTTTTTTTTAAATAGTGTTTTTGAAAGAGAAACAAGACAAAACAACAAATCTTGTGAGTAGCAGTGTTAAAAGGAAGTTAAAGTTGAAAAAATAGCAAGAAAAGGAGAGAATTTCCTTTTAACTTGATATTATGTTACATTTGTAAAGACACAGCGAATAGAAAATATTTAGTTCAGTGGTTTTTATTTTAACTTTGTGCTTTGTGTGTTCTCCGGAATCCATTTCCGCGTTTCGGTTCCGACTTCCGGTTTCCTTGCGGCCAGATGTGAGCTCCGTCCCGGCAGCCACACATCTGCATGGTGACGTGCGCAGACGCAAACGCAGAGGCGGAGGCAGCCTTTGAACTTTGGCCCATAAAGCCGTGCGTGCACTGCGTGCGGGGTTCTCCGTCCGCTGGAGCTGTGGAGCGGGGCCAGGGCAGCATCCAGTTGACTGGATCCAAAGTGCAAGGTCCCCTTTGGAGCACAGATATGAGCCCGGAGCAGCTTTAGTTACTGACAGCAGAGACTTCTTTCATTTTTACACTTTTTGTTGAGCTGTTCCACCAAACATGTCGTGCCTTCTATTAGGAGTTATAAGGAGGTGAGTTATCACACTTGTTTATGTTTGGAGTCATGTGGAAATTCAAATTATTTAGTAAAAAAAATGCTCTCAGTGTATCTCTTCTTTTCAATTTCAGTTGTTCTTTTATTTTTTAGAGTTTTAGGGAATGTGTGTGTTTTGTGTGTCTGCTGTTGTGTTAACTTGTACTAGAAACTTGTTAAACTTGATTCCAGTATCTAAACTATATATCCCCCTGTTGACTATTTGATTTAAATCAGCTCATATTTCAAAATGTAATTTTGAAACCGCAGCCCTTCTGCTTTTATGTTGATGCTATGAAGTTGTTGCATGGATTTTTATGCCTATACTTTTCTGCACACGTGTCTGAAGTCTTTGGTGGGTGTCTACGTTTTGTTTGCGCTTCTGCCTGAGGGATTGTTCATCGCTGGAGTTGTCACTGAATGTCCCGGCGCATGTGCTTGTGTGTGCTCTGCGTGTGTGTTCACCTCACGTCACGCGTGCATGGCAGCACAGGTAGACTCTGTCCCAGACGAGCAGGATGTGTTGAAGGGGAGTGTTTGCACTGAGGACCTGTGTTGTGTAAGGATTGGCTCACTGGCTTGGAGGTGTGTTTTAAGGTCAACTTTTCTCATCTGACAGATGCCCTTAGGTGTGTGCTGTGACGTGACGTGGCCGGTTTCCTTGACAGCATATAGGAAGAGGAAAAACAGAAAAGCTGAGGAAAAAGCCGTAGGAAGCCCACTGGCCTCGTCTTCATCACGTCTTAAATCAGCGGCGGTGCAGCTTTCTCCTTAATCCTAATTCAACCCGTCCCTTTCCTAATCCCAGTAATACCGAGCACCACCCTGCTGGTTATGGTCATACGTGACAGTCTGGGGTTTGGGGGGTATGACTGATTTATTTCATGTGGTGAAAGCAGACCCAATCATCGAAACGAAGAAGCCCATCGTGTCACGGGACAGAGGACACAAACACTTTCTTTGTAACATATGAGGGGCAAAGGTCACCTAGAATGACATGAGTACCACGAACACGCCATCACACACGCAGAGTCGGAAACATTTACCAGTTTTTCTAAATATATTTTTGGACATTTTTTTCAAAATAAAAATTAATTCATGGTTTCGGTCCCTTTAAAAGCTTCCCTCTGAACTATGAAAAAAATCATTGACTATATATTAAAACTTGGAAAATGGTTTACTTCTGGCTCCAACCAAGTGGATACAAATCAGTCGCCATTTTTTTATGATATGGAAGTCGCCAGACAATGTCGCGAAGCAGTCAATGTTTCTGTGGCAACCACTCTCACCAATCAGGAACGAGCTTGTTGGAAATCCACACCCCTACCACTTGAAAGCGGGCTACATCAAATCTGTCAATCAAACATTTTGAATGTTCGACATGAGGCCACCTAGTTTTATTAAGGCATCTGATTGGCCAATTTGAATAACTTGCACTAAAGAAAACGCATCTTGAAAAAAAAATAGGATTAGCAAGAAAAAAGTAGTAAAAGCAATAAAAAAAAGGTAGTAGATCAAGAACAGTTAATATGACAAATAGAATGACTTAGTAAGAGCTGTTGATTTCTCTATAGAAGTCTACGAGAAGGGTACCAGAGGGTACTTCCTGTTCGGAATGTGAGAGGGGGAGGAGTCACTCATTCCAGTTATCACATACAGCCAGTGGAAAAGTCCAAGTCAATTCTTAAAAACTTTATTGACCATCGCCTGAAACAAACATGCTTTGTAATATTTGTTATATATCAATTCAATATATATATATATATATATATATATATATATATATGTATTCAATAAAGTAAAACAAGTTTAGTTTTAAGCATTTCTTTTTGTCACGTTAATTTTGTTCCTTAGATTATTGTGCTTTTTCATCACTTTATTGTTCAGTAGATTTCCGTACGGTCCATGAGAGGACAGCAGGGAGACTCTTTCATCGATTTTTTTTTTCTTCCATTTTCTGCTTCATTTAATTGCTTAGGTCAATAAATGATTAAGTTCGTAGGCCCAACGTCTCCACTCCACAAACTTTGTTCAAACATTTATAGTTTCCAGGAATTACATTCAGCCTCCACCTCTAGTGAAACAGCTCAGCAACTATTGGAACGATTTATGGCCCAATACTAGAGAAAGTCACTTATCTATTAATTTCACCACAGTGGAGTCCAAAGGAAAGTCATGTAGACACATGCTGACATGCTATAGGTTGTTGCAGACAACTCATTACCGTGTCAGCATTTTCATTGTGAGTGATTGTGTGCTGACGTCAGTGTTTAAAGCCTTCCACAGCTGTGGGCAGTCACAGACTGTACTCGTTCCCTCACATGAGGCAGAAGCCCCACTTGGGTCACAACTTCCATTCAGTTTTTGACAGCTAAAGTAACTCACTGTAAGCTGTTTTCTGAACGAAAAATCCATGAATCACGGTGCCTGTGCACTTTCAGACCAGATTTACATGTTTACCCACATTAGTGTATACGATTTGCGTGTAATTGCGTGCTCTTTTTACCTCTAGATTCCAAATACCTGACAACAAAGTCCGGTTTTGACCAAAATTGTTGTGGTTGCTTATATGAAAGCTAAAGCCCCATACATTCTACTCTCAAATTTGAAGCCATCCCACAGTTTTCAGATGTTGCAGTTTCTCAAGTGACCAACAAATTCTGGTTTCAGAAGGGAGCGAATTCCCAATTTTGTTTTTTAAACCAGCGGTTTGCATCATGCAAGAGCTCAGATTTTTGCAAATTTTGCAGTAAAACTTTTGTGGTGTATATGTCCATTAAGCCTGCACGATAAATCACAAATTTATCGTTATCACAATATCAAGCTGTGCAATACGCATAACGCAAAAGGCGAAAATAGCAACAAATGGTAACCTTAAATGTGCTAAAACATACGAAACAAATAAATCCATTGATGCATTTGACCAAGCTGATGGAGCTCTTTAATGTTAGATGTTCACCTCCCATGTAGACGTTTGGAGTTTCATTTTTAAAGTGTTGCAGTGAAATGGAAATTATGCTTTTGGTTGTTTTGCTATTTGTTCATGTACTGCAGGTTATGTCATCATTGCAATATTGATCACTAATATTGCCTATTGCAAGTTTTCCTAATATCGTGCAGCCCTAATGTCAAATTCCAGGCTCAACCTCCCACAGCTCCCGCATGGCACATTGAGTCGTCTGACAGTTGCCACACCCGCACAAGTCTGTGCTTACAAGTAAACACAGCAACAGCTCTTTCACTGGTGTTCCTACAATATTACATGGATGGCATTAGTTCAGCATTCTGCAGGCTTCCCAGCATGCAAAGAAATCTTCATGGGGCTTTGCATATAGCTCTCCTCCTGCACTGTGTGATTTTTCTTCACTTTTAGATGATGGGGTATGTTTTGTTGGAGAGGGAAATCCGAAAGCACACAAACAGCTGCTGTCTAATCTTGGTTTGAGCTTTAAAATCTGTAAGACTTTGTTTTCCTCGTCCCTCAGGCAGGGAAGTGTCGGGGTAAATGTTCGATCCTTGGCCTCCATTCCCTCACTACCGCCGGCGGTGGCGGATTTTGTGAAGGGAGCTGTGGACGAGTGCAAACCCGCCAACGTCCACGTGGTGACCGGCACCCCGGAGGAAACGGCCAACATCCTGGCAGGTTTGGAGCGGGACGGCATGGTCAAGAGGCTTCCCAAATACGAAAACTGGTGAGACTTGTTGGCTTGAGCAGCACGTCTCCAACCCCAACCGCACTGACGGTTTCTCTGCTCGGCAGCTGGCTTGCGCGCACAGACCCAAAGGACGTGGCCAGAGTAGAGAGCAAGACCGTAATCGTGACCAAAAACCAGCGAGACACCATCCCAATTCCTGCTGGGGGGGTGAAGAGCCAGCTGGGGAGCTGGATGAGTGAGTCGGACTGGGAAAGAGCCAGACGGGACCGTTTTCCCGGCAGCATGGCAGGTACTTTGACAGATGGCATGTGTCATGACTGTAAAAAGATTTAAAGGGTTAAACTGATTAAACTTGACAAAGATGAGACATCACTAGGTATAAAAATTCTTTTGAAGAGGGGAAAAAAAGGTAAATAAAAACCCCATTTGTGTCCCTCCATGACTTCTTTGAAAGTGACTCAGCATATAAAGGGAGATGTGACCGAAAGGCTTATTTCGTCAATATTTCCTTGAGGGCCCGTTAAATAATGTGTAAGCGTGTAAAACTGGTTTTTCTAGAGTGCGATGCATGGCATACCTTCATTCTGTCATTGCTAACCTATTTTGATTGAGTGCTCTTCATATGGAACAAACTGTTCCCAAATCAGCTAAAAGGACACCAACACAAAAACTAAAACAACTTGTCTTCAACAGCACAGAAATGCCTCACTGGTCACCAATTAATAAATTTGTTAAAACAATCGCTTAGTTTTGTGAAAAAGCATAAAGTATTGTTTTTAACACTAAACAGATTCCTCTTAGTTATGGGTGATGGGAAGGGGAGGTGGGGTTGCTCCGTGCCAATAGTCCCACCCACAACTCAGGTGATTTTTTTTTTTTTTAAATGAATTACTGCCGCTCTGCAGAAACTATGTCCTAGAAAATGACAGGTTTTATTATTTTGGCTAAAATGGTATAATCATAATTAAAAAACAACAACAACACTTTGTTACACTTTCAAATGATGATCAAAGTGGGACTTTAATCCCAAGAAATTTAGCATAACTGACACCTCTTGGTTACCTGAAACCTTTCCATTCAAAGTAACAAAAATGACAGATTTAGCAGGCCTGTGACCTCAAAAGGATACAGAAGGTTAAGAAAATAGATGGATGGATGATTTTTTGGACACTTTCATATATTCATATATATGGGAGTATGCTCCCATACTTTATAACTGATCTTAGACACAATTCAATTCATTGCAAACTTTTTCTTTTGGCCTTTAAGCTCTTTAAAAAGAAAATGCTAAAAGTAAATTGGGTTAAGCTGCTGTTTACTTCCAGGTCGGACCATGTATGTGATTCCCTTCAGTATGGGCCCTGTAGGCTCCACGCTCAGTAAATATGGTGTACAGGTAACTGCACTTTGTAATTAGAAATCTGTGGTATTTTCTGTTGGTTGTCCTCTGAATGTCTGAACGTTGCGGTGAACTTCTTGCGTTTGCCAGGTGACAGACTCGCCGTATGTGGTGGCCAGTATGGGCATCATGACACGAATGGGAAGTCCGGTTCTGCAGAAACTTGCAGAGGGTGTGGAGTTTGTCCGCTGCCAGCACTCAGTGGGACGGCCTTTACCTCTCACAGGTAGATTCCCTCATCCTGATTGGAAATCATTTTTCCCTTTAAACACCCTTCCTCTCCTCCTGCCTTCCAGCTCCTCTCAACAACTCGTGGCCCTGTAACCCAGAGAAGGTGTTGATATCACACCTGCCAGACACCAGGCAGATCCTGTCCTTCGGCAGCGGCTACGGAGGCAACTCTCTGCTTGGGAAGAAGTGCTTTGCCCTCCGCATTGCCTCCCGCATCGCTAAGGATGAGGGCTGGCTGGCTGAGCACATGCTGGTGAGATAAACAGTAAAACTGGGGGGGTTGTGAAAGCTGCTGCATCTCACACGATGTCATCTGTGTCCTCTCAGATCCTGGGCATCACCGACCCTCAGGGGGTGAAGCGATACGTAGCGGCGGCTTTTCCCAGCGCCTGTGGGAAGACCAACTTGGCCATGATGAAGCCGTCTCTGCCCGGCTGGAAGGTGGAGTGTGTGGGCGACGACATCGCCTGGATGAAGTTCGACAGTCAAGGTGACAGCTGAGCTCCCGCAGCAGCTCCTGAACGCAGCACATAGGGGCTTCAGACAGCACTGTCCTCCTCTCTGCAGGCAAGCTGCGGGCCATCAACCCGGAAAACGGCTTCTTCGGCGTGGCTCCGGGCACCTCTAACAAGACCAACCCCTACGCCATGGCGACCATCGCCAAGAACACAGTGTTCACCAACGTGGGGGAGACCAGTGATGGGGGAGTTTGGTGGGAGGGACTCGACCCCCCTCCTGCAGGGATCACACTGACAGACTGGCACGGAAAAAGCTGGAAGCCAGGTAACACCAGGATGACATCACTTCCTGTTCAATCCACAACAATAAAACATTTAAAATTATTTATTTATTGCAGATATTAAATATTCAGTTATGACACAGGAGTCTGTTTTCCAGATGTTAAATATTTTGCTTTTTTTAAATACTGAGAAAGGAAGTTAAAGTCCAATTTCGATCATCTTAAAGGTGTATCTTTTAAACATGAATTGGCAGATTTTTGCCAAACAAAACAACAAAAAAACAGGTTGTTTTCTAGGACATAGTTTCAGTAAAAGCAGTATTTATTTAGAAATTCATCTCTGATTTGTCTGTCTTTATATTTGTCCTCCATCATTAGAAAAATAACACAAGAACATGTTAAAAACACCAAAAACTGAGAAGGTCTTCAACAATAAAACCTTTGTTTGTTTGCAGGGAGCTCAACACCTTGTGCTCACCCCAACTCTCGTTTCTGTGCCCCCGCTGGGCAGTGTCCCATCATCGACCCTCAGTGGGAGAGCGAGGAGGGGGTTCCCATCGACGCCATCATCTTTGGTGGCAGGAGGCCAGAAGGTTGGCATCCCTCTGATTCCTGATACAAAAAGCAGATTGATGTGTTTGATCTAAACCTTATTTTCTTTGGGCTTCTTTATGCCAAAAACAGCAGGAAAAGAATGACTTCTTTTCTTCTTTCCTATTTTTTGAAGATTTTTCCAAATCTTATTTTGTTGTGTTAAATGTTGATGTTTCCAGGAGTTCCCTTGGTTTATGAGTCTTTCAACTGGCAGCATGGAGTTTTTGTTGGAGCTGCAATGAGGTCAGAGGCCACAGCAGCTGCAGAGCACAAAGGTGAAAAAGTTCTATATTTAACAACAAACTTTTAAGGAGCTCAAAGGCGTGGGACTCATCCTTTGAGGTTGACTTCTTTCCCTCCAGGTAAGGTGATCATGCACGACCCCTTTGCCATGCGGCCGTTCTTCGGCTACAACTTCGGGGACTACCTCACTCACTGGCTGAGCATGCAGAGCCGGAAGGCCCCCACTCAGCTGCCGAGGATCTTCCACGTCAACTGGTTCAGGAAGGACCCGTCAACCGGCTCCTTCCTCTGGCCCGGTTTTGGTGAAAACGCCCGAGTCCTGGAGTGGATCTTCAAGCGCTGCGGCAGAGAGCGGGAGGACGAGGCGGCAAAGAAAAGCATCATTGGCTGGCTGCCACAGGAGGGCGCCATCAACACAGAGGGTCTGGGCAACAAGGTGGATATGGGGGCCCTGTTTGACGTGCCTAAGTCTTTCTGGCAGAAGGAGACCAAGGAGCTGCAAGCGTACTTCACCCAGCAAGTTGGAGCAGATCTGCCCGCTCAGATGAAGGCTGAGCTGAAGGCGCTGGAGGACAGAGTCCACAAATAAAGGAAACTGACAGGAAACTGGATTCAAGTCATCCTGACGCCTGATCGGAGCCTCTGATCGGGTTCACATACACAGGGAATTCTGAAAAAGGTTTGTTGTAGAGCAACCTTTTGGGAAAAATTTGTGCTGAATCAGGGAAAAGCAGAAAAGCATTTTGGGTCATCTCTGTACACGCAGACAGTCAGAATTCTACCCGAAGGGCAATTTATTGGGTAAAAAATGAAGCTACAACACTATTTGGAGTCTTTACTTTTCATTATTGTGTCAATACTTGAACTGGAGCTGACTTGATAAGCTGAAGATTCAACTCATCATGAAGTTTAAGTGCCTTTTAGAATTTAACAATCCCGCTTCCGGGCGGCTCGACTTCTCAGGCTGAAGCCCAAAGCGCTGCAGTGCAATTAAACCAACAAAAAGATTTACGGTGATGAATTCCAACGCTAAATCTTCTGATGTTACCACGATGACGAGACATCTGTCAGAGATTCATTACAGAAGCTTAAGAAATTATTTATACAACGACTTCTGTAACATTTGTGATTCAACCGTCTGATTTTAATTGATGTTTACACACAGAATGTGAAACCAATATCTGCCCCTGACGTTCTCAGGTGTTTTCATACGTTTTTACCAGTGCAAGGAATAAACCATTTTAAATGTGGGTGTTGTGGTGTCTTCATTTCTGAAATTACAAATCAAACTGAGAGCTGAGTGATATTTTTGGCAATAATTCAGTTTTTAGGACCAAAACTTGAGGAAAATGGATTAGAAGTAATTAGAAGCTTAAGACTTACAGGACAGAAAAATGTATAAGAGAAAGAGAAAGAGTGGAAAAATGCAGAAGCTGCAGGCGAGAAAAACAATGACAGGCAAAAGTTCCTTAAAAAAAATCACAAAATAATGGTTCAGTTTTTATAAACCTTTTTTTGGTGTTATAAAATTGTTATTTTGTAATTTAGGATGACATATGAAACTTTTTCTGCATTGGAAATTAAATTATTGTAAAAATGTTTATTCAGGTTATTATTGTGAAAACTAGGGGGATAAAACAAGTTTATAAAAATTGTTTCTAAGAAATTATGCATCATTTTAAAAGCTCTAATTTTGCTTTTTCATATTAAAACAATCTTCAACTATAGGAGGGAAAGTGAGCCTCTTGCTCATAACTTCATCTTTACAGCTGATCCAAAAATCCATGACCAGAAGTCATAAACACTCTGTTTTTGAGGAAATTTCTCAATTTTTTTAAACACAAATCTGTTTCAGGTTTTAACATCAGGAATTAAACAGAAATAATTTCTTAAAATTAAATCAGTTTGGTGAGGAGAATGAGCTTGATTGCACAAGAGGAGGAGGGACAAAGACGAGGAACGGCGTCCACATGATGGAGGAGCAAACATACTCAAGTTCACAGTAACCGTTTTTATCCAAGAACATTTGTTGCACATAAAAATGTAAAGTGCAGAAATGTTTCAAGAATTTAGCAAACTGCGCGGTACAATATGTTGATTAACAATTCTTTAACCTGAAGGTGTCTAAACTCACTGTCAGGCCTTAAGACACATGTTGATGAAGTCACTATTAATGAATAAAATAGTGATACTTCTCTGAACAGAAAAAAACCCTTGAAAACTTTCAAGTTTTCTTACCAAAAGATTTGACAGCATCTGCAATTTTGAAATCAACACATTTTGATGTAAGCAAATTAGACTTTTTCTGTAATTAAAAAAAAATGCAAATAAACGTCAGAGTTGTAGAGATATGTGCAACTTTCAAACTGTAATACATTACACATCACAGTTTTTATCCGAAACTGATCTATTATTACCCTACAACCTTATTATCTCATCCCAAAAAATGTAATAAAGTAATAAAAGCGACAGATGTTCCGCAGAGCATTTTACATTCAGATGGAAATGGACATTCTTAAAGCAGAACGCCTTCTTTTTTTATACAAATCGGATCAGAACACAGGTCATTTCACATCTTCAATACTGCCTGAGTTCCTTAGGGATTTGTGAAGCTGCAAAGAATCGAAAAGAACAAATTTAACTCTAGTACGAACAATCTTAAAACATATCACAATTGTAAAAAAAATAATATTAGGAAAAGGCTGAGATGTTCTTTGCATCGGGGAGGAAACAGTTCTTTTCTCTGTTAAAAAACACTCTTTACTCCTGCAAGATAAAGAAATATTTATTATCAGAACTCAGATCTTACAGTGATAATATGGATGCAGTATTCCAGCATGGGACCACAAATCACACTGATGCCCCTATGATACCACTATGAAGGTAATGTTCAGGTACCTTACAGAAAAAAGATGAGCAATAAATGCAGAGAGCTGCATCATTTCTGTGTTTTTGTGTGCTGAACAATTAAACCTTATTGTTTCAGCCAGGAAGGTTCAATAGACATTTATTCCCTGTCTTTAACAGAAGCAAAGAGGAACACTTGGTCTCATCATAAAGCAGGATTTTCAGATGATAATTACAAGTTAACTACATATTTGGCATACCTAAAGATACAACAGGGTCGTCAGATTAATTTTAGAATATCACATTTTGACAATTTTCTTGTAGCCTTAGGTCAGCGGTCTGGAAACATTTCATACTCAACTCAGAGTCAGCAAAAGCTGCAAACTTTCAGTGCAACATTAAAAAAAATACACTTTTTACTGTTTTGTGGCCATTAAACCATTCATTTGTAAACTGTAGCTTTTAAATATTTATAATAATTTAAATATAGCATTATTGTTTTCTATGAAATTACTTTTGACAGCAGCACATACAAGTTCCTTTCAAAATAAGATACATCCTGTGTCAAATAAGAGCTCGCTACAGTACATTTGCAATTTTACTTTACGAACTTTGCCTCTGAACAGCAAGAAGACTTAATATAAGAGTATGATCATTAAAAAGGGCAAATTTAGAGAGACAGATCAACCTGAAGTTGAGTTTTTTTGGTTGGAAGTAAGCTGTAGTTGCCTCACAGATGCATGAGCTGGAATTTGAACCACAGATATTTCCCTGTAGAGTCACAGTGCTAATGTTACATCACCATGCAGCCCTCTTTAACTCCAGTCCATCCTGTCAATTTCTTATCATTGGACTGCTGGAGCCTTCCCAGCTACTGTCAGGTGAAGAAGAGGTACACACTGGATGGGTCACCAGTCTGTCACACGGCCTGTCGATCATGTTTTTGGACTGTGGGAGGCAGTGCTGGGAGAAAACTCACACATGCACAGGGAGAACATGCAAGCTCCAAATGGAAAGAACACGACTGGGATTTGAACCACTGCCTGGTTGCTGTAAGGCAAGAGTGCTACCCACTACACCACTGCAGTCCTACTGTAATTTGTCATAAAGAAAATAATAATTTCAATATTAGATTACATTAGTGGTTTCCTCTTGACATTTTCTCCTTCTTTGCTGGTTTAAACGTCATCATGTTGACATAGATGGGCTCTTCCTGTGGAAGGGAGACAGAAGAAAAGTTGATCCTCTGCAGCTTCACTCTGCAGCTTCACTTCACTCCACTTCAGCGTTAGTTGTTTTCAGAAACTCGGACAGACGATACATAAGCTGCTTCTCTAAAATAGGGTCCGATTTCTTTCCTCTTCCTTTTTTTCCCGTTTTTTTCACCTTGATGATCTGGATTCCATGCTAACATCATCCACTTTTATGCCTTTGTCCTACTTATAGAGGATGTTCTTGTCCATGCAAGCAACCAATCACCATTTCATGATATATAGAAAGACAAACCTTCAAATTTCAACTTACCTCATTGAATTTATCTGAACATTTTGATCTTTGCCAGCTTAAAAAAAAGAACAAGATCTGAGAGTTAAAACATAAAAAAGAACAAGATTGTAGCAAACCGACTAGCACTAGGAAAATATGTTTTACTAACCAGTAAATGATGATGGCAAGGCAGAGCACAGCAGCTCCCAAGAGGATCCCTATAGTAACGGCTGCAGCTCTACTGACCCCATTAGAGTCCAAGTCTGTGGAAGAAAGATTATTGTTTGGGGGTCAAGATTTTAACTATAATTGTAACAAAGTACAGTACACTTCAGATTTATTTAATGGCATGTAGCTGGTGTGTATAAATGGACCAGAAAAAGCCATTTTCTGATATATTTGATTAATGTGGAAACGTCTTTGTAGGGGACACGTCTGTACTGGTTTGTAACTGAACCACGGGAAACCAATGTGGACGTTAAAAATGAAGTTCTACTCTTTGTTTGTGACATTTTCTCTTTGAGCTGCCCCTCTTTCAAAGGGAGTGGTGAGCTGCAGCCACATCCGCCCTGGGTAACCATTTGGTGGTTTAGACTAGTCAAAAAGTAGCAAATGAAAGCAATTAGGAAATAAATTAACACCACGTTTTGTTAGACGTGACTTTTTCTGTCAGACTTTTTCTCTTAGACAAATCGTGACCACCTACACAGTAGTTGCTCACTGAAATTTGAAATTTGACGACCCACAGTAAAATGTAGGTGGTGGTATTTACATATTCATATTGTGACAATAGTTTTCAGAGAAAGGACCCATGCTTTTCTTCTACAGACTTTAAGTGTGTCGTTGTTTTGCCCACATCCTCTTGAAGGAAACCAACAAATTTACCAAAAGCTCAAATGTCAAGCTTAAAGTGTGAAGCCCTCCACCTCTTGAGTTTGAATCTTCATGACACACTGACAAAAATTGTGTTTTTTTGGTGTTTTTGAGATGTTCCTGTGGTCTTTTTCTGATGATGCAGGACATATATAAAGGATCTTAAGATTCAAATTACATTTCTAAGTATTTCTTTATTCTGAGCCTTGTTAATCCGGAGCAGACAAAAAAAAAAGGAAGACACACGTTTTTTGGCTAAAAATAACAAAATAGTATTAAATTACCAATGGGAACGCTTTTACAATAGATTAAAAGATGATCGGAGTGGGACTTTAAGCCCTGGGGTCATCTGAACTACTTCACACGTGTCATTCCAGGGACTGAATTGTTGATCACTCTTGTTTTGGTCTATGTCAGTGACTGATACTATAATGACCTATAGGTGCCCAGCATTTCATTGGCCAGCTGAGAAGCGTAGCCTCTTCAGCGTGTCCTGGGTCTTCCTTGGAGCCTCCGCCCAGTGGGACATGCCCAGGGAGGCGTCCAGGAGGCATCCAGACCAGGTGCCCGAGCCACCTCAACTGAGTCTTCAGGATGTGAAGGAGCAGTGGCTCAGTGCCTCATCACTCTATCTCTAAGGCAGTGCCCAGCTACTCTACGAAGGACGCTCATTTTAGCCTCTTGTATTCAGGACCTTGTTCTTTCATGACCATAGGTGAGTTTTGGAACAAAAATCGACGGGGAAATTGAGAGCTTTGCTTTCTGCCTCAGCTCTCTCCTCACCACAACGGAACGGAACAACAACCAACAACGGTGTTTCTGTATTATTAAGGATTTACCTTTTATACGAAGAGCAATAACTTCTGATGTCTGATTTCCAATACGATTTGTTGCAGTGCAACGATACTCTGCATTTTCTGTCACATGAAAGATGTAAAAGTCTCCATCAGCTACTTTGATGTCTCCATCTTTGCTGATCCTGAACCAGCTGAAGCTGCTGACAGGAGGTTTGGCTCTGCTGGAGCAGGTCAGGTTCACCCAGCTACCTACTGACACCAAACCTGATGGACTGATGGACACTGAGATGTTCTTAGGAGAATCTGAGGAATGGAAACTCTGATTATTTTATTGATCAGAAAAGCTGAACCGTGATGAAGATGATGACTTACATGAAACACTGAGAGTTTGTTGTGTCTCTGCTGTCTTCACATTTTCTCCTTTGTTGACAGGATATCTGACGGAGCAGTTGATGGTGAATCCATCATCAGAGTCTGACAGAGTGATGGTCTTCTGGATTTTAGTTGTAAAGCTTCCATTTGTGTTTTCCTCAATGTGTCTTTGAGAGTCTGTTTGGAGATTCCAGGTGAGTTCAGGAGGAGATTGAGGGCAGGGAGTGAGAGCCGAGCAGGTGACAGTGACAGACTCCTCCTCCTTCAGATCAGCTGGAATTTCAATGCTGGGACTCCAAGCAGAATCTGTGGTTTCACATCAAACAGTTCAAACATGTTTAAATATATAAAAAGAAAGATTGTCAAACTAAAACCTCAATCCTGTGGATTAAATGCAACACAGAGTTTCCCCTAGATTGAATTGTAGCACAAATGACTATTTTTTACATGACTAAAAATGACTGTAGATTAACCATTTAGATCCTTTTAAGATGGAAACAGATGTTTTTAATCATTTATGAATTTGACATTGGCACAGTTGTGCTTTTTGTGGTGATGGTGCTCAAAGTTATGACTGCTGAGGAAGAGGAGGAGGAGGAGCTGTTATAAATGACTATATGCAGGAAGAGAACATTTTATTCAAAATCAGGAAGTCTATGGACTAACCCCTTAAAGCCTGTTGTTGCCAAAAATGCAACAAACCACTTCAGCTCTAAAATGACCATAATGTAGCATCTATTCAAAAGCAAAAACATAATTGAATTGGAAAAATCAAAGGCTGAAAGATAGTACCAACAGGCTGACTTTCTGATAGAAACACATCTGAAGGGGGGGGTGCCTTCCCCCACTTCACTGCACTGGACAGTAAATATTAATTCTAACCCCAGTTTTTGAACCATTTTAACTTAAAAACCTTATTGATTGTTATGATTATAATAACAAGAACACTTTCTTACCTTGTACTGTTATTTGAATGGGATTACAATCAGCAGTTGCCTTAAATGGTCCATTCTCAATCCTGAAAAAGTACTTGTTTGTGTGATTTTTGTGTAAATTATTGAACACAGTGGTGCAGTTTTTCTGTGTTAGGTTTCCAATCAAGCTGATTTCATAAAGGACCACAGATTTACTTCTGTTGAAAACAACATTGCTTGGAAAATTGGAAAATCTAACAGAAGTCTTGATCCACACTCCAAAGATGTCTCGTCTTTCATCAAACTTTTCTTGACCATCACGGGGTGTGAAGCTGCATGGAATTTGCAAACAGGATCCGCTCAGCGCTTCCATCATCTCTGGTGCAGTGATGTAGAGATGTGATTCCCTATTACAGACTGCCATGACGCCTGTAACAATGAATATAAGATAACATGCTCTTAAATTCAAGTATAGTGTGGGGGTATACATAGTGGTACATGTTGCAGTTTACGCTGTTTTATTACCTTTTGTATAGCCGTAAATCAAGCAATGTATTTTGCATCTACAATCACAGCTCCCTAGCAAGTAGCGGAGAATTGTTCCAATTGCAGCTATTTCAAAAGTCATGTGTTTATTGTTTTTTTGCACTGGAGATAATTTGAGAAAAAAAAATGCTCATTTGGTACCAAGAGGCCCAAGAACATTTCCCCCACACCATTACACCACCACCACCAGCTTGAACCATTGATACAAGGCAGGAAGAATTCATGCTTTCATGCTGTTGATGTAAATTCTGAGACATCCATCTGAATGCTGCAGCAGAAATAGAGACTCATCAGACCAGGAAACCTTTTTCTAGTCTTCTGTTGTCCAGTTTTGGTGAGTCTCCGTTTTTGTTCTTAGCTGACAGGAATGGCAGCTGGTCTGGTCTTCTGCTGCTGTAGTCCATCTGCTTCAAGGTTGGACGTGTTGTTCGTTCAGAGATGCTCTTCTGCAGACCTCGGTTGTAACCAGTGGTTCTTTGAGTTCCTGTTTCTTTCTATCAGCTGGAACCAGTCTGACCATTCTCCTCTGACCTCTAGCATCAACAAGGCATTTCCTCCCACAGAACTGCTGCTCACTGGATATTTTCTATTTTTCAGACCATTCTCTGTAAACCCTGGAGATGGTTGTGGGTGAAAATCTCAGTAGATCAACAGCTTCTAAAATGCTCAGACCAGCACCATCAACCATGCCACTTTCAAAGTCACTTAAACCTCCTTTCTTCTGATGCTCGGTTTAAACTGCAGCAGATCATCTTGACAATGTCTACGTGCCTAAATGAACTGAGTTGCTGCCATGTGATTGGCTGGTTTGCAATAACGAGCAGTTGGACAGGTGTCTATAAAGCAGCCAGTGAGAGTACATGTCTCTTTTTTTGTATGTTTCGCTTTGATTGCTTGAAATTAACCAATTCCAAAACCAAATCAATAAAGTTTCAGCAAACTCTAGTCTTGCTTTTTTCTGCCTTTGTCCTCCTGGATATCCTATCACAGCATCCACTTTCATTTAGAGAACAACACACAGCACCATCTGACACTGTTGTACTCTTTGCCCACAGGTCAGCTTGAATTTGTTTGGAACTTGAACAAACGTTTTTATTAAAACTACATATCATTTAAGCAATCCGTTGTTGGAAATGTTCGTTCTTTTTTATCTTCTGTGTTACAAAATTGCAAGCGGAATGATATTTCTGGCCATGACTACAAGTTGAACACAAGCAAGACAGAAGTGTTTTCTGTAGAGCAAAGAGACTTTTTTTTTCTAAAGCTTTGTATAAATCAAAGAACACTATGACTGTTAGTACTGCTGTCTAGTATCTGTTGTTTGCATTACAGGCTTCTAATGAGAATACATAAATACAAATAACTTTTTAGCTGCTAAGGATAATCTTTAAATTAAAGACTAAAATCATTTAAGCCTCATTTAATAACAATCATCCTCAGAGAAAGTTCCTGATTTACAAACTGGAGCTCATCTGTCACATGAGGAACCTTTAAATTATATCATAACCAAATATTTTAAATGTTTTACGTTCTGAATCATAAAAAGCTGCTCACCTGAAAGAAAGAAGAAACTGTTGACCGTCAGCAGGTTCAAATACAGAGCTGCCATCAGATTCCTGCAATCAGCTGAGAAACAAAAAGTATTTATTTTACTAGATACTACAATTAGATTCAAAATGCTTTGAAAATGTATGAAAATCTTCAAAATATAGTCAGTTTAAATATTCCTCACCAAAAGCATCAGCTGAAAATGAAAAAACAACAATCTCCAAGACATCTATTCCTTTTTGAAAACGTCGATCAGCAGCTGAACACGAGAAGCAGGAAGTCTTTAGACCCTATAGGTGTTAGACGATTGTCACCCTGCAACACATTTTCTATTTTTGGTCAAAGAACAGGAGGGTGTCAAAGTTTATGATAAATTATTAAGACGACTTACTCACAGCTTAGTGTAAGTTAGAGATAAGGTCTAATGGCTGAGACTGGGAGGAACATCACTATTGTTCATTTAAAAAACTGTAATTTTCACGCCATTAAAGCGCTACTTGAAGAACGTTGATTTACTCACATCTTAAGTAAGAGCTAATGTTGCACTCTTGAAAGAGATGAGGAGGCCGCTTGATAGAATTCAGTTGTTTATTTGTCCACCGACATGAAAAGGCAACTCTAAGATCTAATGACTGAGACCGGTAGGAACATTACTATCATTCATGAAAAGCTGTAATTTATTATAAAATGAGAAGGACTCATTTTAGCTTGAGCTTTAACAGTTGATTCTTATTCTGCACTTAAAGTCTCTTAGTGGGTCTTTAAAACACAAAAAAGAATCATTTGTTTGTCAAACTATGGATTAATGCAGGGGTGTCAGGAGTCCCTGTCAGTAATCCAGCTCACCTGTGGAGCCAAAACTGAAGCCAGCAGAAAGAGGCCAGAGGGCAGCACTAGAACATGGCCAGGAGAGGGAGACAGAGGGACAGGGACCGGCCAAACCAAACCGTCATATGCTGCTCATGTGAACAGGATAGAACAACTTCACAGAAACACTTGAAATTCTCTCTGTGCTTCTGTTGTAAAATGTGGAGTTTACACTCAAATAAATGAAAAATAATGTCTATGAAGATTTTATTAATATCCATTTATCTTCTAAACCCGCTTAATCCCTTTTGGGTCACTGGGTTGCCAGAGTCCACCTTTTCTCTCTCTTGCCAGCACACTAGTGATGCATGCTTTTATTTTTAGCAGGTTATTGTCATGCCCTGCTCTCTGGTTCACCCAAAAAATGCTTGATAGCCTACAATGATTACAGAACTCTAATAAATGTATTTGTATAGCGCCTTTCAAGATAAAAATCACAAAGTGCTTCGTAGTAAAACACGGTAAAATACAGCAAAACACAGCGCATATAAAAGAATTAAGACAAAGCTATTTTAAAAAGATAGGTTTTTCTTTAAAAAGCAGCTAAAAACCTAAGTCTGCAGATCTGAGGCTAAGAGGAAGGGAGTTCCAGAGGGATGGAGCCACTGCTGCAAAGGCTCTTTCACCTCTAGTTTTTAACCGGGTTCTCTTAACGACCAACAGACCCTGGTCACATTACCTCAGTGGTGGGTCGTCAGGGCCTTCAGGGACTTAAAGGCCTTCTCTGAAGACCTAAAAATATATCTGAATCATATGTTAATTATATTTTGTCAATGCATACTCGTTAAATCATTCCAAATGTTCTGTCTATTCCCTTTTATTGTGTTTATGATGTTATGCTGCTCCTAGACAGACCTATTTTCACATAGGAGCATTTAACCAATCGCATTTCAGCTGTCCGTTGTTGCCAGCCAAGAAGCCAAAGAGGCCTTCACTATTGTGCAGGCCCTCTAATGCAAAATCAATGTTGGGTATTCATTTCTTTCAACAAATCAGATTTTGAGTTGGTGTCAGCAGGGCCTTCTAGCAGGCTTAGGCAACGTCACAGTATTCAGACCTTCTGATTGGACCGAAGTTTCAGGAATACAGGAAACATTTCCCACATGCAGCCTTGACAGTTGGACACAGAGAGAGCACTTTTTGATGTGTCTCAGTTAAAAGCAGAGCTGACTGTAACATACACCACAGATGATTCTGCAGGAAAATCTCCCACTGATCTCCTTGACTTCCTTCATCAGAAAAATCTGAGTGACAGCAGCTGGATTTGTGTGTTTGGCGCTGACCATCCCTGTGTCCACTGCGTCTGTTGAGCGGACATTTTTCGGCTCTAAAGCGAATTAAATCCTACGCAGAAACACAACTGGTCTGGCTCTCAGCACTGGCCTAGATGGAATACAAGAGGACTTCTTGACGGAACTTAAGGGCTACATTCTATGACAGAGTGATCAAACTGTTTTTGAGGAAAGAGAGGAGGGATTTAGTCTTCAAATAATCCACATTTCACCAGTTTTAAAGTGGATATATTGGCTCCCTGTGAGGACCAAAACCTCTGGAGAGCCTTTGTTCTGCCGTTATGGTCCTTGCCTCTGGAACAGCCTGCTGTAGAGCTTCAGGGCTGCAAAGACTGTAGAGGTGTTTAAGTGGAGGCTCAAGACCTACTTATTTAACGTGATCATCCTATCTGGTTATTTGAAAAAAATAAATAAATACATTTTAATGTATTTATTTTATATATTTTTACTTCCCATATTTTAATACAATTTATGTATCTAATTTTAACGTAGATTAATGATTTTATCTCCAGTGTTTCCCTGTGGAAATCCTTTGTGACGGTTGGTTTGTTCTGGTGGTTATTATTGTGATGCCCGACCTTGCTGGGGCAGCTGGGGTTCAGTATTGCAGTTTTATAGCAAGGGAATAGACCCCATAGCTGTCCCAGTCTGGATGGGCGCTGTGGCGATGCTCCTGTATCTGAGCTGTCTCCTGGTAGAAATAGATTAACAATATACTGTTTCCTCACAGCAGAGCAGAGCCAGTCTCCTTTATAATAGCAGTCTTTTATGAGTAGTGTCATGTTTATGTAACAGTTACAATTTCTTTGCCTTTGCGTTTGGTTCCTTTCTTTTCTGTATTGGTCTGAGTTCATTTCCTGTTTTATTTTGTAGGATTTCTGTTTTGATGTTGTAGTGAGTTTTACTTTAGTTGCTCATCTGTCCTGAATGTTTCCACCTGTGTCTCGTTGTCTTGCATGTGTTCGAGTCTTGTCTTTCCCTTCCTTCTGTGCTGGTCCGTAGTTTGATGTTGCTGTTCCCCTGTCTCTGTGTAGCTTTGATGGCTCCCCTTTTGAGTATTTCAAGTTTCGAGTTTTCTAACCTGCTTAAGCAGGTTTTTGTTTTTGTAGTTTTGTTTATTAAAGCCCCCATTCTCCTGCAACTTCCTGCCTCCTCTTCTCTGCGCCTGGGTGCTTTCCTCATTCTCTCACCGTGACAGTTTACTCTAAAAAAAAGAATCATTTGAATCCATCATTTTTAAATGTAAATCAACCTTTTTCAAAATAACTTATTTATGGTTTTTCTCCTTTATTATGCTGCTTTTGTTACCTCCTGAAACCTATAGTCTACTGCGGAGAATCTTATACTCCAGAAAAAATGGTAAATATGTATGTATAATAGGTCATATCTCAAATGGGACAAGGGGGTACAAAAAAATCATATTTTATTTACAGTAATCACTAAAGCATGCTGGGAAACCAAACATCTAACTGACACAAGAATAATATAAAAGAAGTATAATAGTTTAACATCAATGCACACAGTCATCAAACCTGGAGTCATTCATAAAGGAATGATCTCGCTTGTGTCCAGTCAGTGTTAATAAGAAATATTTTTTTACTTTTTTTTAATAAATACAGATAAAAACTGAACTTAATGAAAAAAACAAAAATGAGTATTTGATTCATCCATGTTTTGATGTGCAGCAGAAAAGTTACATTATTTCAATAGTTACTGCTGTATAAACACTTATTTTATGGTGTAATTAACTTAAAACTAATCTCACCAAAACACAAACTTTTTTTTAACACTTTGACGGGACATTTATGTTCTACAATACCAAAAAAAGAATTTCCTTTGACAGATTTCTGAATTCTGAAATGATCTGACAAACCATAGATCTTGATACATTCTTTCTGTCTTTAATTAATGCAAAAAAAACCTTTAAAGGCAAAGTTTACTTTACTGTTTTATGAACAATAATAACATAAGAGTTCCAGCCATGTGCTGTCCCACTGTCTTCCACATAGGAGTGTGTGTGTTGGCTCACACCTTCACCGGTGCATATATAGTATCCACCTCCCCCCCGTTGATCTGTGCTGAGCTAGTTGACGCCTTCTTGGTGAATTTTATTTCTCCGTAGTGGATGTTTTCTTCTGTTGTTGATTCTGGTTCAATACTGAGACTTTCACTTGTTTGAGCCTGAAAACACAAAAACCTCTTTAAACAAAAATCTTCTTTAGGATCACCTCAAGTGTGAAGCTACGTTCACATCACCCTCGGCAACGCACATCCCAGCGACCTCTTCCAATGGAAGGTCTGTGTATAACACACGTTTCAGGCTTCACTTGTAGCTACGCACATTTAAAGATCATTTTTGGGCTCTACGTACAAAACGTTATTAAACACACATTAAAAGTTAAACTAGGTTGAACTTTGACTAATTAGGGACTCATTTTTATTGATGACATATGGATGGCATCTCCTTTCATTCCTAGAAGTGTCGACTGTTTGGATATTGATCAAGGAAAAAAAATTAATAATTGCAGTTTTTTTCTAATTCTATGACACAAAATCTTTCATATATTGGAATAGAGCCTTGAAAAGTAAAAGCCTGGAGCAAGATGTGTGTGATTTGCACCACTTTGACATTTTGCACCTAGCTTCTCACAACTGTAGGTGGTGGACATACGCTAGTAAAGAGTAGCAAAAGAAGAAGAAGTCCCTCCCTGCTTGTCCAGTGTGAACGTCATGGGCTAAAGGTGCGTTCAAGAACCCTTGTTTAGCGTGTTCTTGAACACGTGTCACATGCTCGATGTGTCCATAGTTTGACAGAAATGAAAATGGGCTTTTTAAAGGTTCTGTAGATTAAGTGCATGTGATCTAACAGACATTGTCCAACTAGACATTTGGTAATATTCAAATCTGTAAAAATGAATGGATCCATTTTTAAATCTGTATGACAGTTTGGCGTTCCACTTACCTGGTTTTGATGTACAGTTGAGTTTGTAGAGTTTTTCCGTCTCCAGCACAACAGAGCTCTGTGGGGATGTGTTATCATAGATGAGCCAGAATTAGCATTTGTGCCACAGAAGTTTATGCAAAAATACACTTTTAATCAATGCTTAAGTGACATAAACAACACAGAGGCTCAATTCATTTTATACTTACAAAGAGCATATAATCAGACAGATGAGAACAACTCCTCCTCCAAGAATTGCCTCCAAGGGGAAAGACCCATCAAATGGACCTTAGTGACACAAACATCATGTAGAACAGAGCTAAAATAGCAAGTGCTATGGCTTGGTGTTTCTGTATTATTAAGGATTTACCTTTTATATGAAGAGCAATAACTTCTGATGTCTGATTTCCAATACGATTTGTTGCAGTGCAATGATACTCTGCATTTTCTGTCACATTAAAGCTGTAAAAGTCTCCATCAGCTACTTTGATGTCTCCATCTTTGCTGATCCTGAACCAGCTGAAGCTGCTGACAGGAGGTTTGGCTCTGCTGGAGCAGGTCAGGTTCACCCAGCTACCTACTGACACCAAACCTGACGGACTGATGGACACTGAGGTGTTCTTAGGAGAATCTGAGGAATGGAAACTCTGATTATTGTATTGATCAGAAAAGCTGAACCGTGATGAAGATGATGACTTACATGAAACACTGAGAGTTTGTTGTGTCTCTGCTGTCTTCACATTTTCTCCTTTGTTCACAGGATATCTGACGGAGCAGTTGATGGTGAATCCATCATCAGAGTCTGACAGAGTGATGTTCTTCTGGATTTTAGTTATAAAGCTTCCATTTGTGTTTTCCTCAATGTGTCTTTGAGATTCTGTTTGGAGATTCCAGGTGAGTTCAGGAGGAGATTGAGGGCAGGGAGTGAGAGCCGAGCAGGTGACAGTGACAGACTCCTCCTCCTTCAGATCAGCTGGAATTTCAATGCTGGGACTCCAAGCAGAATCTGTGGTTTCACATCAAACAGTTCAAACATGTTTAAATATATTAAGAAAGATTGTCAAACTAAAACCTCAGTCCTGTGGATTAAATGCAACACAGACATTCCCCTAGATTGGATTGTAGCACAAATGACTATTTTTTACATGTCTATGAAGACTCTCATTCATCCAGGTTGGTTCCATTGTAGTAGGTTTAGAGGATGTCATCTGGACTTGGTTTTTTAAAGTTAGAAGACGTTTCGCCTCTTATCCAAGAGGCTTTGTCAATTCTGACAAATTAAATTGACAGAATTGACAAAGCCTCTTGGAAAAGAGGCGAAATAGCACAAATGACTATTTTTTACATGACTAAAAATGACTGTAGATTAACCATTTAGATCCTTTTAAGATGGAAACAGATGTTTTTAATCTTTTATGATTTTGACATTGGCACAGTTGTGCTTTTTTGTGGTGATGGTGCTCAAAGTTATGACTGCTGAGGAGGAGGAGGAGCTGTTATGAATGACTATGTGCAGGAAGAGAACATTTTATTCAAAATCAGGAAGTCTATGGACTAACCCCTTAAAGCCTGTTGTTGCCAAAAATGCAAGCAAACCACTTCAGCTCTAACATTACCAAAATGTAGCATCTATTCAAAAGCAAAAACATAATTGATTTTCTTTCTTTTTGTAGCTTTCAGCCGTTTAAGGTCTAATCATAAAGAAAAAAAAGTCCTTGACAACAATATTAATAATGAAATCAAAACATGCTAAACAGGACCAAAGCCTCAAAAGCTTTAAAGTTATAATCTCTTTACCATATGTGGGATTTTTGCACGTGTTTTAAATCTTCTATCTAAAAGTTCATAAGGATTTCTTTCTGTTGTCCGATAATATAAGAACATTTAAAAGTAATTTACCTTGATTTATTTTGACTTTTTTAATAAAAAAGAAGAAGTGCAAACAGAATTGTGCAACCATCCTATCTGGTTATTTGAAAATTGAGAAAAATATACATAAAAAAACACAGAGAAACAGAGAAAAAAATGAGGCTGCAAATGACAAGATCGTAAAAGCAGCTGCAGTATATTTCTAATTATAGGTCAATTATTCCCCCAGAAAACTAATAAATAAAATAAATCATTTAAAGGCTGAAAGATAGTACCAACAGGCTGACTTTCTGATAGAAACACATCTGAAGGGGGGTGCTTTCCCCCACTTCACTGCACTGATGGACAGTAAATATCGATTTTAGCCTCAATTTTTGAACCATTTCAACTTAAAAACCTTATTGCTTGTTATAATTATAATAGAAAGAACACTTTCTTACCTTGTGCTGTTATTTTAATGGGATTCCATTCAGCAGTTGCCTTAAATGGTCCATTCTCAATCCTGAAAAAGTACTTGTTTGTGTGATTTTTGTGTAAATTATTGAACACAGTGGTGCAGTTTTTCTGTGTTAAGTTTCCAATCAAGCTGATTTCATAAAGGTCCACAGATTTACTTCTGTTGAAAACAACATTGTTTGGATTCTTGAAAAATCCAACAGAAGTCTTGATCCACACTCCATAAATTTCTCGTCTTTCATCAAACCCTTCCTTGGGTGTGAAACTGCATGGAATTTGCAAACAGGATCCACTCAGCGCTTCCATCATTCTTGGTGCAGTGATGGAGAGATGTGATTCACTAGTACAGAGCCCTGTAATAATGAATAAAATTAAACATGCTCTTACATCCAAATATATAATAAGGTTATATATAATAGCAAATGCTTCCCTTTATGCTGTTTTATTACCTTTTATGTATAACAGTAAATCAATCAGTCTATTTTGCATCTATATTCACAGCCCAAAATATTGGCTTCCTTGCAAATGTAGGAAAATGCTGGAATAATATATATCATTTATCTGATATTTTCTGTTGTATGCATGATTATATCACCTATATATATAGCTATATATAGGTGATATCATCATGTTTGCAGAAGTGTGTGTGTCCAACTCTGTTTCACAGGAAGGTGGAGGTGACACCCTTGGGAGAAAACAATTATCTTTGTGTCTTTTCAGCATTCTCCTGAGAACCTGTGTTAGCTGTGTCTAGAATGTATCGAAGGACGCTCTGTGTTAGTTTATTTGTGAGAAAAGGCTTTGCAGGTCCAGAGATGATGTGGAAAGACTGTGAAAGGATGGACATGTTACAATAAATGTTTTCTGATAGCGCTGCAGCTGTGTTTTTATCAGTTTCCCCTCCTTAGAGCTCAGCGCATGTGTAACTTAGGGAAAACCCAAAACAACTTAATAAAAGGGAAGAACAGCAGAATATGCACCAGAGTGGAGAGAGATTGTTTACTGGGTGGATCTCTGTCTGTTCTCCTCGTAAAGGTACCTTGGTCTGTTTGTATTTCTTTTCTTTTTGAATTGTTATGATGTTGCAGGTTGTTAAACCCAACAGAAAATGATTGCAATTGCATTGGAATATTATTATTATTAGTTTTTTTTGAACTGCAAAAATCTTGAGGAAACAAAGTTAATTTTGTACTAAGGTAGTAAGTGTGCCAAGAACATTTCCCCCACACCATTACACCACCACCACCAGCTTTAACCATTGATGCAAGGCAGGAAGAATTCATGCTTTCATGCTATTGTAGAAGAAATAGAGACTCATCAGACCAGGAAACCTTTTTCTAACTGTCCAATTTTGGTGAGTCTCAGTTTATGTTCTTAGCTGACAGGAATGGCATCTGGTCTGGTCTTCTGCTGCTGTGGTCCATCCCCCCTTAAGGTTGAACTTGTTGTTCGTTCAGAGATGCTCTTCTGCAGACCTCGGTTGGAACCAGTGGTTCTTTGAGTTCCTGTTGTCTTTCAATCAGCTGGAACCAGTCTGACCATTCTCCTCTGACCTTTAGCATCAACAAGGCATTTCCTCCCACAGAACTGCTGCTCACTGGATATTTGCTCTTTTTCAGACCATTCTCTGTAAACCCTGGAGTTGGTTGTGGGTGAAAATCTCAGTAGATCAGCAGTTTCCAAAGTCCTCAGACCACCACCATCAACCATGCCACTTTCAAAGTCACTTAAACCTCCTTTCTTCTCCATTCTGATGCTCGGTTTGAACTGCAGCAGGTCATCTTGACAATGTCTACGTGCCTAAATGGACTGATTTGCTGCCATGTGATTGGCTGGTTTGCAATAACAGGCAGTTGGACAGGTGTGTCTATAGAGCAGCCAGTGAGAGTATGTCTCTTATTTTGTATGTTGTTTTTTTTGATTGCTTGAAATAAACCAATTCCAAAACCAAATCAATAAAGTTTCAGCAAACTCTAGTCTTGTTTTTTTCTGCCTTTGTCCTCCTGGATATCCTACCACAGCATCCACTTTCATTTAGAGAACAACACATAGCAACCGCTGACACTGTTGTACTCTTTGCCCACAGGTCATCTTGAATTTGTTTGGAACTTGAACAAATGTTTTTATTAAAATTGTATCATACCCAAATATTTTAAATGTTGTAAGTTCTGAATCAGAAAAAGCTGCTCACCTGACAGAAAGAAGAAACTGTTGACTGTCAGCAGGTTCAAATACAGAGCTGCCATCAGATTCCTGCAATCAGCTGAGAAACAAAAAGTATTTTTTTCACTAGATACTACAATTAGATTCAAAATGTTTTGAAAATGTATGAAAATCTTCAAAATATAGTCAGTTTAAATATTCCTCACCAAAAGCATCAGCTGAAAATGAAAAAACAACAAACTCCAAGAGATCTGTTCCTTTTTGAAAGTGTCGATCAGCAGCTTAACATGAGAAACAGGAAGCCTTTGGACTCTATAAGTGTTAGAAAATTGTCACTCGCAACACGTTTTCTATTTTTGGTCAAAGAACAGGAGGGTGTTAAAGTTTATGGCAAATTATTAAGACGACTTACTCACAGCTTACTGTAAGTTAGAGATAAGGTCTAATGGCTGAGACTGGGAGGAACATCACTATCGTTCATTATTAAACTGTCATTTTCACGCCATTAAAGCGCTACTTGAAGAACGCTGTGAAAAGCTGTCTGTAGAATTCATGTCTTCCATTGATGCGACTGAATCCAAATCAGACCAGAATAAACTTTTATCAGATGATCATGACCAGCGCATCTCTTTACCTTTTAGCCAGCGTGTTATGGAGTTGGAGAATACCTGCTCTTTTCTCCAGGATGAGAATGCTAAGATAAAGGCTAAGGCTGCTGATCTGGAGAATCGCAGTCGCCGTCAAAATGTGCGCATTCTTGGATTGGTAGAAGTTACTGAGAGCTGTAATCCCACTTTGATTTTTCTTCCAACTACTTCAAGATTCATACAGGAAGGAAACTCTGCCATCACTCCCTGGAATAGACAAAGACTACAGATCACTAGCCAACCACTGGAAAGCTGCTGCGACCACTGGATAGCCGGCTTTACTGTACTCAGTCCGTCTCCGCATAACACTACCCAGTGGAGCCAGAAAGTGCATCAACACTGTTGAAGAAGTACAAAAATATATCAATGAGCATCCTGAATGATTTGGTCCTATTTGAAGGATGTGTTGACATAAACCAGGTCAAGAATTTCTTCTGCAACACTGACTGCAGCCTCTTCTGCCATCAATGCCATTCTAGGTGATTTTTTTTCCAGAATTGTTTTAAAGACTATTTTCTTTACTGCCTGATTTAAATACATACCACCTTATTCTAGGTGGGGACCTTAATTGTTGGCTAGATCCCATTGTGTATCGCTCTTCTAACAACCCCAGCGTGGCTAGTCGGTCGGCCAGTCTGGTTTGTGACTTTCTTGATGAGTTTGGTATTAATGATATTTGCCATTTTTTGCATCCCACAAACAGAGACTATTCATTCTTCTCACAAGTTCATCATACATATTCTACAATTGATTGTTTCTTCATTGATAATCAAATTCTCCATTTTGTTCCTACCTGTAGATACCAATCAATTATCATTTCTGACCACGCCCCTCTTATGCTATTCCATACTTTCCCTGGTACTACGTCTGGGAGCAGGCAGTGGCGATTTACCTCTGTTCGTCAGTCGGACGCTAATTTTATTAAGTTCAGTAAAAAGGAAACAACTTTTTTCTTTCCACTAATCCTGATCCACGGATATCCTATCTCACTCTGTGGAATGCTCTCAAAGCCTAGCCTAAATTATTTCCTGAACTACTCGCCTGAAGCACGAATCAAAAGAGAAAGAGATAAGCTGATTCACCAAGTTGGACTAATCAATGGTCAATATGCCCAAAACAAGTGCCCAGCACTGTTCAAGAAACGAGTTGAACTCAAATCTAGATTTGACCTGCTAACTATTCACCATACTGAGCGTCTGCTTCTAAAAAACAAGACCATGTTTTATACCTATGGAGATAAGTCTGACAAATTATTAGCCAACCAACTTAAAGGCTTTAAAGCAAAACTGGCTATCACTAAAATACAATCAGGTGCTGGTCAAACTACTACAGGCCCCTTGGATATCAATGCGACTTTTAAAGAATTCTACACTAAACTGAGTCCCATGGGGATGCCAGTGTTATTTCTGGTCAATTCAATTCAATTCAATTCAATTCAATTCAATTCAATTCAATTCAATTCAATTCAATTCAATTCAATTCAATTCAATTCAATTCGATTCAATTATATTTCATTAATCCCAAAAGGGGAAATTTAAGTACCAGTTCAACTTGAACAGGGGGGGGGGGGCATGAATCTGTTCTTCGAGTGCAGCTCCGTAAGCCAGGTGCATTCATCCAGATAGTGCATGTTTCCTCTGGTAAAGACAATGCCACTGACCTGCTAGGATTATGCCATGTACGTGTCGAAGGTTAGATTTAATAGCATTGACTTCACCCAGAAGTGGCTGGGATAGGCTTCGGCAGCCCCGTGACCCCGAAAGGGAATAAACGGAAGCGAATGAATGAATGAATGAATGAATGAATGAATGAATGAATGAATGAATGAATGAATGAATGAATGAATGAATGACTGTCTTAAAAAGAAAGCGGAGATTGTTTTGTCTGTCATGAGATTTGAAAAATAAAATGCCCTTGCCCATGGTTGTAGAGTTTTGGCTGATCCTAAAAAAGTCTTAATTGAAATGTAAATTTGTTTTTCTAAATTTTCTCTGCACCCTCCTGCAAATTCTCTTTCAATTTAAAATAGGACAGTTTCTCCAAGGCCTCTTTGGATTCAGTTTCAAGACCAGATCATTTCTTGCTTCATAATTAAATAGTTCTAATATAAATTAAGAAAAACTTTGCCTCGTGGAGTTTATGGCTCATGAAAAAAATACATTTTAATGCATCATTTTAATATGGGAATAAACTTGTTTCCAAACACAGTCAATTTTTTAAATCATATTTTCAGAGAATAAATTCTGGATTATTGCAAAGTTTGGCCTGGGGTGCAATTTTCAGTAAGGAGTCAGGACAACTTCTTTTTGATTTTTCTTCTTTATTATGCTTTTTTTGTAAGATCCTGCAATTTATAGTCTACTTTGGAGCAACTTATACTCCAGAAAAAAACAGTAAATATGTATACATAAGAAGTCATAACTCAAATGGGAGAAGTGGGTAAAAAAATCACATTGTCTTTACAGTGATCAGTAAAGCATGCTGGGAAACCAAACATCAAAATGACACAAGAATATAAAATACAATAGAACTATGTTTAACATCAATGCACACAGTCATCAAACCTGGAGTAATTTGTAAATGAATGATACATTTCTATGATCAAAAGTGAACTTAATTAAAAACCAAAAATGAGTATTTTATTCATCCATGTTTAGACGTGTAGCAGAAAAGTTACAAGTTTATGTTCTAATAAGGGTACCATAGAAGAATTTGTGACTTCCTTTAACAGATTTCTGAATTCTGAAATGGTCTGAGAAATCATAGATCTTCATAAAATCTTTCTTTCTTTTAGTAATACAACAAAACAACAACTATAAAGCCAAGATTTACTTTACCATCTTATGAATGATAATATAATAAAAAAAAACTCAAAATGGTGTCCATAAGGCTAATTCCTGAGTAAAGAATTTCCGTTATAGGATGTTTGGGGTCTTTACATAAATGAAAGAAACTACATTTATTACAAATGTGATATCATCTTAAAGGAAGATATGGAGACTAAAGTAAATGAAACACAATGAAAACACACAAATGTGAAACATTTGAGCTGATCTTTAGCCTAAACCTTTTAAAAACAGGGAACATTTTCTTTGTCCTGATGAAATCCTCTCACTCTTCTAGTGTAGAGTGTTTCCTTTAACAAAGGCTGCAGTTCCTTAATCAACCACTGCAGGCTGGTTTCGAAAGGGAGTACCTTCCCATGGACTTCCATGTTAAAAAAATCAACATTTAGACCAAAATCCTTTGTGCTTCCATTAGTTTAATGCTTTGAGGCAGGGGCTGTTAAAAGCAGCTGCTCTGCTTTCATTAGAGCTCTAACTTAAGCAATATTAGATTTTTTTTTCAAACAATGTATAGTTGGGCAGAGTAATTCTCTTTAGAAAAAATGTATGCTGTTCCAATCAGTTCAGTTTGATTTTCAATGTGTTAAATTCTGGATCTACTGGTTATATATCTATGGTGAACCCTAACTCAAGCATAGGCCACTTCCAGTCCAAAGGTCACATGCTGCCCTAGAATCATCTAAATGTTACCCCTTAAAGTGAAAATGATTTAGTTTTAGTTGTATTTAGTACTTAGTTTGATTGCAGTAAAGTACGTTCTCTGACTTACATCAGTTGTATAATTTTCATACAAGAAGTTAAACATTAAAATGTGAATCTTTTTTTTGTAACTTCAAGTATCAATGGAATAAAAAAATATATATTCTAAATTAATTTAGGCCTTAAAGCTAAATAAGTTCAGTTTTGCGAGAGCTGATTAACATTTTAAATGTTTAAAAGTGAAGAAGGCTCTTTATCTTGGTCTGTTTGTGCAGAAAAGTCCCAGTCATGTGCTGTCCCACTGTCATCCACAGAGCAGTGTGTGTCTGCTCACACCTTAACCTGTGCATATATAGTATCCATCCCCCCCCTCCACACACCCCCGTTGATCTGTGCTGATGTAGTTGATGACTTCTTGGTGAATTTTATTTCTCTGTAATGAATGTTTTCTTCTGTTGTTGATTCTGGTTCATGCCATCTCATGTAAACTCATGTCACTTGTTTGAGCCTGAAAACACAAAAATCTCTTTAAACACAAACCTTCTTTAGGATCACCTCAACTGTGAAGCTACATTCACATCACCATCGGCGATGCACATCCCAGCGACCTCTTCTGTGTCTGTGTATAACAGACGTTTCAGGCTTCACTTGTAGCTACGCACATTTAAAGAAAGTTTTTGGGCTCCACGTAAAACACATATGTGAACACACATTATTGACCAATTACGGGCTCATTTTTATTATTGACATATGGATGGCATCTCCTTTCATTCCTAAAAGTGCCAACAGTTTGAATATTGATCATGGAGAAAAAAATAATAATTGCAGTTTGTAGAATTCTATGACACAAAGTCATATATCATCATATATCATATCATTAAAAGCCTTCCAACTGTAGGTGGTGGACATATGCTAGTAAAGAGTAGCAAAAGAAGAAGTCCCTCCCTGCTTGTCCAGTGTGAATGTCATCGGCTAAAGGTGCGTTCAAGAACCCTTGTTTAGCGTGTTCTAAAACAAATGTCACATGCTCGATGTGTCCATAGTTTGACAGAAATAAAAATGGGCTTTTTTAAGGCTCTGTAGATTATTAGCATGTGGTCTAACAGACATTTTCCAAGTATTTGGTATAATTCAAATCTGCACAGTTTGGCGTTCCGCTTACCTTGTTTTGATGCACAGTTGAGTTTGTAGAGTTTTTTCGTCTCCAGCACAACAGAGCTCTGTAGGGATGTGTTATCATAGATGAGCCAGAATTAGCATTTGTGCCACAGAAGTTTATGCAAAAATACACTTGGAATCAATGTCTAAGTGGCATAAACAACACAGAGGCTCAATTAATTTTATACTTACAAAGAGCATATAATCAGACAGATGAGAACCACTCCTCTAAGAATTAACTTCCAGGGTAAAGACCCATCAGATGGACCTTAGTGACACAAACATCATGTAGAACTGAGCTAAAGTAGCAAGTGCTATGGCTTGGTGTTTCTGTATTATTAAGGATTTACCTTTTATACGAAGAGCAATAACTTCTGATGTCTGATTTCCAACACGATTTGTTGCAGTGCAACGATACTCTGCATTTTCTGTCACATGAAAGCTGTAAAAGTCTCCATCAGCTACTTTGATGTCTCCATCTTTGCTGATCCTGAACCAGCTGAAGCTGCTGACAGGAGGTTTGGCTCTGCTGGAGCAGGTCAGGTTCACCCAGCTACCTACTGACACCAAACCTGAAGGACTGATGGACACTGAGGTGTTCTTAGGAGAATCTGAGGAATGGAAACTCTGATTATTTTATTGATCAGAAAAGCTGAACCGTGATGAAGATGATGACTTACATGAAACACTGAGAGTTTGTTGTGTCTCTGCTGTCTTCACATTTTCTCCTTTGTTCACAGGATATCTGACGGAGCAGTTGATGGTGAATCCATCATCAGAGTCTGACAGAGTGATGTTCTTCTGGATTTTAGTTGTAAAGCTTCCATCTGTGTTTTCCTCAATGTGTCTTTGAGAGTCTGTTTGGAGATTCCAGGTGAGTTCAGGAGGAGATTGAGGGCAGGGAGTGAGAGCCGAGCAGGTGACAGTGACAGACTCCTCCTCCTTCAGATCAGCTGGAATTTCAATGCTGGGACTCCAAGCAGAATCTGTGGTTTTACATCAAACAGTTCAAACATGTTTAAATATATAAAAAGAAAGATTGTACAGGCTCTTGGTAAATGCATTGAGGACATTAATGACTGGATGTGCCATAATTTACTTCAGCTAAACAAAAACAAAACTGAGGTTATTGTCTTTGGGGCTAAAGAAAAAAGGTTGGACGTCATTATAGAGCTTCAATCTATTCAACTAAAAACTACCAACCAGGCCAAAAACTTGGGTGTATTGATAGACACAGACCTAAATTTTGATAAACACATTAAAGCAGTCACAAAATCAGCCTATTATCATCTCAAAAATATCTCAAGGATTAAAGATCTGATGTCTAAGCAGGACCTGGAGAAACTAGTGCATGCTTTCATCTTCAGTCGACTTGATTACTGTAACAGTGTGTTCACAGGACTACCAAAAAAATCCATCAGGAAACTACAGCTCATTCAGAACTCTGCCGCTCGGGTCCTCACAAGGACCAAGAAAGTGGACCACATTAGTCCAGTTCTGAGGTCTTTACACTGGCTACCTGTCTGTCAGAGGATAGACTTTAAAGTCATGTTACTAGTTTATAAAGCTTTGAATGGTTTAGCACCAAAATACATGGCTGACCTCCTGACCCAGTATGTACCAGCCAGACCTCCCCGCTCTTCTGGATCTGGTCTTTTATCAGTCCCTAGAGCCAGAACTAAACAAGGTGAAGCAGCATTCACTTCCTATGCTCCACAGATCTGGAATAGACTTCCAGAAAACATTAGATCTGCTGAAACACTCAGTGTCTTTAAATCCAGGTTAAAAACTCACCTGTTCTCAGCAGCATTTAATTAATATGTATTCAAAAGTCTATGTCCGTACTATTTATTTATGTGTTTTTATTTTTATTTTACCTCTATTTATGTGCTTGTTTTAAATTCAAATCTTGTTTACTATCTTTTAATTTTGTTTTAGTGATCACATTTTTACTATTTGTTTTTAATTGTTTCTTTTAATTTTGTATGTAAAGCGCTTTGAATTGTCTCTGTACATGAAATGTGCTATATAAATAAATTTGCCTTGCCTTTGCCTTGCCTTGTCAAACTAAAACCTCAGTCCTGTGGATTAAATGCAACACAGAGTTTCCCCTAGATTGGATTGTAGCACAAATGACTATTTTTTACATGACTAAAAATGACTGCAGATTAACCATTTAGATCCTTTTAAGATGGAAACAGATGTTTTTAATCATTTATGATTTTGACATTGGCACAGTTGTGCTTTTTTGTGGTGATGGTGCTCAAAGTTATGACTGCTGAGGAAGAGGAGGAGCTGTTATGAATGACTATATGCAGGAAGAGAACATTTTATTCAAAATCAGGAAGTCTATGGACTAACCCCTTAAAGCCTGTTGTTGCCAAAAATGCAAGCAAACCACTTCAGCTCTAACATTACCAAAATGTAGCATCTATTCAAAAGCAAAAACACAATTGATTTTCTTTCTTTTTAGAGCTGGAAATAAATTCAGGCATTAAGGGGATACTAATAAAGAAACAAAGTTCTTGACAATAATATTCTCAATAAAATTAAAAAATGCTAAACAGGACCAAAGCCTCAAAAGCTTTAAATTTATAATCTCTTTACCATATGTGGGATTTTTGCACGCGTTTTAAATCTTCTTTCTAAAAGTTCATATGGATTTCTTTCTGTTGTCAGAAAAAACAACATTTAAAAGTCATTTACCTCAAATTATGATTTAGTTTGACCTTTTTAATAAAAAAGAAGAAGTGCAAACTGGATTGTGCAACTAAGAAAACAGTATGGTCACGTATTAAGAAATACAAAGAAAAAAATGAGGCTGCAAATGACAAGATTGTAAAAGCAGCTGCAGTATATTTCTAATTATAGGTCAATTATTCCCCCAGAAAACTAATAAATAATATTAATCATTTAAAGGCTGAAAGATAGTACCAACAGGCTGACTTTCTGATAGAAACACATCGGAAAGGGGGGTGCCTTCCCCCACTTCACTGCACTGATGGACAGTAAATATTAATTTTAGCCTCAATTTCTGAACCATTTCAACCTAAAAACCTTATTGCTTGTTATAATTATAATAGAAAGAACACTTTCTTACCTTGTACTATTATTTGAATGGGATTCCAATCAGCAGTTGCCTTAAATGGTCCATTCTCAATCCTGAAAAAGTACCTTTTTGTATGATTTTTGTGTAAATTATTGAACACAGTGGTGCAGTTTTTCTGTGTTAAGTTTCCAATCAAGCTGATTTCATAAAGGTCCACAGATTTACTTCTGTTGAAAACAACATTGTTTGGATTCTTGAAAAATCCAACAGAACTCTTGATCCACACTCCATAAATTTCTCGTCTTTCATCAAACCCTTCCTTGGGTGTGAAACTGCATGGAATTTGCAAACAGGATCCACTCAGCGCTTCCATCATTCTTGGTGCAGTGATGGAGAGATGTGATTCACTAGTACAGAGCCCTGTAATAATGAACAAAATGAAACATGCTCTTACATCCAAAAATATAATAAGGTTATATATAATAGTAAATGCTTCCCTTTATGCTGTTTTATTACCTTTTGTATAACAGTAAATCAATCAGTCTATTTTGCATCTATATTCACAGCCCAAAATATTGGCTTCCTTGCAAATGTAGGAAAATGCTGGAATAATATATATCATTTATCTGATATTTTCTGTTGTATGCATGATTATATCACCTATATATAGCTATATATAGGTGATATAATCATGTTTGCAGAAGTGTTTGTGTCCAACTCTGTTTTACATGAAGGTGGAGGTGACACCCTTGGGAGAAAACAATTATCTTTGTGTCTTTTCAGCATTCTCCTGAGAACCTGTGTTAGCTGTGTCTAGAATGTATCGAAGGACGCTCTGTGTTAGTTTATTTGTGAGAAAAGGCTTTGCAGGTCCAGAGATGATGTGGAAAGACTGTGAAAGGATGGACATGTTACAATAAATGTTTTCTGATAGCGCTGCAGCTGTGTTTTTATCAGTTTCCCCTCCTTAGAGCTCAGCGCATGTGTAACTTAGGGAAAACCCAAAACAACTTAATAAAAGGGGAGAACAGCAGAATATGCACCAGAGTGGAGAGAGATTGTTTACTGGGTAGATCTCTGTCTGTTCTCCTCGTAAAGGTACCTTGGTCTGTTTGTCTTTCTTTCCTTTTTGAATTGTTATGATGTTGCAGGTTGTTAAACCCAACAGAAAATGATTGCAATTGCATTGGAATATTATTATTGTTATTTTTTGCACTGCAAAAACTTGAGAATACAATGCTCATTTGGTACTAAGAGGCCCAAAGTGTGCCAAGAACATTTCCCCCACACCATTACACCACCAGCAGCTTGAACCATTGATACAAGGCAGGATGAATTGAATGCTGCAACAGAAATAGAGACTCATCAGACCAGGAAACATTTCTAATCTTCTATTGTCCAGTTTTGGTGAGTCTCAGTTTATGTTCTTAGCTGACAGGAATGGCATCTGGTCTTGTCTTCTGCTGCTGTGGTCCATCCCCCCTTACAGTTGAACTTGTTGTTCGTTCAGAGATGCTCTTCTGCAGACCTCGGTTGTAACCAGTGGTTATTTGAGATCCTGTTTCTTTTCCATCAGCTGGAACCAGTCTGACCATTCTCCTCTGACCTCTAGCATCAACAAGGCATTTCCTCCCACAGAACTGCTGCTCACTGGATATTTGCTCTTTTTCAGACCATTCTCTGTAAACCCTGGAGATGGTTGTGGGTGAAAATCTCAGTAGATCAGCAGCTTCTGAAATCATCAGACCTGCACCATCAACCATGCCATTTTCAAAGTCACTTAAACCTCCTTTCTTCTGATGCTCGGTTTAAACTGCAGCAGATCATCTTGACAATGTCTATATGCCTAAATGGACTGAGTTGCTGCCATGTGATTGGCTGGTTTGCAATAACAGGCAGTTGGACAGGTGTGTCTATAGAGCAGCCAGTGAGAGTATGTCTCTTATTTTGTATGTTGTTTTTTTTGATTGCTTGAAATAAACCAATTCCAAAACCAAATCAATAAAGTTTCAGCAAACTCTAGTCTTGTTTTTTTCTGCCTTTGTCCTCCTGGGAATCTTACCACAGCATCCACTTTCATTTAGAGAACAACTTATAGCACCAGCTGACACTGTTCACTCTAAAAAGAAAAAAGTTACACCAGCTTAATTGAATTAAGTTGATTGAAAGTAAAATAACTATATCAGACAACTACTTGTTATTTTTAAGTTGAATGAACTCAAAAAAATGATTTATTTTCACCAAACTAAATAATTAACTTAGAACAACGTAAAAAAGTACATCTTTCCAACCACAGCCCAAATACTCTTTTTAGAGTGTTGTACTCTTTGCCCACAGGTCATCTTGAATTTGTTTGGAACTTGAACAAATGTTTTTATTAAAATTGTATCATACCCAAATATTTGAAATGTTTTAAGTTCTGAATCAGAAAAAGCTGCTCACCTGACAGAAAGAAGAAACTGTTGACTGTCAGCAGGTTCAAATACAGAGCTGCCATCAGATTCCTGCAATCAGCTGAGAAACAAAAAGTATTTATTTCACTAGATACTTCAATTAGATTTAAAATGTTTTGAAAATGTATGAAAATCTTCAAAATATAGTCAGTTTAAATATTCCTCACCAAAAGCATCAGCTGAAAATGAAAAAACAACAATCTCCAGGAGATCTGTTCCTTTTTGAAAGTGTCGATCAGCAGCTGAACACGAGAAGCAGGAAGTCTTTGGACCCTATAGGTGTTAGAAGATTGTCACTCTGCAACACATTTTCTATTTTTAGTCAAAGAACAGGAGGGTGTTAAAGTTTATGGTAAATTATTAAGACGACTTACTCACATCTTAGTGTAAGTTAGAGCTAAGGTCTAATGGCTGAGACTGGGAGGAACATCACTATCGTTCATTATTAAACTGTCATTTTCACGCAATTAAAGCGCTACATGAAGAACGTTGATTTACTCACATCTTAAGTAAGAGCTAAGATCTAATGGCTGAGACCGGTAGGAACATTACTATCATTCATGAAAAGCTGTCATTTATTGTAAAATGATAAGGACTCATTTTAGCTTGAGCTTTAACACTTGATTCTTATTCTGCACTTAAAGTCTCTTAGTGGGTCTTTAAAACACAAAAAAGAATCATTTGTTTGTCAAACTATGGATTAATGCAGGGGTGTCAGGAGTCCCTGTCAGTAATCCAGCTCACCTGTGGAGCCAAAACTGAAGCCAGCAGAAAGAGGCCAGAGGGCAGCACTAGAACATGGCCAGGAGAGGGAGACAGAGGGACAGGGACCGGCCAAACCAAACCGTCATATGCTGCTCATGTGAACAGGATAGAACAACTTTACAGAAACACTTGAAATTCTCTCTGTGCTTCTGTTGTAAAATGTGGAGTTTACACTCAAATAAATGAATAGTACTGTCTATGAAGATTTTATTCATATTATTTTATCTTCTAAACCCGCTTAATCCCTTTTGGGTCACTGGGTTGCCAGAGTCCACCCTTTTCTCTCTCTTGCCAGCACACTAGTGATGCATGCTTTTATTTTTAGCAGGTTATTGTCATGCCCTGCTCTCTGGTATACCCTTGATAGGTTACAGAACTCTGCGGCACAAGTTATAATGGTAAATGTATTTGTTTATCACCTTTAAAGATAAAAATCCCAGTGCTTCACAGTGAAACACGGTAAAACTCAGTAAAACATAGGATATAAAAAAGAATTAAGAAAAAGAAATTTTAAAAAGATAGGTTTTTAGCTGCTTTTTTAAAAGAAAACACTGGGTCTGCAGATCTGAGGCTAAGAGGAAGGGAGTTCCAGAGGGATGGAGCCACTGCTGCAAAGGCTCTTTCACCTCTAGTTTTTAACCGGGTTCCTCTTAACGACCAACAGACCCTGGTCACATTACCTCAGTGGTGGGTCGTCAGGGCCTTCAGGGACTTAAAGGCCTTCTCTGAAGACCTAAAAATATATCTGAATCATATGTTAATTATATTTTGTCCATGCATACTCGTCAAATCATTCCAAATATTCTGTCCATTCCCTTTTACTGCGTTTATGATGGTTATGCTGCTCCCGGTTTGGTCTGGGGTTATTACTGTGATGCCCGCCCTTGCTGGGGCAGCTGGGGTTCAGTATTGCAGTTTTATAGCAAGGGAATAGACCCCATAGCTGTCCCAGTCTGGATGGGCGCTGTGGCGATGCTCCTGTATCTGAGCTGTCTCCTGGTAGAAATAGATTAACAATATACTGTTTCCTCACAGCAGAACAGAGCCAGTCTCCTTTATAATTGCAGTATTTTATATGTACTGTCATGTTTAATCTAAAAAAAAGTAATAATAATCATTTGAATCCATCATTTTTAAATGCAAATCAACTTTTTTCAAAACCTTATTCAAAATAACTTGTGTTTTTCTTCTTTATTATGGTTTTTTTAAGCTCCTGAAACTTAGTCTAGTAGAGCAACTTATATTCCAGAAAAAACACTAAATATGTATATATAAGAGGTAGTATCTCAAATGGGACAAGGGGGTAAAGAAATCATTTTATTTACAGTAATCAGTAAAGCATGCCGGGAAACCAAGCATCTAAATGACACAAGAATGGTAAATGGTAAATGGCGTATACTTATATAGCGCTTTCTACCTTCTTACGAAGGCCCAAAGCGCTTTACAGTCACAGTCCCATTCACCCATGCACACACACATATTCACACACACATTCACACAGTGGCGGCGGCTCCGCTGCCGAACACTGGCGCCAACCTCCCACCAGAGGCAAGGTGGGGTTGAGTGTCTTGCCCAAGGACACTTTGACACATGGGCGTGCAAGGCGGGAATCGAACCTGCAATCTTACGATCATGAGTCGATCAAGAATAAGAAAAAAGAAGTATAATAGTTTAACATCAATGCACACTTTAAACCTGGAGTCATTCAGAAATGAATGATCCAGCTTATGTCCAGTCATTATTGATAAGAAATTTGTTTTACCTTTTATTTTATAAATACAGAAAATTATAAAAAGAAACTTGATAAAAAATAGTATTTGATTCATCCATGTCTAGACATGTAGCAGAAAAGTTACATTATTTCAATAGTTATGCTGAATAAACACTTATTTTATGGTGTAATTAACTTAAAACCAATCTCACCAAAACACAAACCAAAGCTTTTTTTAACACTTTGACGGGACGATTATGTTCTAGATCAGTGTTTTTCAACCAGTGCGCCGTGGGAGATGGTCAGGTGTGCTGTGGGAAATTGCCCTCATTCACTGATCTAAAAACATTTACCATCTCCAGAATATCAGCTCTGTGTTCATCCAAACAGGCCCTGATAAAACACTGAGTAGTTAGGAATATGAAAGATGATAAAATACTTTTTTCTTTGTTTTTATTTGATTCTATTAAAGACATTTTGATAAGAATGACGGTACCACGATTTAGCTGCAGCTACAGCTCTTTTAGGAAAAGTCCCGTCCCTTTAACTGTCTCCACCAATCATTCTTGGAGGCTTAATCACATGTCATCAGTCTGACCAATCAGAAGTGGTTAAAGTCTTCACTTCCTTGTTTCGATTCTGCTCATAAAGTCTCTCAGTTCCAACAAAAATATCAGCTAAAGCTCGTCTTTAGCGGTGTAGCTTTCCACAGAATCCGGTGTCAGACCGTGGAACAAGTGAACAAAACCATGAAGCCCAGAGACGCTAGTCCAGGGGTCGGGGAACCTATGGCTCGCGAGCCATATATGGCTCTTTTGATGGTCACATATGGCTCGCGGACAAATCTTTAATTATCCTTTTTTTTTCATTAGACCAGTCCTTGTCGGGCGCGATGCGATGCTTGGAGAGAAAAAAATGGGCGCCAGCACTAAGTTTACAATTATCTATTACATCACAGTTTGTAACAGCCTGAAACCTGTGAATTGCCGTGCCACAACTGCGCGCTCCCGTCTCTGAGAAAGAGCGCGCAGTTACAGGGACTGGATGTGTGAGGAAGAAAGGAGGGGGGGGGGGTAGTGAATCGCACACATATGTCATGACTTAAAACACGCTGCCTGTCACATGCTGCAGTGTGTGAGTGTGTGTTTGGCTGTACGTATGCATGTGAGCAGTCTTTCTCACGCCTAAAGAACATTCAGACCTACGATCACGTTTAAAGTCTCAACGCCTGCATGAAGCTTAAACTCACCACGTATCAACCGGACTAGACCATCAGCAAAACTACCATGCAGCACCAGAAGTCACATTAATGCTAAGAAATACTCATCATTTATTAGCAACAGCATAACAATGTTATTAAAAAGAATCCACAGACTTATTGTCCTTTAAAAGTGTTGAAATTACATCAAATGCTCACATTCACTTGCATATTCACTTAGTTTTAAACATATTGTGGCGGACTGAGCTTAACTGGGCAGCTGTTGGAACGCATTATAAATTCTGGGGTTCATTGAACATATCATGCAGAGATCTGATTGGCCATCAGTTGTGTCGCTCAGCCTGTTGTTAGGTAGTTTGGACCAATGGGGTTCAGCTATGGGCCGAATAAGGGAAATGGGAGGGCTGGTGCGGGAGCGGTGGAATAAAACATTCGAAGAAGCTCTCGTCTCGGCAGGAGAGTTTGAGGAGTAGCGGAACTAATTGTAAGGCGTTTGTTACAGACTGCAGTAACCAGAATAAAGAACCTTAAAAGAGGTTAAGTCTCCGTGCCTCAGTGTGGGAAAGGGACACTACAATATTGTATGGCTCTTTCAGTATTACATTTAAAAATATGTGGCGTTTATGGCTCTCTCGGCCAAAAAGGTTCCCGACCCCTGCGGTAGTCTTTGTTTGGTGGTTGTTTGCACTACATCTCCCATGATGCATTGGGTCAAAGTCGCAGTGTCTCAGCGCACAATGAGTCGTCCTTGTTAAATGTCTTGAAACCACAACGAACACACAGACAGTTTTGAAATCTTTTAACTTAACTTCTATTACATATTCTGGAAAAAACAGCTGCAACTTCCAGCTTTTTCTACCACAATTATCACAAAAATGTATGTGAGATTGTGGAGGGGCTGTAGATCAATACTGACCATGAGTTTTTCCTTATTTTAATTTTTGGATGCTGGTGTGCCACAGGATTTTTGTCCGTGTTAAAGTGTGCTGTGACTCAAAAAAAGTTGAAAAACACTGTTCTAGAGTACCAAAAAAAGAATTAGAGACTTCCTTTAACAGATTTCTGAATTCTGAAATGATCTAACAAACCATAGATATTGATAAATTCTGTCTTTAATTAATGCAAAAAAAACCTTTAAAGGCAAAGTTTACTTTACAGACTTATGAACAATAATTACATTACATTCCCAGCCATGTGCTGTCCCACTGTCTTCCACAGAGCAGTGTGTGTGTTGGCTCACACCTCAACCGGTGCATATATAGTATCCACCTCCCCCCCGTTGATCTGTGCTGAGCTAGTTGACGCCTTCTTGGTGAATTTAATTTCTCCGTAATGGATGTTTTCCTCTGTTGATGATTCTTGTTCCAAGCTGAGACTTTCACTTGTTTGAGCCTGAAAACACAAAAACCTCTTTAAACAAAAATCTTCTTTAGAATCACATCAAGTGTGAAGCTATGTTCACATCACCATCAGCAACGCACATCCCAGTGACCTCTTCCAATGGAAGGTCTGTGTATAACACATGTTTCAGGCTTCACTTGTAGCTACGCACATTTAAAGATGATTTTTGGGCTCTACGTACAAAACGTTATTAAACGCACATTAAAAGTTAAACTAGGTAGAACTTTGACTAATTAGGGACGTCATTTTTATTAATGACATATGGATGGCATCTCCTTTCATTCCTAGAAGTGTCGACTGTTTGAATATTGATCATGGAGAAAATTGCAGTTTTTGGAATTCTATGACACAAAGTCATATATCATCATATATCATGTCATTAAAAGCCTGGAGCAAGATACGTGAGATTTGCACCACTTTGACATTTTACACCAAGCTCCTCCTGGTGGACATGCGCTAGTAAAGAGTAGCAAAAGAAGAAGAGGTCCCTCCCTGCTTGTCCAGTGTGAACGTCATGGGCTAAAGGTGCGTTCAAGAACCCTTGTTTAGCGTGTTCTTGAACAAATGTCACATGCTTGATGTGTCCATAGTTTGACAGAAATGAAAATGGGCTTTTTAAAGGTTCTGTAGATTAATAGACAGACATTTTCCAACTAGACATTTGGTATAATTCAAATCTGCAAAAATGAATGGATCCATTTTTAAATCTGTATCAGTTTGGCGTTCCACTTACCTGGTTTTGTTGTACAGTTGAGTTTGTAGAGTTTTTCCGTCTCCAGCACAACAGAGCTCTGTGGGGATGTTATCATAGATGAGCCAGAATTAGCATTTGTGCCAGAGAATTTATGCAAAAATACACTTGTAATCAATGTTTAATACATGTGTGAACTTGATTGTGGTGAAATAATCAAAGCTCTTTTAATTAAAACCAATGAGTCTTACATTGTAATGTGCAACTAATTACTGAAATGTTTGAATTACAATCAATTAGCTATTGATTTTCTTTACTTGATCTGCAATGTGTAGCAATGATTACTGGTTTAATGTGATGATGTGTTCTGATGGTAATTAATGATTATTACATAATGGTTACTGTTACTGTTTACTGAAATCAGGAATAAATGTTTTCTGAAGATTATTCATCATTACTAGGCACTGGATTTTGTTACTTGAAAAGAATCTATCGGATCAGAACTGGATTACAAAAACAATAAATGATAAATGAACTATAAATGAATCAACTCGTTAGTGGGATCATATGAGATCACTTCTTCCCACTCCTTTTCAGGCAATAAATCAAGCTCTACTTAACTTTATTAAATGATCACTGTAGGTAATTAAGCAAATGTGATTTAGGTGTTTTTTATTCTATGCATTTCATCATTTCTGTAATGAGTTTGATAAATATGTGTAAATTGTTTACTGCTTTGACTGCACTCCTTGAACTAAATCAAATTAAATTGACAGAATTGACAAAGCCTCTTGGAAAAGAGGCGAAATGTCTTCTAACTTTAAAAAACCAAGACCAGATGACATCCTCTAAACCTACTACAATATTTTTACATGACTAAAAATGACTGCAGATTTACCATTTAGATCCTTTTAAGATGGAAACAGATGTTTTAATCGTTTATGAATTTGACATTGGCACAGTTGTGCTTTTTTGTGGTGATGGTGCTCAAAGTTATGACTGCTGACGAAGAGGAGGTGTCAGGGTCGGTGTGGACACAATATGCAGGACGCAGAAAGCTCAGAAAAAGAGTTCCTTTTATTTCGGAACTAAACATGTAACCTCTCGAAATACTGCCAGAAGCTCGTAGCTCTGAAAACACACAAAACAATCCGGCAACAATTCTGAGGAAGACGCAGATTATAAACATGAGGAGTGATGAACCAAACAATCAACAGGTGTGCACAACAGGGAGAACAGGTGATGACACTGAAGGAAAATTACACTTTGGAGAAATCAAGACACCTGAAATAAGAGGACAACAGGAAGTAACAAATAAAGCAGGAAAACCCCCATACTGTCCCCAATACCTTACAGGAGGAGGAGCTGTTATGAATGACTATATGCAGGAAGAGAACATTTTTTTATTCAAAATCAGGAAGTCTATGGACTAACCCCTCAAAGCCTGTTGTTGCCAAAAACGTAACGAACCACATCAGCTCTAAAATTACCAAAATGTAGCATCTATTCAAAAGCAAAAACATAAAATAATTTTTTTCACTTTCATAGCTGGATATGAATTCATGGATTTCAAGGTCTAATAATAAAGGAAAAAAGTTCTTTACAACAATGTCAATAATAAAATTAAGCCTCTGCACGTGTTTTAAATCTTGTTTCTGAAAGGTCATATGGATTTCTTTCTGTTGTCAGAAAAAAAACATTTAAAACTAATTTGCCTTAAATTATGATTTATATTGACTTTTTTAATAAAAAAGAAGAAGTGCAAACTGAATTGTGCAACTAAGAAAACAGTTTGGTCACATTTTAAGAAATACAGAGAAAAAAATTAGGCTGCAAATGACAAGATCGTAAAAGCAGCTGCAGAATATTTTTAATTATAGGTCAATTATTCCCCCAGAAAACTAATAAATAATATTAATCATTTAAAGGCTGAAAGATAGTACCAACACGCTGACTTTCTGATAGAAACACATCTGAAAGGGGGGTGCCTTCCCCCACTTCACTGCACTGATGGACAGTAAATATTGATTTTAGCCTCAGTTTTTGAACCATTTCAACTTAAAAACCTTATTGATTATTATAATTATAATAGATAGAACACTTTCTTACCTTGTACTGTTATTTGAATGGGATTCCATGCAGCAGTTGCCTTAAATGGTCCATTTTCAATCCTGAAAAAGTACTTGTTAGTGTGATTTTTGTGTAAATTATTGAACACAGTGGTGCAGTTTTTCTGTGTTAGGTTTCCAATCAAGCTAATTTCATAAAGGTCCACAGATTTATTTCTGTTGAAAACAACATTGCTTGGATTATTGGAAAATTTATCAGAAGTCTTGATCCACACTCCAAAAGTTTCTTGTCTTTCATCAAACTTTTCTTGACCATCACGGGGTGTGAAGCCGCATGGAATTTGCAAACAGGATCCACTCAGCGCTTTCATCATTTTTGGTGCAGTGATGTTGAGATGTAATTCACTAGTACAGAGCCCTGTAATAATGAATAAAAGGGAACGTGCTGTTATATCCAAATATATAAAGATATCACCAGCTGACACTGTTGTACTCATTGACCACAGGTCAGCTTGAATTTGTTTGGAACTTGAACAACTGTTTTTATGAAAATTGTGTCATAACCAAATACTTTAAATGTTTGAATTGGAAAAGGCTGCTCACCCGAAAGAAAGAAGAAACTGTTGACTGTCAGCAGGTTCAAATACAGAGCTGCCATCAGATTCCTGCAATCAGCCGAGAAACATAAAGTATTTATTTCACTAGATACTACAATTAGATTCAAAATGTTTTGAAAATGTATGAAAATCTTCAGAATATAGCCAGTTCAATTATTTCTCACCAAAAGCATCAGCTGAAAATGAAAAAACAACAATCTCGAGGAGATCTGTTCCTTTTTGAAAACGTCGATCAGCAGCTGAACACGAGAAACAGGAAGTCTTTGGACCCTATAGGTGTTAGACGATTGTCACCATGCAACCCATTTCCTAGTTTTGGTCAAAGACCAGCAGAGTGTTAAAGTTTATGGTAAATTATTAAGACGACTTACTCACAGCTTACTGTAAGTTAAAGATAAGGTCTAATGGCTGAGACTGGGAGGAACATCACTATCGTTCATTATTAAACTGTCATTTTCACGCCATTAAAGCGCTACTTGAAGAACGCTGTGAAAAGCTGTCTGCAGAATTCATGTCTTCCTTTGATGCGACTGAATTCAAATCAGACCAAAATAAACTTTTATTAGATAATAATGACCAGAGCATCTCTTTATTTGAGCTTGCCACTGATCATCTAAGCCAGCGTGTTATGGATTTGGAGAATACCTGCTCTTTTCTCCAGGATGAGAATGCTAAGCTAAAGGCTAAGACTGCTGATCTGGAGAATCGTAGTTGCCGTCAAAATGTGCGCATTCTTGGATTGGTAGAAGTTACTGAGAGCTGTAATCCCACTGCGTTTTTCTCCCAACTCCTTCAAGAGTCATACAGGAAGGTTTGTTGTTGTTTATTTTCTTTTGGTAACTTGGAAGAGGACTTGGTGTGAGATGTTTATTCTACAGAGCTTGCTGCTGTTTGGTTTAGTTGCTGTCTTGTTTGGAGAGGGTGGGGAGGATGGATTAGTCACTACCAATAATACTACAGGGATCTTTAATAATCTGAAAAAAAAAAGCAGATTACGTGGTCGTGTTGCTCCACTTACTGGGTCTTTGTGACTTATTTATTTATTTTTCTCTTCACCTCCTGAGTAGGGGCTTGTAGAAGGATGGGAGGATCCAACAGATGATGTGGCAGTATTTAAACCCGTGCATGACAGCCAATCAGATGCTCCGGGATCCGATCTGCACACAACTATAGGATGTGAAGTAAAAGAAAGACAGAACTTCCCACTGCAGCAGAAAAAAGAAAACAGATGCAGAAAAACTCTCCAGAAGTGCAAACAAAACAGTATTATGATCACAGCCGTAACTACACCTTTCTAATTAGGCAGTATGAATAACCATCTCAACTTTAAAAGCTGGAATGTTAAGGGTTTAAACCATCCTGTCAAGAAGAGAAAGGTTTTCTCCCATCTCAAACTCCAACTCCACAATGGTCATCAGAAAAGCGTCTCCATCCCCTCCGGAGACTCTGGAAGACTGGAATTCCAAACACCTCATCACCTTCTACAAGGGCACCATTGAGAACATCCTTAAATAGAGCTTTACATCCTGGTTTGGCAGCTGCAAGGTTCAGGACAAACAACGGCTCAGCAAGATTGTCAGGACTGCGAGCAAGATTGTTGCTGCACCTCTCCCAATCCTGGAGGAGCTATCCGAGCAGTGCTGCCTACGAAGAGCAACCTCCATCATTAGGGTGCTTCCCCCCCTCTCATGGACTGTTCTCCTTCATGCCATTTGGGAGGAGGTTCAGGAGTATCAGCTGCAGATCGAGCAGGATGTTAAAAAGCTTCTTCCCACAAGCTGTGAGACTGCTGAACGGACTGTCCTCCTCATCCATTCATGCTCTCACAAACTCCATTCTGCAATAAGACTTAAGGGACTACCCCCAATCCCCCCAAACAACCTGAAGACACAATACATGGATACAGACTCTAACAAACCCCCACCCCCATAAACAAGACTGCTGCTAAACGCACACTTTCATCACAAAGAATGCTGGTCTCTATTTTAAAAATTATTAGCCAACCAACTTAAAGGCTTTAAAGCAAAACTGGCTATCACTAAAATACAATCAGGTGCTGGTCAAACTACTAGAGACCCCTTGGATATCAATGCGACTTTTAAAGAATTCTACACTAAACTTTCAAGTCAATTCAATTCAATTATAATCAATTCAATTCAATTAATCTGACCATGGGAAATCTAAGTTCCAGTACAATTCGAACAAGATCTGTTCTTCGAGTGCAGCTCCGTAAGCCAGGTGCATTCATCCAGACAGTGCGTGTTTCCTCTGGTAAAGACAATGCCACTGACCTGCTAGGATTATGCTATGTACGTGTTGAAGGTTAGATTTAATAGCATTGACTTTACTCCTATTGTCTTAAAAAGAAACTGGAGGTTGTGTTTTCTGTCATGAGCTTTGAAAAATAAAATGTCCTTACCTGTTTGACAGCATTGTTGTAGATTTTTGGCTGATCCTTAAAAAAGGCTTGTTCGACTGTTAAATTTGTTTGTCTACATTTTTTTCTCTGACAGAGTGATGGTCTTCTGGATTTTAGTTATAAAGCTTCCATCTGTGTTTTCCTCAATGTGTCTTTGAGAGTCTGTTTGGAGATTCCAGGTGAGTTCAGGAGGAGATTGAGGGCAGGGAGTGAGAGCCGAGCAGGTGACAGTGACAGACTCCTCCTCCTTCAGATCAGCTGGAATTTCAATGCTGGGACTCCAAGCAGAATCTGTGGTTTCACATCAAACAGTTCAAACATGTTTAAATATATTAAGAAAGATGGGATTGTAGCACCAGAAATGACAGGAGCTATTTTTTTACATATGGATTTCTTTCTTTTGTCAGAAAAAACAGCAATATTTAAAAGTAATTGACCAAAAGTTATTAATTATTTTTGACTTTTTTAATAAAAAAAAAGAAGTAAAAAGAGAATTGCGCAACTAAGAAAACAGTTTGGTCACGTTTTAATAAATACAACAACAATTGAAGCTGCAAATGACAAGATTAAAAAGCAGCTGCAGTATATTTCTAATTATTGGTGAATTAATCACCCAGAAAACTAATAAATAATATTAATCATTTAAAGGCTGAAAGATAGTACCAACAGGCTGACTTTCCCCCACTTCACTTCACTGATGGACAGTAAATAATAATTTTAGCCCCAGTTTTTGAACCATTTCAAATTAAAAACCTTATTGATTGTTATGATTATAATAACAAGAACACTTTCTTACCTTGTATTGTTATTTGAACGGGATTACAATCAGCAGTTGCCTTAAATGGTCCATTCTCAATCCTGAAAAAGTACTTGTTTGTGTGATTTTTGTGTAAATTATTGAACACAGTGGTGCAGTTTTTCTGTTTTAGGTTTCCCATCAAGCTGATTTCATAAAGGTCCACAGATTTACTGCTGTTGAAAACAACATTGTTTGGATTCTCTGAAACTTTAACAGAAGTCTTGATCCACACTCCAAAGATGTCTCGTCTTTCATCAAACTTTTCTTGACCATCACGGGGTGTGAAGCTGCATGGAATTTGCAAACAGGATCCGCTCAGCGCTTCCATCATCTCTGGTGCAGTGATGTAGAGATGTGATTCCCTATTACAGACTGCCATGACGCCTGTAACAATGAATATAAAATAACATGCTCTTATATCCAAGTATATAGTAATGTTATACATAATAAGGAATGTTGCCTTTTGTACTGTTTTATTGCCCTTTGTATAACAGTAAATCAAGCAATGTATTTTGCATCTACAATCACAGCCCAAAATATTGTCCCCCTTGCAAGTTTGTTGGAAAATTATTTCAATTGCAACCATTTTCAAAAATCACGTGTTTATTGTTTTTTTGAACTGCAAAGAATTTGAGAAAACAATGTTAATTTGGTACTAAGGGGCCCAAAATGTGCCAAGAACATTTCCCCCACACCATTACACCACCACCACCAGCTTGAACCATTGATACAAGGCAGGAAGAATTCATGCTTTCATGCTATTGATGTAAATTCTGAGCCATCCATCTGAATGCTGCAGCAGAAATAGAGACTCATCAGACCAGGAAACCTTTTTCTAATCTTCTATTGTCCAATTTTGGTGAATCTCAGTTTTTGTTCTTAGCTGACAGGAATGGCAGCTGGTCTGGTCTTCTGCTGCTGTAGTCCATCTGCGTCAAGGTTGGATATGTTGTGCGTTCAGAGATGCTCTTCTGCAGACCTCGGTTGTAACCAGTGGTTATTTGAGTTCTTGTCGTCTTTCTATCAGCTGGAACCAGTCTGACCATTCTCCTCTGACCTCTAGCATCAACAAGGCATTTCCTCCCACAGAACTGCTGCTCACTGGATATTTTCTCTTTTTCAGACCATTCTCTGTAAACCCTGGAGATCGTTGTGGGTGAAAATCCCAGTAGATCAGCAGTTTCTAAAATGCTCAGAAACAGATCCTTCTGGAAATGTTCGTTCTTTTTTCTCTTCTGTGTTACAAAATTGCAAGCGGGATGATATTTCTGGCCATGACTACAAGTTGAACACAAGCAAGACAGAAGTGTTTTCTGTAGAGCAAAGAGACTTTTTTCTTATACCGTTTATTAATTACAGAACACAATGACTGTTTTTACTGTTGTCTAGTGTCTGTTGTTTGCATTACAGGCTTCTAATGAGAATACATCAATACAAATAACTTTATAGCTGCTAAAGATAATCTTTAAATTAAAGACTAAAATCATTTAAGCCTCATGCAATAACAATCATCCTCAGAGAAAGTTCCTGATTTACAAACTGGAGTTCATCTGCCACATGATGGACCTTTAAATTATATCATAACCAAATATTTTAAATGTTTTAAGTTCTGAATCATAAAAAGCTGCTCACCTGAAAGAAAGAAGAAACTGTTGACCGTCAGCAGGTTCAAATACAGAGCTGCCATCAGATTCCTGCAATCAGCTGAGAAACAAGAAGTATTTATTTTACTAGATACTACAATTAGATTTGAGATGCTTTGAAAATCTTCAAAATATAGTCAGTTTAAATATTCCTCACCAAAAGCATCAGCTGTGAAAAAAACACAAGAAGCAGGAAGTCTTTGGACCCTATAGGTGATTTCCACCCTGCAACACATTGTCTATTTTCAGTCAAAGAACAGCAGAGTGTTAAAATAAATTCAAAATAATGTCTATGAAGATTTTATTAATATCCATTTATCTTCTAAACCAGCTTAACCTCTTTCAGGTCATGGGGTTGCCAGAGTCTACCCTTTCCTCTCTCTTGCCAGCACACTAGTGATGCATGCTTTTATTTTTAGCAGGTTATTGGCATGCCCTGCTCTCTGGTTTACCCAAAAAATGCTTGATAGTCTGCAACTATTACTATTATGACTATAAGTTCTGATGAGGACCAGGGGGCAGGAAAACATGACACCAGTTTTAAAGTCACTTCATTGGCTCCCTGTGAGTTCCAGGATTAATTTTAAGATTCTTTTCAAATGGTTTATAAATGTTTTAATGGTCTTGGGCTTTCTTATTTTAGTGATTTGCTTCTAAAGTAAGGACCCTTGTGAACACTGAGGTTCTCTGGCTCTGGCCTTTTAGTTGTTCCTAAGGCGAGGACCAAAACTTCTGGAGAGCCTTCGTTCTGCCGTTACGGTCCTCGCCTCTGGAACAGCCTGCTGTTGGTTTGGTCTGGGGTTGTTACTGTGATGCCCGACCTTGCTGGGGCAGCTGGGGTTCAGTATTGCAGTTTTACATCAAGGGAATAGACCCCATAGCTGTCCCAGTCTGGATGGGCGCTGTGGTGATGCTCCTGTGGCTGAGCTGGCTCCTGGTAGAAATAGATTAACAATATACTGTTTCCTCACAGCAGAGCAGAGCCAGTCTCCTTTATAATTGCAGTATTTTGTGAGTAGAGTTATTTTGAATCTAAAAAAAACATTTGAATGCATGATTTATAAATCTAAATTAACCTTTTTCAAAATAATTTCTTTATGGCTTTTCTTCTTTATTATGCTTTCTTTATGATCCTGCAATTTGTAGTCTACCACGGAGCAACGTATACTCCAAAAAAATATGGTAAATATGTATACTGTATATAAGTGTCAAGGATGCAGTGTGGACCCAAATGCAGGATTTCCCAAAGAAAAGTCCAAATTTAATTGAAAGACTTGCTGAGAAGACAAGAAGGCTTGTAATTCTGTGAAACGCACAAAACAATCTGGCAACAGGGGCGACGCAGATTATAGACATGAGGACAGATTAAACAATTACAAACAGGTGCACACATCAGGGAGGGCAGGTGAACACACTGGGGGAGAATTGACACTGGAAGGAAGGTCAAGATATCTGCAATGAGATGTTAATGTCTCAAATTGGACAGGGGGGTTAAAAAAATCACATTTTATTTACAGTAATCACTAAAGCATGCTGGGAAACCAAATGTCTAAATGACACAAGAATACAAAATAAGAAAGAAGTAAAATGGTTTAACATCAATGGCACACAGTCATAAAAAATTGAGTAATTCATAAGCGAATGATCCAGTTTGTGTCCAGTCAGTGTTGATCAGAAATATAATTTCCTTTTTTTTCAATATAGAAAACAATAAAAAGTGAACTTAATAAATAAAAATAAAAATGAGTAATTGATTCATCCATGTTTTGTCGTGTAGCAGAAAAAGCTACACTATCTCAATAGTTACTGCAGTATAAACATTTTTATTTATGGTGTAATCAACTTAAAACCAATCTCACCAAAACACAAACCTTCTTTTTATTAATGCAAAAATAAATAAAAAAACAAACAAACCTCTAAATGCTGTCCATAAGGCTAATCTTGAGTAAAGAATTTCAGTTCTGTGATGTTTGGGGTTTCTACATAAACTAAAGAAACCACATTTATCACAAATGTCATATCACATGTGATATAGAGACTAAAGTGTGAACATGTTACACAATGAAAACACACAAATTTGAAACATTTGAGCTGATCTTTAGCCCCAACCTTCTAAAAACAGAGAACATTTTCTTTGTCCTGATGAAATCCTCTCTTTCTTCTGGTGTAGAGTGTTTCCAAGCCGACTGAATTTCTTATGGACCACAGCATCTGATTGTGTCAAAAATTTAACTGTCTGATTTCCATGATTAAAGGTCCAAATTTAGACCAAAATTCTTTGTGATTCCATTGATTCAATGCTTTGAGGCAGGACCTGTTCTGCTTTCATTAGAGCTCCAACTAGAGCAATATTAGAGATGTTGTTTCAATACAATGTGTAGTTGGGCAGAGTAAACCTCTTTAGAAAAATGTATGCTGTTCCAATCAGTTCAGTTTGATTTCCTATTTGTTAAATTACGGATCTACTGTCTATAAATCTATGGTGAACCCTAATGCAAAAATAGACCAATTCCAGTTCAAAGACCACATGCTGCCCTAGAAACATCTAAATATTACACCTTAAAGCAAAAATAATTTAGTTTTTACTGCAGTAAAGTAAGATCTTTGACTTATTTGATTTGTATAATTTTTATACAAAAAGTCAAACGTGAAATTGTGAATCCATTTTTTTTTACCTTCCTGCCTTCAAGAATCAGTGGAAAAAAAACTTTTCTTCAATTATTTTAGGCCTTAAAGCTAAATAAGTTCAGTTTTGAGAGTGTTAACATTTTAAACGTTTAAAAGTGAAGAAAGCTCTTTATCTTGGTCTGTTTGTGCAGAAAAGTCCCATGTAACCTATATGTGTAACAAAACCTAAAACACAATGTGGTTATTTAGTAGACACAGAGGCACCAGGCTAGATCAGAAGACCTCTGGTTCGACTCTAGGAGTGGAGAAAGAGACTGAAACTGAAATGCATTTGATGGTACCATATAATTGGAGAACAAGAAAAAAAACAAATACATTCTCACATACAATTATTTTAGGCCTTAAAGCTAAATAAGTTCAGTTTTGAGACTGTTAACATTTTAAATGTTTAAAAGTAAAGAAGGCTCTTTATCTTGGTCTGTTTGTGCAGAAAAGTCCCAGTCATGTGCTGTCCCACTGTCTTCCACATACGAGTGTGTGTTGAATCACACCTTAACTGGTGCATATATAGCATCCACCTCCCCCCCGTTGATCTGTGCTGAGCTAGTTGACGTCTTCTTGGTGAATTTTATTTCTCCGTAATGGATGTTTTCTTCTGTTGATGATTCTTGTTCAGTGCTGAGACTTTCACTTGTATGAGCCTGAAAACACAAAAACCTCTTTTGAACAAAAATCATCTTTAGGATCACCTCAACTGTGATCACCCTCATCACCCTCGGCAACGCACATCCCAGCGACCTCTTCCAATGAAAGGTCTATGTATAAAACACATTTCAGGCTTCCACATTCAAAACTCCTGCAGTCACTTGTAGCTACACACATTTACAGATGAATTTTGCGCTCTACGTACAAAACGTTTTGAACGTTGAAAGTTAAACTAAGTTGAACTTTCAAAGATTCAAAGAGGTTTATTATCATATGCACAGTAAAGAAACGGGTTTCCCTGTACAATGAAATTCTTTCTTTCTGCTCCGAATGCCTAAAGGAGAGGAAACTGAAACAATTCACACACAACATACACACAAAACACAAGATGTCGGGTGGCAATTCTAAAGTGCAAAAGTGACAATAACAGTAGCGGACAGTGAGGATGTGCAAAGGTGCAGTTGTTGTTTTAGACTCCTGTCAGCTGTTCAGGAGTCTGAAGACAGAGGGGAAGAAAGAGTTTTTGAGTCTGGTGGTCCTGCACTTCACACTCCTATACCTCCGTCCTGAGGGGAGGAGAGTGAACAGTCCTCGTTGCAGGTGGGTGGGGTCCTTGACGATGGAGGCAGCTCTCCTGCAGACCCTACATTTGTATATGCTCTGCAGCGAGGGAAGAGGAGTCCTGGTGATCTTGGATGCAGTCTTCACTACTCTCTGCAGGCGTTTGCGGTCCATGGGGGTAGAGCTGCCGTACCACACTGTGATGCAGCTGGTCAGAATGGACTCAACCATGCAGCTGTAGAAGTTACTGAGGATCTTTGGGGACATGCCAAACCTCCTCAGTCTCCTCAGAAAGTACAGCCACTGATGAGCTTTCTTCACCAGCTGTGATGTGTTTAGTGTCCAGGTAAGGTCCTGGCTGAGGTGGACCCCCAGATATTTGAAGCTGCTCACCCTCTCCACTTCCAGACCCCGGATAAGAAGCGGCTGATGAGGGTTCCTTCTCTCTTTCCTCATGTCCACTATCATCTCCTTTGTCTTGTCTGTGTTCAGGGTGAGGTTGTTGTCCTCACACCATGTCACCAGACTGGCCACCTCCTTCCTGTAGGCTGCTTCGTCCCCGCCAGTGATGCGTCCTATCACAGCGGTGTCATCAGCGAACTTCAGGATGATGTCCTTATGGGAGACCACACAGTCGTGGGTGAACAGGGTGTAGAGGATGGGGCTGAGAACACAGCCCTGTGGCGTGCCAATGTTCGTGATGATGCTGGCTGAAGTCCTGTTCCCTATTCTGACAGACTGAGGCCCGCCAGTCAAAAAGTCCAGGAGCCAGTCACAGATGATGGGCTGTATTCCAAGGGAGAACAGTTTGTGGGCGAGTTTGTGGGGAACAACCGTGTTGAATGCAGAACTGTAGTCAGTAAAGAGCATCTTGATGTAGGAGTCTTTATTCTCCAGGTGTGAGAGGGAGGTGTGCAGTGCTGCAGCAATGGCGTCCGAGGTGGACCTGTTGGGCCGGTATGCGTACTGCAGGGGGTCTAGTGTGTCTGGGATGCTGCTCTGAATGTGGGTCAGCATCACTCTCTCAAAGCACTTCATAATGATCGGATTCAGTGCTACTGGTCTGTAGTCATTCAGGCAGGTGGGAGGGCTCTTCTTGGGGAGAGGGCCAATGGTTGTGGTCTTGAAGCATGACTAATTAGGGCAAGGGTCACCAACCCTGTGCCTGCGGGTGCCAATGCGCCACTGAGCACCCCTTGTGGCGCCCACAAGGAATTCTCCAAAAATAGCACTGCTCATGTGGCAAATCAATATATGGTGGCGATCTGGGGGTTAGCTCCGCCTTCAGCTTTTAAGACTGATGGGAAGTGGGGAATCTGGGGTGTGTTAAATCGCTCACCATAAGTGAGGGAGCTGTGAGCAGAAGTGACGTTAATGCTGTTTGTCTGGTGGTGGGTGTTCTCAAAAGAAAAATACAGATATGATTGTCCGCTAACTTATGTAAGTGTCATTCTCATGGGGCTCGGGTAGCAGATTCAGACATGTCCAGTGGGGCCACTACTAAGTAAAAGGACAGTGAATCAAGACTCGGGCACAACAGTACTCGCGTGGATAGTAGAGGAAGGCGATTCTGTGCTTGCTATTAGTAATTGATGTACCTTAGTTCTGCCATCCTGAAATATATGGAAGAGGATGGAACAGCCTGAAACATGAGAATCGGCGCTCCTGCCTTTGAGAAAGAGGCGTGTGTGTGATGGGGAGAGGGAGAGGGGTGGTGGGTGCAGGTTGCCTGGTAAAACGGCGCACGGAGACCATTGAAACATCTGGATCATGGGGGGGCTTAAATGACTCAGCTCATTCTAATAATGTCATTCTTCACTAACTATTGCTGACATTTTTAGTACTTGTCTGTATTTTCCATATACATTTATTTTTACGGTTGTTTAGTTGGTGATAGTAACGTATAAAAAAGACAGCAGGTAATGCAGGCTGGAAAACAGCTGCAATTTTTCAAACCATACATAAACTATAGATCATTTGTTTATTAAAGTATTGAGGATTTTGGAGGATTTTTACTGTCTGTGTTGCACAAAATTAGAAAAATGCCAAATATTTTTTGGAGTAATCTCAGTGATGAGTTCTGTAATTTAGTTAATAAAGTTTTATCAGACCTAAACGTGATTTTCACAATAACAAGGTTTTAAATTCCTCTGATACGTTTCACAAAGACACACACAGGACCAGAGACACACACAGGACCAGAGACACACACAGGACCAGAGACACACACGGGACCAGAGACACACACAGGACCAGAGACACACACAGGACCAGAGACACACATAGGACCAAAGACACACACAGGACCAGAGACACACACAGAACCAGAGACACACACAGGACCAGAGACACACACGGGACCAGAGACACACACGGGACCAGAGACACACACGGGACCAGAGACAAACACGGGACCAGAGACACACACAGGACCAGAGACCCACACAGGACCAAAGACACACACAGGACCAAAGACACACACAGGACCAGAGACACACACAGGACCAGAGACACACACAGGACCAAAGACACACACAGGACCAGAGACACACACAGGACCAAAGACACACACAGGACCAGAGACACAGACAGGACCAGAGACACACATAGGACCAAAGACACACACAGGACCAAAAATACACACAGGACCAGAGACACACACAAGACCAGAGACTCACACAGGACCAGAGACACACACAGGACCAGAGACACACATAGGACCAAAGACACACACAGGACCAAAAATACACACAGGACCAGATACACACACAGGACCAGAGACACACACAGAACCAAAGACACACACAGGACCAGAGACACACACAGGACCAGCTACACACACAGGACCAAAGACACACACAGGACCAGCTACACACACAGGACCAGAGACACACACAGAACCAGAGACACACACAAGACCAGAGACACACACAAGACCAAAGACACACACAAAACATCACACAACAAGCAGAAATGAACTTATTGCTAAAAATGATGCCAGCTTTAAAAAGAATGACAAAAGAGTGAAGAAAACGGAATAATTTTATTTATTATTTCTAATTATTAATATTTCCTGGCTTTGTTTGTTCATATTTGCATAATTCTGACAGAATATATTTATTATTCTGGAATATTTGTTACGGTTTCCTTTTTGTTCTATGATGTTTTGAGTTTACTTCCTGTTTTATTTTGTAGGGCTTCCTGGTTTGTTATAGTTTTGAGTTTTACTTTGGTCCCCATCCTTCCTGAGTGTTTCCACCTGTGTCTTGTTTGTCTGCATGTATTTAAGTCTTGTCATTCCCTTCCTCCTGTGCTGGTCCATAGTATGCAAGTCTGCTCTCCCTGTTTCGAGTCTTTCGAGTGTTTAGTGTTTCGAGTTTCTTGCCTGCCGTATGCAGTGGTTTTGGTTTTGTGTCTTTAGTTTTGTTTATTAAAACCCCCGTTCCCCTGCAACCTCCTGCCTCCTCTCCTTCTCTGCACCTGGGTACTCCCTCATCCGCTCCCCGTGACATTAGGGACCAGCCATTCCAGTACCCAGCAGAGGGGACCTGTCTTTGGTGGACCCCTGACTCCTCCCAGGTCTACTCGGACTTCAAGGGGAGTCGCCTGGCCGTGAGAGGGGGTCGTCGTCATCACCGCCGCCCTAATTGTAAGTCCTCCCCTGTTTCCTGGATGGAGCAGGACGTTCTCCGGCATAGGTCCTTCCTGGACCCTCTGGACCAGGACCTATGGCTGTGGGAGGACTTATTTCTGGAGGAGGAGGGGGCAGCGATCCAGTGGGCCTTGGAATGTCCCCAGCTCCCTGCCTCCATCTTTGACGGGAGTCATCTGGCTGTGAGGGGTGGACGCCGCCAACGTCATCGCCGCCATCCTACTCGACGACCCGTCCTGGTTCCGGAGGTGGACCTGGAGGCACCCCAACCCGGTCCTGCGTCCAGGAGGGCGCCTGATGCACCCCGACCTGTTCTGGCTCCCAGGACGGTGCCGGTCCCACCACGACCCGTGCCGGCTCCGAGGACGGTGCCGGACCCACCACGACCCGTGCCGGCTCCGAGGACGGTGCCGGACCCACCACGACCCGTGCCGGCTCCGAGGACGGTGCCGGACCCACCACGACCCGTGCCGGCTCCGAGGACGGTGCCGGACCCACCACGACCCGTTCCGGCCCTGAGAAGGTTGCCGGACGCAACCCCACCTGTTCCTGCTCTGAGGAGGGTGGCGGACCGACCACGACCGGTTCCGGCTCCGAGGAGGTTGCCGGACGCCACACCTCCTGTTCCTGCTCCCAGGAGGGTCCTGGACAGGGGGAAGGCAGACCGGAGGGAACCGGAGACACCTCAACCCCGTCCTGCACCGGACGTCTGGCCCGAGCCCCCCGCACCGGTCATCTGGCCCGAGCCCCCCGCACCGGTCGTCTGGCCCGAGCCCCCCGCACCGGTCGTCTGGCCCGAGCCCCCCGCACCGGTCGTCTGGCCCGAGCCCCCCGCACCAGTCGTCTGGCCCGAGGCCCCTGCACCGGACCCTGAGCCCGAGCCCCCTGCCGCGGACGCCCGGCCGTCCTACTGACCCGCCACGCCGGACTGCGCGGCCTCCCGGCCGTCCTCCTGACCCGCCACGCCGGACTGCGCTGCCTCCCGGCCGTCCTCCAGACTATGTTGGCCCTTATGTTAGCCTGTCGGGCCCCCTCCTCTTTGGCTAGGTGGAACCTCGGTGTGGTTCCTTGAGGGGGGGGGGGGGGGGGTAATGTTACGGTTTCCATTTTGTTCTGTGATGTTTTGAGTTTACTTCCTGTTTTATTTTGTAGGGCTTCCTGGTTTGTTGTAGTTTTGAGTTTTACTTTGGTCCCCATCCTTCCTGAGTGTTTCCACCTGTGTCTTGTTTGTCTGCATGTATTTAAGTCTTGTCATTCCCTTCCTCCTGTGCTGGTCCATAGTATGCAAGTCTGCTCTCCCTGTTTCGAGTCTTTCGAGTGTTTAGTGTTTCGAGTTTCTTGCCTGCCGTATGCAGTGGTTTTGGTTTTGTGTCTTTAGTTTTGTTTTTTAAAACCCCCGTTCCCCTGCAACCTCCTGCCTCCTCTCCTTCTCTGCACCTGGGTACTCCCTCATCCGCTCCCCGTGACAATATTGTTCCTGTCTGTTTTTATTCATACTTATGTATGAAAATTAAAAGTTAAATTAAAGTTTTAGAAGATTATATGCTTAGTTTTAGAGTGCTCAATAAATGTTTATTTTGTCCGGCCCGCAATCTAAAGTGTGTTTTGGATTTAGGCCCCCTCTGCAACTGAGTTTGACCCCCCTGTAATACCAGTCTAGGAAATTCATGCATTATTTTGTGTAAAATGAGCAAATAAAAATATGGCACACAAAAGGATTTCGTGAAATTGTTTGTGTGTGTGTGGGGGGGCTAGCAAACAGGTCCTGTGGCGCCCTTCATACCACTTAGTGCCCATGAAATAGCCCAGTCTCAAAGGTCGGTGATTCCTGAATTAGGGACTCATATTTAATAATGACATATGGATGGCATCTCCTTTCATTCCTGGAAGTGCCAACCTTTTGAAAATTGATCATGGAGAAAACATTAATAATTGCAGGTTGTGGAATTCTATGACACAAAGTCTTTCATATTTCAGAAAAAAATTTTAAAACAAAACATGGAGCAAGATTGGTTAGATTTGCACCACTTTGACATTTTACACCTAGCTTCTTCCAACTGTAGGTGGTGGACATACGTTAGTAAAAAGTAGCAAAAGAAGAAGCCCCTCTCTGCTTGTCCAGTGTGAACGTCATGGGCTAAAGGTGCGTTCAAGAACCCTTGCTTAGCGTGTTCTTGAACACGTGTCACATGCTTGATGTGTCCATAGTTTGACAGAAATAAAAATGGGCTTTTTAAAGGTTCTTTAAATTAACTGTATGTGGTCTGACAGACATTTTCCAAGTATTTGGTACAATTCAAATCTGCAAAAATGATTGGCTCCATTTTTAAATCTGTATGACAATTTGGCGTTCTGCTGACCTGGTTTTGATGTACAGTTGAGTTTGTAGAGTTTTTCCGTCTCCAGCACAACAGAGCTCTGTGGGGATGTTATTATGGATGAATCAGAATTAGCATTTGTGCCAGAGAAGTTTATGCAAAAATACACTTGTAATCAATGTTTAAGTGACATAAACAACACAGAGACTCGATTATTTTTATACTTACAAAGAGCACATAATTAGAAAGATAAGAACCACTCCTCCTCCAAGAATTGCCTCCCAGGGTAAAGAACCATCAAATGGACCTTAGTGACACAAACATGTAGAACTGAGCTAAAATAGCAAGTGCTATGGTTTGGTGTTTCTGTATTATTAAGGATTTACCTTTCATACGAAGAGCAATAACTTCTGATGTCTGATTACCAATACGATTTGTTGCAGTGCAACGATACTCTGCATTTTCTGTCACATTGAAGCTGTAAAAGTCTCCATCAGCTACTTTGATGTCTCCATCTTTGCTGATTCTGAACCAGCTGAAGCTGCTGACAGGAGGTTTGGCTCTGCTGGAGCAGGTCAGGTTCACCCAGCTACCTACTGACACCAAACCTGAAGGACTGATGGACACTGAGGTGTTCTTAGGAGAATCTGAGGAATGGAAACTCTGATTATTGTATTGATCAGAAAAGCTGAACCGTGATGAAGATGATGACTTACATGAAACATTCAGAGTTTGTTGTGTCTCTGCTGTCTTCACATTTTCTCCTTTGTTGACAGGATATCTGACGGAGCAGTTGATGGTGAATCCATCATCAGAGTCTGACAGAGTGATGGTCTTCTGGATTTTAGTTGTAAAGCTTCCATCTGTGTTTTCCTCAATGTGTCTTTGAGAGTCTGTTTGGAGATTCCAGGTGAGTTCAGGAGGAGATTGAGGGCAGGGAGTGAGAGCCGAGCAGGTGACAGTGACAGACTCCTCCTCCTTCAGATCAGCTGGAATTTCAATGCTGGGACTCCAAGCAGAATCTGTGGTTTTACATCAAACAGTTCAAACATGTTTAAATATATAAAGAAAGATTGTCAAATTAAAACCTCAGTCCTGTGGATTAAAAGCAACACAGAATTTTCCCTAGATTCGATTCTAGCAACAGAAATGACGGCAGCTATTTTTTTACATATGGATTTCTTTCTTTTGTCAGAAAAAAACAGCAATATTTCAAAACTAATTGACCCAAAGTTATAAATTATTTCGACTTTTTTAATTAAAAAAAAAAGAAGTAAAAAGAGAATTGGACATCTAAGAAAACAGTTTGGTCACATTTTAATAAATACAACAACAATTGAAGCTGCAAATGAAATATTGTAAAAGCAGCTGCAGTATATTTCTAATTATTGGTAAATTAATCACCCAGAAAACTAATAAGATAGAAACACATCTGAAGGGGGGGTGCCTTCCCCCACTTCACTGCACTGATGGACAGTAAATTTTGATTTTAGCCCCAGTTTTTGAACCATTTCAACTTAAAAACCTTATTGATTGTTATGATTATAATAACAAGAACACTTTCTTACCTTGTATTGTTATTTGAATGGGATTACAATCAGCAGTTGCCTTAAATGGTCCATTCTCAATCCTGAAAAAGTACTTGTTTGTGTGATTTTTGTGTAAATTATTGAACACAGTGGTGCAGTTTTTCTGTTTTAGGTTTCCCATCAAGCTGATTTCATAAAGGTCCACAGATTTACTGCTGTTGAAAACAACATTGTTTGGATTCTCTGAAACTTTAACAGAAGTCTTGATCCACACTCCAAAGATGTCTCGTCTTTCATCAAACTTTTCTTGACCATCACGGGGTGTGAAGCTGCATGGAATTTGCAAACAGGATCCGCTCAGCGCTTCCATCATCTCTGGTGCAGTGATGTAGAGATGTGATTCCCTATAACAGACTGCCATGATGCCTGTAATAATGAATATAAGATAACATGCTCTTATATCCAAGTGTATAGTAATGTTATACATAATAGTAAATGTTGCCTTTTGTACTGTTTTATTGCCCTTTGTATAACAGTAAATCAAGCATTGTATTTTGCATCTACAATCACAGCTCCCTTGCAAGTTTGTTGGAAAATTATTTCAATTACAACTATATCAAAAAGCACGTGTTTATTGTTTTTTTGCACTGCAAAGAATTTGAGAAAACAATGTTAATTTGGTACTAAGGGGCCCAAAATGTGCCAAGAACATTTCTCCCACACCATTACACCACCACCACCAGCTTGAACCATTGATACAAGGCAGGAAGAATTCATGCTTTCATGCTATTGATGTAAATTCTGAGCATCCATCTGAATGCTGCAGCAGAAATAGAGACTCATCAGACCAGGAAACCTTTTTCTAATCTTCTATTGTCCAATTTTGGTGAATCTCAGTTTTTGTTCTTAGCTGACAGGAATGGCAGCTGGTCTGGTCTTCTGCTGCTGTAGTCCATCTGCTTCAAGGTTGGATATGTTGTTCTTTCAGAGATGCTCTTCTGCAGACCTCAGTTGTAACCAGTGGTTCTTTGAGTTCTTGTCGTCTTTCTATCAGCTGGAACCAGTCTGACCATTCTCCTCTGACCTCTAGCATCAACAAGGCATTTCCTCCCACAGAACTGCTGCTCACTGGATATTTTCTCTTTTTCAGACCATTCTCTTTACACCCTGGAGATGGTTGTGGGTGTAAATCCCAGTAAATCAGCAGCTTCGGAAATCCTCAGAAACAAATCCTTTGTTGGAAATGTTCGTTCTTTTTTCTCTTCCGTGTTACAAAATTGCAAGCGGGATGATATTTCTGGGCATAACTACAAGTCGAACACAAGCAAGACAGAAGTGTTTTCTGTAGAGCAAAGAGACTTTTTTTTTCTAAAGCTTTGTATAAATCAAAGAACACTATGACTGTTAGTACTGCTGTCTAGTATCTGTTGTTTGCTTTACAGGCTTCTAATGAGAATACATAAATACAAATAACTTTATAGCTGCTGAAGATAATAAAGGCTAAAATCACAAATATGAGCCTCATATAATAACAATCATCTGCAGAGAAAGTTCCTGATTTACAAACTGGAGCTCATCTGTCACATGAGGAACCTTTAAATTATATCATAACCAAATATTTTAAATGTTTTAAGTTCTGAATCATAAAAAGCTGCTCACCTGAAAGAAAGAAGAAACTGTTGACCGTCAGCAGGTTCAAATACAGAGCTGCCATCAGATTCCTGCAATCAGCTGAGAAACAAGAAGTATTTATTTTACTAGATACTACAATTAGATTTAAAATGCTTTGAAAATCTTCAAAATATAGTCAGTTTAAATATTCCTCACCAAAAGCATCAGCTGTGAATAAAACAACAATATCAAGGAGATCTGTTCCTTTTTGAAAACGTTGATCAGCAGCTGAACACGAGAAACAGGAAGTCTTTGGACCCTATAGGTGTTAGAAGATTGTCACCCTGCAACACATTTTCTATTTTCAGTCAAAGAATAGCAGAGTGTTAAAAGTTTATGGTTAATTATTAGGACGACGTACTCACATCTTAGTGTAAGTAAGAGTTAAGGTCTAATGGCTGAGATACACTGCAAATAAATTCAAAATATTGTCTATGAAGATTTTATTAATATACATTTATCTTCTAAACCAGCTTAACCTCTTTCAGGTCACGGGGTTGCCAGTCTACCCTTTCCTCTCTCTTGCCAGCACACTAGTGATGCATGCTTTTATTTTTAGCAGGTTATTGGCATGCCCTGCTCTCTGGTTTGCCCAAAAACTGCTTGATAGTCTGCAACTATACGACTATAAGTTCTGATGAGGACCAGGGGGCAGGAAAACATGACACCAGTTTTAAAGTCACTTCATTGGCTCCCTGTGAGTTCCAGGATTAATTTTAAGATTCTTTTCAAATGGTTTATAAATGTTTTAATGGTCTTGGGCTTTCTTATTTTAGTGATTTGCTTCTAAAGTAAGGACCCTTGTGAACACTGAGGTTCTCTGGCTCTGGCCTTTTAGTTGTTCCTAAGGCGAGGACCAAAACTTCTGGAGAGCCTTCGTTCTGCCGTTACGGTCCTCGCCTCTGGAACAGCCTGCTGTTGGTTTGGTCTGGGGTTGTTACTGTGATGCCCGACCTTGCTGGGGCAGCTGGGGTTCAGTATTGCAGTTTTACATCAAGGGAATAGACCCCATTGCTGTCCCAGTCTGGATGGGCGCTGTGGCGATGCTCCTGTGGCTGAGCTGGCTCCTGTTAGAAATAGATTAACAATATACTGTTTCCTCACAGCAGAGCAGAGCCAGTCTACTTTATAATTGCAGTCTTTTATGAGTAGAGTCATTTTGAATCTAAAAAAAACATTTGAATGCATGATTTATAAATCTAAATTAACCTTTTTCAAAAATAACTTTAAGGTTTTTCTTCTTTATTATGCTTTTTTTAAGCTCCTGCAATTTATAGTCTACTACGGAGCAACATATACTCCAGAAAATATGGTAAATATGTACAGTTCCTGACAAAAGACTTGTCGCTTACCCATTTTGTAGAAACAAAAGCGTATAACCTCACTTTTAATGAATCCATTGGTTTTAGAAATGTCTCATATGAAAGCTAAAACCCTCCCAAATTATGTTCAATATACTAAAATTAAATTGCTTCACTGAAGAAAGATTGATCATTTAATGAACACAGAAAGGTCACATTTTGGCAAGGCAAAAGTTTTGTCGTCTTTTTATATGATGCATCCAATCCTAGATTACAGCCTCACCTGTGATCAATTACTGATCAATCAATTAGTGGGTGTATATAAAAAGAACCCCAGCACACCAGGCCTTCACATCAACGGCAACTTGACTTCTGACAACATGCCTAAGATTCACCCTGAGACCAAAGCGTTGATTATCAAGAGGCTGAAGACCAGATCCACTGCTGAGGTGGCTGACACCTTCAATGTGTCTCAGTGTCAAGTACAAAGAATAAGAAAAAGATTTGAAGAGACTGGAGAGGTTTTTGACAAGCCCAGGTCCGGCAGACCCCGCAAGACAACTGCTCGGGAGGACCGTTTGTTGGTTGGAAAATCCAAGGCCAGCCCCTTTTCCACTGCAGCAGAGCTCCACCAGGCCTGGTCACCTCAAGTCCCTGTGTCAACCGGAACAGTTTGTAGAATTCTGTCTCAAAATGGCCTCCATGGTCGAATCAGTGCCCAGAAACAGCACTAAACAAAACGCAATTGAAAAAACGTGTGGCATTTGCCAAGGCCCACAGCCTGCTAAAAAGATGGACGCTGGAAAAGTGGCAGAAGGTGGATTTCTCAGATGAGTCTTCAGTTGAATTACATCACAGCTGCCGCAAATATTGCAGGAGACCAACTGGAACCCGCATGGACCCAAGATTCACCCAGAAAACGGTTAAGTTTGGTGGCGGAAAAATCATGGTCTGGGGTTACATCCAGTATGGGGGTGTGCGAAACATTTGCAGGGTGGAAGGCAATATCAATAACCTAAAATATCAAGAAGTATTAGCTACCTCTTACATTCCCAACCATAAAAGGGGTCAAATTCTGCAGCAGGATGGTGCTCCATGTTATACTTCCATCTATACATCAAAGTTCTTCAAGGCGAAGAAGATCAAGGTGCTCCAGGACTGGCCAGTCCAGTCACCAGACATGAACATCATTGAGCATGTCTGGGGTAGAATGAAAGAGGAAGCATGGAAGACCAAACCAAAGAATCTTGATGAACTCTGGGAGGCATGGAAGACTGCTTTCTTTGCTATTCCTGATGACTTCATCGATAAATTGTATGAATCATTGTCAAACCGCATGGATGCTGTCCTTCAAGCTCATGGAAGTCATACAAGATATTAAATATGGATCTCACAGTAGCACTACTTAATTCACTGATGTTATGCAACATATTTTTGTTCTTGAAGTAAATTATTTGTTGAATTTCCACATTACTCTCTGTAGGTGACAAAACTTTTGTCTTGCCAAAATGTGACCTTTCTGGGTTCATTAAATGATCAATCTTTCTTCAGTGAAGCAATTTTCTTTTAGTATATTGAACATAATTTGGGAGGGTTTTAGCTTTCATATGAGACATTTCTAAAACCAATGGGTTCATTAAAAGTGAGGTTATACGCTTTTGTTTCTACAAAACTGATAAGTGACAAGACTTTTGTCAGGGACTGTATATATAAGTGTCAAGGATGCAGTGTGGACACAAATGCAGGATTTCCCAAAGAAAAGTCCAAATTTAATTGAAAGACTTGCTGAGAAGACAAGAAGGCTTGTAATTCTGTGAAACGCACAAAACAATCTGGCAACAGGGGAGACGCAGATTATAGACATGAGGACAGATTAAACAATTACAAACAGGTGCACACATCAGGGAGGGCAGGTGAACACACTGTGGGAGAATTGACACTGGAGGGAAGGTCAAGACATCTGCAATGAGAGGAAAAGTGAATAACAGGAAGGAACAAAATAAAAGCAGAACAAAAACTGCCCTGGCTCCAATACCTCTCAATGAAAGTTAATGTCTCAAATTGGACAGGGGGGTTAAAAAAATCACATTTTATTTACAGTAATCACTAAAGCATGCTGGGAAACCAAATGTCTAAATGACACAAGAATACAAAATAAGAAAGAAGTAAAATAGTTTAACATCAATGGCACACAGTCATAAAAAATTGAGTAATTCATAAGTGAATGATCCAGCTTGTGTCCAGTCAGTGTTGATCAGAAATATAATTTCCTTTTTTTTTTAATACAGAAAATGATAAAAAGTGAACTTAATAAAGAAAAAATAAAAATGAGTAACTGATTCATCCATGTTTTGTCGTGTAGCAGAAAAAGCTACACTATCTCAATAGTTACTGCTGTATAAACATTTTTATTTATGGTGTAATCAACTTAAAACCAATCTCACCAAAACACAAACCTTCTTTTTATTAATGCAAAAATAAATAAAAAAACAAACAAACCTCTAAATGCTGTCCATAAGGCTAATCTTGAGTAAAGAATTTCAGTTCTGTGATGTTTGGGGTTTCTACATAAACTAAAGAAAGCACATTTATCACAAATGTCATATCACATGTGATATAGAGACTAAAGTGTGAACATGTTACACAATGAAAACCCACAAATATGAAACATTTGAGCTGATCTTTAGCCCCAACCTTCTAAAAACAGAGAACATTTTCTTTGTCCTGATGAAATCTTCTCTTTCTTCTGGTGTAGAGTGTTTCCAAGCCGACTGAATTTCTTATGGACCACAGCATCTGATTGTGTCAAAAATTTAACTGTCTGATTTCCATGGTTAAAGGTCCAAATTTAGACCAAAATTCTTTGTGATTCCATTGATTCAATGCTTTGAGGCAGGGCCTGTTCTTCTTTCATTAGACCTCCAACTAGAGCAATATTAGAGATGTTGTTTCAATACAATGTGTAGTTGGGCAGAGTAAACCTCTTTAGAAAAATTTATGCTGTTCCAATCAGTTCAGTTTGATTTGTTAAATTACGGATCTACTGTCTATAAATCTATGGTGAACCCTAATGCAAAAATAGACCAATTCCAGTTCAAAGACCACATGCTGCCCTAGAAACATCTAAATATTACACCTTAAAGCAAAAATAATTTAGTTTTTACTGCAGTAAAGTAAGATCTTTGACTTATTTGATTTGTATAATTTTTATACAAAAAGTCAAATGTGAAATTGTGAATCCATTTTTTTTACCTTCCTGCCTTCAAGAATCAGTGGAAAAAAAACTTTTCTTCAATTATTTTAGGCCTTAAAGCTAAATAAGTTCAGTTTTGAGAGTGTTAACATTTTAAACGTTTAAAAGTGAAGAAAGCTCTTTATCTTGGTCTGTTTGTGCAGAAAAGTCCCATGTAACCTATACGTGTAACAAAACCTAAAACACAATGTGGTTATTTAGTACAGTGTTTTTCAACCTTTTTTGAGCCACGGCACACTTTAACCTTAAAAAAAATCCCGCGGCACACCAGCATCCCCCCCCCCCAAAAAGGGAGAAACTCATACAGTCTGTATTGATCTACAGTCCCTCCACAATCTCACGTGCATTTTTGAGATGATTGTGGCAGAAAAAGCTGAAAACTGCAGCTGTTTTTTTTCTAAAAGATGTAATAAAAGTTAAGTTAGAAGATTTAAAAACAGTTTGAGGTGTGTTCGTTGGTTATAAGACGTTTAAAAACAGATCTCCTTGTGCGCGGTCGCTTTACCCCAATGCATCATGGGAGATGTAGTCCATAAAACGGCCGGAGATCGCTTTTCAGAGCTTCATGGTTTGTTCACTTGTTCCACGGTCTGATACCGGATTCTGTGGAAAGCTACACCGCTAAAGACGAGCTTTAGCTGGTATTTTTGTGAAAACTGAGCGACTTTACGAGCTAAATCGGGACAAGGAAGTTAAGATTTTAACCACGTCTGATTGGTCAGACTGATGACATGTGATTAAGCCCCCCAAGAATGATTGGTGGAGACAGTTAAGGGGCGGGACTTTTCCTAAATACAGCCGAAGCCGCAGCTAAATCGCGGTACAATCATTCTGATCAAAATGTCTTTAATAAAATAAAATAAACACAAAGAAAAAAGTATGTAACAATCTTTCATATTCCTAACTACTCAGTGTTTTAACAGGGCTTGTTTGGATGAACACAGAGCTGAAATCCTGGAGATGGGAAATGTTTTAGATCAGTTAATGAGGGCAATTTCCCACGGCACACTTGACCATCTCCCACGGCACACTAGTGTGCCGCGACACACTGGTTGAAAAACACTGATTTAGTAGACACAGAGGCACCAGGCTAGATCAGAAGACCTCTGGTTCGACTCTAGGAGTGGAGAAAGAGACTGAAACTGAAATGCATTTGATGGTACCATATAATTGGAGAACAAGAAAAAAAACAAATACATTCTCACATACAATTATTTTAGGCCTTAAAGCTAAATAAGTTCAGTTTTGAGAGTGTTAACATTTTAAACGTTTAAAAGTGAAGAAGGCTCTTTATCTTGGTCTGTTTGTGCAGAAAAGTTCCAGCCATGTGCTGTCCCACTGTCTTCCACAGAGCAGTGTGTGTTGAATCACACCTTAACCTGTGCATATATAGTATCCACCTCCCCCCCGTTGATCTGTGCCGAGTTAGTTGACGCCTTCTTGGTGAATTTTATTTCTCCGTAATGGATGTTTTCTTCTGTTGTTGATTCTCGTTCAGTGCTGACACTTTCACTTATTTGAGCCTGAAAACACAAAAATCTCTTTAAACAAAAATTTTCTTTAGGATCACCTCAACTGTGAAGCTACATTCACATCACCCTCGGCAACGCACATCCCAGCGACCTCGACCAATGGAAGGTCTATGTATAACACGCATTTCAGGTTTCCACATTCAAAACTCCTGCGGTCATTTGTAGATACGCATATTTAAAGATAATTTTTGGGCTCTACGTACAAAACGTTGTACGCGCATCAAAAGTTAAACTACTACCACGTTCACACTGCAGGGCTTAGTGCTCAAATCCGATTTTTTGAAAAAATTCCATTTTTTGCAAGGCCAATCACATTTCCAAGTAAATGTGAACTTTTGTGATCTCCTGTGTGACCTTGAAATGACCCAGAAGTGAACCACATGCCCTGAACAGTACTCAACGGTGAAAAACGTCACTTTCGGAAGTAGCTAACGTTAACGATGGATGCCAACTATGTTGTCAACAGCTGAGCTCTTTTTGTATTATTACATTTATTTTCACAAAGGAGCCAGCAGAATTACAATCTTCTCATTTTAAGAAGGCATTGGAGCCAGGATCGTCTGTACCCACTGCTGTGGAATGGAGATGTGTATGTGCTTGGGTCGCGCATGTGTGAAAGAGAGAGGAGAGAGCGCGTGCAGCGCAGGAGAGAGTGAGAGGGGGCAGCGGAAGTGTGTTGGGTGCTCGCATTCATGTTGTGTGTTACGGAGGAAGGAGAATGATAATAAAAGAAGCCCCCCCCCTATTGAGTCTTTATTAACCCGCTCTGGAGAATCTGAAGGTTCGAACGGGGAAGTGAACCCTGAAGGAGGAAGGTCTTCCCCGCGCTTCTGACCACGGTCGGAAAGGAAAAATAGTAATCGTGGGAAAGGTTCAACACCACACTCGGCCATGTCGCTGGAAAATTTTTCAAAAACCGCCCGGTTGCGATGAGAGCCCTGGAGTTTGGCCTGAATAGAGCTGTCACCCCAAATATGAATCAAATCGGTGACCTCGCTTTACTTCCACTGACTGGTCTCAGCAACATCGTCTGCCATGGTTGATGTTTATGTTCCCGCCCTGCCTACTTCAACACAGAATTGTGACGCTTTTAGCGTATCAATGATGTACGGGTCGGATACAAGTGGCCTGGCCGTTCAGACGGAGGTCGCATTTGAAAAGATTGGATGTGTGGCTTTCAAACAGTAATGAAAAGATCAGATACAGGTCGCATAGGAGCAAAAAAATCGGAATTGTGTTGTTTCAGTCTGCAGTGTGAACGTAGCCTAGGTTGAACTTTGACCAATTAGGGACTCATATTTAATAATGACATATGGATGGAATCTTTTTTAATTCTTGGAAGTCCTAACTGTTTGAATATTGATCATGGAGGAGAATTAATAATTGCAGTTTGTAGAATTCTATGACACAAAGGTTTCAGATGTCAGAATAGAGCTGTGAAAGAAAAAGACTGGAGCAAGATTTGTGAGATTTGCACCACTTTGACATTCTTCACCAAGACTCCTCCCAACTGTTGGTGATGGACATACGCTAGTAAATCGTAACAAAAGAAGAAGGAGTCCCTCCCTGCTTGTCCAGTGTGAACGTCATTCTTTTTTCCCTAATTAATAACATCTTTCAACCCCGTGACTTTTTTCCTCCTGATTTCTATTCAGATGACAACTGTAATTCTCTTCAGTCAATCTTTGACCAGAAGATTCATGATATCCATCAGCATCTCCATTCCTCCACCTCTCCTCCCATCCCTTCTGACTCTTTTTTTGTTTCTCATGTGTTTTCTTCCTTTCTGTTCGCTGTCTCCAGTTAAATTTCCAAAAGTCCAAACCCTCGACATGTCTGCATGATCCCCTCCCAACATCCCTGGTTAAATCCTGCCTTCCTTCTCTTCTCCCACTCATTTCTGCTCTTATCCACTCCTCATTGACATCCGATATTGTTTCCTCACTCCTCAAGACCACTGCTGTCAAACCCATCCTAAAAAAAACAGACTCAGAACCCAATTCCTTTCATAATCTCCGTCCTATTTCTAACCTCCCCTTCATCTCCAAAATTCTGGAAAAAATTGTTGCCTCCCAACTTCACCATCATGTCAAGCAAAATGATCTCTTTGAACCCTTTCAATCTGGTTTTCGTCCCCTTCATAGCACTGAAACGGCCCTAATAAAATCCCAAATCACCTTCTCCTAGCAGCTGATTCTGGACTCATCACCATCCTCATCCTCCTTGACTTGAGCGCGGAATTTGACATCATATCCCACTCCATCCTCCTCCACAGACTTTCAGCTCTCTGTATTGAGTCCACCTTCCTTCGCTGGTTTCATTCATATTTCACAAGCTGCACTCAGTTTATCCAACTGAATTCTTTTAAATCTCAACCCTCATTCATTTTCTCTGGTGTTCCTCAAGGTTCTGTTCTCTGCCCTCTCATCTTCATTCCTACCTACTACCCCTTGGGAATATATTCCGTAAATTCAGCATTGATTTTCATTGTTTTGCGGATGACACTCAGCTCTATCTGTCAAGTAAACCGAACTCTTCTCTTCCACCTGCCTCCCTTACTCCTGCCTCTCTGAAATAAAAACCTGGTTCACGTCAAACTTCCTCAAACTTAACAGTGATAAAACCAAATTACTCCTTGTTGGTTCCAAATCCACCCTTTACAAAGTTCCAAATGTTACACTTTCCATTGATTCGTCTCCAGTTTTCCCCTCCCCTCAGGTAAAGAGTCTTGGTGTCATCCTTGACAGCACATTATCCTTTCAATCTCACATCAATAGCATTACTCAGTCTGTATACTTTTATCTGCGCAATATTAACCGTCTCCGCCCCTCCCTCACCGTCCACTCCGCCTCCATCTTAATTCATAGTCTGGTCACTTCTTGCATTGACTATTGCACTTCTTCTAATGCACTTCTCTCTGGTCTCCCCAAGAAAACTCTGAATAAACTTCAGTTGGTACAGAATTCAGCTGCCTGCATCATCACCAGAACTCCTTCCTTCCATCACATCACTTCCATTCTCCAGCAGCTAAACTGGTTTCCAGTGGCTCACAGGATTCAATTCAAACTCCTTCTCTATACGTTCAAAGCCCTCTATAACTTGGCTCCCTCTTATATTTCCAATCTCCTCCATATAAACACTAACTCTCGCTCTCTCCGGTCTTCTTCCCCCCTTTAGCTTTCTGTCCCTCCGGCCGGCATGGTCACCATGGGGAGCCGTGCCTTCAGCTGTTCGGCTCCCAAACTCTGGAGCTCTCTCCCCCCAGACCTCCGTAACATTGATTCCTTTACAATTTTTAAATCCAGACTGAAAACCCACCTGTTTAAATCTGCTTTCCCTGACCACAAATTGTCATCTTCTGCAATCTGATTCTATTAATGATTTTAACTTATTAATTGTTTGTTTTTAACATGTTGTGATTTTATTGTTTTTTTCAATCCTTGGGTGTTTTGAAAGGCGCTTTTAAATAAAAATGTATTATTATTATTATGGGGTTAACATGCATTCAAGAACCCTTGTTTAGCATGTTCTTGAACACGTCACATGCTTTGAGTGTCCATAGCTTGATAGAAATGAAAATGGGCTTTTTAAAGGTTCTGTAGATTAAGTGCATGTGGTCTGACAGACATTTTCCAAGTATTTGGTATAATTTAAATCTGCAAAAATGAATGGCTCCATTTTTAAATCTGTATGACAGTTTGGCGTTCCGCTGACCTGGTTTTGTTGTACAGTTGAGTTTGTAGAGTTTTTCCGTCTCCAGCACAACAGAGCTCTGTGGGGATGTGTTATCATAGATGAGCCAGAATTAGCATTTGTGCCAGAGAAGTTTATGCAAAAATACACTTGTAATCAATGTTTAAGTGACATAAACAACACAGAGGCTCAATTCATTTTATACTTACAAAGAGCATATAATCAGACAGATGAGAACCACTCCTCCTCCAAGAATTGCCTCCCAGGGTAAAGAACCATCAGATGGACCTTAGTGACACAAACATTGGGTAGAACAGAGCTAAAATAGCAAGTGCTATGGCTTGGTGTTTCTGTATTATTAAGGATTTACCTTTTATACGAAGAGCAATAACTTCTGATGTCTGATTTCCAATACGATTTGTTGCAGTGCAACGATACTCTGCATTTTCTGTCACATTAAAGCTGTAAAAGTCTCCATCAGCTACTTTGATGTCTCCATCTTTGCTGATCCTGAACCAGCTGAAGCTGCTGACAGGAGGTTTGGCTCTGCTGGAGCAGGTCAGGTTCACCCAGCTACCTACTGACACCAAACCTGACGGACTGATGGACACTGAGGTGTTCTTAGGAGAATCTGAGGAATGGAAACTCTGATTATTTTATTGATCAGAAAAGCTGAACCGTGATGAAGATGATGACTTACATGAAACACTGAGAGTTTGTTGTGTCTCTGCTGTCTTCACATTTTCTCCTTCGTTCACAGGATATCTGACGGAGCAGTTGATGGTGAATCCATCATCAGAGTCTGACAGAGTGATGTTCTTCTGGATTTTAGTTATAAAGCTTCCATCTGTGTTTTCCTCAATGTGTCTTTGAGAGTCTGTTTGGAGATTCCAGGTGAGTTCAGGAGGAGATTGAGGGCAGGGAGTGAGAGCCGAGCAGGTGACAGTGACAGACTCCTCCTCCTTCAGATCAGCTGGAATTTCAATGCTGGGACTCCAAGCAGAATCTGTGGTTTCACATTAGACATATTATTACAAACTAAAAGTAGCTAATAATTAAAGTGACACTTTTATTTTCCAGTGTGGTAAAGGGGGTTTCCTGTGTGTGTTTATCAATGGTCCTGATGTGAAATTGTTATGCCACATCAACGCCTCTATTTTCTGAGGAGGCTCAGGTGCTCCGGGATGGGGAACTCAACCCTGACCTCCTTTTGTGTAGTGGAGTGTCCTGTCCTCCTGCATCACTGTGTGGTATGGCACCTGCTCTGCAGCAGAGAGAAAAGCTCTGCAGAGGGTAGTTAGAGCTGCACAGAGGACTGTGGGTTTCACCCTGCAGAGCACCACTAAGATCTACAAAGCCAGATGCAGGAAATGAGCCTCCTTCATCTGAAAGACCCCACTCACTCCTCACCCTCTCTGTTCTCCTGGCTCCCCTCAGGCAGGAGCTTACGGAGCATTAAGAGCAGGACCATGAGACTGAGGAACAGCTTCTTCCCAGAAGCAGTAAGACTGCAACTTTCTGTGCTAAATTTGTGCAAGAATCATAAAAACAGTGCAATACTCAATTTTTTATTTCTGGGACCAGAATCACAAATTTATTTTTATCCCTGTGGGGAAATGACAATAAAGATATCCTTGAGTCCCAAAAACAGTGACTGTCACTCGTATACAGATACAAGTAAAATACAAATGTAATATAAACTCCAGTCTGCACTTCTTTCACATGAATTTCTTATTTGATTTCCTCATTGTATTGATGTAAAATGAAACATGTTTGAGTGAGACAAGATTATCAGCAGGTTGTCTAAAAAATCAGTGAGGTGGTTGGAGGAAAATACTGCCTCCCGTCCTTCTCCTTATCTCATTCTTATGTCATCGTCAACAGCTGATTTTTAAACTGACAGTTGATTTCAAAACTACTGAGGTTTAAAATGCTTTACAGTGGTTTACAGAGAAGGCATCTGTCATGTAGAAGATCAAATTCAGTTTTAAAGATCTTCCTCTTCTCAATTTCCTGTTGTAATTTATGCAGTTTTTTCTTCAGGTGCTTTCTGACAAAATCTTGTCTTTGAGAGAAAATACATTTTATATGATGTAGACAAACAGTAAGCAATCAAAAAATGGTTTTAATTCTACAACAGGGGATTAAATACATCAATCCCCTAAATTTCAACTAACAAATCAAACTTCACTTCACTTAATTTGATAATCGTTACATTTAACACATTTTCTGTAACATGTGGGTGTACTGTACTTATTACAGCAAAAACATCCATTTATGATTATGTGTGGGCAAAAAGTCGTCATCATCTTCCTACATTTTAGTAAAATTTTCTTATCCTTCTAATCAATGTATTTGTTAATTTCTGAAATTAGTTTGATATATTCCTGTGCAATGACATTTGTTTTAGTATTTTTCCATATTCAATGCTTGAAATAAACCAATAAATCAAATAAATAAAGTCAGAGTGTGGCATAAGGGGGCCCCATGACAGCATCCCCTGTACGTCATTAGTGCATGTGACTTACATCAACCTTACAAAGAATTCATGACACATTTACCACATGAACCGCAATGGTCCCTGCCATTTTCATGATGTTCCTTAAGGTGGTCTAGGAGCCTCAAAGGAGAGACACCTGCGCTTCCTTTAAAATGTACCTGATGAGATAATAGCCTGAGCCTCATGCCTGTGACCTTCTACAGGCCTGGACAACCCAAAAACCCACAGCACCTGTACAGGTCAACCCCCCATGAGGCTTAAGCAACAAGTGTCTGTTCTTTCAGAGAAAATGTCCCTTTTTTTTAGTGCTCAAGTAAAATCTTTCTTTTCAACCCAGAACATTTATCTGCCTTTTGGTTGAGGAAACATTTTAAGTGTATTTTATACTTTAAAAAAAAGAAGCCTTCTTACCTTTAACTTCTATATGAAGAGGATCACAAACAGCAGTCGCACTGTATGGCAAAGACTCAATCCTGAAGTAGTATGTATCCGTGTAGTTTGTCAGAAGATTTAAAAACAAGGTGGTGCAGTTTTTCTCCTGTAAGTCTCCAGTGATGCGGATTGGGTGGATGTGGGATTCATGTCTGCTGTCAAAAACCGCATTTTCTAATTTTGATGTGGTTTTCAACCACAGTCCAGCTATAGGTTTTGAGGCATCAAAGCCTCTTCCATCCACAATTGCATAGTTACATGGGATCTGCAAACAAGATCCACTCAGCGCCTCTATCGTCTTTGTTGGAGAGATGAAAAGGTGTGCTTCACCGCAACCAGCCACAACATCTGTGATGACAAACATGTTATGGATACAATTGTATGTGGAGAAAATTCCTATGAAATAAACTGCAGTTCAGCTTTTAAAAAACAAATATTTCAAGTGCATTAAGTAAGGGTCTAACAAAAAGGAACAAAGAGCTCACCAGGATCAATGAGGACGCTCAGTAACATGTTAACCATCAGCACATTCACACCCCTAGCTGTCATCAAACTCCTGCAGCCATCCCTCATCTTTGAGGACTGAAACATACTGACAAAAAACAAAAACAAATTAAAGAAACCAAATCACAACAAGTCAAAAAACGTGTTGAAAAAGAACTGCTTCAAATGTCCTAGGTTGATAAATCCAGGTACGACTTTGAAAATTAGAAATAAGACACAAAATTGCCAGTGTCTGCAGTGTTTGGGCTATTTGAAACAGAATGCTTTAATGTAGACCACAAACATACCTATATGATTTATTGCAGAAATCAAATCAAATCAAATAAAAGTTGATTTGTATAGCACCTTTAAAACACAAGGTATTCAAAGTGCTTTACAAGAGGAAATGTAAAAACAAAGGAGAAGACAAAAAATTATGTAATTAAAAAAAGGCACAATTCCACCCCCCCACCCCAACACATACATATACTCACTCGCTGTTATAAAAGACAAAAAGATGAAATGTAAAAACCTGGCTTTGTACTGAAGTTGAGGAAACGACGTTTTAGGGACATGTCCATCAGTGACACCCTACCCAGGTTCACAGAGTCCACTACCACAGGACCCCCCAGATCTAGACAAAGAGCCAGACCTGAGAGATCCCATTGCAGCGACCCCGCTCACTGAGAAGACTCCATCACCGATGTGGAGGATCCCAGTATATATATATATATATATATATATATATATACATATATATATATATATATATACACACACACACACATATATATATATATATACACACACATATATATATATATATAAATATATATATATATATATATATATATATATATATATATATATATATATATATATATATATATATATATATATATATATATATATATATATATATATAGCAAAAGAACACAGCAACCTCCCTGAACAGAATCCAGTAACCATCACAGTGGCAGACATCCAAGAAAGAGTCTCAGGTATGAAGAACTGGACAGCACCGGGCCCTGACATGATACATGCCTACTGGCTAAAGAAGCTTACCACACTCCACGAACGCCTGGCAGCACAAATGAACCAGCTGCTAAGAGATGGGACTCACCCCGAATGGCTAACGGAAGGGCGAACGATCCTAATCCAGAAGGATCCCTCAAAGGGTGCAGTCCCATCCAACTACCGGCCAATAACCTGTCTCTCCACAACATGGAAGCTCATGTCAGGCATCATTGCAACCAAGATAAATAGGCACATGGATCAATTCATGAGTAACACACAGAAGGGCATTGGTAGAGACTCCAGAGGAGCCAAACACCAACTCCTGGTCGACAGAACAGTCGCCCAAGACTGCAGGTCACGACACACCAACCTGTGCACAGCCTGGATTGATTACAAGAAGGCCTATGACTCAATGCCACACACATGGATCACTGAATGCTTGGAGCTGTACAACATCAACAGGACTCTAAGAGCCTTCATAAGAAACTCAATGAAGCTGTGGAAAACCACCCTTGAAGCCAATGGGAAACCACTTGCACAAGTGTCCATCAAATGTGGGATATACCAAGGTGATGCTCTGTCCCCACTGCTGTTCTGCATAGGTCTGAACCCCCTCAGCCAAATAATCAACAAGACTGGCTATGGATACCGACTCAGAAATGGGGCCAACATCAGTCACCTCCTCTACATGGATGAGATCAAGCTATATGCTAAGAACGAGCGTGACATTGACTCCCTGATCCACACCACCAGGATCTACAGTAATGACATTGGGATGTCATTCGGGCTCGAGAAATGCAGCCGGATGGTGACAAAGAGAGGCAAGGTAGTCCACACAGGGGGGGTCTCACTCCCAGAAGGAACAATAGCAGACATTGAGGACAGTTACAAGTACCTTGGAATTCCCCAGGCAAATGGCAACCTGGAGCAGGCAACAAGGAAAGCTGCAACAGCTAAGTACCTTCAACGAGTAAGGCAAGTCCTGAAAAGCCAGCTCAATGGCAAGAACAAGACCCGGGCAATAAACAGCTATGCACTGCCAGTTATCAGATACCCTGCAGGAATAATAAGATGGCCAAAGGAAGAGATACAGACCATGGATGTTAAAACACGGAAGCTCCTCACCATGCATGGAGGGTTCCATCCCAAATCCAGCACTCTGAGACTGTATGCTAGCCGCAAGGAAGGAGGCCGAGGACTAGTGAGCGTAGAAGCCACTATCCAGGATGAAACATCCAAGATGCATGAATACATCAAGCTCAAGGCCCCAACTGACAGTGTGCTCAGTGAATGTCTCAGGCAATGGAGAGCAGAGGATACAGTGCTGGAGGACAGATCCTCATGGGAGGACAAACCCCTCCATGGGATGTACCACCGGACCATAACTGAAGTGGCTGATATCAAGAAGTCCTACCAATGGCTAGAAAGGGCTGGCCTACAAGACAGCACTGAAGCGCTCATCCTGGCAGCTCAGGAACAAGCCCTGAGCACCAGAGCGATAGAGGCTCAGATCTACCACACCAGACAAGACCCAAGGTGTAGGCTGTGCAAAGAGGCGCCTGAAACAATCCAGCACATAACTGCAGGATGTAAGATGCTGGCAGGTAAAGCATACATGGAGCGGCACAATCAAGTGGCTGGAATAATATACAGGAACATGTGTGCAGAATATGGACTGGAAACCCCAAGGTCAAAATGGGAAACACCTCCGAAGGCGGTAGAGAATGAGAAGGCAAAGATCCTGTGGGACTTCCAGATCCAGACTGATAGGATGGTAATGGCGAACCAACCAGACATCATAGTGGTGGATAAAGAACAGAGGAAAGCCGTTGTGGTGGATGTGGCAGTGCCAAGCGATGGGAACATCAGGAAGAAGGAACATGAGAAACTGGAGAAATACCAGGGACTCAGAGAAGAACTGGAGAAAGCCTGGAAAGTGAAGGTGAAAATGGTGCCTGTGGTAATTGGAGCACTCGGGGCAGTAACCCCCAAGCTTGAGGAGTGGCTACAACAGATACCTGGAAAGACCTCAGACCTCTCAGTCCAGAAAAGCGCAGTGCTAGGAACAGCTAAGATACTGCGCAGGACCCTCAAGCTCCCAGGCCTCTGGTAGAGGACCCGAGCTTGGAGGAGAAACCACCCGCGGAGGGTGAGAGGGGCGTTTTTTTTTTTTATATATATATATACATACACACACACACATATATATATATATATATATATATATATATATATATATATATATATATATATATATATGTGTGTGTATATATATATACTGCATACATGAAGAGAGAGAGATTTGGGGAGAAAGGTTTCTTTTCCCACTGAACGAACCTATAAACACAAAACGGTACGTCATCTATGGATGTCTTTGCTGCTAAGAACTCATCAAGGTGTGAAAAGTTGCTTTATTTTAACTACACCCATCATTGTTGTTCTGAACAGACACAGCAGATTACCCCGTGTCAAATCTTAGTAGTCAAACTGATCTGATTCTTCCAAAGTTACAGCAACTGTGAAGCCCCACCTCCATTTTCCAAGTCTTGGTGTTAATACTCGAAGTTAAAATGCACAAAGTAAAACTCACTCTTATTCAACACTTTTTATTGTTAAAGTTGAACAGATAGTGTCAAACATTAACACCAAAATGAGTCATGTTAACCCCAAAAATTCAACACAATGATCAGTGCTTCCATATAACACTGTAAATAAGGATCATATGTTATTTGGCTCAGAGTTAAAATTAACTCCTTAAGTGTTGCATTAACATTTCTATTTCTATTGCTATCCCATATTTAGCTAAATTTGTTTGATGAGATCATTTCTTTTTTTGTTCAGATGTATAACTTATTTCTGGTCAAAAGGGAAATGTAGTCTATCATTTCCAGGCAATGAAATCATGTCCTTATTACCTTTTAAAAAACACCAAGAAACATCTTTGATTCTGTAGGGTCGGTAAACCGAACAGCTCCTCTCACCCATTTACTCTAAAGTCCTTACATCTCACAAGCAGAGCTGTACTGTGGTGTAGTGGTTAGCACTCTCACCTCACGGCATGCTCTGGTTCAAACCCCAGCAGGGACCTTCCTCTGTTGGAGTTTACATCTCCTTGTGGATGCTATGAGATCAGTTAGTTCTACATTAGTTCTGGATTCTTCCCACAGTCCAAAGACCTGCCTCATGGGTTGATTTGAGTTTCTAAAATGTCCCTCTGTGTTTATGTGTGGGATCAGTCTAAAGCAGGAGTCCTTTTTGAAACTGGGAGCTACTTCATGGGGACTGAGTCATATGAAGGGCTACCAGTTTAAATGACAAATTTGCCCAGTTTCCCTTTGATTTATATATTAATAATGATTAATAATACTTGTATATGTGAAAAGATTCATCACTTTAATGAGTTCTCACAATAATTATCAACAATGTCAACAAGGCGGGAAACCCTTCTGAAACATTTCTGATGCTTTGCAAAACATTCATTAAAATTGATTTAAAATGTAAAGAACATTTTATTGCTCAACATAAAAAGTTTCAATCATTTATTCAGAGCAATGGACTGAACTGTAGTAGGAGTGTCTCTCTGTCTGTGCCTTAAAACCAGGAGCCCGTGTTTACTCTTTTATCATTTGAGTACGAGAGATCCTGCAGCGCGATGTAAGCGTCGGGCTCGGCGCGTCAGTCCAGCAGCAGCGTGTTTTGAGCGTCACTTCTTTCAGAAAAGGTCGGTGTCATTCATTATTCATTCATTCATCCGGATGATAAATATTCTGCGCGATTGTCTTCTTCAGCGTATCAGGATATTTTCTAGCTGCTTCTGAGTCAGCTGATGCTATTTCTCCATGCAGGGACACAAACTTCGGTTATAGCGATTCAGGCACCGCTGGAACCAGCTGCTGGAAACCAACAGGCTGGCGTGCTCTTCATCTCCTCCCCACTTCCTCAGAAATTCACGCAGCGCCTCAATCAGGTTTATGTGAAACCAGGAATATTGAAATTCAAATAAACGGGGGAACTCTGTATAGTAAACATATTTTCAAGATACTGTCATTTTTAAATCTATATAAATGCAAGTGTGATTTAAAAAGAATGGCAACATAATAAAAGTAAACTTTAGACGCAGCTCACAGGTGAGTTGGGCTATTTTTTTAGAACAGGCCTGCGGGCGACTTATGTGGCCATTGGGGGAAACTTGGGGCAACGTGTTGGTGACCCCTGGTCCAATGTGTATACCCCACCCTTGCCCAATAGCAACTGGGATAGGCTCCAGCAGCCTTGTGACCTCGACAAAGATTCAGCAGGTTCAGATGATGGAAATCACACAAGCATAAAATGTAATCACTGTTTTGATTAGGAGAGAAATGCAACATCAGAAAAAGAAGTTAGTAAATTAGTGCACACTAATTTCTACTTTTTTAATTTAATCACCAGACCCCATTGCCTGATAAGGAAAATAATGGCTGAGTTAAACTGCTTTGGCAATACCAAATACAAATTTGGCAATACTAGTTCTTGCTGCAACCACTTCACAGTAAACAGACTGTCAAGATGAGTTTGGACTTCTTCCTTTTTCTTAAAACCTCCAAGTTGCAACATATTCTGGGCTAAAAATTGTTTAAAAAAGATTCAAAAAATGTCTACATTTTAAAATAAATAAAATACATAATCATGTGAATTCATGTTTACTGAGTGGTTTCTTTGGAGCTTTTTAAAATAAATGCAGACGGACTTCCTCTGATCTTTGTGGCTGTAGTCAAGGCTGTGGTAGGCTGTCTGTTGAATGTGAAATTAAATACAAGGGGATTGTATCAGACAGTTTAACCACGGTCAAAATATGGCAATAAGCACAATAGCCCTTCTCTTCAACAAACTGTTGAAAAAAAAGTTTTGAATAGATCCTGGACCCCACTGAAATGTGATGGGACAGACGTCTGGTGGTGTTCCAGCACTTAATGTAAGAACTGCCAGATCAATTTAACGATTTCCATTTTTTTAAGCTTACGCTTTATTTTTAGAAATCTCAAAATATAATGAGAATCAACAAGCAGCTGAAGTAGAATCCAATGTTGCTGGTTTTAAATGAACTTCTGTCTTTATAGACATAAACTACAAAGCACCAATGACAATCCAAATGAGTAATGCTAGTTCATTCTGAACCAGGCGCATAAAAGCTGAGTTTAAAATAAATAAATACATAAATACTCCATAAGAACGTATAGAATAGTGCATGTGATGACCAGTTATACTGCCTTCACTTATCTCTGATCCTTTGTCCTTTGTGTTTTCTTTAAAGCCCGCTACATCAAAGAATTGACACAAAATTCAAATTTGAGGGAATTTCCATGTTTATCTAGCCCTTTGACGAAATTCACAAAAACATTTGCAATATCATTTTAAATGAGATACATGTAGCAACAGTTATGGCATGTTGAGTGATTTGGTGAGTTTTTGCCCACAACATTGTTAGTTTACACATTTTTAATGGGGTGTAGCTGCATTATAAAAAAGAAATTATCAACGAATGTTGTAGTCTTTCAAAAAGTAAGTAGTCATTTAAAAAATGAATTACAATAGATGAATTATGAGAATTCAAGAGAGCAGGCATTTTGAAGTAAGCAGGAAAAGCCCTTCTACTGCCCCTAGTGGAATGAAAACGCACTACAGGGCAGAAAACGGACCAAGTTATGTATACAATGGGTTTTAAAGTAAAAGTTTGGATCATACTAATGAGATATGGGTCTAAAAATGCATGTATCAAATATGATACAAATTGTTATATTGGGTTAACATTATTTTTAGCACAGAGTCAGCGCAGTAGACACGTACAATTTTGTCCAAACTTGGAAGCTAAGCAGGCTTGGTTAGTGTGGGAACTATATAAGGAGGGGTCACACATCAGCTGACAGGTGCGTTCCAGCTGCAGGGTAAATAGTCTCTTGACTGCTCAAAGTTATTGATGTGAAAGTCAACAAGGAAAATACCTTTTTTTAGAGATGAGTATATAAATAATTGAACATTTAAGAACTGTCAACTGTCCGTTCAAAGGGTAGGATAAGCGAATACATGTAGTTTGCTCAAAGAAGCTACAACGGATTAAACGGAACAAATTTAAAACAATCAAATATAACGCAAGAGGTTTGTACCAATATGCTCAGCTGTTAGAACAAAAGTGAGTAAAATAAACAACAAAGATACATCAAGCCTGACCTTGGTTCAGAATGTTGATGCTTCATCCGTCACTGGCTGCTTAATAATAATATAAGGTTTCCCAAAGGCTTTGCATCCAGTTAAAAAAGAGGAAGTCACGCTATAGAGAGAGAGTTTATGTAAAGCGGAGGTTACCTTTGTCTTTTCTTTTAATATGAAGACAGAAAGGATGTTGCAGTGACTTAGGCAGCAGCTTCCTTTCTATCATACAATGTAGCCATCATATGTACTAACATTACTGCTATTACAACACTGGAATTGTTAATTAAAATAACAGACAATCAACTGAAATATATTCTTGCTAGAAATGACAGGTAAGTCCAGTATTTCCTTACAATCTAAATAAGTTATTGTGTATGCATATTTGCCCACATTCTGATGAAAAAATACTTTTTTTGCAACCTTATTTTGCAATAATATTTGTTCTTCTTTTACTCAGTTTATCAATGAGTGGCAAAAACTGCAAGCAGAGATTCACTGTTTTAGGATGTAAAACATTATACCCTGTAAAGACGTTGTTCCAAGTTACTAGCTGCAAATTTTTATTTAATGCATGGAATAAAAAAACATAAAAACAAACAAAAAAGGCTTTCATCAGGAAATAATTATGATTACCTATCTTAGTTTATTATGGCTTTACAATAAATATCTAAATAAAAAAAACATTTGAAAACGCAACCAAACTTGGTGGGATGCCTTAGTACTGAAAGTTACACAAAATTGTGACCTTATAACAAAAGTTTGTTTCATTCCCCACAAAAAAATTCTTAATGTTGATGGGTGCTGAAGACTTAAAAAGGGCAAGCTGGACCTTTCCTAAAAGAGGTCTACTTAAACAAGCGAAAATTACTGTCTGCAAAAGAAATAAATCAAAGAATAAACAGATACTAACCTTAAATGCAACACATGGATTCCTTTAGGTGCCAAAATACTGCATTGTATTCATCTGACTCATTCTTTAGTTATCTTAGATATTAAGTATAAAATAACCAAATTCAATTCTGTGCAAACAAAAATGTTTGTATAATTTTACAAGAAGTCTGTCTTACCCAACCAGCCTCAAGGAAATCTTCACGCAGCCATCAAAGAGACAGGAGGTCAAATAGTCTGCTTCAAAATTTCACATGCAGCAAGCCAAAACTTCCCTCTTTACTGCTGTGACCCAAGGTTATTGAACTTCCTGTAATTCACAACTAGCATAATCTGCAAACAGAAAAGGCAATACATGCAAACGTCAATGCAAAACAAAATGTGAGAGTTGGAGGAAACATCTAAATGAATGGAAAAATGTTTGGGTCAACTGCAGTTCCAATCACACACACACAAAAATAAATATGACATGTAATGATGTTTGCTTCTACACAAACACACACCAATTTATTTGCTGTTTGAAAGTATGAGTTAACATCCATAAAGATAAGCTGAAATCCAGTCTTTATGGCACAGAAAAAACAGGAAGAGCCTACAACACCAGTGTTATGAAATAATAAAAAAAGGACAAACAATTCACCCACTCTTTATGGTGATCAAATTTTCAGGGCCGGTTAAATTTTAAACCATGCAAATTAGTTGAGCTAAACATTAACAAAAAGTTTATTTTACACAGGCAAGCAGTGTTTCCCAGCCCCACTCCAGTGTAACAAGTTCACTTCTCTGTAGAGCCAATGAGAGCAGAAAAATTAATAAATAAACCCCAGATTGAGAAAAATAAACTCACAAAATTATACATATTCAAAAATGTAAACTTTGACAGATCCCAAATTGCTTTTAATTTGTAACCTATCCTGCAAGAAATAAGGCTGTTTTTTCCTTTAATTTCTGTGTTTTATTAAACTTTTATAAACATTTCATTTTCTAAAGATGCTTAGAACAAACTGGTTCCAACAATCAATATCAAAGGTTTAGACTTTAGGTCACTGTGAGAAAATTGCTTTGCATAAAGACATCGAGGAGCTCATGGCATCATTTAAAAAAACAGAACCATTCAATCCTTCTGTTAGTTATATTTCCTCATCTGCTAAATTTGCTTTTTATTTTGCCATAGATTGAATCTGCTGAAGAACTATAGAAACTCTATTCTTTCTCTGTTCTTCATTTAGAGGAAATGTCTCTCCTTTTTCCCTCCTGCGGGTGTAAATAAAGTTTGATTGAAGTCCACTTTAAGTGTTATACCTCTAATGATATGTTGCCACTACAACTAGATTATACGTTTATTCTTTTATTCTGGTTATTCTGGTCACTTTTACTCTTTGCCACAGAGCGAAGGTAAAAAGCCAATATTAAATAAAGAAAACGAAAGCTAAATTCTTTGTTGATTGTAATTAGTTTGAAAGCGACCTATCTATGCTTCCTTAAAACTTCATCTGTTCATCTAAGTTATGTAACATGTGGACTGAACCACTGATGGTAAAATAGCCGGTTCTCTTTTTTCACCTAATGATAGGAAACAGTTATGATAAAACCAGCAGTAATTCATAAAACAAAGGTGCAGATCCTTGTTCTCCAAACAAAGCAGAGGAATAAAAATGCTTTGCTTTCTTATTTATTTATTAATGTGCTATGTTGATTTTCACCACCATTTTCTGTAAATTTGAAGTATTGACAGAGGATAAAATTAAGTTAATCAATGACATTTTTTTTTCTAAAGACACAATAATAAGGAAATGTAAACTTTGGTAAATAATATTGCATAGAGGGAAAAAAAAATTTTTTTGTGTGCACAAAAAACAAAAATGCGGGTAGATGTGTAAACTTAGGGTTTTTATTGTATGGCCAGTTATGCAGGATGTGTCTAAATGTTAGTAGTGGGTAAAAAACGTTAAAGTAAAGTAACATTTTTTTCTTTTACTAAATCTGTTAGATACGATGGAGTTTTTAGGGTAGGGCAACCAACAACAAAAAAAAAAGTAAAATTATGAGATATTATCTCGTAAATTGAGGAGATAAAAACTCTTCAAGCTTGGCTCCAATAAACGGAAAACTTTGGTGGCCAGATGAAATATGTGGAGCCTTTTGTGAAGCTTTGTTTCCGGATTATAGGTTTAAAAAACAAAGAGATTCTGATCCTTTTGGTGACTCAAAATCAGATTATTGTCAGTGGAGCCATCTTTCTGGGGTTCAGTGTCAGTAAAGCGGAGTTTCATCTGTAAAATAAGGAGCGCTGCAGCCTTTATTCTCCTTTTCATTCACACACCCTGAAGTTCATTTGTCACCTTACATCATGAACTTGTCATCTGAACACCAATGCATAAGTAAACAGTGTTACATACGCCCCATCCTCCAGACGAAGCGTCCCGTTTCAACATAAAACAATAAAGAGTAATGAAAATAGTCTGTTATAGTAGCATTAGAACGTTAAAAGAAAGGATTCAGGTGGACAGCTGCCTGCAGGGATACCAATGGCTTCATCGGGCTGCAGAGATCCTGCAAACCAGCCATAAATAAATAAATAAAACTTTAATAAATTGTAAATCAAACAAATGAGCTTCCAGACATTTGGAACGTTATCATTAAACATTCAGCTCACCTGTACTAATCTCGTAAATTTATGAGTTTTTATCTCCTAAATTTACAAGATAAAATCTTATAATTATACTTTTTTTTTTTTTTTTTTTTTGGTGGCCCTAAAACTCCGTCGAAGTTAAGGGATTCAGTAAAAACGTTTAACCCTTGTGCTATCTTAGATTACCCCACCCTTACTTTGATGTGTTCTCCCTGCCATGACAAAGGTGGATAAAGGTGGAAAAATTTCATGTAATCCATTGAACCAGTGAAGATCACAAATCATTGAAGAAAAAATGGTTCAGTGCACTGTCAGTGGGTCTAGATGACCCAGCTCCCAACGGTAAAGTACCTGGGATAGCACAAAGGTTACAAAGAAGAGAAAGCTAAGATCATTATGAGCAGAAGACCATAAAGCAGCACTCTTGAAATAAAACAGAAAGTTAGAATAGACTATTACAATCTCAATTTAGACATTTTAAGGGTCTTATCATGGCCATTTATGGTCAAAAATGGTGGCAAAAGTCCTGTATTTATTGTGATCATTTCCTAGTTTGACTCACTGTTGTTTTGCCGTACTTTTAGAGACAGAAAAAAAAATAAATTAGACTCTTTAAGATTTATTTTAATAAAAAAAAAACAAAGAACAAAACCGCAGAAACCTAATTTACATTAGAGGCATTGCTGTGAAAACATTTGTTACACACAGGGTTTTGTTTCAAAACTCCAAAACGGTGATGAAATGTGGACAGTGGGGGGCAAAAGAGAACCAAAATTGGTATGAATCTGAGCATCTGACTGAATTTTGTGGAAACGGAAGTGTGAAAAAGAAAAACAAAAGTAAAGTGCACAAACGAATGAAACTTCCTCCTGCTTCCTCTATTCAAAAGTAGATTTTAACTGCCAAAACATTTTTTTAAACTTCAAGAGACCTCAATTGGAAAAACTTCCATTCCTAAAATTAAACCTTTAAAGTTTTCAAAGATTCTGATCTGAACATGATTGTGATAGATAAAAAGTCATAAAACATAATTTTGCTTGGAGGGGATTCACATTTTCATGTGGGGCTTCTGCTTTTGAGTTGTGTGAATGTCAAACAGTGTAAAAAAAACACAAACACCTTCTGATCATTATGATTATTTGCTGAATGAGAGTTAATAATAGCATAAAGTCTAACAACAACATAAAATCCCAACATTTGTAAACATATGTCACTCATCTTTTCACCATAGAGTATATGTCTTCCCCTTTGTGTGTATTTCCACTCTGACCTACATTTATTTGTGAATACACAACACATGGCTGGTCTGGGTCTGCCGTTTTCTGCGTTGAATGTGAGGAAAGTCCCGTCTTGGAAAAGACAATTTCTCCATAGTGGATGTCTTGACTTTGAGCAGCATTTTCTTCACCCAAACTCTGAAACATACATGATAATAAAATGAGGTCTCAGGCCCTTTGTCATTGTAGGGATCTGCTGTCAGCAGGCATTGAGTTCTACGAAGATCTTACACAATGCAAGCAACACATACTTGTTCACTTGCAAAAAAAAAAAAAACAAGTTGACCAAAAAGGATGTTTCAACATGTCTTTTTTTACTCGGCTACAAGTTACAAGGAAGTTACCCAGACAAAAAAACTCCCATATAAAATAAAAACTGACAAACCTGTGTGGTGGGGTGATTCCGGTTTGAAGATGAATGTCTAGACTTAAACCACCTGCAAAAGAAAGAGGCCAAAAAATTAAGGCAAACTGGTGTCAGGATTTTCTTTATCATTTTAATTAGGTGAAAGAATCAGCGGTGTTGAAAAAGAAGAAGAAAAAGCTGTTTGGCTGATTGATTTTTCATTTTAATTTTGAGTCAACGAACAAAGCTTTATTGAGAAAATGAAAAAGCATTTTTGGTTTTCGCTTTTATTTTGAGTTCTAAGACAGGAATGCTTCCACAAATAATGGGTTTGTAATTTTGGTTAATTTGTTTTAGTTATGAGAATAAGCACAAAGCACCTATAGATTTTTTTTATGATTTCTAAATTGGTAAATATGTTTATAATATTTAGCCATAATATATTGTTTTGTAAAGGGATACAAATGGAAATTAGCTATTAAACTACAATCAGGTGGAAGGCTCTTTAAGCTTAATGTATTTGTGCGCAACAATTAATGAACTAAACTAAACTAAATAGTAAAGTGAGACTTTTAGACTCTCGCTGGGTTTTGATCAGTAAGAAAGATAATCTCTGGCGTTAAAGGTTGCAGGCCTCTGCTCTAGATGTTACATGTTATAATGAAAATGGGAAACATGAGGTAAAAACAAACAAACTGGACAGAAAAAAGTGGAAAAATAAGACAATTACCAGATGAGAAAAACCAAACAGATGAGTAGAATGGCCCCTGCAATCCCTCCAGTGATTGACACCAAACCTGATGAACTTGAGGATGATGAGGAGTCCGTAGGAGAACCTGAGGAAAGCGTGAAAGATTAACTTTTTAAATCAGAAACATTTGAACCATTATGAAGATGATTACTTACGTGAAACATTCAGAGTTTGTTGTGTCTCTGCTATCTTCACATTTTCTCCTTCGTTCACAGGATATCTGACGGAGCAGTTGATGGTGAAACCGTTGTGAGTGTCTGACAGAGTGATGGTCTCCTGGATTTTAGTTGTAAAGCTTCCATTTGTGTTTTCCTCAATGTGTATTTGAGGGTTTTTTGAAAGATTCCAGGTGAGTTCAGGAGGAGATTGAGGGCAGGGAGTGAGAGCCGAGCAGGTGACAGTGACAGACTCCTCCTCCTTCAGATCAGCTGGAATTTCAATGCTGGGACTCCAAGCAGAATCTGTGGTTTCACATCAAACACACAATTAACACAAAAAAACCCCACAAAACTAAAGTCAATATTGAGATCCTTTACTAAAGTAGCCATTTGAATGAGAAGGTGTGTCCAAACTTTTGGTCTCTACTGTATATCTATATTTTAACATGTATGATTACTTGTATTGTATTTCATATTGAAAATATTTTGGTCAAAATCCAAATTTGCCATGTTCTGTTTTGATTTTGCCACATAAAAGGTTTTTTTTTTTTTAATTTTAGATGTGAGGCTTTTTTTAGCCCTGCCCTTGTCTGCACATGTTCTAATATTTTATCAGTGCTTTCAGAAGGATCAGTGGCTGCTTTTGTGGCCTGTGGGGGGATGCTTAAAAATATATGTTTTTACCTGTGGCATGTTCTGAAAGGAAATTTAAACCCTGCTACAGTTGTTTTTTCTTACAAAATTTTGGCTGTGATGGTTTTTTTTCTCTGTTTTACAAATGACAGGTTGATGACCAAAGTCCATTTTGAAATAGACATAAATCTCACACTTAAATCAGCAACTGTTTTACTTGGCCAGGAGTCTGCTCAAAAAACATGAAGTCTGTGTAACAATCATCCCCTTTAGACTACAGACACCTCAACATGTTAACCAATCAAAAACATGTGAAATCTACAATACCAGAGTGATAAGATGCAACACTTTTATAATATTTATTGTCAGAATAGTGTAATTTGATTTTAAAATAAAAGTTTTAAATGGCTTTTGATCAAAAGCTCAACAGTTGATGTAAAGCTGTTCAAGGAAAATGTGAAAATACTTATATTGACATTAGAGTTTGTAAAAGCAACAGTGTTTCAAAGTTATAAACACAAATAAAACAAATATGTCTTACCGCGGACTCTTATGTCAACAGGATCACAAGAGGCTGTTGCAGTGAATTGCCGATCCTCAACTCTGAAGTAGTACTTGTCTTTATAGTTCTTTTGAACGTTGTGTAGAACAGTTGTGCAGTTTTTGTCACTCAGGTTTCCAATAAAATTCATTAAATATTTATTGTTCGTCCTGCTACTTTTGTAAACCACATTTTCTGGGTTTTGGCCAAATTTGGGATCACGTTTTATCCACACTCCAGCAGCATTGGCTGTGGTTTGATTATTGTTTCCTCTAAATTTACATGGGATCCGCAGACATGTTCCTTTCAAGGCTTCCAAGCTCCTCGGTACATCAACGAAGAATGTTGCTGGGTTAGGACAAGGGTCTTCATCTGAAAACACTGTCATACATGCAAAATGCTATGTATTATTTATGGATTCAGTGTAACATGTAGTTCAGACTGTGATCAGCTCAGCCAGCCTTCAATTCTACTTTACAATTCAACTGCATTAGAAATTAAAGAAAAGAAAAAAGAGTCACCTGCAGCAAAGAGGACCATTATTGTTGTCATCAGATTCACAAACATGCTTGTTTCCTAGATTTAAAAAAATGAAGAAAAAAAATCCATTGTTAGAAATTTGTATTAAATTTATTCTTTTTGGATCCCTTTTTGATCTTTGCATAATATTTTAGCTGCCAAAGTCTTTTAAATTTAACAAATATAGACAAATAATATCTATAAAACTGTAACAACTTTATAACAAATTTAAAAAGCAATCAAACAGTTGTATTATACCAATAATGTACACAATTTTATGCAGGACACAAGGAACAACAAAACAGAAGTATCAGTTAAGCAAGTCCAGATAAAGATGTGGTAAAAACCTTCCATACCTCCGGTCCAAAGGTAATTATGAAGTCAGAAACAGAAGTGCAGTGCTGTCCTGTTACTGCAGAGCCACATGCAAGCAGGCTGTGTAGTGCTCCCCTGAGTTACAAAACTGTCAAGAATCACATGACCGATGGTTTCGTTCCTGTTTTAAAGCCTTAGAAAAAGGATTTCAACATCTTTTAATCTGTAAGAACACCAAAAAGTAAGATCTGACAACAGGAAGTGAACTCTGTAACAAAGAACCAGTGTTGTTTTAAATGAACCCAATTCCTATCATGTAATGGCAGCAACAAGTAAAAAGGATTTAGTATATATATATATATATATATATATATATATATATATATATATATATATATATATATATATATATATATATATATATATATATATAGATATACTGAATATATATATAGATATACTGAATATATATATATAGTATATAGTATATATATATTCAGTATATATATAGTTTTTGAGTGTGAGTTGCCATATTGTCAGATATTTGATCAATCTCTAATCAAACTGCAGATTGTTTGAGTTTCTTGATTTCAACTTTTCCTAGAAAAGAATTCTCACAGTAGAAACAGAAGTGTTCATTCAACACTTGAAGAGTTGATTTTAACTCTGAGCCAGATAACAAACGGTCCTTTTCTAACAGTGTTAAAGTGACGCTGAACACAGTGTTGAATTTTTAGAGTTAACATAACTCTGTTGGGTGTTAATAATTGAGCACTAGCAGGAATTTAACTTCATGTTGGTGCTGAATACGGCTGTACAATATAAGGAAAATTGCCATGATGATATAACTTGCGGTACATGAACAAATGGCGAAACAACCAAAAACACATTCATTCACTGCCACAGTTTAATTTAAATAAGAGTTAACTCTTGTCTACATAGAAAGCCAACATCTAACATAATAGAGCTCCATCCGATTGGTCAAATGCATAAAGGAATTTATTTGATTCATAAAATACTTCAAGCTACCATAAGACTGTTTTACAACAACTAATGCACCCATTTTTTGCAAATTCTCACCGCATTTTGCGTTATGCGTATATTGCACAGCTTGATATCGCAAAAACAATACTTTTGCGATTTATTGTGCAAGCAGAATGTTGAATTAGCTCCATGGGAAATGTCGCTGCATATGTAATTCTTTAGGCACTATATTGACACCATATTATGTTTTTCACCCCACAGTCATTTTTGCTCTGAGCACTGACATCAACACAAGTAGAATGGGGGTAGGGCTTTACACTTGCTGTTGTTGTAATAACTCTGAAAGAATCAGATCAGTTTGACTACGTAGATTTGATGCTGGGGAATTTGCTAAACTTCCATTGAAAAACATGAAATTGCCTTTTTTTTATTAAACTGTTTGGGTCAGCTCCACGTCAGCATATAAAGACAGATCCAGAAATATTATTAATAAGAATGAATATTAAAAAATGAACTGGGACCCATGCAGGGTGTACTCCTCCTCTACCCCACAGCAGCTGGGATAGGCTCCAGCAACTCTGTGACACCAAAAGGGATTCAGTGGGTTTTAAAAAATAGATGGGCGGATGGAGTGTTGAAATCCTAATTTTAAAAATAAAAATATTTATGAGTTCATATCCTGCCGTGAGTAGCTTGTTTCTGAAAAATGACACATGTCACTGCACTTCCTTTCTCGATTTGTGTCATGTTCTTTGGGTTCAGCTGAAACAATACTTTCTGATCTCTTGGTTTTGTGGCTTTTTTAGTTTTGTTTGTTTGTTTTGGCAGGAATGCTATTCTATTTTTAGACATAAGAGTTTTATTTCTAATATGGGCCACAGAGTCTTTTTTCAGCCATCAATTTTATGACGTAAAAAGGCCTGTTATTATAGGTACACTCCAACTATGAAAGACAGAATGAGAGGAAAGAATCCAGGAAATCACATTTCAGGATTTTAAATGAAACTATTTGTCATGGTGCCTGTCAGACTCCTCCCCCTCCAGCTCTGCCTGCTCTGCTCACTGATTGCCACCAGCTGACGCCACTCACCTCATATGCCATGGTGCTTAAAAGGAGACCTCACTCATCAGTTCAACGCTAGTTTGTTGCCCCTTATGGTTCTCTGTCTAAGCTCTCATGCTTTGCTTTCACCCTTGCACTAACTCTCGCTCCTTTGTCTCAGGATACCAACATCTTATGAGTGACGTCAGCGCTGCCTTCCACTCTGCGGCTCTCAGGAAAACCTGAAGACCTCACAGATCACACTCACCGCTCTAAGCCCTCCAGCCACGCCACCAGCCCCCGTCAAGACCAGACCTCATCCAGCCACAATTACTTCCAGCTCTGGAGAATCAATAAACCCTTTCTCACTAAATACTCACCTGTCTTTCCTCTGGGTTTCAGCATCTGGGTTCTCACGCCTTGAGCGACATGACACTATTAGTAAATTCCTCTGTAAGCTAGAAAAAAGCTACATGGTTGACTCTCATGGACTTAACTCTTAACCTTTGTGCTTTTCTATGGGGTCAAGTTGACCATTGACGTGTTCTCCCTACCATGACAAAGGTGGATAAAGGTGGCGAGGATTTCATGTAATCCATGGACACCTGTGAAGATCACAAATCATTGAAGAAAAAATATTCAGCGCACTGTCTACTGGGTCTAGATGACCCCACTCCCAAAGTCAAAGTGCCTAGGATAGCACAACGGTTAAGAAAGCTCCTCTCTCCTCTAATTACATAATGTTATCTCTTTGTACTCATTATCAGTAAATAAAACAAGCATCCACACACTTAAACAGTCACACTCCAAACTCCACTGAGCTGTCTAAGGACACCAGAAACCAAATAATTAACCTGCAGCAGGCTGGGAAGACTGAATCTGCTATAGAAAAGCATCTTGGTGTGAAGAAATCAACTGTGGAAGCAATTAATGGAAGACATAAAAGGTCACTGATAATCTCTCTCAGTCTGGGGCTCCTTGCAAGATCTCACCCTGAGGGGTCAAAATGATGACAAGGACAGTAAGCAATAGTCCCAGAAGCACATGGGGGGACCTGGTGAATGACCTGCAGAGAGCTGGGACCACAGAAACAGAGGTGAGGGACTCAAACCAGTTCCAGATGTGTCCCCCTGCTTATGCCATACATGTCCAAGCCTGTCTAAAGTTTGCTAGAGAGCATTTGGATTTGGATGATAAAAACCAAAATGGAACTTTTGTGAAAAATTTAATGTGTCGTGTTTGCATCCCAAGAACATCCTACCTACTGTAGAGCATGGGGGTGGAAACATCATGCTTTGGGGCTGCTGTTCTGCAAAGGGAACAGGGTGACTGATCTAAAGAATGAAAGGGGCCTTTAGTGGTAACATTTTGAGTAAAAATGTCCTCCTGCTGGCTACAGCACTGAAAATGAAATGTGGCTGGATCTTCCAGCATGACAGCGATCCCCAACACATCACCCAGGAAACAAAGGAGTGGCTTTAAAAGAACCATTTCAAGGTTCTGGAGTGGCTTAGTCAGTCTCCAGATGTGAGAAAATCTTCAGAGGAAGTTGAAAGTCTTTGATGCCCAGCAACAGCTCCAAAGCATCCCTGCTCTAGAGGAGAGCTGCATGGAGGAATGGACCAAAATAGCAGCAACAGGGAGAACCTTGTGAAAACACCCAGAAAATGCTTGACCTCTGTTACTAAAAAACACAAAGGGTAAATATAGGATTGAGATGATTTTCTTATTGACAACATACTTATTTTCCACCTTTAAAAGTCTAAGTGTGATTTCCTGGAATTGCCCCCCCCCCCCCTTCTGTTGTCACGGTTGAAGTATATCTATAATGAATATTACATATATCATCTTTTTCAGTGTGAGATCTTTCACAATTGGTGGCTGACTAAATACTTTTTGTCCCACAGTTCGTCTTCTATGAGTTCTTGCTTAGTTTGAGTGACGGTGACAGACTCTTCCTCCTCCTAAAGATCATTTCTGGGACTTCACATTGGAGCTTTCACATCAAACAGACTGAATAAATATGAATATCTCCAAATGAATGAAACTGTCTGTTTTGAACTGAGTAAAAGGCTAAATTTGAAAATATGCTAATGATTCAAATAATTTCAAATAATGCAAAAAAAATCTTCAAATGTATCAGAAAAAACTTTTATTCATCTTGGAAAAAGGTTTTTAAAGGGTAATTTGGGATTTTTTTTAAGTTGAAAAAATTTCATCTGTTACCCAAGAAGAGACTCTTTCAATTCTGAAATAAACCGGTTACAGAAATATTTTTCTTAAAAGCCCCAAAAAATGACAATTTAATGTTTAAAAGTAAGGTTTTTATTTCAACGCATAGACAGAACATTAGATACTGAGAGGAACTGAGAAGGTATCTTGAAATTTAAAAAGTAAAAGCAAAAAACACCAACTGTAATTTGAATGGAAACACTCTTCAGTTGCTCTTTATGGTCTGTTCATGAATCAGAAGTATTATCTGTGTAATGTGCATTTAAATCAGCATTAAGTACTACAGATATCCACTTTTTCCATTTCTAAAATGTGTTCTGTGGGTAAAAAAGCAAATACTCATTTGATTTAACATGTTTGACAGAAAATAACATCTTGAGTTTCAATAATCTGGATTACCTGTTCATTTAAAAAAAGACTTCAATCTCTCTGGCTATATTTGATTTTAAAGATTTATTTTTGCTCAAACATTTTCCTCATTAAACATGATTTAAAATGTAAACAAGTAAAGACTGTTTTTCATAGCCTGGATTTTCAAACAGTTTCTTAGCTCTTGATTTCAGCTATTTAAAGTAAACAAAAATATGTCCAAATAAGGTTGAGATTACTGTGGAAACAGGTTATGCAGCGAATGAAAAGAAGTGTTGTGAGCACTTCATTTCAGTTTTTTGGTTCCGTTTTCACAGAACATCTCCATCCATCTTGAGAAGTATATTATCAATTTTAATATCAAGTCAAAGGTTTTTACTTCCTCGTTTGTCTTTTCGTTCTGCCATTACGTCCTCGTCTGTGGAACGGCCTGCCGGAGAGCCTCAGGGCCGCAGAGACTGTAGAAGTTTTTAAGAAGAGGCTCAAGACCCTACCTTTTTAATTTCACTTTTAGTTGATTTTAACGGCTAAATTATTCTATTACTTTTAGTATAGGCTATTTTATGTATTTAATCTCATTTAATGCATCTTACTCTCAGTTTTATGTTTTTCTATACATCTTATGTCTTTCATTTTAGTATCTTATCATGATTTTAGCTCCAGTGTTTCTTGTGGGAATTTTTTCTGCCAGGGCTTGCCGGCTTGGTCTGTGGTTGTTACTGCAGTTGCTTGCCCTTGCTGAGGCAGGCTGGAGTTTAACTTAGCAGCTTCACGGATGTGAAGTGGACCCCGCTGTTGTCCCAGTCTGGGTGGGCACTGTGGCAATGCTCGTATGGCCGGGCTGGCTCCTGGTATGAAGAGATTCCCAAATACTGTTTCCTCACAGCAGAGCCAAGCCTTACTTGTTATTTGCTTATTTACTTAAAGTTACATAGTCATTATTCTTTTTACGTGGGGGCCATGGGTCATATGTTTTAATGGAGGGGAGTGGGACGGCTGCAGGGTGGGTTGGGTTTTTACTGTAATATTGTGTTTTCTGTTTTTAATGTTAAAGTGCTTTGAGCTGCACAACGTATGAGAAGCGCTATTTTATAAATAAAGCTTGAATTGATTTGAAACATTATTCACCATCTTCCTTCCTTCCAAAGTTGCCCCAGACCTCAGCTAAACAGAAGTTTATTTGAAACTCAAGAAACTTTGTGTGCAGAGTAAACGCCCTCATGTGGGCAAAAGCAGGCAACACAGCATGAACTCATTCAGCTTCAATCATGGAGTTCTTAGTTCACAGTAGGGGTGTGACGATTCATATAATTTGTGGTTGATGATACGATTCATAGTGGATATTGGTTCATTTGGAGCAATCCGATTCACTGACCTAAAAATAGATCCAGGACATCTTTAGCCAAAAGTTCAGTGTTTTTCAGAGATAAATACCCTCTACTGAACAGGGCAGGTTAGGTTTTCCAGATTCCTTCTATTTCTTCAAGATAAACAAGCGTATATTAAATATGTGTACAAACAAGTAAACAATAATTAATGACATATCCATTCACATTTTAGTTTCATAAAGTTCAGCCCACTGTTGTTTTTCCACATCATATTAATCCAAACTGAACATCATCAGAACATTCTAGCACACTGTCTGGTCACGTCTTTGCTGAAGTTAACGTGTTTCCACACACTGGACAGGAATGATGGATCAATCACTTTTTGCTGCCGTCACATGTTGTGTTGTCTGCTGTGATGCACTTGGCCGTTTTTATGTTATAGTAAAATAAAACTGCAGTACCTCAATCTAAACGGTAATTTTCAATATTGATATAATCAATTTAGAAACAATCTTACAATGGTATAGGCCGATTGGACTGAATTACCAGCTAGCCTCAGACAGATTTGATTGTAGGAATATAAATGGATTTATCGACTAATTGCTACACCCCTAGCTAGAATAAACAAACACTAAAGCGTTTCTCCACAGAAACTATTTATTTCATCACTCAAAAAACCATAGCTAACCTGGCTGTGTTTTACTCTTAATGACTGAGTTTTCACTCCACAGCTTTCTTATCTCCACTTCTGCACTGTAGTCCTTTTCGTGGTTTGACATTCTAACAATCTTAACTAATTGAACAAAGTTCTGCTTTGAGCTTATTTGGCCTTCTTGAATTTTCCTGGTGTAGCTCCAGTTTTCTGCTTTTTCTTTGCTGGTCCTTTTGTTTCTGGTTCCTACAACACAAATAAAAGCAATATGTTTAGAAAATGGTTCACTGAAAATAAAAATAACTATTTTCTTGCAGATGGACTTTTGTCTTCGTACCTTTCGTTTGGAGGACAGGGATCCAGTGACGGTGAAGAAGGAGTCCAGTCTTCCCTGTGTGCTGCCCTGTCTGCTTTTTACAATCTTCTTACAACCGTTACGGATTCTGTCCTCACTGCACGCACAAAAAAAGAGACAAAAAACAATGAACGCTTTATTTCATTCCATCACAGACAGCTCAGATTAAATCTGTTCTCATTAATGTTAAGCAACCACTAAAAGATCCACAAACCAGTGGTCAAACATAGTACGACAGGCTTGACACAGATCAGAGTGAGCAAGAAACTCTTTCACCTGAACTGTTTCTCGTTGCACATGAACTGGACCAGGCTGTCCTCATCGGGCTCGTTCCACTTCAGCTCCACCGAGGAACAATCCACCACCTCCGGCTTCAGAAACAGACCCCTGGCCTCTTTATACAGCCAGTCCTCTGGGGCCGAGTGCTTCTGCAAAAAGACAAGCGGGGTAGATGGAATCAGAGGACGACGCTTCGAAAAGAGCAGAGCGGAGCTGCAGCTTTGAAACCTCACCTTTGAGTCGATGTTTTCTAGGATCTCCTCGATGCAGCCGTGCTGTCGGATCAGGTCCACAGCTCTCTTGGGTCCAATTCCCTTGATGGTGCCACAGTAGTCGCAACCCAGCAGAATACACAGATCGATGAACTGAAATGCAGAGAACGCTGTAAAAGTGAAGGCTTCTGGCGGGTTATATGAAGTGCTTTATCTTTAAAATCATAGAAATTTTTTTAATTAAAATTACATAAAAAATAAGGTACCTGCTCTTTGGTCAGGTCCATGTCCTGCAAGATGCGATTAAAGTGGAACTCTTGAATAGGAAGCTTTCTGAAACAAGCAGACACATCTTTGGTTGATGGTTCTTTCCACTCCTTTTTGAGCATGCATGTAACATGAAGCAGCAGGACATACTTGGCTTCGCTGGCAGTGAGATGTCTGAGCAGCACGTTTGTCCCAAAGGTCAGGCCGTCCATGTCCTCTGTTGCCGTGGCAAAGACCTTCCCTTCTTTAACTAAAGCAGCACAGCTGGCTTCAGCCTCACATGGAGCCTGAAAAAAATGGTTGTACCATGCTGTGTCACAAAGGAATGTGTCTGAAAATATATTCAATAAGTGTTTAAAATTTCTGGACTGTTAGATCCAGTGTAAATAAGTAAAACTAAAAAATATGGTCACAAATGTTAAAATACAGCAAATATAGCAAAAGAAAAAGGAAAAGTTTGATACCTCAATGTAAGGAACGCCCATCAGGGATAGCAGCTTTTTGCATTCGTCGTTATGCTGCTTAGTCACTTTAACCAGACGTTTGGTGAATTTTTCTATATTTTCTTGTTCTCCTGATTTTTAAAAGACAAAGTGGACATTATTAATCTGATCAGATGAAATACATAATTATGTTCTTTCCTGTAATCCAATCAAGAAAATCAAAATAAAAATTTGTTACCCATTTCCTGTGCTTGAGCAAGCAACTTCTCAGCTTCTGCCCTCCTTTCTCCTCTCTTCTCGAGCTACATGATATGTATTTTAAAAATAAAAAGGTGCTAAGATTACAAAACATGCAAATTCTATGTATCATGCAATATAATTTGTGCTCCTTTAATGGCAATAAAAATCTGCAGAAGATCTTCATGACAGCACTGACCTCTGATGATTTGAGCTGTGGAGGCTTCCCATCAAAAACGTACACCGGCTTGATCCCATGCTCCAGCATGCGGATCGTTCGGTAGAACATTCCCATTAGGTGGCTGTGAAAAGTAAACATGGTCATTTAACACTTCAGATCTGATAAAAGAAAAACTGCAGCAGTATTTCATCAACGCCCCTTCCCTGCTTTCCTAGTGTGTGTTGCTTCATTTGTACCTTGTTGTTTCTCCATCTTCATTCTGTAGAACATTACCATCCTGTCTCACAGCAATCAGGAACTGGTAGATGCACATGGAGGCATCGATGGCAATTTTCCTGCCTAAGAAGAGAATTCAGCATTGATTTCAAAACTAGAGCTCTGGACACGACAATTAAAAAACAAAAACGCTGTTCACTCACATTATTAATAACTTCCGCATACAAATTTGGTGTGCATAAAGTAGCCTTTAATGCACACAAATTAATAATTTTCAGCCTCTTATTGGCACAAAGTAGCACTTGGTGCAAACAAATTGTATTTTGTGGCCATATTTAGCTTTTTCTTAGCATTTTTGGTAAGCAATTTAGTATTTGTAAGCACAAATAGTAACAACAGATGATATTAAATTACAAGTTTATGGTCACGAAATACTAATTCGTGGCCACAAATGATTAATTTGAGGGAACAATTTTTTGCAAGTTGTTTGCATAAACAACACGTGCAGTTACCAAAGTAGCTCTTAATGTCTTGCTCTTTGATTGCAGAAGGGGCATGATCAGCAATCAGCTTGGCAAGTCCGTGTATTCCCATTATTGGATGATATCTGAAGGAAAAACAGCACTTTAGTTTTAGCACAAAAACATAATCATAATAATCATAGCAGCCATTTCGAGCACATCCCAGTCATGGGCACTGCAGGCAGTGATTAACTGTTTACATCATCTTAGACCATAGGAGCACGCAGGACTCATTGTGAATCCGAAAATAGTGTTTACGAAAGGTTTGTATGGGGCCTTTAAATTAAGTCTTAATAACATAGCGGTAACCGCGAGTCGGTAGAGAGGAAAGGATGCATTTGCCCTAGCTAGGTTTGCGTTGGTACTCTGCGACTGACAGGTAAACAAGAAGTCAAAAGGGCCACTTTCAATTGAAATGACTAACGACAACATAAACCATTGAATGTTATAAAAGTAAACGTTTTATTGCTTACCTGTTAGCAATAGCACTGAGCACTAACCAACTGCTCGACCGAAGAGGGCGGGAGGAACTGTGCGTGTTTCGCGGGAAATCAAGTGGCAGGCATTACCGGTCAAATTATCGAGCACCGAATCCCGAAAAGGAACTGTGAGTGTCCTCATCGGTGTTGCCGGTTCGATTAGTCTGGCCTGTGCAAAAGCACAGAAGTCACAAAAACGCACCTGATTGGTTGCTTGAGGTTACAGGAAATCCGGTCTATCAGAAAAACATAAAAAAAATAATTCAGTCGTTGTAATATTAGCCAAAACGTACAAATTAGTCATTCGGGTGTCGTTATAAAAGAACCCCCTAAAAATGTACTGCTTTTAAATATATTTTTATGCCAACGTTTGACGTATCAAAATATGTTGCAGGTGTATTTTCCGTTTCTCCGCCCACTCCGGAAAACTGAAGGGACTCGTCGTTATTTTTATTTTTAAGGTGACGTGTTGCCGAAGTCCTTTTTTTTTTTTTCGCTTACCAATGTGGCACTAAATGTACCCGGATATGATCGGTGCGAATGTGTAACCCGCCAGTACTCTTTATCGAGGATTTCCGAGATGTTTAGCCGTTAGGTTCAGGTTGTGCCTTTGCAGTGACTGAGCTCCACCGTCGGCGCGGCATACCGGAGCAGAGGAGACTGTCGGGGCCTGAAGTCTACGGAGTCTGACGGACAGAAAGTCGGATCTGCTCCATCGGTATTGAGGTGACACGGCAGTGAGATGAGCGATTCGGATGTTTACAGCATTCTTGGGTTGTTTTCGAACAGAAATGTTTAGCTTCTCATAACAGTCACGTTCTGGGACACTGTACAACAAGACTAGTCAGATGATGTTCTCCTATTTTGGCCTCACTGCTTTAATCACTGTTTGTTAGAGGAATCCGGTCATTTTGCTTCTAATCTAGTTAAAATCTCCTCCAAAGAGTGACTTAAATGCCTCTAAATGTCTGTTTTATCTGTTGTCCTTATTCAGATGACAGCTAAGGTCTTTCCAGTGACATGATCTGACAAAAGCCTCACTTTGGAAGAATTTTTTACATTTTTATTTACCAATAAAGAAAAAAAAAATCCATTTTCTTTGCAGTAAATGTCAGTAATGTGACATGACAGGAGCAGGTTTGACATGGGATTCTGGTCATGAAATCATGCTGGTCATTCTTAAAAAGCTATTATAAACAGTGTTGAGCAAGTTGCTGCCAAACTCTAATCCAGTACAGATTACTTGTTATTATTGCTCTTCAAAAGTAATCCCAAAACCTTCCAATATTACTGTCTCAGAATTACTTTCGATTTACTTTCTTTATAATACCGATGGTCTAATACACATGGGACAATATGGTGTCAAAATTGCTTAAAAATATCGTTTTATTTTGGTAAAATGAAAGCAATCATTAGCTTTATCAATAAAAATAGGAAAATGTAGAATATCTATTCTTAAAAATAATAACAAAGACTAAAAAAAGAACTAATACTATCTAAACAGAGTGTATTTAAATTACAGTTGCCTATAACAACAGGACAGATTTTAGCTAAACACACAAAAAAGTGTTAAAGACCCGCTCTAAAGAAATGTGTGGTTTTGGTGTTTTGGACATTTTGTTGTGGCCTTTTTGTCATGATGGAGGACATGTATAAAGAAAATTAAAGTTTGAAATTGCATTTCTAAATATCCAAATATAATTATTCACAGTGTTGCAAAATAAGGAGTAGATGTAAAAATACTGTTGAAAAAAAAACTTGTATATCGTCAAGTCACAAGCTTCCTGCTCTGCTCCATTCTGATGCATCCACTTGCAGATGACTAGATCCATGTCCGTCTTTGTTTTCCTCATCCGAGCTGGCTTCTAATTCAAAACTGTACGTCTGGATCACTCCTATATTGCTCTGCATTTCTGTTAGGGGTGTGAGGGACTGTAAGGTAGCAGGATAGAGCGTAAACAAAGGGATGATGGGAAAAGAAGGCAGGCTTGTATTCAGTTATTAAAATAGATATTTGAATTTACAAATTAAAACTACAAAAATAGACAGAAACAGCTCACTGTAAATGAGTAACTGTACTTAAAAGTTACTAATGTGTAACAGAGTAAAGGTAACTCATTACTAGTTCTGTTATTAGGAGAAAAAAATAAGTGTTTGTTACTAAAGTACTAAATCATCACAGGAAATTGATTTCAGTGGTTTAAGCTAAATTGAATCACAAAATAAAAGCCTAAAGCGATATTGTTTTACGTAGTTACAACAAAAACATATAATGTAAGGGATTATTTGCTCTATTTTAATTTAAGATTGCTTGTAGCATAGGAAAGGTTTTATGTCTGAACCTTGTGTTCAAAGAAATCAACAGAAACAGTAGGAACTCAAATTGGAGTGATGTTGCAGCCATGTTGTTGTGGAAAAAGCTTCATGTCTGTACCTCTGCAAATCTCAATGTCACAGAATTGTTTAGTTGCCCGTAAAAGGCGCGTTTCGATGACTCTCATCTAATGTAATCTGACGATCTGTCAATTTTTCTGCTGAAGGGGGTTTTTGTGCGCGGCGGAAGAGGACGCCTCCCATCTGGCCCTCAGAAGACCATGGAGCTGCCCTGCGTCCTGATGCTGTTCCTGTTCTCCAGCTGGGCAGCAGGCTACAAGCAGGGGGACAATGTGACTCTCTACGTCAATAAAGTGGGGCCTTATCATAACCCCCAGGAGACTTATCACTACTACACATTGCCAGTTTGCAGGCCTGAGAAGGTATTTTCTGTCTGTATTTTTATCTTGTTTTAAGTTTGGAGATGTTGTTTTATTCATTTTCAGTGGAAGAAATAAGTATTTGAACCCTTGCTGAGTTTGTAGGCTTGCCCACCTAAAAAATGTACATCCTTTCATCCTAATGGTGGGTTCATTTGAGCACTGAGAGATAAAAAAAATCAAGAAATCCACATTATACAGTTTCTGACAAATCTTTTTCATTGAGGGAAATAATTATTTTATTCCCTAGTGACTACTATGTCCTGTGGTCAGATGAGACCAAAATGGAGTTCTTTGGCATCAGTTCTTTGACCCTCAAGAACACCATCCCCACTGTCAAGCACGGAGGTGGAAGCATCATACTTTGGGGGTGTTTTTCTCCACATGGCACCTTCATTGTGTGGATGGACATGCACTATTGAATCTTGAGTGAGAACCTCCTTCCCTCCACAGCCACCAAACCTGAATGATTTAGAAGTGGACCAAAATTCCTTCTGATATGTGTATAAACCTGATCTTAGACTACAAGAACCGCCTGACCTTTGTGTTCACTAAAAAGGGCTTTGCCTCAAATTGCTACGTCTTTCCAGCAAGGGGTTGAAATACTTATTTCTCTGAGTGAAATGCAAATAATTGTATATAAATTAGTTAAAGTACTTTTTTTTTCTATCTCTCACTGTTGAAGCTGCCATTATAATGACTGGCTGTCAGTTTCCTTTTACGTGGGCAAACCAACAAAATCCCCAGGGGATCAAATACTAATTTCCTCCGCTGTATATAAAAATATTACACTATATAAATAGACTGTCACTTTTTGGAATAAAAGTTGGTGATGTGATACATATGTGCAGGTTCTGTGTAGTCTTTGAAACACCTACATGTTTATGCTCCTTAACTTTCATTTCAACTTGAAAGCTTGAATTTATCAATGAAAATATTCACCAAAAATGGGATTAGACTTTGTCACGTTTCATTTATGTAGTTACTATACAAACTTGGATTGGGGGCTCACCTTTGCTGTTTCCCCCCTGCTGAGACTGTTTCTGGTGTTTCTGGACAGGTGCACCACAAATCCTTGAGTCTAGGCGAAGTGCTGGACGGTGACAGGATGGCAGAGTCCTTGTATCACATCCGCTTCAGAGAGAATGTGGAGAAGAAAACCCTTTGTCAGCTGACTCTGTCAGAGAAACAGGTAAAACTCCTTTTTTTGAAAAGAAATTAAACTCTGACCATGAAATCGTTTCAAATAATGATTTGTTTTTTTTTTTTCAACGTAGACACTGATCAGCAGCAGATAATTCCCTTTAAATTGACCTTTTAAGTCAACTGTACTTTAAAAACTAATAAGTTTTTTTTGTCTTGGGTAAATATTGAAACTTCTTGTGGTTTGTTAGCTTTTCCTTTTCTCTCTGTGTCCTCTGCGTCTGTGTTTGTAACAGGATTTTATGTTTGCTGTGAACTGTTTGCTGAGCAGCCGTGTTCATTGACTGAAAACTGGGTGCAGAATCAAACCCCCCTCTCTAGTCGTTCCTCCCTTAAGTTTGCCTCTGATCTGTGTGCATCAGGTCGACCAGCTTCGTGAGGCCATCGAGGAGCTGTACTACTTTGAATTCGTCTTGGCGGAAATACCAATCTGGGGTTTTGTGGGATACATAGAGGAGAGCGGCTTCCTGCCTCACAGCCACAAGGTAACCGAGTGATCTGCTGACGCCTGATTGGTTTTTGTCTCGCAGTCTCTGATCTCCTCTTTTATATCTTCAGGTGGGCTTGTGGACTCACCTGGACTTCAACATAGAGTACAACGGCGAGTCTGTGATCTTCGCTAATGTGTCTGTAAAGGACGTAAAGCCCGTCCCTTTAGAGGAGGGCACAGGTGCTGCAGTAGGTGGGGTCGGAGTGGGCGGGGGCACCCTGACGGTAACCCACACCTACAGCGTGCACTGGTACGAGTCCAGCCTGCCTTACTCCCGGAGAGCGGAGCGCCTCAGGGATTACTCATTCTTCCCGAAAACTCTGGAGATCCACTGGCTCTCCATCATCAACTCACTGGTTCTGGTGGTGCTGCTGCTGGGCTTCGTCATCATCATCCTCATGCGCGTTCTCAAGAATGACTTTGCCAGGTGAGACAGGAAAACTCTCCAGCAGTCACTTGTGATGTGTGTTTTTCCCAAATGAATCCTTTGACAGATGAAGTGATGGTGCAAAACTGGATTTAGAAGCGTCCTGTGGGTATTAACTGTTTTTGAAGACAGAAAAAGGCCACTTTAAAAGCATGACTGTTTCTGCCTCACAGGCGGACTAAACTTCCTTTGAAAAAATGACTAATTTCTGCCTCTTGAAGACGTTATCTCTGAACTGTTGGCCCATTTTTGGTGATTTGCAATCCCTGCTTTTGCTCTGAGGCTCATCTTTCACTGTGAGAACCTCCAGTCACGTCATGAAGGTCAAGCTACCGCAGTCTCTTTCTGACTGCGCAGTGGCTGCATTTCACTTTGACATTTACAGCAGCGAGAGCAGATCTGAGGATACATTTCCTTTTTGAAGTCTCTCTGCAACATTTTGACTTATTGTATTTTTAACACTAACTAAACTAAAGGGTGATGCAGAGCTGTGTTTTGAGGAATTGATGTTAGGTTTAGACTGTAACAAAACAGTGGAGAAAAAAAGGATTTAGTCAGCCACCAATTGTGCAAGTTATCCCACTTAAAAAGATGAGAGTCCTGTAATTTCCATAATAGAAAAACCTCAACTATGAGACAAAATGAGAAAAAACCATCCAGAAGATCACATTGTCTGACTTTGATAGAATTATTTTGTAAATTATGGTGGAAAATAAGTATCTGGTCAGCTACCAAACAAGCACGATTTCTGGTTCTCACAGACCTGTAACTTCTTCTGTAAGAGGATCCTCATTATTCCACTCGTTACCTGTATTAGAGTGCCAGACGTGTCCCCCTGCTAAAGCCAGGACATGTGCAGACCCGTCTAAAGTTTGCTAGAGAGCATTTGGATGATCCCGAAGAGGATTGGGAGAATGTCCTATGGTCAAAATAGATCGTTTTGGTAAGAACTCTACTCGTCGTGTTTGGAGGAGGAAGAATGCTGAGTTGCATCCAGAGAACATCAAACCTACTGTAAAGCATGGGGGTGGAAACATCATGATTTGGAGCTGTTTTTCAGCAAAGGGACCAGGAGGACTGATCTGTGTAAAGGAAAGTATGAATGGGGCCATGAAGGGTCAGATTTTGAGTGAAAACCACCTTTCATCAGCAAAAGCACTGAAGATGAAGCATGGCTGGGTTTTTCAGCATGACAAGACTTGCAGAAAATGTTTGACTGCTGTCATTATCAACGTAGGGTATATAACAAAGGATTGAGTTGAACTTTTGTTATTGACCAAATACTTATTTTCCACCATAATTACAGGCCTTTCTCATCTTTGTAAGTGGGGGAACTTGCACAGTTGGTCACTGACTAAATACTTTTTTGGCCCAATGTATAAGAAAGAGAGGAAAGGCTTCATCTTTCACTCTCTGAGGAAAATGTAACAACTGACACACTCTGGATCTGTACCTTTGCATTTTTTTTCAACTTTTCAGAGTCAAAACCTTTTTCACATTACATCAATAGTCATAAAATACACACTTTATGCTTTAATTGTTTAAACATCTCTATATTTTTTTACTTAGTTTTCTAAAGAACTGAACGTTGTTGTGCAAAGTTGAAAAAATGTATATATTATGGTTTAAAATTGAATATTATTTGTCAAATGTATACATTTAGATTTTTCCAAACTGATTTTAGTTGGTTTTTCTAGTTTAGTAACTAAAAAGAGAAAAAATTGGTATGGCTCATTTAGAGGTATTTTGGCCCACAGAGAATACTTTTGTGTCGTCTGCAGGTACAACGTGGAAGAAGACGGCAGCTGCGATGATCTGGACCAAGGAGACAACGGCTGGAAAATTATCCACACCGATGTCTTCAGGTTTCCTCCTTTCAAAAGCTTGCTGTGTGCTGTGCTGGGAGTTGGAGCTCAGTTCCTGACCCTTGCTACAGGTGAGCATTCAGGATCAACCTGGACTAAGCAACCCAAGAAAAAGCCTGTGAAAAACAGATGAGCGTTCGTTTTTTTTTTATTAATAGTTGACAACTTTTTCTTTTTTTTAGCTGTAAGGCAAAGACTAAGCACAAGATTTTAGCACCTTCGTATCCCTTTTTTTTGTATAAGTCTGTGGACTGTGATGTGACCTGCAGCTATTATCATCATGGCATTGCTGGGAATGTTCAACGTACACCGCCACGGCGCCATAAACTCTGCAGCCATCGTCCTGTACGCTCTGACCAGCTGTGTGTCGGGCTACGTCTCCTGCAGCTTCTACACGCAGATCAACGGCCAGCGCTGGGTGTGGAACATCATCCTCGCGTCTGCTCTTTTCTCAGGTCAGAGTTTGTCTCACCACAAAACCTCAGCTTCCAAACAGAGGACTCTGAAGAATTTTGTAATGTTATGATTCAAAGAAACCACGTAATGAATGATTTCTATAATAAGAGTTGCAAAGGAAATAAAAAATAATAATATTAATAATGAAAAATAAAAACTTTTACAGGGGGAGAACTTGCACAATCAGTGCTGTATTTTTAATTTTTAGAATAAAAGTCTCAAAATTACTTGACAACACTGAAGCATTAAGGTTTCCTTCTTTTAGTTACACACACACATTCACAACAGACACACTCAACACGCACAGTGGGCTTTGCCATGAGTCATGTTGTCCCAAAGCCTCCTTCAGTTTCATTAATCTTACACAGAATCTGCTTTTTAGGGAAGAAAAGTGCAAACTTGGTATGTTTTAGCCAATGGGACTTCTGCAGGTGTTGGAGGAAAACACAAATAAAGCATTTCTGGGAAAAACATAAGGACAGGAAATATGTTCATATTCTGAAATCTGTTTTATCCTTGGAGTTGTTTTTGTTTGGGGCTACTAAAGATTTAGAAAAAAAATGCAGAAAAAGATATTCTGATAGTTGTGATAGATTAAGGTCTTTTAAAATAGTAAATGTATACCTAATAAATATTGTTCTATTTAGTTGTGTTTTGTAAATGTGCATTATGATTAGAGGTGGAGGTGGGACTGAAACAAGAATCAGCTTTGAGCCTCTGCTTGTTTGCTGTGGTGATGGACAGACTGATAGATGAGGTTAGACAGGAATCTCTGGATCATGGTGTTTGCAGATGACATGGTGATCTGTAGTGAGAGCAGGGAGCAGGTGCAGGAACGTTTAGAGAGGTGGAGGTTTGCCTTGGAAAGACGGCATGAAGGTCAGCTGCAGTAACTATCTGTGTGTAAATGAGAGGAACTCAAGTGGAACAATGAGGTTACAAGAAGCAGAGGGGAAGAAGGTGGAGAACTGAAGGTACTAAACAGTCCGGAACAATTGAGAAAGAGGGGAAGAAGCATGTGCAAGCTGGTTGGAATGGGTGGAGGAAGGTTTCAAGTGTAATTTGTGGCAAGAGTGTCAGGAAGAATGAAAGGAAAAGTGAAGAAGACTGAGGTGAGAGCAGCAATGTGGTTGGGAAGAGACAGGAGGAAGATCTTGATGTAGTAGAGATAAAGAGATATTGAAGTTGTGAATATTCTCATAAATACAGGCATTCAACTGTCATTTTCTCTTTTGTTATCTCGTCCAGGAAAAAGAAAATGTTGCTTTAAAACAAAAACAAAAAAAATCCTTATAAAAGACTTATAAATAAGTAATTAAAAAATTCAGACCACAAACTATGGAAAATACTTTTTGTAGCTGTTTTTTTTATTGTTTTTTAACTTTTTTTCTAATCAAAGTCCTAGTGGAGCATTTAGCTTCTATGCTCCATAAATTCCTGAAACAGACTTTCGGGAAGCCGATACACTGTTTATTTAAATCCAGGTTAAATACTTACTTGTTCTCAGCCGCAGTTGATTAGTTTGTATTTAAACGTTTACGTCCTCACTCTTACTTTAAGGTTGCTTTAAATTCCGTTCTGTTTAACTTTCTTTCAATTTTTTAAATGATCTCTCCTGTGATATTTCTTGTAATGTTTTGTGTACTTGTTCTTGTGCATGAAATGTGCTTTACAATCAAACTTACCTTGCCTAAGTGGCCTTTAAGCTAATCCACCTTACTTTGTTTTTTGCATGTTGGGTACGCTGACAGTTGTCAGTTGTCTGAATCCAGTGGTGTTTAAATAAAACCTGTTATGTTAATCCTGGATTATCATTCTTCTTTTAAATGACCATAGATTTGATCCTATGCACATGCAAAAGTGTCGTTATCAGGAGGAGGATGCGGCTGTGATGTTCACATAATGGTTGATTGAATTTCAAAATAAATGTTTGGCTTTATTGTAATTTCTTGTGACTGGCTAATAACAAAAGTAGTTTTTATGTAATAGTTAGCATCCATTGGGGCTAAAAGACCACTGCAATGATAAAAAGGTGTTTTTTTTTTATTCCCACAGCTCCCTTGTTCATCACTTGGAGTGTAGTTAACTCCATCCACTGGTGGTGTGGCTCCACCCAGGCTCTGCCAGCCACCACTGTTCTCCTCCTGCTGGGGGCCTGGGTGCTGGTAGGCTTCCCCCTCACAGTCATCGGCGGCATTGTGGGAAAGAATCGAGCTGGTAGCTTCCAGGCACCGTGCCGCACCCGTAACATTCCCCGGCAGATCCCCCCGCAGCCTTGGTACAAGCACACGGTGGTTCACATGGCCATCGGTGGCTTCCTGCCCTTTAGGTGAGGAAGCCAACGGACAGTCATCTGATTCGTCATCGACTTTACTCCAAACTAATTTGACTCTCCCCTTCATCTTTTCCTCAGTGCCATTTCCGTGGAGCTGTATTACATTTTTGCCACGGTTTGGGGCAGGGAGCACTACACCCTGTACGGCATCCTACTGTGCGTCTTTGCAATCCTCTTGTCGGTAGGAGCCTGCATCTCCGTGGCACTGACCTACTTCCTGCTGTCGGGCGAGGACTACCGGTGGTGGTGGCGGAGCGTCCTCAGCACCGGTTCTACGGGTCTCTTCATCTTCGTCTACTCGGTTTTCTACTACAGGAACCGGTCTTCTATGAGCGGCCTGGTGCAGAGCACGGAGTTCTTCGGGTACTCCCTGCTCACGGCGCTGGTCTTCTCCCTGATGCTGGGCAGCGTGTCCTTCTGGTCGTCCCTCGCTTTTATCCGCTACATCTACCGCAGCCTCAAAATGGATTAAATCTGAAATCGACATGAGCGTACGTTGGTCTTTACTGCTCATCGGCTGGTTTAACAAGACCAGAAAAAGAGGCCTTGAACTTGATATGACACAAAGGGTCTTTGGACTTTTAGGTCATACAAGCAAATGGTGGATAGTTGGACATTTGAAAGGTATTGTTGGATTATTTTAGATATAAGGGGATGATGGGATCAAGTTAGAAAGGAAGGGACCATTTCTTTCCATAAGGGATAAAATAATATGAAGTACTACTGTGTGGGGAATCATCCGCTTCGGCAATCAAGGGTAGGCAGGACCAATATGTGCACGTTACGTTAAATTACATTCAGTAATAAAAGTGGTTCCTTTTATCAACACTCCCCCCATATTAGATGCAAAAAAATAATTCTCAATGTGCTCCAAAGGTCTGCGTCCCTGCAGTGGATAATGGTCAAAATTTGCCTCTGTTGCTCAATCTTGTACTCTATAATCGTAGATTCCAGCTCTGGTGTAAATAGTCTTTTGAATAAAGTACTTTTCATATAAATATTCAGTGTCTGATTTTGTCAAATGCTAGAATATTCCAAATAAAAATTCATACTTGATATGGCAACTTGTTTTATTGAAAAGTTATAAAAATGCAGGCCAGGAGAGCATCGTCACATTACGGTGTACAGCAATGGTGTCAGAGTTGGACACGCAGAGAACTACTAAACAGCAACATCCATTAAATAGTAGCATATAAAAATAAAACTTCAGGCTATTGAAATGCTACAGAACAGTACTCAGCGTTTGTACACCCATCCAATGGCAAAACTGTCAACGAAAAATGCTGAACTGATCAACAGTTGCTGTCTAGCTCATTGGACAGCATTATGTAGAATGGCTGTATTCGAGCCCCCAGCAGACTCCCCGTCTTTCCTGTCGGGAATTGCTTTGCGCTCAAAGTTGTTTGAAGAGGCGGCGTCCGAGGAGTCGTATGGAATTGGGCAAAATTCAAACTGCCCGCGGCCCGGCGGCAGGGACCATCCTGGTACCTGGGGTCTGCTGGGCACAGCAGCCTGGGATGGGCTGGAAGACCATGGCGGGTAACCAGCAGTTCCAGGAGGGTTACCCATGGCCGCCAGATAGAAGGCCAGGTTGTGTGGGGTGTTCTTGAAACCCATCATGTGCTGGTTGTAGTGATTCCGCAAATGGGACATCCCATCCCCCTGATACTGGATACATACATACATAGATAAAGTCACAAATCACAGCTCTGCTTTATGTTTTACATTGATATTTATGGAACTTACAGGGGTTACGTGTGGAGCCACAGGTGAGAATACAGTGTCAGTAGCCGTGTTGTCCTTGTTGATTGTATATCGCTCTGAAACCCAGCTGGTGTCCTTCTGATGCCTCCTAAGCTTCATCCTACGGTTCTGAAACCATGTTTTCACCTTAATGAAAAAAGAGAACCGATTAAATGTTTGTATAAACTTTCTAAATGTTATTTTATACAGCACTCAGGATTCTCACCTGCTTGTAGGTAAGCCCAGTCACATCTGCCAGGTTCTTCATCTCAGCCGGAGTGAGGTACCTCTGCACGCTAAAGCGCTGCACCAGAGTGCTCATCTGGCTTTCAGAGAAAGCTGCCCGGACCTTAGCTTTCGGGGCGTTTGGAGTACTGCTGGCCTGCTTCTTTGTGGTGGTGCAGGGTGCATGTGTGGAACTGCTTGCATCCCCGGTGTCTTGGACTGCAAAAGATTGGGACTCAAGCATGAGCGAGCTGGAGACATCCTGACTGTGGTCTGGGCTCCTTGCTCCCGTCTGCTCTTCATTTTTGACCCAGACTACAGGATCTGTCTGGGGAACACTTCTTTCATAGTTGCTGCCAGAACTCCAAGAATCTGTTGAGGGAGAGAAAAAAAAAGTGTTTTCCCACAAAAAGTGCTGTTCTTATTCCGTCCCGCTAGATGGCGCTACATGAAGAGGTAACACAGACACTGGCGCCATTTTTGAAAAAAGAAAAAAAAATCTGAGGAAGGCTGGACTCCTTGAAGAAGAAATCGCGGCTTTTCTTGTTGGAGTAAGCCAAAACCAACATTTCGGTACTTACCCGGTGACGTGTGTGCCTCGGGGTCGCTTGCAGAATCGCTTCCGGTCCGTCTCGTGCAGGTTTCGCCGCCGTCAAAACTGACCCGCTGCTGTCCCGCCATAACCAAGCGGCCCGTCTGGGCTTCTCCGATGTACACCACCCCGGAGTCCTGGTAATAGTGGCCGCTTTCTGGCGGCTGCTCCGGGCTGCGAGGTGGGGACTCCTCCCGGCTCCTCCTAGCGGGGAAGTGAGACTGCGAAGGCCCTCCGTTGTTGTAGCCGTTCTGCTCACAGTTTTGGCTCCAGTCGTTCCCGGTAACGTGGTTCTGTTCCGGCCCGGTTTGATACATGAAGCCATAGGTGTACGCATGGAACGTAGGGTTGTAGTTGACCTGAGTTTTCCACTCCGCCATATTTTTTAGCTAAAAATGGGAAAAATTCTTCTAAAAACCGTAAAATCTCAAGTTAATTAAAATGCATTGAGGAAAAATAAAGGGTACCAATTGTAACATTGGACCTCCCGCGCGGCGTTCGAGCGGCTGTTTATATGGAGGTGTGTGGGCGTGGTCTCTGCTAAAGGTGTGTTTAGATTTGGGCCAATCCCTGAGGTTCTGCGGCCGGGCGAGACAGGTATTTTCCAGTAATCTGGATTATTCTGCCTTTCTTAACCCCCCCCGAAAAAAAGAGTAATAATAATAAAAGATCAATATTAGGCGAAAAGACAAGACCCACCACGAGTTTTGTTTATTTACTTTTTTTTAGATCCTACATTTTTGCTCTGATGTTCGACAGATTAAAGACTTGTAGACAATAAGTATAATAATTTACTCATTCAGGTTTAATTTAAAAAAAAAAAGAAGTTAAATCTCCAAACATTTCATCCCAGTGGTGTTTTCCAACAATTTCTTTTCCTTTTATTATAATAAATTTAAGTGATGAATTGTTTAATGGTAAAAAGGCACAATAGCTGAACTTTGAGTTTCCTTCCTTTATTTACAAGGTCTATTATATTTTATTTTGTGGATTTATGTTGACAGATGTTAATCACAATATTTACATCAGGAAAAGGAGGATTTTACACATTGATCCTCCTTTTTGCAAAACGTTATGCAATAAATTTGTGGCTAGAGATCTCCTTGCTTTCTTCCTATTTTTTTTTATATTATTTGATAGACGTCTGAGAGAGGACTTGCAATGCTGCATGCATTGCACTTCTGCCAAGCAAAACCAGTTGTTAGTATTGTAAAACCTACATGAATTAACACGTTCAAACCCACTTTTACAATTAACTTTACATGTTTTCCTTTTGCTTTTGTCTTTTTGTATGTTTGGATTTCTTAGCACTTTGTCCAGAGTCTGCTATTTCTGTAGTGCTAGACTAGACAGCATTGTGTTTACCCCTGCACACTATTTAAGCATTTAAGCACTTTGATACACACTTAATGCAACCTTTGTTAGGTTAAAAAAGCGCCTCAAAGGTGAGGTTTCGAAGCTATATTTGAGGTAAGATTATTATTTTTGTGCATTTAGGACTAAACCTCTTTTTGAAAACATCCATTTGAAAGATGGAAATAGAGGATTTTTTAAACCCAATATCTAACCTATTTTTGTGCAGTCCTGGACATGTTTGCATGCTTTCCCCCCTCTGTTTACAGGCCTTTTCGTAAAGATGAATGAGATTAGTGCAACATTAGCACCTCAGTCTTGTCTGTGTTCTTCCACCATGTGCTGCATTGACATGGTAATAATCTGTAAATGTTGAAATGCGATGAGAAGAGTGAACCTAATGTCACAGTTAGCATTTCAATCCAGCCACCAGATGGACAGGGTGTGTTTGTCTGATCATGTGAGGAACAAGTGGAGTTGGTGTCCACTGTGCATTGGGTGAGGGTCAACAGGTGGGCAGTGCATTAGCATCACTATGCGGTTTGATAACTAAATGCGTCCACTTCAGATTGAGGAGTCAGACTTGAACCAACATCACTTTGACATTTACAAAAGGCTCTGCAAAGTACATCCATGGTGGTCAGTCTGACCTGTTTTCATGTTCCAACCCCATTTCCAAAAATACTAAATAACTGACAAAAATTTTTCAACCAAGCTTGGATGGATTATTTTTATTATTTGATTTATATTTGTTAGTGCATTAGGAAAACTGAGTTTTTAGACCACAAAAAAGTAAAACAGCTAGATTTAAAGTCGTACATTTACAACTTTAAAGTGGTAATTTTAGAAAAAAATTATTTGTAGACTGGCCCTAAAACGCGTTGTACAAATAGTTTTTATCTTTCAAAATAAAAGCTTACGTATCAGAAAATAATCAATGGGGTTATTTTCAATTAAATGACTCCACCTTACAACATTATTGAACATTAATGTAATTTGAAAATATATTTGCTGATTGTTTTTAATTTAAGTGGGTTTCTGTATGTACATTTATTTTACTTTTGGCAGGTAAAGTTAATTTCAAAATTGCTAAATATCTGTCTAGGAGCGCATAATGTTAGATTCCAGAATGTTTTGGGTGTTACTAAACACCACAAAAATGCTTTTTTCTAACCCAGTAAAATGAATCCTACAGTAGGACTTACTACAACCAATCACCGTTGGCATAATTACAAGTGTAGTAAGTTATATTATGTTTATAATCACAACAATTTTTTGTATTTTTCATTGCATCAACAAAGTTTTGTTGGATCAAATTGTTATTCACAAAGTTTTTGTTTATTCATATACCTCCTCTGTTGTACTTTTTTCTTTTAAATAATATAATATATTATTTTCTGGGGATTCAAAAGAAATTGTTTATTAAAATCCCATTTAGAGACTGTTTGGTGAGCAGAGCAGCCTTATGATGCTGTTGATTGTCATCAGGTCCGATAATCGCAAATACGTTGGTCCCACTTTGTTTCTATGCAAATTATATCTGGTTTGACAAATGCCAGTAGTTCTCTGCCTTACTAGAAAGACTTGACAAATTATTGGAATGCATTTAAATATCTTGCAAGTTGTCCTCCTTTCCATCTGGGGCGCTGTTTTGTTTTTATCGGATTGAAAACTCTGAATTTCCCCGGTCCCTTTAACGCAACACGCATGGAACTCTGGAGCCTGTTCTTACAGTCCCGCGTGCCGGTGGCCAAACCGAGCTCGAGGCTCGAACCTTTCATTCTCAACCGCCCGGAGCCGAAACGAGCCGACGTTTGACCGTTTGTACCCGCGTTTTCACGACCAACACAGAAAACATCTCAAACAACTCGGTTTACGTACAGATCATCGACCGTGCAGCCAACGCGTTAGACAAGCGCGGCTCGTCGTTCGTTATTATTATCTTTAAGAGATTCACGTTAACGGGCGCAAATAGATTCGCTGACATTAAGCCGTAAAGATGTCGGAGGAACTCGAGCAAATTCTCCTCCAGCTGACACAGCCGGATAATGCCGCTATACAGCAGGTAACCCATAAGTTCTGTAAATGAACGGCTTCAGTGAAGGGTTAACGTACGTGGGGTAGACTAGACTACCTTAAGTTAAAATGGAAATGAATCTCTTGTTTCCTGTCAGATGTTTTTTTTTTTTCCAGCCGCACCATCTATAACTTTGTTCACCCCCCCTTTATCCTATTTAGGCCACGGCCCAGCTGAAGCAGGCTTGCAAAGACCCAGCCGTTATTCCAGCCCTGTGTGCTGTCATAAGCAGCTCCCAAAACCCCCTGGTATTTACAACACACACACACACACACACACACACACAATTATCTTTATACACAAACATGGCCCACTGAGAGCAATTGTTTCCAGATTTATGTCAGAATAACATTGGGATCTGAGAAAACTCCTTTTTTGTTAAATCTGCCATTAAGTCTACACCACAACACAATCTGGATCAGACTATAATCCCTTATTTTTAATGTTTTTACGTTTAATGCCGTTTTTTTAACATGCAGGTAGCAAGGGCTTAAAGCATTCCTTTAGGAAGTGCCACACTCCCATCATCTTTTGATCTATTTTAAAAGCATTCCCAGTGTTGTCATTTGATTATGATTACTCCTTTTTTAGTCAAAATTATAGAAGCTGTCATTTTCTTGGATATAGTCTCTACAGAGCGCTAGGTTTATCACAAACAAATTTGCCTCTAGGTGTGTCTGTTGGAGTAAGCCCGCCCCCCTTCCCATCACTCATCTGTTTACACTCTCTCCTGCTAACTTATAGCCCCAACCTAACTTTACCAGCGTAACAAACATGGCAACCAATATCTGATTTATTCAGTTTTCTCTGTGTGGACGGAGAAAATGAAGATGTACATGGAGCCAGTCGTTTACGAACGTCCGATCAGAGGTTGACCATTCTAGATGTTGATAGATATGCTTTTATTGTCATTGTCCATCGTACAATGAAACTGAAGCATCACCATTTCAGTGCAAAATGAAAATAACGAAATATAATATAAAACCCCGGGCACTCCATACCGCAAAATACTCAAAGATGCAATTTGAAGCTTAATCTTTGTATATTTTCTACATCATAGAGAAGAAAAGAACATGTTAAACACACTAAAAACACAATTTTCATTGGAGTGGATCTTTATTAACGGACATCCGGAAACCCACTGACTATTTTCTTTATTGCAGTGTCCTAAAAAGTCATGTAAGGCTAAAAGTTAAAAATCAAAACTTAATGTTTGGAATCAAAACATTCTGGTAAATTTATATTTCCTTTTCTGTGAGTTATTCAAGTTGTAAACTAGCCAATCAGATGTCTCAATAAAAGTATGCGGTCAAAATTCCATCTGCTCACGTCAAATTTTCAAAACAGTTGATTGACAGATTCTCTGGGTCCACTTTGAAGTGGTAGGGGTGTGGCCTTCCAACAACAGGGGAGAGGGGTTGCCATAGAAATGGTGACTCGGACCGATTCAGACTCACTTCTACTGACGATGTCTGGCTCCAACATGGCGGTTCTCATATCGTGAAAAACTGTGGACTGAAATGACTTGAAGCCAGAAGCCAACCATTTTCAGTGGTTGACATCCCACTTAGTCCAGTTCTTGTATGCAGTCAATGTTCCAACCTCACAATTATAGTTAAAAATAGAAACCAGTTTTTGTAAATTGCAAAGCCACCTTGGAAAACTGATCACAGAAGACTCACGAAGGTTCTGACGCTGATTGCCGCCTCATGGGCAGCATGGAGATTAAGACATTGTTCCATTTGGAAAATAAAAAGTTTGGGAGGCGACACATTTGAGTCTCGCTGTACCTTTTTCTAGGATGTTTCTTCTTGGCTGACTATAGGAGCTTTAAAATCTCATCATGAAGAAATGTTTCTGAACTTTGTTCTTTTCCACTAAGTAGATAATCAAGTATTTTTGATCTGCCTTATTAGCTCTTGAGCTAAAGCACCTCAACCCCTGTTATGTTTACCTCCTAGGCCACATCATTTGTGGTACGGCTCAACGCTTTTTCAGACCTGGACGTCTTCATGCTGAAAACTAAACTGCATTATTTTGACTTTTAACCTGCAGATTCGTCAGACAGCGACTGTGACGTTAAGGCTCAAAGTGAAGAAACACTGGAAGAAGATCAACCCCAATGACAGAGAAAGGTTGAAGAGTTTTTCAATTTGAATCCTTTGAAAAGTTTATCTTGGTGACCTAGATGTGATGGTAATGTTGCCTTTTGTCATTTAGCCTCAAAGCAGTGGTTTTGCAAGCCTTCATGCAGGAAACAGAGTAAGCACTTGGACTTAATTACCAGTCATGCTGCTGTATTCAACATGAAATGTGGCGTGGCGTGTTCTTTGACCTTTCCACCTTTGTTTGCAGTCACACTGTGCAGCATGCACTCTCCCAGCTGTGTGCAGTTATGGTCAAACACGAAACACCCGACCGCTGGCCTGCCCTGCTCCAGCTTCTAAATCAGGCCACCAAGAGCACAAACCCTCATGACAGACAGGTGAGCTTTCAGAAAAACACTTAAAAAGAAAACTAAACTTAGAGTTTTTGAGCTTCTAAGTGTATTATAACTTTCATTCCTCATGAAAAGAAACCCAAAGCTGTATTTTTGATCCGTTCACGCATTTCTGAGTGTTCCTCTGAAATCCTGCGCTCCAAGCACCAGCTCCTCCCAACCCACGAAAAATCTGAAACGCAAAGTAAAGTAAACCTAAAAGCATTGGGTTTTTTTCACAGGTTGGTCTTTTGCTGTTGAATAAGGTGATAGAGTCCAACCCCGAATCTTTCCAGCCTCACTACTTCCAGCTGCTGCAGCTGCTCAGTACCGTCCTGCATGACCACAACAACCCCACAGCGCTGTATTACTGCATCCTCACCCTCACAGAAATAACAGCTTTCATTGGTACTGAAGAAATGGTGAGACACTGCTGCTGCATCCTGTTAGAAGTTTATTTGCCAAAACTCATAATTATAATAAACATGTGGTCATGATGATGAATGACTAACGTAGCTTATGACTGTCTCCAGAAGCAAATGCGTTCCATCATTCCAGATCTGATTGTTGCTCTCAAACACCTCATCAAGGCCAACGAGGTAAAATTTGATATTCAAGCTGTTTTTTGTTGTTGTTGATTAGATCTAAAGCCGGTCACAAACAAGTTCTCATCCAAAAGTTTGTTTGTTTTCCCAGCAACAAGCCACTGAAGCCATGGAGGTTTTTATTGAGCTGATGGAGATTGAAGTGTCTGTCATTGTCCCGCATGTGGCCGGCATCGTCCACTTTTGCCTCGAGGTAACCTTGGAGTCTTTTTAAAATGTATTTTTGGAATCAGACTTTTATTTTGAAGGAAACGTTTTCAAAATGTCCTGATGCTCTTAGATGAAGCCTTTTGATGTGTTTTCTTCAGGTGGCCAGTGACACAACACTGAGTGACTCGTTGCGAGTCAAAGCCCTCTCTTGCATCACCTTCCTGATCAAACTGAGGAGTAAGGTAGAGTCATTGGCAGGAAACGTCAATCATTATGATCAGCAGTTAGTAATGACTTTGCAGCAAAATATTTATCATCTTCAGATTGCTTCTCATATTCCATATGTGTTCCTTTTTGTGTTGCCCAGCAGAAACGAAGCAGCAGTGATCCATGTTATTTTCCTGCCTCTCCTTTCAGTCTGTGTTGAAGCTGAAGCTGCTGACCCCCATTCTCAAGGCCCTTTTCCCAATCCTGACTGCAGCCCCCCCACCTGGTGAGCACGACCCTGAAGATGAGGAGGATGGCGACAGTGACGACGCCACAGACAATGCTAATCCCAAACACTGTGCTGCGCAGGTGGAGATAAAAAAAAATATATTTTTTTCTGGTGTCTGTGTAGCAACCCTTCTGTGCTTTGAGAAAGAATCATTACTGATCTTCTGTTTGTCTGTTTGCAGGTGATTGACACCATGGCTCTCCACATGCCTCCAGAGAAACTCTTCCATCACCTGGTGAGTGCTTTATTCAGCTGATCCTGTTTTTAACAGTTCATTACAGTACATGCCTGTAATTCAAGTGGTTGTCTCTTGTGTTTTAGACACCCCTCACTCAGGCCTGCCTTTCAAGCGAAGACCCTTATCAAAAGAAGGGGGGTCTCATGTGTCTCGCTGTGCTGGCTGAGGGATGTGCCGACCACATCCGGACCAAGTGCGTTCAGAAATGAATCTTCTGGCATTCCTCTTAAACCTGTCGATCTTTGTGTGAAAGCGACAATAATGCCAACATGTTTTTGTCCGTGTCCCTCCATGGCAGCATGCTGTCCTCTGTACTGCAGACAGTCTGCCGGAGTCTCTCAGACAGCAGTCAAGTGGTTCGTAGTGCAGCTCTGTTTGCTCTCGGGCAGTTCTCCGAACACCTGCAGGTGAGGAGTCACCAGACTGCCGTCCACACTTTAAGATGAACCGTATTTACAGCTTTGAATTCATAGACTGCTTTTAAAGTGTTTGTCTGTCATCATCTATTTTCCAGCCTGAAGTGAGTAAATACTGTTCGGAGTTGATGCCTTTGCTGTTAGGTTACCTCTCTTCGTTGAATGAGGCAAAGGTTGGACATGTGACCAGAGCCTTTTATGCTCTGGAGAACTTCATGGAGAATCTGGGTACGCTTAAAAAGTGTGACGACAGCAAAGCTCTTCCTCTTTTGTTCTCTTAATATCCCTCAAAATCTTTAGAATTCTTAGGCTTTTATTGTTTTATTTGCTCGACCAGGCGCTGATATTGAGCCTTACCTGCCTACTTTGATGGAAACGATGCTGTCTGCTCTCGGCAATACCAACAAGCTCAAGATTAAAGAGCTGGCTGTGTCAGCCATAGGTGCCATAGGTATGGATTTACTTTAAATAAAACATTTCACTGCACTGTCCCAAGAAAATTCCACTTGTTGCTAAGCTTAACTGCTAACTTTAAATTGAGACTCTCAGAGCACCCTTTTTAGCATGTTGTTTCCCATTTTACTTTATCAGCCAATGCTGCCAAGGAGTCGCTGGTTCCCTATTTTCCTCCAATCATTGAAAGCCTGAAGGGTTTCCTGATTGCCACCACAGAGGAGATGAGGTCCCTTCAAACTCAGTCTTTGGGTTTGTCAAACAGATTTTTTTGTCTCCCTCTGACAACAGTTTTGAAGTGTTTTGCGAAGCACTTCAGGTTTTGTTTTCAGTCTGCACCCACTCAAAGTTTTTCTGATTCTCCCAGACACCCTGTCTGTTTTGGCCCGCACCATCGGCAAAGATGTCTTCAGTCCTCTTGCTGCAGAATGCGTCCAGCTGGGCATGAACCTCACTGACAACATCGATGACCCTGACCTGAGACGATGCACGTATGTAACATCAGCTGCTGTCACTGATCAGTGCAGCCTGAGATACTTTGAAATGTTGCATGCATAAATGCAAATGTCTGCAACGCTGAAATCAACTCATCCTGTTGAGATTTTCCATCCAGTTTACTCTGTTTTTTTCTGTTAAGCTGTTTTTTAAATGTATCTGTTTGTCTTTTGGCGCATTTACTTATTTCCATGTCAGTGTTTCTGTTCATAGAAAAGTTACTGTGATCTCCACCGGGGATTTCCTCTTTGTAAATTAAAGTTTTTCAGAATATTGCCTTGATGTAATAAAAATGAGATCTTTCCCTAAATTATGTTTTTAAATATCTGCAGAGTGTTCATATTAAAAAAAAAATACTGTTCATTTACACAAAGTCAGTGGTGGGAAGAAACCATCATCCACAACAATTCAGGTATCAGTTTATTCTAAGAAGGGAACAGACACTATTACAGGAGTTAGGCAGTTAAAAAATACATGAAGATCCATCTGAAGGGGGGGAAAAAGGCATGTTCTAAAAATATTTGATTCTACTATTTATGATTTATGGAGTACTGTTGTTAAATACGAGTTTAAACAAGCAACTGGATATCTCTAAAAAATAAAAAACTAATTGTCTTGTTAAAAAACTCCTGTAATTAAACAAACTATTTCCAAAAAAAATCTTATTTTTAAAAGGCCAGTGATAAATAAAAGCAGGAAATGTTACATTTTTAAATGTGTAATGCTGAATTCATTTATCTGAAACTCTCTGTCCTTCCTCCTCAGGTACAGTCTGTATTCTTCTGTAGCCACCATCTGCCCCGAATCCCTCACTCCCCACCTGACCGCCATTACAACCGTGATGCTGCTCGCCCTGAAGTCCACTGAAGGCGTCACGGTAAACACCAAATGGACATCTGGAAGCAATTTTGTTGAAAGCATTCACAATATAAATTACTTACATTTATTTCTTGTTGTTTTGAGGCACACCTCGAAGAGGACAAGAACTTTGTTCTGCTGGATGACAATGACGATGATGACACCGATCAAGGTGCTGAGCACCTTTTGGAAGATGAACCAGAAACTGAGGTCCTGGATTCTGCAGGGTAGTGTGTTTCTCATAAAGCAGATCAGTGATTGTGGTCTTGTTCCGCTAAAGACTGTTGTCACTGAACCTGATTTCCACTCTCAGGTTCAGCGTGGAAAACGCGTACATGGACGAGAAGGAGGACGCCTGTGAAGCGCTGGGAGAGATCGCTTTCAGCACCGGGTAACATTCACACACAATCTTTACTTTCATCGCATTTCAAAAAGTCCATCTTCTTTCAGAAGGTATTTTTGTCACGTTAAGATAGTTTCAGTCTTCCTTCGTTTACGTTTGTAAAATAATCTTTTCTCTTGTGATCTTATGGTTCAATTTGTTGCTCTTGTTTCTTTTGACAGAGTTGCCTTCCAGCCCTTCTTAGAGTCCAGCTTCCAGCAGGTTTATGAGATGAGAGACGTAAGTCGGTTCAACTATTTACTATATAGTTGAGTCAGTCCAAGTTGATGATTGGAAACACAGAGCTAATAAGCAGAGACGGACATTAGCATTAGCACACATTCAGCACTGCTAAGAGAGCAGTTTATGTGACACCTGTTAACTCATAACAGTGGTAATATACAGCATATCATATAAGCTTTGGCTTCTGCCACTGCTAATGATTTGACCCCGGTCATGGCAAAAATGTGAAGAAGCTGAAATCATTGTTAGATGTTTATTGTGGGTTACATGTAGAAACTAAATATAATACAAAAGATTACGTAGATCCCCCTGCAGGGTCACATGTGAGCTCTTTGCTCTTGTGTTTTCCACGTGCAGTGACTCTGATTTACACTAAATGAATGCTTTGCCTCCCCAAGTTCCCTCATGAGGATGTCCGCAGGGCAGCGCTGGGGGCATTGGGGCAGTTTTGTCGAGCTCAGCACAAAGTGTGGACGGAAAATCCCTCTGAGGCCAACCACCAGGGTAAAGCAGCTCCTTTCTGATCTGCCAGAGTTCAGGAACTAATTATTTAAATCTTCATGAATTCATTCTGGAGATTTTATAGTTTTAAAATAACCCAACTTTTTTCCTCTTTTTTTGAAAAAAACTTTTTTTTAGCCCTCCTGAAATTACTGGATGTGGTGATTCCTTGCTTTCTGGAAACGGTGCGAACAGACTCTGAACGCCATGTTGTGATGGGGGTTCTGGAATCCATGAACGGCGTCATCAAATCCTGCAAGGAGGAGGTTTTTAAAAACCCGTCATACCTGAAGGAGATCTGCAGCGTCATTCGGGAGGTTCTCACAAAGAAGGTGAGGGAGGAGCGACGGGCAGAGGCTTCCATTTGAGTCCAAGATGTTCAAACCCTTTTTCTTTTTGTCTGACCAGACTCCCTGTCAGGGTGGTGACCCTGATGACACCGACGATGAAGACCAACAGGTGCAGCAGACCATTCACACATATCTCACCCACTCATCACAGCCCAGATAAAATGGTTTTGTTTTATTTCTTCCTTTTCAAATGTTTGTAGTATGTAGAGAAGAGGGCTGTCTGTTTTGGTGTGCTGCAGCCATTTCTTCAGTTCATTGTCTGAAGTGCTGCGTGTTTCAGGCAGAGTTTGATGCCATGCTGCAGGAGTTTGCAGGGGAGGGGGTTCCATTACTGGCTGCTTCAGTTCCTGCCGACCAGTTTGCTCTTTTCCTCAATGATCTGCTGCCTCTCATCATGAGCAAAACTGTAAGTGTGCATCATAACAATAGCCAGTCTGTTCTATATCTGATGTCTTATCCTGCATTAGAGCATGAAATCAGTCTTTTTTTCTACTTGCACGTGTAAAAAGTAGCAATTGCTACATTTTCTGAGGCAATACTTAAAATCCCATTGAATGTAAATATTAGTTTCTGCTTTCTGTCCCTGCAGAAATCCTCATGCACTGTGGCAGACCGGTCTTTTTCCATCGGCACCATTGGGGAGATCCTCCAAGCTCTGGTGAACGCTCCTGGAGGTCGCGGACTGGCGGGCCGACTGTCCAATCGTTTGCTTCCTGTCCTGGTAGCGGGGGTGAAGGACAGCGATGCTGAGGTTCGCAACAACAGCGTGTTTGGCCTGGGATGCCTGGCCGAGGCGGCTGGACCCATCGTGGTGTCGTATCCTCATCCATATGCACTGCTGTGTTGACTGAGCATTATAGAAACATATCCTGAAGACTAAAGGGACTTGGAAGCCAATCCTTAGCGAGGTCCTCCAGAGATTACCCCACCATGCTGTCTGTGTTTTCCAACCTGCTGGCCAAGGAGTCTGATCAGAGGGTTATTGATAACCTGTGTGCCGCCCTCTGCAGGATGATTATGAGCAACATTAATGCTGTTCCTCTGAAGCAGGTTTGTCCTTTCACATGTTGTAATCTTCCCCCTAAACAGATGCTATCAGATAATCAGAGGAGAAGCCCCACACTGTTACATATCTGCTCCGCCCGACAGGTGGTGCCTGCTCTGGTTAAGCATTTGCCTCTCAAAGAGGATATGGAGGAGAACAAGACGGTCTTTAAGTGCCTGGTTATGCTCTACAAACACAGTCCTGACATGGTACAGTGCAAACTATTAACTCCCAGTTATACTCGTTTGTGTGAAAGGTTCTGTTTGAGCGACACCTATGGTAAAGAATCCACTTTTTCTCTATGTAGAATGCTTATTACACACCTTAAGAGCGCCTGGAAATGTCCAGATAAATCCAATCCATTGTTATGATTATTAATGCCTTAACAGCAAAGCTGGCATATTTAAAATGAAGGATGGCAGTTTGCAGTAGTCTTTTAAATTTCTAATTATTTTTTTAAATTGCAACTTAATTTCTAGATGGTTCAAAAATGTGGGTATGATTGTGAAATTTTGTGGCTGTGGAAAAATAACAAAGCAAACCTTATTGAAGCTGTTTCTCTGAATGAGAAGCATTTAGCAAGAATTTGTTTTTGTTTTTTTGAAGATTGTGGAGTTAATGAAACCCATAGTTGCTGCTTCCAGTTATGCTGCTGGCCACAAAGATGTGGATCAAGGTAAAAGCTTACTTTGCTTGTCAAACAAAAACAACAGGAATCTTCATGTTTGGTCTACGTAAAGACTTTATTTTCACTTTTGACTCGTTCATCTGTTAACTCTGGACTCTCCTTTCTCCAGAAACACAAAGCATGTTGGTTGCACTGATCAGAAAGTTTGCCCAGAACCACAGCGCAGACTTCCAGGCAGCAGTGGGCTCCCTTCCCACAGAGCAGCAGGCCAAACTCTGTGCAGCCGTCAGTGCCTCATAGCCCCAGAACAGCCGTCCAGCCGTGACGGTGGGAAAGGAATCGTTCAAGTACAACATTTTAACAAACAGGATCTGAGCAGAAATTCCATTAAAGTTATTCCACTTAGCAGTTCTGGCGCTCAGTATTATAATTTATTCGCTAATATGTTCAGTTTTTGTTGATATTTCATCATTTTTAATAGTTAGCATTTGGAGTTTCTGTTTCTGTGATGTTTGTGGCTTCAGCCACTTTCTGTTGGAATGAACTTCTAGATCTACAGTGTCCATCTTTGAATTCTGTCCCTGTTTGCAGTGTTTTGATTGACGTCTAACAACTGTTGCTGTGGGTTTTTACTCTGGCTTACTAAAATAGAAACACAGTTTATTTCAAACCATATTTTCACTCAAAGAATTAGCTTAGCAACACATATACAAACGTCTATTTAGTTAAACATAAAAATGCCAAAACATCAAATATATTAAAGGTTTTATAAAAACAGGGCATAGTTTGAATGTTTCTTTGACACATTTTCAATGGTGTTTCTTTACTTTATTGTAGAAAAGAAAAATGACAATGTGGAGCCCCTGAATAAACACAAACTTTAAGCTTGTATCGTGTCTGTTCATTCTTTTGTTAGTCTTGCTGACATTTGAAATAACACAAATAATAGTTTTCTTAACCCTGTTGGAGGATGGGGATTCTGACGCTCTCAGATCCTCCGTTGCTCCTGACTTTCAGTGGAGTCGGGCTGCTGCTGGTTCTTGGTTAAGCCCAGCGTCATCTCCACAGGCGTCAGTCCGTCCTTCCCTGAGGGAGAGAAGTTCTGTTAACACTCATTGTCCTTTGTGATGTGGAAGGGGCGTTCAGAAACCTCTGTTTTCTCTATGTGACGAGTGGAATGATCCCATTTTATTTCCCAAGTATTTCTCACCCTCCTGTGATCTGCATCCATCCTCCTGTTAAATGCGTGACCTCTGAGCTAAGGGTGGGTCACAAGGACACATTTGGGAAACTGAATGAGAGACCTACATTTCAGAAGCCACACCTGCATGTGTTTGTTTCCAGGGCAGAATGTTCATTCCTGTGCGGCAGAAGGAGCGGTCGGTGTGAGCCTCAGTGCTGTACAAAACCTCCTGCAGCTGTTTGTCTCCAGGTTTCTGAGCTTTCACGCGCACCTGAAGCACAAAAAGTCAAGAGAATCCTCTGATCTCACGCCCCTGCTCACTCCTAAAGTTCACTCACAAACCTCCAGGATGGTGACTTCCTTCTCCTTCAGCTTCCCGGCTTTGTTCTTCACCTGCGTCTTTGTGGTATCAACCCACACGATCCTCTCCTTCACTTCTGATCTGCACACGTTTTTCAGAATGTTTTTGAAAAGAAAAACCTTTAAATGAATCCCAGCAGGCACTTCAAAGACTCACTCTTGGATGCCCAGGTCAGCTAGTGTGGTGTCCAGAAAGGGAAAGCGCTGGTGAGTGGGGTCTGCCTGCAGCTCAATGGGCAGAGCCACGGCCATGGGAACATCTCGGTCCACCTCAACTCGGATCAAGACGCTGTTTGGCCCACAGAGCCCCCCTCCTGCTTGGTTTTTGGCTTCTCCGCTCATTTTTTCCGCTCCACCCTGTCCTTCCTTAAGGGTCTTTTTGTCCTCTGCTGCCATGACTCACTCGAGTTAAAAAATAAACACTAATTTTCTTTGGTTTGTTGATTCTCAATGACCAAAGTTCCCAGGTCGATCCTGGGGGGGCGCCAATCGTTCCTCTGATGAGAACCCTGTCACAGTGTGATGCAGGCAGAGCTGCACTCCAGCCTGTTATAAGCAGCGTGCTGTGAATGTGTGCAATGTGGCGCTTACACGTTAGCTTTATTAGACTGTCAGGACTGATGGACGGATGCTGCCTGTGCGGTCAGGGCATCCAGCATATATGTGCTTTGAAGGACTTGAAGCTTTTAAAGAAACCACTATTAACGAAATGATTTCACTTGATTAGTGACTCATGGGAAACGTCGGCAGCTGACCTCAAGCTGAACAGCAGAGGTGATACTCTGACACTCATCTGCTCATCAACAGCAGCCTGTCTGTGCTCTCATTCCTGTTGGGCTGAACTTTGATTTATGAGGCTTTCACATTGTGTCACATTATTAAATTAAGCATTAAATGCATTGCAGCAGGATTTTCCATCCCATATTGGTTACTGGGTATTGTGTTACTTTAGTAACAATTCAATTTATTTATAAAAACGAGAGTTCCTTCCATTTTGTGTCTTTGCTGTAGTTTGGCTTAGCAGATCTATACCCGTCCCTCCTGTCTAACCCACCAGTGACCCGGCCTTCTCAGCAGCCTGCTCTGTAAACACAGTGAAGTCATTTTCACATTTAGGGACCTGTGTGGGTGGTGGTCACCCTTGTTGTAGTTGTGATGGTATCTGCTGGAGGAAGAGGGCAGACATACAGTTTTCCATGTGCCAACACTGCAACTTATCGGGAAGACGTCATAAAAAAGGTTTCTTTGATTTCACTCTGGCATCCTTGATGTAATTTACAGGATTGACAGACATATTTGAACCCAAAGGCATCTGTATCATATTCTGAGACCCCTGTCTCATTAAAAACACCTTTGTAAATAACTTGGTCTGGGTTTTCTGCCATGTAATGTATCATCATTCCACTAGAGGCAGTAGAAGGGCTTTTACGGCTTATTTCAAATTGGCTGCCTGTATAAAATCTGAAAAATTCTTTTGGTGTAAAAAAAGGGGTTTGCTAATTTTCAAAACTTTATGGTGGAAATACCTCATCTAGTCTTGTTTTTTTTTTTAAATTATCATTTGCTGTATTGAAAGAACGGAACATTTGTTGATAATTCTTTATCATACAGTCAAAAATGTCTATCAAATTTGAGAAAGTGGGTAGTTCCATGAACACTCATGTCAGTATTATTGTATCTTAAACCAACATTATTGTGAGCAAAAACGTACTAAATCACCCAACATTTCATAATTCATTCAATTTGTATCACTTATAAAAATAAAAATTCAGTCCATTTTGATTTCATGGACTTTACAGGGTTAAAGTTGCACCATATATGGGATTAATATTGTTATGCCTTATCTTATTGATGCTTCTACCGGTGCAGATGTTCTGCATGTTGACTTTATTTTCAGGTCTCCCTATCTTGTTTTATTTAGTTTTTGACACATCCCTGCAACATAAACAAGTACCGTTCCAGGATGTGATGGATATTTCTGCAGCTCAGTCCTCTCGGTCACATCCAGGTGCTGCATAGATTTCCGTCTTCCACACAAACAAACACCAGCGGTCGGCGCATTTAACGAGCAAAAACACCTCAAATACGCAGAGTTGCTGAGGCGTAAGGTCAGATGGGAGATTCCTGCCAGCAACACACAATCTGTTCCTGTCAGACGCAGGAAGATAAACCCGCGCCTGTCACCTTTCATTTATGCACACTGCTCTGCACCATAAGCAACAACAGGATCCAGGACTTTCTCCTGCCCACATAAGCCACGGTCTAGCATCACATGAGGTCACACTCCCACATATCGACTGTGTTTCAGCAATATTTAATTCATGTCTAAACACTAAACATAAGAAAACTGGGTAACCCCACTGTTCTGAATGTAAGTTTGCATTTTTCTAGTTTTAAAATTCATTGTACAGCATATAAAACACAAACAGCACATTTGAAGAAAACGTTTGGATTTAAAAAAATATCTGAACTCAATCAGGATGAAAACCCCCTTTTTTTTTTTTTTTTTTTTTACAAACTTTTTGGAACAACTAGAAAAATGTGCATAAAAACATAGAACAGCTACAATATCGCTTGCAAATTCATGAACGGATAAATGAGAACTGGCGGGGGCGGTTGCGGGATTTTCAGGCAGACGTCCTGAGCTCAGCCTGGTTGATGAGGATGTCGGCGTAGGGCTCAGACTGAGACGCGCTCACCTGTTGGTCTGACAGCAGCTCTGGAGGGAGAAAAGGCTCCATGTTAAGACCAACGTCCACAAATGCAACCTAAACACAAATCATGATCAAACATCCCCCCACTGCAGTAAAAAGATGCAGATTTCCTTCAATTGCAATAAAGACAATATTTATTATTCGTCAAAGGAAATCCACAAATTAATCTAGAATGTAATATATACACTATTGTCCTTAAGGAGATATAGTGTTAGGATAATGTTGCTTTTCAGTGAGGGAATACACTAAACGAGAAACCATTTTTTTTAATTTGTCAGATGAAGGAAGAAACAGAAGCTGATTGCCTTTTAGGTTTTATTTATCCTTGGACTGTCATGATGTATTTTTCTACTAATTCCTTATAATATTTGAGATTAAACCTTTTTTAGGCTCAAGGAGGTAAAGTTTAAGACAAAAGTGGGACTGATAGAAATTTTTAAAGTAAAAGGTGTTTCTGACCCAGCAGTGTGTTGAGAGTCTGAGCTGCAATGAAGCGGTCGGCCTCTGGGGGCAGCAGTGAGTCAAAAGTAACCTGTCCGAGTCTCTGAACGGTGGAGTAGATCCAGCTGGAAACGAGAAGAAATACGTACAGCGTGGGAAGTTAATCCAAACTGATTAAAGAGCTAATATAAAGGCGTGATGACTGCTGATAAAAAATGACCAAAACTATCAAAGAAAAGTGTTTGACAATTCCTGCAGGTTAGTTTAAAGGTGGAAAAGCCTGAAGCTCATCTCATTCCTCAGTTGTGCTTTTGAATTTAAATTAATTCATCTACTTGTAAAGTGTGTCAGCTTGCAACACAGAAATAGTGTCATGAAACCATTACTAGTCAGAGAGGATAAACATTGGCAATAGGTTCTCAAATCCAGCATCTATAGGTTAAATAAAGGAGTGCAAATATCTTGCAGTAACATCTGTTTCGGTGTGCACGTGTGTACCTCAACATGTTTCCGTCTTCAATGTCACCAGGAACCTCGGGCATCTTAATGTTTTCCTCCATGATGGGCTCCATAGGTAGCTGGAGCTCCTCCTGCAGAGACCTGCACAGAAACAGCAGCACACAAAGTGAACGCTTTCATGTTTCCTCGGGCTCCTGCTGGACTTCAGTTCCTCCATCACTCACCATCTGCTGGCAGGAGTCAGCACATCGGTTGAAGATCTCATTTCTTTGGAGAGGTCGTGGATCACATCTGACACAGCTTTTTACACACAAAAAAGTGAACTAAATATTTATTTTCATCTAAAAATGTGAAAAAAAACCAGAAAAAACCTGCAGCAAACTCACATGAGCCGTCTGAAAGTTGGATTCCTGACACACCAGACAGCTGAGAGAAGAAAGGTGTAACAAAAACAACAGGATTCTAAAAAGCAGCTTTTAAAATGACATATTTTTCCCTTAAGATAACGTTTTTATCAAAGTGGAGGACATAATCAATCGTGGTTATCGATTCCTGCTGTGACCACCCTCTCACCTCCTTCATGTGCGAGTGCCTTCTCTTCCTCTCCGCCCTGAGTATTTCCATGGCCTCCTCCTCCCCACTCTGCCTTTCTCCCGGCAGGACGGAGAGTGAGGCCTGCTGTTTCCATAGCGACAGGAGGTCAGGGTGGAGAAGAGCTTTGAAGGAGTCAAACATGGAACATATGAAAGGCTGCTATGGTTATAGTTTGGTCAGAGACCACAGTGAGAGAGCATGCCGTTTAGGATGAATCCAACCATTCAAGCTGGAAAATTACTAACGAGAAGAGCATTTGGAGGGTCTCTTCAACAGCAAATGTATAACACAGACCAGAATTTACTTCTTAAATAAACAATCTTTTATGTTCAGGTTTTTTTTTAAATTCCAACACTTGCTACCAACCTCCACAGGGGGCGACAAAGAGCTGAGCAGGAGTGTCACACTTGATTGCAGAGCCCAGAATCACCTCAGCCTGACAGAAGAGAGATCACTTTGATAGCATTGATAGAAAACCCTTTGAAAGGAAGACGTTGAAGCTTAACGGAAAGAACAGAAGATTAAGAAGAAGAAGAAGAAGGGAAATAAAATCAATAAACTCCTATCCACTGGGTTTATGGATAGCCAGTGAGCTGCAGTTTAATTAACCGGCGTCCTGGTGAATCGACATTTTATTGGCCAGAAGCTGATTATAGAATAAAGACATTGAAAATTCAGTGAACTATAGATCCCATGAAATTGGGCATGCAAGTGCTGAACATGCAATGAAGACAAATCCTGTGTTTGTATATTAATTTGTGAAATAATAAACATTTTTATAGTAATATCTAAAACAAACTTGATTTTAAAATCTGAGATACTGTGTTTAATTGAACATATGGTGTCTTTCCAAACATGCATATCTTGAAGTGATGCAGGTTTCATCTACCAGAATCAGTGTCTCCGTCTGTGGGTTTCCAATCTGCTCCTGCATGGCACTGTGAGATAGCTGGACCTGTACGTCTGCAAAAACCAGCTGTCTTCTGCGTTCACGCTGCCGACGAGGAGGAACGGCCATCTGAGAGCAGGGCGCCAAAAAACCCCACAACAAATAGTATTTTTCATCACAAATCCAATAAGAAATGGCTTCTGTGTGACTTTAACTGCTGCTTACTTTTGAATAAAATGCAATCTGCTGCTTAAAGTTTGTGGCTCGCCAGCTTCAGTCACTGCTCACCTCTGCATCCGAAATTGCTGCAGGTTCATCTCCCAAGCTCTCGGATGCTCTTCTGGATGGAGTTGGCATGGCAACGTGTTGAGGCGTCATCTCGAGAGCAGCAGCTGCTGCAAGAAGCTCCACCGGTCGGCCAGCCTCCTCGTCCGGCAGCCACACACTGTCCTGCTCCACTCCCAGCGTGGTCTCCTTCAGCCTGAAAGCAGCACCACGCATTCGCTTTGTGGAGATTTCTGCTCCTAACTAGAAGAGACGAAGCTGATCCTGCTGAGAAGGAAGACCAGCATCCCCATGAATGGAAGGAGCAGAAAAACAGAAACTCACTGATCAATAGAGGAAACGACGCCCAGGTCTTTGCTCAGGTCCTCCGTCTGCTGCCGCTCCGCTTCTGTTGAACAAATATTCACAGCAGAAATAAAAAAATAATAATGGGAGGCAGAGAAGCTTTTCCAAACATTTTGACGTTTTTTTAAGACCATAAAATGAGATTAGGAAAGTTTTTGATTGAACAAAATGAAATAAATTAAAACTAAAATGTATTATTTAAAGCAATTTAATTAGACAAATTATTCCACTGATTTCATGCGTATTTTGTCCATATTTTTTGCAAATAAATTACACCGGAACAGGAGTCTGCAACCCTTAAAACTAGAAGAGCCATTTGATCCAGTTTCTCTGACCAAAACCCAACGAGATCCACAAAGTCCCACTTTATGTTTAGATCAGTAACCTTTATTTGTCTTTTTGTTGTCATTAAGATTTTTTATTTAGAAAAGTAGTTTTTTGAATATTTACAATAATTAAATAATAACAAGGTTTTTCTAAAAATAGCAACTTGAACTTCTGTCACTTTTGACAGCAGCCCATCCAAGTTCCTTTCAAAATAAAATACATTCTGTGTCAAACACGATCCTCTTGCTGCAGCAGATTTACTTGAATAAAAAATGGATAAATCCACATCAAACATGGCATTTTCTAACATTATGTATGTATGGACAGTAGGATAAACAATTTACCATTATCTTCTTTAGTTATATTAGATGTTAAAAATCTAAACATAAATGACAAAACTTAATTCACAAAAAGAAAAGACCCAAAACAAAAACAAACCCTAAACTATTATTTATTCTTTTTTTGTTGTTACATGTTTTATTCACATCCAAAGAGCTTCACTGAAGAAGTGAAAGAGCTGCATGAGGCTCCGGAGCCTCAGGTTGCTGATCCCTGCATACAATAAAACAAAGAACTTGGATTGGATGCATTTGTTTAAACGTTTATTTATTTATTTTTATCATAAATTCAATAGGTCTAACTGTTCATAATTTGCCCTTTTTTGTCTTTGAAGACAATCAACTCCTAAAGTAGGACAGACTATTCTAAATCCTGCCTCCAGCCCCCCTAAGATGGAACATTTTCCAGAACATTAAGCTTCTCTTTTTACGACACATTCAGTTCAAATTGCTTGCTTTTTTCACCCTCCAGCTGTGCCAAAAAAAACAAAAAAACATTTGCCTTATGTAAACAACAAAAAGTTCCAGTCTCTATATTCACATTTCAATAAGCTCACCTTTCCAGAACAGGTCTGGCTGTTCCATCAGCAGCTCAATGTCTCTGGCAGTGGCTTCAGGGAGGTCGTCTCCCTCAAAGTACTGGCAGTTCAGAAAGAAGCTGTTACACACTGGTGCTGTGAGGTTTACTGTATATCTCAGATTAACATATTTTTGTTGTTGTCAGTTTTTGTGTTTGGAACAATGACTGAAGGGCTATCGACTGTAAACCAAACGTAATCCCAGTGGACGAGCAGACAGGAGAAACACAAACAGTGCAGGTCAGGTTGATGTGATTCAGAGAGAAACGCAGTTCAGCTTCCAGGAGAGCCTCATCGTTACTGTGGGGGGGAACACAGCGCCCCCCTCAGGGAAAGCTCCACTTCCTGACCGTAACGTCTGCGTAGAACATGTGGACCCCTCATGTTCTTCAGACTATACATGCTCAGTGGTTCAAACTTGATCAAATAAATATTTTAAGCACAGAAATAAACAAAACGGATAAATGTGAAACACAAAAAAAAATGTCCAAAAGTGGATTTTAGTTTTCAATATCATCTACATTTTAAAATTATTTCACCTTTAAATGTGTTTTTTTCTCAAAGGTGTGGAATAGCTGCTCTGTTCTCAAAAGCTATTTAGAGATTGTTCTAATTTTCTAGCAAGATACAATCATGCAGTGATTAATACTCATTCTGCTCCTGCAGACCTACATTTCTTTTTTAATCTAAGAGCTTTATGGAAGCATGAATTTTATTTATTCATTCATCCAACCGTTTTTTGACTCTTGTAAGAGACCACACCAACAAGCAAAGCCTCTCATACACAAGGGAGGAAACAAGTGTAATGGAGCATTGCCATCACTCTTTTTCTCTCCAAGGACTGCTGCTCTCCTTTTATTGAGAACACAAGTAAGAGAGAGAAACAGAGTTAAAAAGTTCATTAGGGGTGTTGTATAATGAACCTTTTGGGCATGTTTTCAGCTCAGACAGAACCTTTTCTTATCTGCTAAGGACGGTGGGTCGTAGAACCCCTTCATTCTAGATTGGGGTAAAAAGCAGGCAATAAAACAAAGGAAAACTGTTGCTGAAAAGGTAAAAACGGTCAGTTCTAGTTAACATTCAAAAAACATTTAAACAATGATAAAAACTAAAATCGATTTCTTTCACATTCAGTCAAAGGCTTCTCCAAAAGTGGAGACAGATTCCCTTTTCTTTGGGCCATTTATGAGGGTTTTAACTTCACTGTTGCTAAAATTAAAGGCTGCTGCTTTTATCACAATTTGTTGCAAATGGAAAGGATTGAAAATTGACTTCATAGTCAAACTGTGCTCGTACGGATCGTCTTTAGATTTATTTTAAAGAGCGTTAAGATGCACAGCTGTTAGTCTTGCATGATGGAAAACTGTAAAACTGTGCAAAAGGGCAGCAAACAGATTTCCCTGTTTGTGTGTTCCTACTTGGCTTTCCAGGAGAACAGGGAATGTCATTTATCCATCTAATTTCTAAATCTGCTGAATCCCTTTCAGCTTTAGCGGTTGCTGGAGCCTATCCCAGCTGTTGAGCGAAGGACAGGTGGTCAGTCCATCGCAGGGCCACACAACCACACATAAACTCACATTTACATTTAGGGACAATTTGGATTCGCCAGTTGGCCTATCCAGCATGTTTTTGGAGTGTGGGAGGAAGCTGGAATGCACAAAGGAAACCCACACGTGCACATGGAAAACATGCAGACTTCACATAGAACAGACCCAGGTGGAGATTCAAACCAGCGCTCTCTAGCTGTGAGGCAAGAGTGCTAACCACTACACCATTGTACAGCCCAGAAAGACAAACGATTTGAAATATTCACTAAAAAGCTCCAAAGAGCCCTGATCTTCATCACAAACACAGGGCTTCTTCCTCATCACACAGTGTGAAACAAAAGCTCACCGAGCTTCAGACAAAGACGTTAAGCCGGTGTGCTGTGGTCCATTCGGCGCCGTGATTCACCCGGACATTCAGCCCGCCTGAAAATGATGACGTTTGCTGCAGAACCTGGACTCTGACAGGGAGTTTACCTCAGCAGGGTTGATGACAAACGGCTCCTTCTCCGTCAGGGTGATGGCAGCTGGAGGTGAGCTGAAGCCTGGGTTAACACAGCACAACACATCACAACAGGACAACAGCACAACAGGGTCTACAAGGATGAGCAGACTTTAACAGCAGCAGAAAGCAGCCAGAACTTTCAGAATCTTATTGTCACTGACCACGCCAGATTCCAATGAATAGCATTCTAAATGCCAAAGCAATAAATGGATTTTATAATTATATATTCAAGATTTAATGCGTCTGATGCGGCGTTCATAAACCGGAAATTCAATAAAACAATCAACAAACTACGTAAGAATAAGTTAAGTATGTTTCCACTCTGTGAGACAAACAAATAGCCCTTAGAAGGATCTAATAGGAGCTGATCTTTTGTGACTTTTGGTGTTTTTATCTTAAACAGAGGCTTTTTCCGCTGTTAGCAGTTACAGTGTAGCGTCAACCTCACCATTATTAGGTGCTGAGTTACGGCTGCGCCTCAAGGAGTCCTGCACATCTCTGTCAGCAATCACAAAATCAGCCTGGAAAAACAAAAAACACTACAATCATTATGTAGAAAAGAGACACACAATTTGGTTCTAGTCTTCCACTAGAAGACTGAGTGTCACCCGTAGAAAACGGCCTCCTTCTGGCTCCAACCAGTTCAGCTGCCATTTTTTTTGCAATGCAAACCTCGTTGAAACCAGAAATCGTCAGTAAGCAGTGATGGGTCCGAGCTGGTCTGAGTCCATGTTTCTATGGCAACCACTCTTGCCAATCAGGACTGAGTTTGTTGGAAGTCTACACCCCTACCACTTGAAAGCGGGCTCGGGGGAATCAGTCAATATTTTGAACGTTTATCGAGGCATCTGATTGGTCGGTTTATAACATGAATAACATGTACTACAGAAAAAATATCATAAGAAACCGAACATGTTAAGAAACTGAATCAGAGCGAATGGTTATACTGACTGAGTAATAGCTGCTCATTTCTCAGTAGAAGTCTACAGGTGCGGGTACTTCCTGTTTGGAACGGAAGAGGGGAGGGGGTCACTCAGTCCAGTTCCCATATACAGTCAATGGTTCCAGTGCATCCAGATAAAAAAAATCCCTAACAGGATTTATCAAATTTAAAGGTTGAAGAGAGCAAACATGGATTTTACAGGGAAGAACGATCCACTTCTTCTGTTCCTTATGCTGCCTTCTTCACTCATGAATACCACTTCCCATCATCCATTTGTTCAAACTCTCTCCTGCCAGCTTACTCCCCCTCACACCCTAAACCCAACATTACCAGCGCAAACAAAAAATAAAAACGGTGATCAATATAGTAGTTATTGAGCCAGATACCAGCTCAGACGAGGAAGATGTGCATGGATCTATTGCTCTGCAAGTGGGTGGATCAGAATGGAGCAGAGCAGGGAGCTTGTGGCCTGCTGTTGTTGCTTCTATGTCACAAATACAATTTTTTTTCCAGGGACATTTTTTTTTTGTCTCTTCTGATTCACAACGATTTGAATAAATAAATAAATACCCAGAAATGCAATTTTAAGCCTCAATTTATTTTTAAATGTCATCCATCATGAGAAAAATACCACAAGAACACGGTTTTCATCCGAGTGGATCTTCAAAGAGACTTCTTGGATCAGGACGGTTCTCTTTTAAACCCCCTATAAAATTTTGTCATATTTATATTCATGCAGTCACATTTATAGTGTATGTTGTACCTGGTATATTTCACTTGGACTGGGGATATGATAAGACTCCAAGACACCGAAGAAGGGGTCCTGAGCTCCATCCGTCTCCACCAGCATCTCCAGACTGTCAGGAACATCCATCAGCATCCTGCAAAATAACCTGTGTTATTCCTCAATGAAAACCCCAAACCTGTGCAGCTTTAGGATGCCTTTCATCGCAATTTTGCACCACTTGTAATGCGCTAAGATACTCACTCATCATTAAACTAAATAATGCACATCTGGAGAAAAACGTGTAATGATACAACACCCCAGAAATGGACACATACTTTGCTCCTGTTCAATAATGGCTCATCAAACATTCATAAAGCCATTCAGATGAGCTTCATTTGTCCGTCACACACTCGATAAACCATCCTCTGCTTTTCGCTGCCTCATCTTTATTCCATCCAAACATTCAATCTCATAAATATTTTCCCCTGAAGCTCACCAATAAATCCAGTGTCTCCACAGTGTAGCTCCTACTTTACAGTCTACATAAAAGTCGTTTGTTGCATTATCACCCAGTGTCTGTCTGTCTGTCTGGATTATTGTGTCAACACCTTTCAGGCTCTTCCATGTCGATGCGTACGTGTCTTTTACAGCGCAGCAGGCGGTGGATGGTTTGCTGAATTTCCTCTGAAAGTTAAAAAAAAAAAGGAAAGCAGTAGTCTTTGCAGAAATATGACAAATTCAATGACAGACAAAAACTGGAAAAATGGCCTAAATCCCTGTCACAAATAAATAAAAAAAATGTTATTACCATAATAGTAGGGTGTATCAGAAATGCAACAGATGTTGAAAATAATACATTTTCTTTTCCTTTGTTAGTCCTCCATTCCGGATCACCCGGCCCTGCATTGTGTTGTTTTCATCAAATCAGATGATTGCAAATCTGTTGGATGCGCTCTCAGGGCTGGCGTGTCATTTGAACCTGGATGGCTCCAGACACCACAGCAGAACCGTATTTGATTACATGGCTTTCATCAGTTCCATGCTGGCTCCTAAATTACAACATTTCAGCTGAAAAACAAGATCTCATCTGAGAGCAGGGCTTCCTTTTTAACATTTCTAAAGACTGAGAGAAGAAAATCCTTGAGTCATGTGGGTCAACCTTGAAAAAGGTGCAACAGGAAAAGATGCTGCTTTGATTTGGTTTCACATTTCTTTTAAATTATCCAGCAATCAATTTATGAAATATTACACCCATTTGCCCTGCCTGGTTCCTGCCACAGCATAAATGTCTTCGTCTATTTCTTTGAAACCAACTCAAAAACATGAGAGGTGTGTGCTGTTTACCACAGGTACACTTCAAATCATGTCAGAACTGTTTGCGTAATCAGTGACTGACAAATGCTTTTTACATTTGGGGAGGGTGAGCTGTCCTAAACTCTGATTTTTCATTTTTATTTTCTAAAGGTTTCTCCTTTGTCTTACCAAGCAGGAAGCCGCATTGCTTGTAGTAGACCACAACCACTCCATACTGTAGCTGGGAAGACAGGTAGAGAGAAAAGCGAGGCCTCGGCTGGTTGGGCTGTGGTGGAGGAACCTGTGCAGTGATGTAGTCCAAAATGGCCCCGCTGTAAATGGTTAACGAACAAAAAAAAGTGGACAAAAGTCATTTTCTTTTTAAAGTATTTACTCCTAAATGTGTTATCACATATTCTCTTTAATTTGTTAATAAATGTAGCTTCATTGTAATTGTAAGACTGGTATAATAAATTAAAATAAGATGAAACTTAAGAAGTATTAAAATAAGGCTGGTCATTCCCATACTTTGTTCAATTGTTGTTTTACATCCGTCAATGTTGTGGTTTATTAATAAATTTAGATTTTAAATAAAAGACATACAAAAAAATATGTATTTTTATATTATTTCAAGTAACAGTGGATGTAATCCTGGTGCGTTTTAGTAACTCAGAGCATCACATAAACACAACAGCCCCCATTTTCGTTTACAATACAATTAAACCCAATTTCGTTTAGGCCTACATATTATTTTTAATATTAGGGATAAATAAAAATGACAAAATTTTAATTTCACATTTTTCTACAACATTTTATTTTTCTAACAAAAATATCCTATAAATAACTCAGACCTTCTTACCAGGTTCGCTTAACATTGACTTTCACCAGCTCTTTGCGATGGACTTGAATACCTCTGGTAGCGGCTAACCTAAAAAAAACATATTCAAAAAATGTAGATAAGATCCTCTGCTATTTTAATACGTCGATCAACCATTTATTTAGACAAACCAGGATTCGTTTTTTCGATGTGTCTCTATAAATCAAAATAAATGACGTTTTTTTTAACTTACCAAATAGTAGAAAAGCATCCAGTGTGTCTCTGGAGTACATTTGGATAATAAAACATGTTTTTTTTATCGTTGTTGGTTTAGTAAGAATGAAAGTAACCCTCGAAGTTTACAAACTTGATCAAGAAAAACAAATAACCTCATTGAAGTCGGTAGAAAGACATTTCCCGCGTTGACTCAGAATGGACCAATCCTGGAATTGGATTCTGGTTAAACGTAAACATCTGTGATGCGTTCATGACAATCGGAAAAATGAGAATTATTAGTTTTTCGGGGTTCTGGTGTTTGAAATAAGACGGACAAAAATAGACAATGAACAAAGACGTTAACTCTTTCTACACCAGTGAGGATTGAATTATCTGTGAGGATTACCTTTGTTATTTCGATTTAATGAAGTTCCATCACAGTATAACAGTTCTGAAGACCCACTCCAATGGAAAAATAAATAAATTAATAAATAAATACATTTAAATTGCATTTCTGAGTATTTCTATTCAAATCATTGTGAATCATGACCAGACAAAAAAAGGGAAACCTGGTAGCAGTGACTTAGGTGCAACAATTGGTAGACAAGACGCTTCCTGCTCCGCTTCATTCTGATGCATCCACTTGCAGACAAAAATGATCCATTTATTCTACATTTTCATTTTCCACGTTCAAGCAGGCAACTGACTCAAAACTGTACTGGTGGACAGATCCAATATTGTTCTCATTTTTGTTAATGTTATGTTAGGGTTGTTTGGGCTGTAAGTTAGAGGGAGCGAGTGTAAACCAAGGGATGTTGGGTAATGAGGAAAGGCTTACTGCACGCCAGTAGTCCTGTCCAAATTTCTGATGAACTCCTATCGCTCTGCAGAAACTGTCCCAGATAACAACACAGTTATTTCTATTTAGGCTTAAAAACGTCATAATCATAATTAAAGGACCACTGGAAATGCTTGAAGAATAAGTCAAAAGATGATCAGAGTAGCATTTTAATTATGTGCTCAATTTCCAAACTATTAAATGTGGAGATGCTTACACTACTAAAACATATGTGGTTAACAGTGACGTGCGGTGAGGTTAATGGCTGGTGAGGCACTGACGTCATCAGTCAGATTTACAAACCATACTGAGTAACTTATTCACCATTTGATTGACAGCAGTTAACATGTTTTGTTTAAAATATCATTTCAACATGTTTTTATTCCATATACAAACTGCAGCATAGAAAAAGCACAAACCTTATTATCATCTTACCTTTACTTGTAAATAAAGTCCATACGGCGCTCCTTCTGAAGAAAATGACTTGCCGCTTGCTATCACTTATTCTATTATTTTTTTAGTGTCATAATCTCAGGGCTCACCAGCGCCCCCTAACATGAGGCACGAGAACTGCTGGCCTCACCCAGCGGCTTTTTTGCCGAAGTTTAGCACTCAGCACAAGAAACACGTCCCTCACATACAGTTATTTATAAAAACAAACACTGTACATCATATACATCTGCTAAATTATGTAAACTCAGCTCATATAGTACAAGTGATTGAACCGACATACAGAGACACAGCAGTACCGTCTGAGTGCATAGGTATTGCGCAATCCAAGGTGAGGCTCAGCGGGCTGGTGCCTCATCGCACGTCACTTCTTAGTATCTGAACGGCAAATGCGGAAATTCAGCGATTTTGAAAAGAAAAAACACCCAAAAATGGTACATTTAAATAGAAAATGACTGCAAAGCACAAATTACTGATTAAATATAATAAATGAATGTGCTTTTTCTCTTTTCTTCCCATAATGACAAGTAAGGCACAGCCTCACCTGCCTCTCCTGACTGAACGTCATTGGTGGTTAAAATTATTTGAAATGATGTAATTTCTCAGAATTTTAAAAATGTATTGCATTTCTGAGTGAAGTGTTATACAGCAAAACACTACTTATTCCTACAATTAAATGGTATGAAATATTGATTCATTTATTTTATTTTCTAAAACAAATAAGTAGTTAAATGAACTAACTTAAAGGCATAAAGTGCTCTAAAAAGGAGTGGTTAGAAAAGAAATCTCCCATATATCTTACTATATTGTATGCATGCATTAACAAAGTAAACCTATACTCATTATTCATATCATCCCATAAGAATTAAAGAAAAAAGGTACCAAAACAACGTCACAGAGTTATGACTGTCTGGACATTGTCCCATTGGGATCCTCATTTTTTTCATATAAACTTTTCCAAATTTTTCAGTTTGTATTTTATTTTAAAACGTGTAACTTTTATAATAATAATAATAATAATAATAATAATAATAATAATAATAATAATAATAATAATAATAATAATAATAATAATAATAATAATAATATACTAAATTGGTTAGTAAAAAAGCAGCATGACTTTAAATTCTTTGTCGGGTGTGTCACATTTTCTCCAGTGCAATGGAATTGTTGATTCACAGCTTTTACATGGATTTATTCCAATTTGAGTGCTGTGACGTCACTTTCCCCAGGGTCCTCGTGAATGGTTGGCCACGCCTCTGTGCGCGAGGATCCAGCCAGTCAACGTCGATTGGTGGAGTCTGATTGAAGCCGCAGAAAAGGGAAACTACAGCAGCGGAGGAGCAGCGAGAAACAGCCCCGCACAACCTTTAACTGAACGTTTCCTGAAGAAGAAAAATGGCGTACCACAGTCCTTACCGAGCTCCCCCGCACATTAACGCTCCTCCGGACCAGAGCTTCCTGTGGAATATCTTCCAGAGGTGAGTCAGTGGGGAAGGCGGCTGGTTTCGCTGCAGCCCCTGAAAACTGCTGCCGTGTAGCGGCAAAGAGGAAGAAGATAGAGGGGCTGGGTCGGGTGGTGACACTAAATATTTTATTGACAACTCTTTTTTTTTCATTTTCTTTGCGTTATTGTTGTCGTTGAAGGCGAAGCTCCGCAGTGAATGAAGTGTTAGGGCTAGCTCTTAGCGAAACATCTACTCTACAGATAAAACAAGGCTAGAGCCAAATACTAGAGCCGTACTTCCTCCAGCTGTCACACTTTGGGCTTATTCACTTCTAACCGCGTACTTCTGCAGGCGCGAGGCCGTTGTAATTAGTTTAAAAACCTAACTTCAAAGACCTCCACAAGTCCTTGAAGTACCACTGCTGACATCATGACACACTTGTGTTCAAAGTTTGCTCATTCATGCTAATTAAATGTTGTACACAGCTGTGTACTGATACATTCCAGTCATGATGCAAGAAATGGGGAAACAGAACATTTAAAGCCATGTGCCAGCTGCTATAGTAGGTACAGAGGGAGAAATGTTGAAATACTTGTACTGCTGGTGCTAATAAGCTATAGTGTTATGTAATACTGCAGAGGATTTGTTTCTTTTAGCGTTGGAATGCTGCGGGCATCTTGAGGCTTGAGCCAGACCCCTCACCAAAGACTTCTGCATGGTGCGTGACCTGAGGGAAGACGGGCTGCATGTACTCATGTTGTCCCCTGTGTCTTCCTTCACTCGCATCCGCTGTCACGGAAGCGAGCAGAAGCATCTTATGATTCTCATGACTTAATAGAGTCAGCATCGGAGCAAAGGTCACTTCCAGCAAGCCCGACTGTCATGAAGATCGCCACACATGACACGCGCTGCCTCGCCTGGTTCCCCCTCGGTTGAACGTGTGGCAGAGAATCCTGTTTGTCATGTGACCGCAGTCAGCAGGGCAGCAATGAAACATGAGGCCTCTCAGTGGGTGTTTCAGACAGACTGTAGCCAGATTGGCATATGGCTGCTGTGGGAAATCAGTTCACTCCTTTGCCACTATTCTGAATCCAGAAGTCTCCACAGGAGAAAGGTATGGGGAGTTATTGAAATTTAGTTTGGATACCATATTTTTCAGACTATAACTTGCTCCAGAGTATAATTCACAGCAGCCGAAAGAAAGCATAATAAATGAGAAAAAATCATATAGAAGCATTGACTGTATAAGAAAACTGGACTGAGTGACCCCTCCTCCCTTGCATTCTACATAGAATGTACATGTTGGTCCCCAAATTCCAAAATCCCATAGACTTCTATAGAGAAACAGCTATTACTCAGTCATTTGTCAGAATAACCATTCTTGTTCTACATTTTTTTAAACATGTTCTTGCTAATTCTAATTTATATTCCACGATATTTTTGCTGTAGCGCAAATTATCCAAGTTGGCCAATCAGATGCCTCAATAAAAGTATGTGGCGCCACGTCGAATGTTCGAAGCATTTGATGACACATTCTCTCGATCTCGCTTACAGTGGAAGGGGTGTGGTCTTCCAATTCAATTCAATTTTATTTGTATAGCCCAAAATCACAACAACAGTCGTCTCGATGGTCTTCGAAGTAAAACATGAACTCGAAAGGATCATGAATACAAAGAGTTCAATAGGAAAATACTAAAATGAACTAACAAACTGACTAAGCTATACTGGCATCCCTGCCCTTAGACCCCCCTTTGCGGTAAGGAAAAACTCCTAAAAAAAAAAACGGATTCCGGGAACAACGAAGAAACCTCAGGGGTGTCCACATGAAAGAGGGATCCTCCCCCAGGACGGACAGGCGATTACCAGAACTCTTAGAGAAGAATTAACTTATCTAACTCTTCCAACATGCTTACTCCTCATTGGAGAGTGTGGTCACTGCTTAAGTCATTAAGCCTGCTTAAGTCATTTTCTATGGTTCGCGTCACACTTGCTCAGTCCAGTTCTCTTATACAGTCAATGTATGTAAGTCGCACTGGAGTATATGAAGGAGAAATTAAAAAAATGTGGTTTGTGCCCAGTCAGATCTATGTGACATTATGTCTTTTGTATATCAGAACAGAGCAGTAAAAAAACCCCAAACTACCTGGTGCAGGATTTGCGAAATTTGCAACACTTCAACATTTTGCACCAAACCTCTTCGTAGGTGTATATATGCTAGTAAATGGTAGAAAAAGACGCCCCTCCCTTCTTGTCCAGTGTGAACATCATGGACTAAACATGCATTCAAGAACACTTGTCAAATCCTGTAGTGTGCATATCTTAAGACTGAGCGCCCCTGCTTGTTTTTGTCAGTAGTAAATACAGATACACCTACCTACAGACCCCCTAGTGGTTGCTGGTATTTATTTTTTTAAATCCCACATGAGTATAAGTCTTAACCCTGACCAAACTATGCGGGGGGAAAATCCTGGACTTATACTCTGAATAGTATGGTAAATGAGAGCTTAATGTTGACCATTAACCTTGCTTCTTAATGTTTTTGTTCCATGACATAATGCTGAATGAGTCAGTATTTCTCTCTTTTGTCTGTTTTCTTCACTGTCACAGTGACATAACAAATGTTGGCTCCCAGCCCTGTTACTAAATCGCACTAACACTTTTTTTTATATTGAGTCTTAGATTATTCCAGTTGTTTTTTTTTGGCCACATTGAAGGTCTGGCTTTTGGATTTTCTACGTGGAAAATGGAGTGAGCTGCGTTCCCCAAGCTCAAGTTTCTCTGTAGGAAAAAGTGGAACATGGGAAAATCTGAATCAGGTTTTGATGGTTCTACTGCACTACATGGATGTTTGGTCATTTAACAACATGAAGATGGAAACACCAGATGGTTTCTGCCCTGCAGCAAAGAGGAATGTTAATGATGCCTTAGATCGTTTTCTTTTACTTTTGAGACGACTTGGCCTGAGGCAAAGAGAGTTACCAAAAAGAAGAGATTAGGCGGAAGGAAAATGGGGCGCTTTCGCTTTGCCTCCAACATATAGTTCTAGAAGTCAATGTTAAGGTGTTTTAGCACAGGATGGTGGGTTTTTACAGTGCATTCCTCCACCACCTCTTGTGTTACAAAGGTTGCATTTATAGACATGCTGAGAGCGGTTCACTGTTACAGCTAAGAAAATCTGTTATTCCCTTTTTTTTTCTTCTAAATATAGCAGTTTGGAAGTGTGCTCTGTGTGTCATGGGGGTTTTCCAGTCTCCACCTCTGCCTTCTCCTTGCTGGTGTTCAGTTGGGGCTTGTTTACTAAGCACTGCGTCAAATGGTTTGGGTTGTCAAGGAATAACTGACTCACCGGATTTTTGAGTAAAATGCATTTGGGGAAAAAAAACAAAACTGTGAGGGCCATTTCTTCTTTCACTGTACATTTATTCATGTGCTAGCCTTTTAGAGGGACTTAGACGAGTTCATTTTCATAACTGTAACTACAATGTAGTTAGTGTTTTCGTGGAAGTCTCTTTCTTGTGAATCATTCGCTGCTTGCCCCATAAACATAACATTACCATGTGCCTTGAAGGACAGCAACCTTCAAAGCCTCCAGACTGGCTTTACAACATCTTTGGTTCCCATTCAAGTCGTACTAAAGAATAGAGTCGCTGCATTTTTCCCCCTAGGTGTCATATTGGTGTTATCATAAGCACGTTGGATGAGAAACCTCTCAAAATCTTTGAGTGATTTACTTCGCCGTGGCAACACCACAAAACCTTAGGATCAAAATTAATCCCCAAACACGTTTTTTTTTTTTCATCTTTTAATGATATAAAACGTCTCTTTTATTATTATTATTTTTTTGCTGAAACTGAAGTGGGATGAGTCCTGCGACAGACTGGCGACCTGTCCAGGGTGTCCCCTGCCTTCGCTCCTAAGTGGCCGGGATAGGCTCCGGCAGCCGCCGTGACCCCGTAAGGGACATAACGGAAGAAGATGAATGAATAAATGAATGAATGAATGAATGAATGAATGAATGAATGAATGAATGAATGAATGAAGTAGGATGATTTGAGGTCATAACCACTGATCTGGTAAATGTCTGAATCGACGTCAATCTTTACGCTTCACTTCCTCCTGCAAGACTTTTTAAGAAGACTCCATTGTGAAGGAGGAACTGTCCAGTTGGCAGATTTCACTTTGTTCTCTAAGAATTACCAAACACACACACACAGTCAGAGCTTGTTTGGCTGGTCTCTCGAGCATAAACACACAAGCTGATCAGTGTGTTCTTGATAGAGCGTCATTCATCAACTTTAGGGCCGCTCAAATGCTAACACACGCTGTAGGGAGTAAAGTTTCATCAGGACAGTGTGGATATCTGCCGCTATTGTATACTGGAGTGTGTGTGGCTCCCATGAGGTTCAAAGCTGTATTTAATCTGTGTTTTCATCCGCAGGGTTGACAAGGACAGGAGTGGAGTGATATCAGACTCGGAGCTCCAGCAGGCTCTATCAAATGGTACTCCTCTTTCTGTCACAAATATTACTCTCATGTGTTGGTTAGTTATTTTTGTGTGTCTCTGCAGTCTATTTTTCTAATCTTCCACCTTCTAACTTTTTTATTTTTGCTTTCATGCCTCTTTTAAATCCAATTTCTCTTCCATCTCCTCGTAGCAGACCATTGATCTCTTTGATTTAAACGACTGTCGGGCTATAGAAGAAAACGGGCCGAGAATTTATTTATATCCTCAGCTGGCAGGTGAACCAAACACAAAACCACTCTAGCTTTATTTTTATCGCAAGAGAAAAGAATTAAAAGGATTCAAGGAGAGTTTGAAAGAATAGTTGAGAAGGAATTTCGAGTCTATGCAGTGAGAAACAGGAAGTTTCAAGACAAAAACAAAAATCTCACTCATTACATAGTAAATCTGGTCTTCAATGCCATAAAATCAGGATAATGATTAAGTGAAGCTTTATTCAAAATGATTTTTCTATCTAAAACTGTCCTATATTCATGTTTTCACTGTTTTCCCACACTTCAGTTAGTTCATAAATAATACATTAATTTAATAATAAATTAAATGTTGAATAAATATGAAGTCCAATGCTAAGATCAAGTAAGTGTTAAATAGCATAAGTTCCCCTTAATAAAAGCAACCCGTTAATGTGTTTTTGGTTACCAGAAGATGAAAAATATTTAAAGAGCATCAGCTGTCATTTATGAGTAGCTGATTTTGGTAGAAACAACAGTAGAACCCCCCTGAAGACGGGATAACGGCCTCTAATGAGGAAAGTGTAGTCACTCTGTCTTGAGAAGACTCAAACAGGATTAACATGGCACTTCACACATGCTCTTTTTTTCACTAGAAAAGAGAGGTCTAAGGGAAGGTGTAGCATGAATAACTCATCTGTACGTGAAAACTGGGCAGGGGTTCCTCATGACAGCAGTCTGTGATCACACTCCACTGCATCTTGGCCCGGATGTTAGAGAGGCTGAAATGCAGTATTGTCCAACCAGACAATAAAGTGGAGGTTCAGGTTTGTTGTTTATTAATGCATGTTCCTCATTATGGCTTGTTGGAATTGTTTAGCAGGGTCTTTAAAGACATTTGATCACATCCGACTTCCCAGAAACCATTTTTTGTGAACTTCAAAGTTGTTTAAAAAAAAAAAAAGGCAGCAGCAGAGGGAAGCTGTTATCAGGCTTCACTGTGGCTCTGGCTCTGCATAATAATTAGTGATCCCTCTCATGTATGCATGCATGTGACGGCAACAACTCATTTATTTATCGTGCATCCTTTGATACAAGATAAATCAACTTTATCCGTAAGGGTTAGTGTTGGCTTGATAGGGTTGTGTTGTGTTGCGTGTGTTTTTCAGGTGTGCGCACACTGAAGATGCCTTGCTGTGATCTTGTAGTCAGTGGCAGGTTTCCCAGTCCAGTCTCGCTCAGTTTGTTGGGCTCATTGTGAGGTAAATTAGAGCTGGTGAAGCTGAACACGCCGCCCTGCATCCTGTCCTGCGGCGAGCTCGCTGAAGCCACCCCATCCCAGAGTTTTTTTTTACTGCAGAGGCTGCTTTGGGTTTCTTGTTTTGCTTGTTTGTACATTAGCCAGCCTTCTAGTCATTTGGACAAACAGTGAGAGATTTTTATTTTTACAAGATGAAAGTTGCGTTCCTAGCTAATTGATTATTTTGGTTATAAATCACAAATCATGAACTCGCCGCTGTTCATCTTACTCTATTTCATTTTTCAATGAACTCTTCATTTTTCCCTCCTCACAGCAGCCGCTTGTCAGCCTGCCCTCCCACACACTTAGATTTATAATTCTCTCTGGTAGTTTTATTGTGAAGAAGCAGCAGCAGCAGCAGCTTGCCAAAACTGCTGACGGGCAGCTTTGACCAAGTGGCAGAGCTTAAGAAACTCAATGCCCAATTGATTTCTGTAAAACATCTCAAAGGACTGTTTCATTGAAGTAAAATAATCTTTATCAGTCAACACACTTGTAACTACTTACATTTCTGACCATCAGAACTGTTCTGCTGGGGTTTTTGTGTTTAAAACGTTATGTTACACGCTTCATAACTTGGTATAAACCATAAAAACTGAGATTGTTGACTTGTTTACATATTTTGTTGTTGTGACTCATTTACACTCAAAGTTATGGAGTCAAACATCCACGACCATCACAGAGCAGATGGTAGGGGTGTAACCATTCATTTTAACAACAATTCCACTCGTATTTTAATTTGTGGTTGGTGATAAGATTCTAAAGGGGATTTTGGTTCATTTTGAACGATCCAATTCGATCCGATTCACATGTCTTTGGTAAATTCAAAGTCTTTCCACTCATTGGACTGGAAGGTTGGATCAATCATTTTTTCGTTTTTAGTAAAAACGTAATAAAGTGGTATAGTAAAATAAACCTACCAGACCTCAATCCAAATGGTTTTGTCCAATATCCATTATAGACCAATTTATTTCCTTCTCAAACTATTTTCATAATGGTAAAGACAGATCAGACAGATCGATCCGGTTGGATCAGATGAATATAACTCGATTCCTCGATTAAGTTGATTAATCATTACACCCATACCAGATGGTGAATCTAAGATTTAAGGCAGTTTCTAATACATTTGTTGGATTTTTTTTCATTATTAATTAATGTAATAACTTTACCATTTGGGCTATAAACTGAAACTCCACATTAGAAGTCATTTTAACAAGTTATTTACTTAGAAAACGTTTGGGATCTTAGTGAGGATGTATAGGAAAGGTTTAACCTGGAGATGGTTTTAATGCTTCTCCATAAGAAGTCTGACCTGTACTGCTATGTGATCGGACAGGATGTGGTCTCTGCGGCTTTTCGGGGGCACCTCTTGTTTAATTCTGCCTTTGATGTTTAAACTATGTTTAAAAAAACATTTCAACGTGTGCTAGCTTTTTAGTATGTGGAAGTACAATTTGTTTGCTCTTGGTGTTATCGCTGGAGTTAAATGTTTATGTACACATGGGGGTCAGAACACTCTGTTTTTCCATCGGCCTACTTTTTCTTTTTTTCTTCACCTTCCATGCTCCGTCTCCTCCTCGGTTCTGCCCACCTCAGTGAGAGAGTCCAGTGTGCGGGGGGGACAGAGAGCAGATTGTCCCCGCTCGCCGCCAGACTCGCACAAAGACGCACACACACTGAGCGGCTCGGGCGCAGCCTGCCTGGAAAACACGGGTGACCCCACAGCTCCGCCTCGGTGTGAAACGTTTATCTGCTCATGTGAGCTGAAGAATCTGCAAAGGCTGCAGTTCATCCTTGGCTTGGAGTCGGATTTACCTGTTAAATACTTTTAAAGATTCCTAAAAACAGGAAATCTTTGTAGAAATGATTCTGCGTGCCGGCTTCAGTAGTTTACAGGTCATTTATTGCATGAAACCATCAGAGGTTGAATTGGAAGACATGATTTGGAGGGTCTGTAAAGAGTGGTGGAGTCGTGGAGATCTTTGGTTTGTTTTGAGCCTTTTTGCACCTTGTCCTTTAGCTCAGTGGTTGCTTCCATCTTGACGATGTCTGAAGTCACCAAACACTTTAAAAAACAGGTAAAAATGAAGATAAAGCTGTTCTAGAGCTCAGGATTCCAGATCACAACCCTCTGTTTGTTTAAATCTGATAACAAATAACAAGGTACATTAGAAATGTATTGCATGGACAGATGTGATGGATAATTAATCAAACCAGACAGTTGTTTTAACCCTCTAGAGTGAATAAAAATGACCTGCTTGTGTAACAAGCCTCCTAGAGTCTGCTTGATGAACCGACCTGGCTGCTCCACAGTGAACCTCAAACATACAGTTGCTGTAAAATCAAAAGACACTCTTGGCACATGACGCTCCTTCAAAAACGTGCTGAACGTGTGTTCTTTTCATGAACACGGGTTGCTGAGGGCGATGACAGCTGAATGAAGAAGCCTCAGGCCTCATTCCACCACAGCAGCAACCAACAAATGAGGATCATCTGCAGTTTCTGGGTTTTTAGCATTTCACACTTCTAGAGTTTGACGTTTCTGCCTTTATTGCATCTGTCCAGCATTCTGAAGTATTGTCAAGATAAAGTTGCTCTGAATTTAAGTCAACGGGGAAACAAGATGTAAGTAAATGTTTAAAATGAGCTAATCTGCTCTCACGCCACGCTTCTTTGCAGATCGTCTTATTGCTGGCAAAGCTGAACTGTGGAGAGAAATCAAACAATTTTCACAGTGTGAAAAATGCACCACAACGTCGGCAAGATGTTAGATTTCCACACATGCACATGCACATTGATGCCCTACAGGCGGAGCTGCAGAGAACTAGTTTGTCCTAGATCAGCAAAATGCACTCAACTTTGTGCTACGGCAACAAAATAGTTGTTTCTTTTTTTAAATTTTTGTAGAATTTATTAGGTCGATACAGCAGCAACTCACAATCAGTGATGTCACGACATTCGTACACATTTATTCGTCAAACTGAGTACAATGTGTCTCACTCCTATGTCATTTTGGAATCCTCAATCAGCAAAACATGCATATCTCTGGACTGTATCTCCAATATCCAGTTAGCCTACAGATGCCAGTGTACACAGGAGAGCCTTCAGCGGTCACTTCAAACCTGGACCACCTTGCTGTGGAGTGATGCCGTCAGCCAAGACCAACTCCTTATAGCTGCATTTCTAAAATTGCTCTAAATGTGCGGCCCGACTTTTTCCTCTGTCCTGACTGAGTGTGCACCGCAGCAGGTGACTGCAACATCTGTCCAGAGGTGAGAGTGGTCAGGAGGTGTCGCAAATAGACACTCAAGCAGCGGAATATGGTTCAGAGGGATCAAAAATAGAAAAAAACAACATTTATTGACAAAAATAATTCGATTTACACTTTATAGAAAGAACGAGCAGTTTGAGGACGGATGGAAAACTGAAGATACCCCAGCAGGATCTGTCTATTAAAAACTAGAATAGTAAACGAAAGTTTGAAGACGAACCCAATGTGTAGATATAGATGTTTCTAGATAAAGATGACTGCCTTCACAGCAGAAGAGCCCAAAAGCAATTCAGCTCGCTGCCTGTGAGCTACATGCTGGATCATTTTTGGAGTTTTAAGGTTTAAAAGGCATCCAGAAGAGGCAAAGCCGGAATGAAGATAAGTTATCTTCTTAGCTGTTTCTTATCAGAATTCTGGCTCCGTCATTTTGCAAGAATGACAGTATTTCAGTACAGAAGGGACTAAAGCACGGAGTACACTGTCTGCATTACTCTGAAACATATTTTAGACACAATGACGCAGAAAAAAACATGATTGTAGGAATATTTAGCTCAAAGAGGATGTCAGAGTTCAGTGTTGCTCATAACAAACCACACTGTGGACAACATGACAGCAGATGTGTTTAGGAGGAAGTGAGGTACCTGATAAAGATCTGAACATGAAAGCTTACGACTAAAAAGCAAAACAAGATTTTCTTAAAAACGGAGTCTCACCATGAGAACCAGCAGCAATGTCTGTGTTTCTGTTCAGTTTTGAATAGTACACTGATTATCCAATGTTGTAGGATTTTGTTTTTACCCTATTAGAACAATGAAATCAGGGCAGGAACAGATGTTTGAGGCCTGATCAGGAGTCTGTGACTCAGCGACATTCTTTGCCAAATCTCCTTAAACCTTGGGAGTTTTGGAAGCAGCTCTTGTTGATCCTGTAACCGGCATCTCCATCCGTGGTATTCTTACTCTTTTGCATTAGTTACACCTTTGACATTTGATGACACTGTTCTCAGGGTTGTTCCTCGTGGATTTCTTCTTAAACTTCTTTTTTTCTTTTTTTTTTTTTTTTGAGAAAATAAACATCTTTTTGGCTGGTTGGTCCCAGCAAGCGAAGCTCAACCCTTTTATTGATCAACTAACCTTGTATTGTCGAACGTCAGCTAAAGGTTAACCACCAATTTCCACCGTTCTCATTTGTCCTTTTCCCTTCTAGCTTTTGTGCAGTGCTTAAGCTGATTTTCAGCTCATGTTCTCTGATTCACAGGAACGTGGACTCCTTTCAACCCAGTGACGGTCCGCTCCATTATATGTGAGTGACATGCGCCGCTTTCACACAGCTGCCTTTATGCTGACTCTGTTTATGCAGACTGTTTGACTCGTTCCCACGGCAACCAGATTAAGTCATTAAACTGTTGACACACTCGGTACTCCTCTAGCGCTACAGACAGACAGCTATAGCATCTTTCAGCTAAAAACATGCTTGACTGCTTTTTGGATGTTTAGCTCTGTGGAAAACAATGTTTCCACGCTCCGTGATTTAATGTGGTGCGCCACCTTAAGAAGAATCCCCATGATTTAGTGTTTAATGGTGGCGAAGCAGGAAGCGTGTCCTGCGGTAACACTCCCCTTGTTGGGGGGGTAATTGGATCGCGCCTCATGGGGTGTGAGGAGTGCAGATGTGAGGAACTACCTACACCACGGCCCTCTGAGGCAGAAGTACGTGGAATGTGCCCGCCTCGCTCCGTAAACGCCGCTGTTTCTGGCATCCCCGTGAAACTGGAAGTGATGGTACAGCGCTTCTCACGTTACCGGATCCCCCCTCCATCCTCCAGCTATTCCAAATCTGACGCTCTGAGACAGACTTGTAAACTGCAGAAAAATGAAAGTTCCTGACCCAAGTGGGACAGCTGGTTCACCCTCCTCTTCCTCCTACAGCGATGTTTGACCGGGAAAACAAAGGAGGCGTGAACTTCAATGAGTTTGCCGGTGTGTGGAAGTACATCACAGACTGGCAGAACATCTTCAGGACCTATGACAGGGACAACTCCGGCTTCATCGACAAAAATGAGCTCAAGCAGGCGCTTACCGGATTTGGTGAGCAACAAAGTTTGCTTCTGTGGGGAGGGGGCTGCGTGGATGCAGGGATCTGTTATTTTCTGGGTCTGCAGCTGAATGCATCGTCATGTGAGGACCAGGCTAAACCACTGAAGCCATTCAGTTCACACGTTCATTGTTTGAATTTTACTTGTGTCTCAATTAAAGTTTATTTGTCAAATTTATGTTTGAAAGGCAAACTCTGATGCTCTTGAAAAGAGTTTTTGCAGAACTAGTGAGTACAGTTGAACAAATGCACATTTCATTAATTAAATTATGAAGTTTCTAGAACTATTTTTATTTGCCTGAATGATTTGTAAGAATTGCTTAATTAGAAAACTGATTAAAGTTTTTAAAATATCAACGCTGCCTTTTTAAAGCAAAATTCACATAGATTTATGGTGTTTTTTTCCTTAGCTCTAGTTAAGAGGATCTCCTGAAATTCAGATTGAGCAGCAAAAATGTGCCGAGGGGCTCGGATGAACATGTGCACCACAGAACCAGGGGCTGTAATTCTGTGACTTTCACACGGAGGATCTTAAATCCAATCAGCTACAATTTTTTAAGCCTTTATTTTCATGGTCATTTCCAAAAATCTGTTAAAAAAAGAAGGATTTTTAAAAGCTGCGGCTTTGATGTTTGTGCTCCGACATGTGACTTATGTCTTTAAGGCAAAACATGAACGTTTTCTTAGAAATGGTTTTATTTATATTAGTAATGTTTGGAATTGCTTCTGTTTTTCAGGCTACCGTCTATCAGACCAGTTCTACGGCACCCTGATCGACAAATTTGACCGGCAGAGGAAGGGACAAGTGGCCTTTGACGACTTCATCCAGTGCTGTATTGTTCTACAGGTTAGACACTCACAATCAATCCAGAGATCGAGAAAAGCTCTTTTTTTGGTTTTTTTTGCATCTCTTAAAGTCCCACTTCAATAACAGTTTCATCTTCTGTAAAAGCGTCTATCAATTTTATTATTATGCTCTTTTTGGGCAAAATCAAAAATCCCGTGTCGTTTTCTAGGACATAGTTTCTGCAGAACAGCAGGAGTCAAGCCCGCCCCTCACTTCCCGTCACCCACAACCAAGAACTCTCCTGCTAGCTTACAGCCCCTCACCCCCCCAGCCCAGCATTACCAGTGCAACAAAAACAGGGAACATTGTTCTTCTCCAGCCTACAGTTTCTGTAGACGAGGATCTCGTCGTCTACAAGTGGATGCATCAGAATGGAGCAGAGCTTGTGGCTACAGGCTGTTTCATTTATTCGTCTGCTTCTGATCCACAATAGTTCGAATAAAGAAATGCTCAGAATTTTCGGCTTAGTTTTCTTTATAGAGGTCCTCCATTTTTAGAAAAATGCCAGAAGAATGTGTTCAAAACAAGCAAAACACATTTTTCCTCAGTGGTCTTTAAGTGAAACTAATGGCACATTTTGCAGAAGAAGGTTTTTTATTTTAATAGGTTCTCTTGTTTTGTCCACATTCAGGTTTTAAGTTTTGATATTTTATGAACACTGTGCTTCTGGGTGATTCATGAAAGGATCCAAATGTGACGCAGCACTCTGTGAGTGTTGTCTGGCTTGGCTCCCAGCTCCTGGTAATGGGAGTAGCCCTGGTTTTCCTCGGCACACTCAGTTTTCCCAGTGCTTTTCTTTCAAACCTGCGCCGGCTGCCATGTGCTTTTCGCCTTTCAGCTGCATCAGAAGTAGTTGTTGAAGAGCCGCAGCCGCCGCAGGTCCTTGGATTGTGTTTCAGTGTGTAGAAAGGAGGGCTGCATCTCATTTATAGAAGTTAATGACTTGTTTGGTTTCTTGTATGTCTGATGACCTTCAAACCTAATTATGCTGTGTAGCTGAACAGAAATCTGAAAGACGGCTTTTCATTTTTGACCTATTTTATATGAAGAAAAGCTATTTGCACAGCTTGAATGCTGGAATAAAAATATTTAATTGAAATCTATCAAACCGATCTTTATTTGCTGTCTGATAGACACTTGTGAGGAAAGCAAAAGGAAGGAATACAGAAGAGTTCAAGAATGTTGAGTTTTATCTCAGTTGACAAGTGTTTTGTTTAAATGAATTAAAGCACAAGTTAAATTCTAAAGAAAAAAAAACCCAAGATATATATTTGATCGCAAACCCGATTTATTTCTGTTTACATCTCAATTTCCTGAAGATTTGCTCTGTCTTCTTTTCGCAGAGGTTGACCGATGTGTTCAGGCGGTACGACACAGACCAGGACGGCTGGATCCAGGTTTCATATGAACAGTATCTTTCCATGGTCTTTAATGTAGTATAAAGTACACGGATGACCACAGAAGAGCACAACTGGACACAACTGTGCCAAAAAGCTTCCATCACTTTTCAAGATGCTTGCCATGGTGGACACTACAAGATTTTTTTTTAAACCTGATGTAGCTCTATTGTTAAATATAAAAGTACAATTTATATTACAATATTAAGCAAGAAAACAGTACTTGATGTATCAAAAAAAAAAATCTTGTAGTGTTTTGTTTGTTGACATGTCTAAGCAACTTCTGCTTCAGACTCCTGGTTGGGAAACTTTGTGGGCACAGCTCTCATTCTTTCTTTTTATTTGTTAATGTTACATTTTTAATGTTCCAACCTTAACTGACAACATGTGAGAAAGATCTCTATAAAAAAATGTAAATATAAATTGAAATGCATTGCATGCTTTTCAGGGAACCTGAACCCCACGTTGAAGCACGTTTTCCCCTGAACCTTCTCCTTCTTTTGCTCAAAGCCATGTTTACAATAACTGTGAAAGCAGCCAAACGCTGCTTCAGGACTCACTGACATGCCAGCTTACATGCCATATTTGTATAAATTAATTTTTATTAGATTATCTTCAATTGTTCTAACATATCTTTGGTTGGAGAGTAAACATATTGCCTCAGTCTTATTTTATGTGCATGATGCCTTAAAATGTGTTAAGAAATGAAACTAAAAGCAAATGAAAATACTTTTTATTAAAAAACAATGCCAGCAGATATCATCTTTGGTTTCCTTTTTTCACAGGATATTAACGTTTCATTCTTAAGAAGAATAAATATGACTGTTGACTTAAAAAAAAAATCTTGCTGCAGTTAAATACTGCCACAGAAATCCTACCCCAAAGCAATAAAAACCTTAAGGAATCAAATAAATGTAACAAGGGCAAAATCATTCACTATTTACTAATATTCATTAATAAAGAAATTTATTTTGAAAAGAAAAAAAAAAGAAATGGCACTTATTTTTGTTATATTGTAAAAGATTTCATTACCATTGATTTTGTTTAGAACATTTTTGCCAAATTTTACAGGTCAAACCCTGAAAAGGAGTATTAATGCTAGTGAACCCCATGGGGTCAAATTAGCCTTTTTTTAAATGCCATTTTATTTTTTTAATTTTGTTCCTTTTAATTTTTTGGCCACTGTTGATTGTTTACTTAGTTGCAGGCAAGAAAATATATGCCAACTGGATATCCATTAAAAAAAGAATAAAATGTGCATCTATTATTTTATTTCACACACCAGTAAAAACTTGGTAGCAAAAGAGATTGCAATCAAAGACATGCTCATTGTATGTGAAAATTCCCAAAAAATGATTTCCATTTCTGGAAATACTACAAGTTGTTTACCTTTTATTTCCATAGGCTTATTAGACTGGAGAACCAGTGCGCTCGAACTGTTTTCCAAGCACTTCAAGTTAAGTAAATTTTAAACCTGCTTTAAGAAACTGTGTTGAAATGAAATGTTTGAGTAAATGGGCAGAAAAATATGGAAGCGATTATGTCGCATAAATAAAAAGCAAAGTCAAAACCAGAAATGCTTTTTCATTTTCAAAATGAAGCTGCATTTTTTGACTCAAAAATATAATGAAAAAGCAATCCACCAAAATGCTTTTTCATTTCCTTCCTCAACACAGCTTATTCTGTCACTTAATTAAAATTAAAATGAAAATGGTATTTGACATTTCATTTTCAAATTGTTCTCTGGTAAATGTGTAGCATAATTCATTTAGAAATGTCAAATTTGACATTTAAAATGGATTAACAGAAATGCTTTTTCATTTTCAAAATGAAGCTGCATTTTTTGACTCAATTAAAAAGAAAAAGCAATATTTCAGAATGCTTTTTCATTTCCTTCCTCAATACAACTTATTCTGTCACTTAATTAAAATGATAAATAAAATGGTATTTGACATTTCATTTTCAAAAAGGTCCCTGGTAAATGTGTACCAAAATTCATTTAGAAATGTCTTATTTGACAATTAAAATGGATTAACAGAAATGCTTTTTAATTTTCAAAATGTAGCTGCATCAAATGACTCAAAATTAAAATGAAAAAGCAATATTTCAAAATGCTTTTTCATTTTATACTTAAAACCGCTTATTCTGTGTCATAATTAAAACCAAAATGCAAAGAGAGGATTGCATTTGCATTTTAACATCCACCCCGGGCACGTTGTCACAATATTCAATTCGAAAAAGCATTAGCAGAGGGGAGGCGGGGCGATGACGTCACTGCTTTCTCTGTGTGTGTCCGGCTGCTGACTGACGCACACACACACACCAGGAGCAGACTGTGTTAGCGGCAGAGACGAGGGTTTTGTGATGGTTGTGAACTTCTGATGTGTTTCTACAGCTTCTCAGGACTACGTAGAAGCATTTTGCGCCTTCTGCGGTCCTCCTTTGGACACACCGTGGACAAGCTTTGTTCTGCGGACCGCCAGCTGCCTCCGCATAGCGGAGCGCGAAGCTCTGATGATCGCTGAAGGCGGAAATGCTGCTGCGATCTGAGAAACCATCATATGAATTTGTGTTTAAAAGTGGTGTCCAGAACAAAATAAAGACTGATGTAATTCACAGATATTTACACCTTGATCTGCAGCTTATCTGCAGAATTTGCTGTTTGATGACAGCTGGAGCTCCATCAACAGATAGCAGATTTCTCCATGCTAAACGTTTCCTGGTGGACCAAAAACACTCAGTCAGCGCGAAGCTGCAGGAGACTATCTTCATAATGTGCTTTTATTACAGTTATGATAATATTTTACGGCCTGCTCTGCTCGATCATATGTTTTTAAATCGGTGCGGTCAGACGACGCTGAAGTTGGTTTGCGATTCATAGCTTCTGATTCGTGAGGGCTGGACCTGGACTGGACCAGGTCCAACGGTTTGTGAACAGGACCCGATTTTAGGTGACCTTAATGAGAAAAATGCAGCAGAATGTTCCTTTACTGCCCTCGCGAATCAGAAGCTGTGAATCGCAAACCAACTTCAGCGTCGTCTGACCGCACCGATTTAAAAACATATTATCGAGCAGAGTAGGCCGTAAAATATAATCATAACTGTAATAAAAGCACATTATGAAGATAGTCTCCTGCAGCTTCGCGCTGACTGAGTGTTTTTGGTCCAAGCAGCAAACGTTTAGCTTGGAGAAATCTGCTATCTGTGATGGGGCTCCAGCTGTCATCAAACAGCAAATTCAGCGCGAAACTGCAAATAAATGTGTAAATATGTGGTACTGACATCTGTCTTTATTTTTGTTCTGGACACCACTTTTAAACACAAATTCATATGATGGTTTCTCAGATCGTAGCAGCATTTCCGCCTTCAGCGATCATGATCAGAGCTTCGCGCTCCGCTATGCGGAGGCAGCTGGCGGTCCGCAGAACAAAGCTTCAAACAAAGCCACGGTGTGTCCAAAGGAGGACCGCAGAAGGCGCAAAATGCTGCTACGTAGTCCTGAGAAGCTGTGGAAACACATTAGAAGTTCACAACCAACTCAAAGCCGTCTTCTCTGCCGCTAACAGTTTGCTCGTGGTGTGTGTGTGTGTGTCTCTCAACGGCCGGACACACACGACGAAAGCAGTGACGTCATCGCCCCGCCTCCCCTCTGCTAATGCTTTTTCGAATTGAATATTGTGACAACGTGCCCGGGGTGGATGTGAAAATGCAAATGCAATCCCCTCTTTGCATTTTGGTTTTAATTATGACACAGAATAAGCGGTTTTAAGTATAAAATGAAAAAGCATTTTGAAGTATTGCTTTTTCATTTTAATTTTGAGTCATTTGATGCAGCTACATTTTGAAAATTAAAAAGCATTTCTGTTAATCCATTTTAATTGTCAAATAAGACATTTCTAAATGAATTTTGCTACACATTTACCAGATGACTTTTTGAAAATTCAATGTCAAATACCATTTTCATTATCATTTTAATTAAGTGACAAAAAAGCTGTGTTGAAGTATAAAATGAAAAAGCATTCTGAAATATTGCTTTTTCTTTTTAATTTTGAGTCAAAAAATGCAGCTTCATTTTGAAAATGAAAAAACATTTCTGTTAATCCATTTTAATGGTCAAATTAGACATTTCTAAATGAATTATGCTACACATTTACCAGAGAACAATTTGAAAATGAAATGTCAAATACAATTTTCATTATTATTTTAATTAAGTGACAGAATAAGCTGTGTTGAGGAAGGAAATTAAAAAGCATTTTGGTGGATTGCTTTTTCATTTTAATTTTGAGTCAAAAAATGCAGCCTCATTTTGAAAATGAAAAAGCATTTCTGGTTTTGACTTTGCTTTTTAATTATGCTACAGAAATGCTTCCATAGAAAAAAACAGCAGGAAACATTTGTACTTTTTAAAAGGATGTATGTCGCCCTCTGCTGGACGCTTGCAGTTCTTACACGGTCCGATGTGTCCTAGGAACTAGGAACCATATGCGCGAGGTCTTGTTTCTTTCCGGAAGTACAAAAGCGTTGTCGTATGGCAGTCAACGATCATTAATAAATATGTTCAGTATGTTTTAGTGTTTACGTTTTAAATATAAACTAATAAAATACTGTATTCACATTTTGCTCACTCTGAGCTTCTTGGCTTTTTAGAGAAGAGCTAGCAATGGCGGCTAAACATTTTCGGTCTTTTGGGTTATTTTTACGGGCAGCTTTTCATCACAAAACCTCTGGTCGGATCAGGAAGACGAGCTTTACATCAGTAAAATCATACAGCGATTCTACGGGAGGTGAAGGAGCTCAGATAGGTAAGAACGAGGAGAGCACGAGCATGTAGTAACTTGATTTTAACTCTAGAGGGCGACAGAGTTCCTTAGTGTGAAGATGACGGGGACCGATTAAACACCCGTGGGAGCTTCTGCTCTTTCAGAAACTACAATATTTATTTATTTTAACCCTAATGCTTGTGGATTCAGAAAAAGTTAAAAACAAAGTTGCATTTCTGGAAAATTTGAACATTGTGTCTTTTACAAAAATAAAACTCTGTACTTGAATAGAGACTGTAAGTTATCGTATAAATAAAATTAAGAGGATTTTTGCAGTTTATTACATATTGTATTTTTGTCTTTGAAGTTTTTGTCTGTCCTCTAGTTTATGCCTGATTAAAAAGGATTTTTGTTTTTATAAAAATAAAAATGTACTCCCCCCCCTCCCGTTTTCATGCAAGATAATCAGATCTTTTTGTATCTGTGGAAGTTGAATAAACACACAGTCATGACTCGTTTTCCCTAAAAGGTGTCTCAATATTCATCAACGGATGTTGATCCATGAAGTCCATTTAAAATAACTAAGACATACATCAATTGCAGTCTGTCATAAGTGTATAAACTCCAATATATCAATAAGAACACATTGAGCCATTAGTTTCCCTAATTTAAGGTAATAAAATCTGTGGTGTCAGTCCCAGTTGAGGCTTTCTTGCTTTTCAAGAAAAAAGGATTGATCTGTTCTTGATCGGCCAGATATGTTGAGGTGGAAACCATGTGGCCTGCATTCTTTGAACCATTATAATGACATTAAATCCACAATGGGGGCCGCATTTAATTGATTTAATGACAGGAACTTGCAAGCAAGCAATGGACAAGCCTGCTCTACAGTGATGACTAAGGATTTCATTCAGATTTAGTTAAAATGTAAAGATAGACTCTATTTTTTTTTAAATCATCTTTGCTACTTTCTGTGATATTTCAGGCCACCTCAGTGACTGTAGCAGGCATGCCTCTGCAGCAGATGTGCAGCTGAGAGTAAAATCTCCTGATAGTGTTTTTCTGCATTTGGTGGCACTTTTACAGCAAGCTGATGTAGAGAGCCTGGCACTGAGGCTGAATGTTCAAAGTAAGCGTGTCCTTCAGCTAAAAGCTGGCAAGCAAGTTGCTGAATGAAGTTGCTACAGAGACACTGTGATTTTGAGTTTCACCTTCAGCCTGGAACTTAAACTAAAAAAAGACTTTATGTTGCACTCGAACTTTAAAACTTTGTTGAAATGGATGAACTTAGCTTTATGGACAGGTTACCTAAAATAAAGGGATCAAATGCTCTGCAGAGGACGTTAAGAGGTGGTTTCTTCTGGCAGAGCTTTAATCTGGCTGTGTAATGATTTGTTTGAGGTGTAGCAGAGGACAAAGTACAGCAAAGACAAGCAGACTTTTCAGCAAATGCACCTGGTGGCTTAGTTTTTCCCCTCTCTCGGCTTCAGCTGGGTGTGGTGGATTCTTGGACTCTTTGAGATGAACCTAAACAATGGCAGGTCAGCTGCCTTCAGCCAGGCCACAACCCCAGTCAGGGTGAGACTCCAGGTCCTTGTCACACCCTACACGCCACACGTCGCTCTCTCCTTCAGTTTGTCCACATTAGAGGGTTTATGATGTCCCGTCCATTTTCTCCTGACGTGTCGTCTCTAAGCGTGTCCCCTCCCTGTCATTAGCTGCAGGTCAGACTGTGGTCTCAGAACGAAGGGGGCCTGTGGTTATTGTGGAGATAAACCGGCCAGAGGTGCGTAACGCGGTGAACCAGGAGACGGCGGGGCGTCTGCTGGAGGAGCTGCAGGCTTTCGACCGTGACCCAGACCTGAAAGTTGCCATACTGCATGGCAAAGGTAAAAGCACCGTGAGATGGACAGATGACGAGGAGATTTTTAGTATTTTCCAGGGAGGCTGCCCGACAGTCAGTGACCTGCCCATCGGCCTTGCATGTCAAGCAGAGGTTTAGACACACTGCAGAGGCTGACGCTGGTTTCAGTCTGTCAGTTGAATGTCCAGCCGCTTGTCAGCAGCATCAGTTATTCTACTCTTGAAACTTCTAAAGCTGGGCCAACACGCCCAGAACATCAACACCTGAGCTGTTGTCACTAATATACATTAAAAAATTAACCAATGTCCACAAGGAATGTAGCCTCTGAAATGGTTTTCATTTCTATACTTTTGATGACAAATCATTTTGTGAACTTTAACCCTATTTATCCATTTGTATCATATTTGATACATTCATTTCTGAGACAACTATCTCATTAGCATGACCGTAAAAACCCATTGGATATAATTAGTTTTCCACCCTGTAGTTCATCATCATTCCACTAGGGGCGGTAGAAGCTAATTCAAAATGGCTGCTTCCTTGAAATCTCTTTAAAACTTTTGGCAAGAAAGGTTTTGCTAATTTTGAAAACTTTATGGTGAGAATAACTCATCTTCTGTTATTCCAAATGACTGTTTGCATTGAAATATTGCAAAATTACCTCTTTATATGTTTCCATAAACAGTCATGGCAATGTTTTTGCATCCTTAACTAACATTGTTGTGACCAAAAACTTGCATATCAGCACAATTGAAAAATTGAAAAATCATTTTTTGTGGATTTCATCAAAGACTAATTCCAAAAACATGGTGTTTTGTGTCAGTTGAGGTTTTTATACCAAGTTTTAATGTACAACTTCAAAACTAGTCTTTGATGATCACAAACAAAAATAATTACAGAATATTCTAAATCTAAAGCAAATACCATCGAATGAAGTACTTAACTGTATTGTTTCATAAAGTTTTATTGTCATTTTTGTAACTTCTGTCTCTTTTTTTCTTTAACTGTTCCTCATCTGAGTAGATTTTTCCATCGCTTCCTCTCCACAGCGCTCAGGTCCACCCGAAAGGTCGAGGACAGCAGACAAGTGCGCACATAAAAAACATACACCTGGGAGGTTTCCTGCATGTTTTACTGCTCCTAAAATTAGTCCCAGCACACACAGAATGATCTCTTTCCACTGGTGGAAACTGCGTCTTCAGCTCGGAAGGGTTTGGTTGCTGTATGAGGTGCAATGTGGCCTCAAAGTATACACTTTGGTAGTTCTGGGGCCGGAGCCTTTCCGCGTTGCGGCCGGGTGATGCCTCTAATCTCTGCGGCGGCTTGAAAACAGCGCGCTGGAGGATCACTTGCTTGGCTGAGACGGGTTTGCAATTAGCAGTTTCAGCAAAAGTGGCTCCTCCACTATTCCCACAGTTTCTGTAATGCCACTTTAATCATCCCTCCACGCATTCCTGTCAGCTCCAGCAGAGCAAGATGGCTGACCCCGGCTGGTGATTAACAGCGCTGCGAGATGACGAGCAGGGACGCCCGGTTACAAATGTAATGTTCCTGCAAACATACGGAATCCATTTTCTTCAAATTAGCGCCGACACAATCCCTCTTTTTGCTCTCGTTTTTCAGCGTCAGCGTGTTTGCTCGAGCTTATGAAATTAAGAGTAATTGCTTTCAGCAGGTGTTGAATAAGCCGGGACACTTTTGGACTGTGTTTTGTGTGGCGGGGAGGGGGTTCAACTCTCGGAGTGTTTTTCAGTCAGGTGCAATTTAGACGTCAGCCCAGCTGGCCCACTGTTGACACAAGGGAAGCGGAGCAGAAGGGGCTTCACAAGACACAATTCTGACACATTTTGGGCCTTTTTCATGGGAACCAATGAACAGACTGGCAGGTCAGAGGTCACTTCAATCAGTGGTAACTTGAAGGGGGAAAAAACGGACTAATTGCTGAGTTTTATTGGTTTGATGCCCCGTTGAAATGTTGATAAATCTTTTTTTTGTCAAAACACATTGCTTTGAGCATAAAAAGTCAGAAAAATCGTGTAAAAATGTTTCTGATCCGAAACGCTCAAAACCAAACTAATTATTTTTTCTGCAGCGGTTTTGTGAGGAGTCAAAATTCCTCCTATAGGGCCATTTAAATGTTAAACAAGAGAAGATAAAAGAATCATTTCAGAGATATATTTTGTGGTTCCTAATATTTAAGAAATTTGTATAAATTATAAAATAATTTATAGAAAATGTCTATGTTGTGCCCCTAGCCACCCTCCAATTAACCCCCTTTGACCTGCCCTCACTGATGAAGGCCCTTCACTGTCCCCCTCTGCTTCTGCCACCCTGCACGTACCAAATAAATGAACAAAAAACTCACTTTTTTCAAAATGGCAACTTTTGTGTTAGATTTATCCCCATAGCAACCATTTTATGTTTTGGTCGCCTGGGGGTGACAAACAGGTCAATGTCATTTTTAGAAAAATCGGCAAAAGTAAACTTTTGGGTTTCCTCGGCAACTGAGGTTATTGTATGTCATATCGTATCAGTTTAAGCCACAGCACATACATGCTTTTTCCCATTATGGTAAAATATGTGCAAACAGCAGGGAAATGCCACATTTGTGAGCTCGCCACGCTAAAGCCGTTAACATCTTATAATTCCAATGTTTTCTTAGTAGCTTCTTGATGATGCTCGAGGATTTATGAGGTGATAAATCAAAATCCCAAGGAGGAGTTTAAATATGTTAAAGGCACTAAAGTGATTGAGGTTTTTTGTTTATTCAAGATGGCAGCTTCTTCCCAAGGACAAAGCTCAACAAAGACTTAAGTTAGCGGCAAGTGTGTGAAATTTGGTGAAAATCCCTAAAACAAAAGTGTTTTTTTTTCCATATTGTGACAAAATGTGAAAATTGCCAAATTTCATGTTTCGCCACAAAATGGCTGCTAAATGTGGCCATCCCATAATAATTTCAAACCTTTGATGGGATATACCCCAACATGTGTGTTATGACTCATTAATGTATAATTAATTTGTTTGAGCAGGCTTTGGCCCCATTCATTTTTTTGACCATTTGTCCCACTGTCCTGTCATCAATTCTCAAGTAATAAAGAAAAAAACTTTAGATTAAATCTGCAAAGAAAACTCTTTGAATTATTTCATTAGCCTTGTCACTTACACCTGAAATGCACACAAAACAGGATTTCACCACAGTCAGTGTTTTCTGCTCTGTTTTGATCCACAGCTGTAGCTCCCAGTCGATGGGCGTAGCTGTCACACGCGCCCATCACTCAAGAGGGAAGGATTTTATGAGCCCCTGCCCGAAACTGTGACATAATGTTTGTTTTCCTCTTGAGCAATGTAGCAATTACTGGATGAATCCAGCGGAAGAGACTGTGGTTGCATTAATAGGAGCATGGTCACATGCAGGATCTCAACTCAAATTCTTTAGGAAAGAGAATCACTCGTGAACCAGTCTGACTTTTTTTTCTCTACACATTATTTTCCCTTTCCTCTCTGAGTTTCCAGCTGCCATACTTTGTAATTTTGTGGTCTCTTCTAGGAGGAAATTTCTGTGCTGGTTATGATCTGAAAATGTTGGCCAATGAAAAAGCTGCACTGAAATTGGAGCAAGATGTCCGAAAGGATCCCGGTCCGATGGTGAGCCGCTGCTGGGTCATGTGCCTGTGTGACTGTGCATTTCTGAATGATGTCAAGGAGTTCAAGGTTTCTACAAAATATAAATTACAGGATTTGAGAGAATGTAATTATTAAGATGTAGTGTAAGTTAATCTTTTAAATGCAGAAATTTGTAGGTTGCATCCATTAAAATATTAGTAAAACTTTGAAAAAGAAAAATGTTTACATTTTTTTGGGGCTAAAAAGTTCATTTTGCTAAAACACATTTATTGTTGATAGAAGGTCCAGATGTATTAGTTGGATTAAATCCTATTGAAAAACATGGGAGAATTAGGGCATATTTCTAAATCGCATCCTTAAGTTGTTCAGCTATACTCCAAAATGGATGGATGATTATTGTGCTTTTTCACTGTATAAAAACCCTCAAAAAGTTCTGTATAGTAGTAGTTGATAAAATAATGTGGTACATCGTTTGTTTGGGTCATTTTGTCGTTATCGTCTCACTGAGGAAGCCTTATCCCTGCAGGGTCCGTCCCGTCTGCAGCTCTCCAAGCCGCTGATAGCAGCCGTCAGTGGCTTTGCGGTGGCTGGAGGCCTGGAACTGGCCCTGCTGGCAGATCTCAGGGTGATGGAGGAGAGCGCCATCATGGGGGTGTTCTGTCGCAGGTTCGGTACGTCTGGCGGCTCAAAACAGCGCTAACCTTTTCTGCTGCTCAGGTCAGGATTGTGAGCTGTTCAGTTTTTTCTGTGATGGTAAATAACTGTCAGGAAAAGGGGTTTCCAAGCAAAAGCGCATTAAGTGCAGACAATAACAACTTATTCTTCTCAAGTTCTCCAATGATTTTTGGTATCACATCTGGACATATAGACCTGATCCTCTCTTTAATGAGAATTAAAATGATAAATATTTGTTTTATTTATAATAAAATCAATAACCAGTCTGAAGAAGACTGATGCTAGAGTTACTGCAAACCATTTTCTTTCTTTTTGGACTTTTTCAAGTTTTTCTTACACTATTTGTCTCCTGAAAAAAAAGTTGTACAGCATTTTTTGCCATTACAGCTATTAGCAATAATTAAACTGTTTTATCGTTCTACGTTTATTTAAGACCAGTTTTGTTCCTATATGGAGAGTTTTTCCTGTTGAAAAAACGATTGTAGTCGGAGCTGCTCTGTTTCATGTTCTCAAAACCAATTTGACCACCCTTGTCAGGGCAGAAATCAGCCAAACTTAGAGGTCCCTCTTCTTTAAATAACATTGTTCTTTGGCCATAAAAAAAGCACAACAAGAGCCAGTAGATTTGAAACTGTTTTGTATGATAAATAATGCTCTAATGTCATTTCTGCTCCGGGATCAGGGCCAGCAGCAGCATAAAACAAGCTCAAAGTTAAAGGTCCAGCTTATCTTTGATTAGATCAGAAGAAAGAAAGAAGAGACTAAACTAAATGAAAATTGTGTTTTGGGTGTTTTTTACATGTTCTTGAGAACATTTTTCTCAAGAAATAAGAAAATTAAGCTTAAATCTGACAATTTCTTTAGTCAATTGATGGTGAATTAGGAGCAGATGAAATAATACAGTTTGAAAAAGCTTGTAGCATTGAGGTGCTACAGTCAGCAGCCCACCAGCTCTCTGCTCCGCTCCATTCTGATGCATCCATTTGTAGACAAATAGATCCACATGTGTCTTCCTGTTCCTCTTGGAACTCACATCTGGCTCCAAACCTTTTTGATTTTGCCTAAAAATAGCATAATCATAATTAAAAGACCACTAGCAACAATTTTAAAATGAATCAAAATATGATTTATTTTAGAAAAAAATAAAAATCCTCAACTGGAAAAAAACAGAGGAATGTTCCTTTTTTTTTTTTTTTTTGAAGAGTTTTACCCATAAGGAGAGACAATTTGATAACTTTGTTTTCTCATTTCACGTCATTTCATGAAGTTCTAAAACTTTTAGATACATTTTAATTTAGAAAACAGTAAAAAAAAAACTCAAATATTATAAATACTGTTTAATTTCTTTTGTATTTTTTTTTTGTTTGTTCCAGGATTTGAACCCTCAAATCCTGTCCATATTTAGTATTGAGGAGTGCTGCTGTCATACGTTGTTCTCTTCCTGCAGTTTTACAGAGGCTGTTTTTAACGGCTGTCACACTAAAAGCATTACTCATCACCTTCAATCTATCGTTATTACCCCAACAACAGCTCTTTAGTAAAATACATATTTCAGTTTGCTGTAGATTTTATTTTTGGTGTGTTTTTCCCCTGAGCTAATTATATCTGTCATAGAAAGAAGTTTCTGGGTTTTTTTTCCCCTCCTCCAAGCATATATCATTCCCCTCTCAAATACCAGGAAGTTGTCTCTGTTTCTATTTTTCTGCTTTGTTACTGTGTTTTCTGTTATCACTCCTGCCTCCTCTTGTTTGTGTGCGAGGATGGAGTCACAGTGCGATAATGCCGGTGACCGTGACCTTTCGGCGGCGCGGCCAGGCTCTGCTGGGCAGCCTTGATAAGTTGGAGAGGAAACAGCCAACTGCCAGGTTTCCACTGCAAGGCCGTACTGGGCTTGTATATTAGTTGTGTCACAAATCCCTTGCATGAACAGAATCGTCGCTGTCTTTTGCAGTTTGCCGGCCCCTTTTTTTCTTACTCACTTGGCTTCTAAAGAGTCACTTTCCAAAGAAATCCTGTAGCCTTTTTCTCCATTTTTTTCTCTCGTACAGCATTCACATTACACCATATAACTATAACCATGGCTTAAAATACAACCATGGTATTTAAAAATACAGCTGTTGTACTATAATTTACTGGGAATAGTAAGATCTAAAGTGTAAACATGCAAAGCTTATCATCCCAGGCCTGTAATTTAACAGGAAGACATCCTGGCGGGGCCATACGTCTCTGTTCGACTGAATTTCCAGTTAAAGAGCAGTTTTACCGTCATCATTGTGGCATTTAAGGCAGGATGCAAATGCTTAACTTTTGAATATCTTATCATTTTTTAACAGCATGAAACATTATTACCAAATCTGAGTCCCTGATTGTTTAAATTTGGACCTGGTTTAACTTCCAGGGCACCTTCAATGACCACATGTTTTTTACGTAGAACCCCAAAACGCTCATTTTTCATTGGACGTTGTTGCTTGAACGCATGTTGCTGGGGGCTATGTGAATGTATTTTTTTTAATTTATCTTTAAAACTCTTTTTTTTTTTTTTTTTGGCAATGCTTGACACTTATCTTTTCAGTTCACCCTACAGCTTTTTAGAAATTATATATAATACAATGATTCCACACTGAACCTGATGAACTGCCAAAAAATTCAATTCACAGTCGTACATTTTGTCAGTTTGTTTCTAAAAAAAACCCATAAACATTTAGATCAAGCAGTTTTATATTATATAACAAAAGATCAAATGAGACAAAAAAAAGTATAAATCCAAAAACAAAGCAAAGAAAAAGGCAAAACCATGTGAACATTTCTAAAGAACCAGGCGAAGCTCTACTTAACTCCAATGGTCCAAGGTTTCATTTCAAGGATCACAATTTTGGCTCATAACTCTTGTTATGTTTGTCATAAACCAAAACTTTTAATGCTAAAAATCTTTTTTGAAACCCTCATGTTAAATTTTGAATGAAAACTCCAATTCGGGGGGATGGGGGTTGATGTCAGTCCTACTTTATGATAAACAGCCATCAGTTCAGAGACTATGAGCTTTTGGTTTTTCGTACAATTGATAACTCTGGATAGATTTTAGTTGAGCTACAACCTATGAGAAAAACTCACAATTTTTCGATGATGATATGACCTTCCATATGAACCAATAGCAAAGCTACAACTAGGACATTTCAACATAACTCTAACTATTCTCTAAATGACTCAGGTCTACATAGGAGGCAGGCATCTAGCATATAGGGGCTCCATTTGACTGGTCAACGGCGTGAAGGAGTCCATCTGATTAGTCAAATGTGTAAATGGGGTTCATTTGATTTGTTAAATACTTCAAGCTGCATGAGCTTGTTTTAGTGTGTAAACATTTAAGACCACCATTTGACATATTTTTGCGATATGCACATCCCAATGGCTAATATTGCGTAGACGATACATTTTCAATTATTTTTGCAGGTCTAGTTTTTAGTTTAGGTGGTTTTAGTGTTCTCTGCAAGCAAACAAACAGAAAAGGATGTTTCAAAAACCTGTTTATCTTCACTTTAGGTCCTTAGGTGATCCATAAGTTTAAAAAAAGTTTTGGATTTGGTTTTATTTGTCAAAATTTCAATTAACAGAAGAAAGTTATCTCTTACATGTAAAGTACATCTGTTCTGTGGGAGCCGCAGTTTATTTAAAGATCCACTGTCTCTTAGTGATTATTTTCTTTTAATGGTTGGACTCTGTTACCATTTCTTGGGTCGGGCACAGATGGCAACAGCCGGAGGGAATCCCTGGTGGCTTTGGAGTTGAAAAACCCTCAGAGGCTTGCGTTTCTGCTCTGATGTGGGCCATTGCGCACCACAAGGATCTGACAGTTTTCTGGCGCACGATTGGCTGCACAAACCTGCGGCTTCCTGTCTGGGGGCCCCCTCTGCCCTGCCAGGGAGGAAATGAGAGGGAGGAGACGGTTACGTCACAGGAATCTGGTATTAGTGTCTCCTGTTTTTTGAATTCTCACAAGACATGAATAAAACAGAAAAAAATATTCTGATTTCCCCATCATTGAGTTGTACCTCTAAACCAGGAGCAAGAAAACACATTAAATAGGAAAATGTGCACCAAAACACAAACACAGCTACTAATTATTCCAAGAATAAAGATCCGCCGGCTTGGTGCTGCATGTTAATGTCTGAAGTTGAGACCTTTCTGGGTTTATCTGCAGCATCCTGCCGGCTCATCCCCCTTTTCTCACTCTTGTCAACTCTCAGTCTCGGCAGCTGAACGAGTGTGACGAAAAACAGAAAGATGAAGAAAACGAAAAAAGTCTTGAACTGAAGACAAACCACAATCCAGAAGCTGACACAAAACGGGCCAACCCAAACACCTGCTCAGTGAGTTTGAACCTAAGCGACATGTTCCAGTGATTCTTCAGACCGGCCCTCATTTTTGAAGCTGCCGACTTTTCCTCCAGAAGGAATGAACAAACTGGAAAACCGCTTCAGTAAAAACCAGAAGAAATTCACATGCATGCATGTATTTGGGCATTTTTATTGCAAAGAATATCACAAAGACAACATCATTTTGCTCTTTTAGGAGCAGCTAAACCTCTAAGTTGTTTTCTGTAGCTAAAAATCTCCCTGGTGTTAAAGCAGTGGGCTAAAACATGAAGTTAATCGGGAGGCGCTCATCCCTGACCCAACCCAGCTGAGCTGGTTTCCCTCTGTTCCCAGACAGTTTTCAAAGCTTCCCACTGAATGTTTGCTCCTTTGCTTCTGTCCGTTTAGTCTGGAATGATCCGGAAACTGTTAATCCAAATCAAACTTAATCGCATTACCCCCACGAGAGGCCATTGTACTGGGACCGGCTTTGATGTGGCCGGGATGCCAGCAGCACCAGGAGTCAACCAGAACACCCCGAGTGTGTCACGTTTCCCAGCATTCGGGGTCTAAAGGTAGCCACAGACGGGAAGACGACTTCACAGGAATGAACGCTGACAGAAGGACTTTCCTCTGCATATAAAATAAACGTTTGCTATTCAAGATAAGGTCACCAGATAATGGAGAGGGTTTTGCAGATGTGATAAGTCACTGAAAGTCATAGTTTTTAGTTTCTGATGACTCAGGAGTATTCAGTCATCTGTTGTTCTCCTGCAAACACATATCAAAGGGAAGATAAAACACAAGGACTATTCTTCCCTGCAGGCTTTTGCTACACTTAAGTCAGATAAGCAGTGATGACCTGGTGCTGCAGGAAGAGAACCACCTTGTGTCTGGAGTTATATAACAATAGACTCTGCTGACTCATGTTGACACCAGACCCAGTTTGGATGCTACATTTATCTGTTTTTCCTTTGTTTTTAAAAGACTCACATCAACAAAAATGGTGTTTTTAACATGTTCTTGTGGCACTTTTTTCATGGTGGAGGTCATGTGTAAAGAAAATTAAGGTTTAAATTGTGTTTTTTGATTATCTCTTTATTAAAATTGTTGTGAAACAGGAGCAGAAGATAAAATGCTGTTTAAAGGCCTGTAGCAGTGAAACTGGTGCTACAGTCGGCGGGCCACAAGCTCCCTGCTCTGCTCCATTCCGGTGCATCTACTTGCAGACAAAAAGATCCATGTACGTCTGCGTTTTCCTCATCCAAGCCTGCATCTGGCTTAAAACTGTGCAAATCGATAGCTCCTATGTTTTTTGGCATATTTTTGTTGCACCCGTAATGTTATATCTGGATTGTGAGGGGCTGTAAACTAGTAGGACAGAGTGTAAACTAAGGGATGATGGGAATTGAGGTGGACTTAGTCCGTGCCAACAGTCCCACCCACAATTTAGAGGTGAATTTCTATTGATTTACTGCCGCTCTGCAGTAACTATGTCCTAGAAAACGATACAGTTTTTTTGGATTTTAGCCAAAAACTGCGTCATCATAATTAAAAGACCTCTAAGAACCCTTTTAGAATAGACCAAAAGATGACTGAAGTGGGACTTTAAGGTTTAGAAGCTTACGGAGGCATGAGATACAGTTCCACCTTTATCCTAAACTAGAATCCCCCATAAACATATCCTCCTCGAAAAAGCTGTAAAGCCCCTTTATGACCAAGCCCGCCTTATAAGTCGAACGATATTTCAAGAAGCTGCTGGCTAACGGTCATGTGGGACAAAGTACAGGTCTGTCAAACAGGACAATGAAAGACGGGGTTATCAGAGGCAGAGGAGGGGGGAGACGGCTGCAGCGGATAAGATGGGAGATCCTTCCGGTTGCTGCTGATAGCTGTGGTGCCAACAGCAGCACTGAAGACCCAGACTGGAGGTCAACCTGTGTCTTTATCTCTTCTTCTTCTTTGAGTTGAGCCCTTTATCTCCATTCTTCACTCCAGCTTCCCTCTCCTTCCACTCAGCTTTCTCTCTATCTACCATTTCCTGTAATCAAGAGCTGGACCTGACAGGAAGACCTCCTCGTTCTAATTAAGTTGGAGGCACTGAGGATTGTGGTGTTGCTTGAATTGGTTCCCAACGGTTACGTGCAAAGACCCCGGAGACTGCTGAGTTTAAAAAAGAAACGTCTGAATGTGGGATAAAGTGACAGCAGCAAGTACGGTGGCCCTGAAGGACAAGCCACACTGACAAATACGGTTTTCGGAAAGTAGAAATAAATAACATTTCTGAAAACAAAAGTAATGTTTAGAAATCCAAATGATATATTAAAAAATGAAATAAAAGAAGAAACCACAAAAGGTAGATGCTGTGGAACATCGCTGATTGAATGGTGATGTTTTGGTTTCTAGAGTTATGTTTTGATTTCTCAAATGTAATGTTTTTTTTATTATTTGTATTGCTCTTTTAATTGTCATTATGATCTTTAATATGTTGTTGCATCCAGTAATTTGTCGGTGTGATTTCCCCTTTAGGGCCACCGTACGCAAGCCTGTTACGTGAAGTGAAAAACTTGAGTTGGACACATTCTCCTGTGTTTATGTCTTTGAGCTTTTTTCTAGAGGGTTGTCTTTAATCACAATCTCCCCCGTCAGATGCAGCCACTGAACCAAAGCCTTGGATTCGCCACACATTTATCACCAATGCTATTCCAGTTGGATTCATTTAAACTACATGAAAAAAGAAGCTCGCTAGCTTCAGAATCACTTTACATCCCCCTCACTGCACAGAATAAGAAAAAGAGAACATCTGAAGGAGAAGCTGCACGATCACTCGGGGTTATGAAAACATGTTGGACACATGTGCTCTCAATAAGCGGTGGTCAGATAGAATCAGTGACTCGGAGGTATTATGCAGTTGGGATTGTGGTGTGGAGCGGAACGGTAGGACATGTGCCAGTTACAGCTGGTGCTCTTTAGGAATTAGGAAAGGTGCCAGAGGCTCACTGTAACCTGCAGTGGACTCTTTCTCTCCCTCTCTGTCTCTTTGCAATACAACATGAGGAAGACGAGGTTTGAGTTTCTGAAGAGAAAGCTAAGTTGAGATGTGAAATTGTTGCAGAACTAATCTCCATCCATCTGTCTACCAACTAGGAGTCCCTTTAAAAAAAACAAAAACCAAAAAAAAAAAAAACCGTTGCAGACTTTATTTAAAAACAAAAGAATTTACCTTAAAACCTTTCTTTTTTTAAGCAGAAACGGATTTACTATGTTCATATCCCCCCAGCCATCTTAAACCTTCCTTGCAGCAGTAAATTGATCCCAAAATTTGGGAAACAAGCGCCCCCCCCCCCCAGCACTGCTTAATTCAGGTCACAATTCAGGTCACTCTTTCCTCGTTTGATAAAGTTTGAGTCTGAAGAGCCTGAATACGTAATTTGCTTTTAACATTTGAAGTTTTCTGTTTGATCAAAAAGTGAACAACCGCCCTCCTTGGTTTTAACCAGCAAACTAAAAAAATGACTTCTTGTTGTGGACTCTATTCTTTTTGTTTTCCTATCAATGCAACTTTATGTTTAAGTAAAGGCTGTGCTGCATTAGACAGTAGGGGATGGGGGGGGGGTTGGACACACCTGTTTTGTAAAAATACTACACATGATTTGAATGCTAGGCGTTCCCCTGATTGATGGTGGCACGGTGCGGCTCCCTCGCCTCATTGGCCTATCCCGAGCGCTTGACCTGATTCTGACCGGAAGACCTGTTGGAGCACAGGAGGCTCTGGCTTACGGGCTGGCCAACAGACTCGTTCCAAGCGGCCAAGGTATTCACATTAGCTCATTATTTCATGTTTGTGTCCTTGTGCAGAAGATTAAAGGTTGCTTTAATCCTATTAGAAGAAGCTCCCAACTGTGCTCAAAAATAAGTAAATCTGGAGGATCTGAAAGTTATCTTTATTCAATTCCAGGTCTGAACCTTGTTTTTTTTCTTGGCTTCTAAAAGCCAACAAGTGATGTCATGTGAGAGCTGAAGACAGGAAACAAAGAAAACAGGGAATATGATCCTAATAAATCATGTTCAAGTGCGCAGAGCTGACAAAATAATGTTTTCTTTTAAAGTAGGCCGAGCCGACCACTTAAAAAAAAAGTTTGGAGTCTGTTTTACATGGCACGTGGTCCAAATGTCCTTCGGCGCATCTGTTGCATTTGGATTCTTCACCGCAGCGAATTTATAAGTCATCATTAGTCACCTCTGTCTTCATCATGTAGTGGTCCCAGAATCCTAATGGAGCGTTTATTTTGTTGTAGTGATAGATGCTATGCCGTCCACTAATCCATCTGCTCTTCACAGTCTCTGATCCCTGCTTAGATGCTGGAAGATGATTAGTCTAAATGTTTTAGGAAGTTCTTCTTCCTCCTGTTGATCTCCAGCCTAATTACCCAACTGCAGCAATACGTTAAAGATCAGAGAGGAGAGGAGAAATAGCAGCAGCCACAAATATGGCATCAAAGTGTGCCATGGAGAATGGAGGGAGAGCTGTTTTTACACAGAAGTGATCTGGATGCTGTCCAGTCCTTTCATGTGAGTGGTGTGAAAGCTCAGCGACATCGAGGAACTGATGATTTCCTAAATCTATAAAAAGGAAATGGATGCAGCATTTCTTTAATTATGGCCAATTACTTGATAATGAACATTAGGGTAAATGTCTTTATACTGACTTTTTTGCGTAAACACAGCTTTACAGGCGTCTCTGCAGTTGGCAGAGGAGATCAGCTCCTTTCCTCAGCGGTGTCTGCGGGCGGACCGCTCCTCCGCCATGCACAGCTGCTTCCAAGCTTCGTCTTTCACTCAGGTGCGCTTCAGTTTATCCCTATTTCCTCAGACTGCAGAATCTTTTCAGCTTTTTACTTATATTCCAGATTTTCACCTTGCTTACTTTTTTATTTTATTTTTTTTGGAACAATTGATCTGAAAATGATTTTGTCTTAGTCCCTGAATTGTATTCACTTCAAATGAGTTACTAAAAACGTAAAAAAAAACAATCTTCTGACATATTTCTTACAAATTTCACAAATTACAATAAAAACAGCATGTTATCTAAATAATCTGATAATTTACAAAGTTACTTAGACTTCTTTTGATTATATTTTATGAAAAATATCCTTTTTTTAGGGACAGATTATGGCTACACAAAGCAAAAAAATTCTGTCAATTAACAGTTTGACATCGATTTATGTTAGAGTTGTCACAATCTCTAGTAAATACAGACTTCATGAAAAAATCAGAATCCAGAATCATTAACACCTTTTCACAATCTAGAAATGTTTATTTTTTTAGTGAAATCCCTTGATTTAGAGCGCATTACATATGAGGAAATTATCTGTAAATCCTAATCTATGATAGTCCAATGTCATCCCAATATTGTTGGAGAATAGGTGACGTCCAAGGGAGCCATATATTTTATTTTACTTTATTATAAAGGCCAAAAAGGAAACAAGCAGAATCAGGAAGAATTTTAGACTCAAAAATCTTCTTCATCTCATGAGTGATTGAGAACCTTGTAGTTTTGGACCGGACCAGAGATGACAAGGTAGTGCCAATCTCAGTTTCTGACACAATGGTAAAGAGCCTGCCTTAAATTTAGACAGGCATTCATGAGACGGACGGGCTAAGGATGTTATGCTAAGGCTCTATTATAAATAGCCATTTTCCTGGCAGCATTCCAAATATATTATTCCAAATGTATTCTGTCTGAATAAATGTCCTGTCTGCTGGATGTCTGTATCCAGCATGTATGAACTTTAGCACAAAGGTCAGTCTGATTCTTTGGGGAGATTTTAGGTATTTCATGGTAAATGCTTTCAGACTTTTCACATCAGGAATCCAAGTTTTCTTCTTTAGCTCTGATCTGGAAAAATTCAAAATTTTCCCTTGATATTATCTTTTTTTTTTTAAACTCAAATATTTAAATAAAATCAGTACACAACTGATCATTTTGGTCGTATAGATGTACTACAGTAGTTTTTTTTTTTTGCAAGAACAAATTCCACATTATTGTTTTTTACTTACATGCTTTTAAATCAGAATTGTAATTAGTTGAACATAACTGGGCTCATTATTTGTTATTTTTGCTTCTGGTTGTTTCCAGGCCCTTCAGTATGAGTTTGATCACGGAGTTCCTGTCATCCAAGAGGAAGCCATCCGAGGAGCGATCAAGTTCATGGCAGGGGAAGGAAGAGGAGGAAAGTTCTCCTCAGATTGAGTCTAAAAAAGTTGGACATTTCAAGGTGATTTTTCACAGATCTTTCAGCCGTCTAAAAGTGCATGATGAACAGCTTTTCAAATGTTATGAATTTGAAAAAGAGAAACTTACCAAAACAAGCTTCCCAAAGGATTCTCCTACAAATGCAGTGAACTCCGACCACAAAACCAGCCAACTTCAAAGCCACGAGGAGCTACACACCTACGGGAGCTTGTTGCTTCAACTCGTCTTGAAAACCACTTGATGGTTTTCCCGCCGTCTGCTGGCACTCCTGTGCGTGCATGCATGTGCAAAACCAGAGCAATGTAACTACAGAAGGAAATTCAACAGGTGTAGCTATTCCTGTGGATCTAAGGCAACATTTGCATAAGAAAAATCCACACTGAAAGTACAAATGTTTGAAAATCTTGACTTATGGTGGTTTTTCTTCAGGAAAAAGACAATCGAAGCAGTGTGGAGGAGGTGCGTGGGGGTTAACTCAGACAGACAAAAACCTCATTAGGTCTAGGAGGTGTCCCGTCTAGACAGCGTGATGACAGGACACAGAGCTTCTGTTTCATGTTTCCTCCTTTAGCTTCAGTTCACCAACACACTCAGTAACACACATATCACCTGCACTGCTTAGGGGTAGATGAATGAATGCAGAACGCAGCTGATTATGGCCCCAAATATCTCACGAGCCTTTTAGATTAGAGCTGGTTTGTGGAAAAAATGCAAATTTCTTATTTTTGTTACATCTTCTCTATTTGTTTTCACGATCAGAACTTTTTTAACCAACAAATGTTGATCTTTTTTGTTTGTTTAAATACAACTGTAAAGTGTATGCTTTTCTTTTAATAAATACAAATATGTATTTAGCTATCTTGCTTTAATTTGCACTCCCTCCTTTTACAGATTCATTGGGTCACTCAGATATGTTTGTCTCAAATAATAGATAAGATCGCTTCTGGACTGGCCTGGTATGTTCTGCAGCTTTAAAATATTACTTTGTTGTTGTAAGAAAAGGAAAAAAGAAGAAGCTGGGAGTCGTGGGTGTTATTTCGTGTGGGAGCTATTCACGGGAAATGTTTGCTTGGTTGTGGTATGTGCAGCTTTGATGCGGCTTCTCACTCTTCACATGCTGATAAGACAGGCTCTGGCTGCAGTGGTAGCGGAGGCGCAGGGAGATACGGACACCTTCAGACCTTATCATCAGCACCATCACAGTCTGAAGGCACCATGAAGACAAAACACAGGGTTGGCTGAGAGAAATGATGGGAGGGAAGCAGGAGAGGAGGGGAGGTGGATTGCAAAGAATCCTTCTGATGGTTTCTGGAGTACATTTTTGCTATTCTCTTAAATATTTGCTGACTTAAAAAACTCAAATAATCTGACTTTAGGAACAAAATATGACTCCATGGTCACAATTTAAGCAAATTAGGCATAGATATGTTAAATAGTAATGCTCTTGAGATCATACATTAAGGTTAGTTACTTTATTTATCTACAATTTTGAAATCTTTTACTTTTTTTATCAACACATTATGCATACATTTGTTTTTAGACCCTCTGAGGAAGATTTTCAGATTTTTGAGTTTACCACCCATAAGATGTTGTGGTGTTGACCCCAGCTCAACAGGCTGCAAATATACAGCTATAAAGGCAAAAAAATGTTCTTAAAGTCCCACTATAACCATCTTTTAATCTTTTTTGAAAGCATTCCCACTGGTCTTTTAATTACGATTGCGTCATTTTTAGCCAAAATCATAAAACTTGTCTTGCTGTCTAGGACATAGTTTCTGCAGAGTGGCAGTAGTTCATTTGAAATTCGCATCAGGACTGTTGGCATGTAGTAAGCCCACCCCTTCTTCCCATCATCCATCTGCTTACATGCTCTCCCTCTAGGTTACGGCCCTTTCCACCCCAAACCGAACATTCCGGTGCAACAAACATGGCGAGCACTATCAGAGCTTTATGCAGCCGTACAGTTTGGAGCCAGATGCCAGCTCAGACGAGGAAAACAAAGACGTACATCTATTTGTCTATAAATGGATGGAGCGGAACAGGGAGTTTGTGGCTTTCCCATAATAGTAGTTTCTGCTGCAGCTACAAGTTTTTTCTAAGAGCATTATTTCATCTGCTCCTGATTCACAAGAATTTGAATAAAGAAATACTTAGAACTACAATTTTTAGATTAATTTTATTTAAATTTGTCCTCCATCACGAGAAAAATGCCACAAGAACTTATTAAAAACACAATTATCATCAGAGTGGGCCATAAGGTGTTTTTTCCAAGCAGCGTTTGACTGTGTCATAGGAGATGAAAATACAGTTCAAAACATTTAGTTTCCTTTACCGTTTATGTTGACTATGTTTCTAAATGTAAAAGCGGTGGCCTTATGATAAAACATTACATTTTCCTCCAAGAAACAGAAAGAGTAATCTAACACCAATTTTTATTTCTTAAGCCTTGCTGTAATATAATACAATGTTAAAATTGAACCGCAGAAAAAGAAAGAATTGTGTTCATAAAAATTCTATTTGCATTTTTTTCCAATAAACTTTTTTGCACTTTTTTTTAAATGTACAAATTCACCTTCAGTTTCAAATATATATCACATAGTATTACAAATGATCAAATCTTTCAAATGCAGACACAATTTTGTTTGTTTGTTATTGAGCCTGTAAACGGTCGCTGCTTCAACCCAATTTCCCAAACTGGGATCAATAACTTTATCTTATCTTTATCTTTTGTCCGGAGATTTTGCCTATGTGGATGTGAAATTTGGCCAAGATGAGCAAGACATTTATTAACAGAAGACCAGAGTTATTTAGCATATTCTTTGATATGAGACCAAACAAGACATCTTTCCCGAACAAAATAAAACAATCATCAATTTTGTCATGAATACAATCCCAAATCTCCTGCCAAAACACTTTAACTTGAGGAAAATACCAAAAAAAAGATGGATAACTCTTTCAATTCTATCGGCATGTGACTACTTGGAATTTCTAGAATTGATGTAATTGATATGAGAGCTTTTGGTTCTCCTGGAACTAAAGAACGGGCTGTGCGCCTGCGCCTGTTGTTTCTCATTCCATCGTCAGGGGTCGTGCCTCAACTGGACATTGCAGCTCAAAAAAGCACCAGAAAAGCGCAGACTGAAAAATGTCACTGCCTTAAAGACGCACAAGTCTTAAGAGTTGAATAACAATAATGGATGAAACAAGCAGAAGATAGTAAAGAGCCAAGGTAGATAATAAACCAAAATTAAGTCAAAGAAAGGTGGAGAAAAGGATCTTGTGTTATAGGAAAAGATTTATGGGCTTAAAATATAAAAATATTATGTTGGACTTGTCTTTGCAGTCTCAATAGCTCCACCTTTGAGTAAGTAGTGCACAAAATGGGCGGTTTCTGAACACACTTTTAACACGGTCATTCGCATGTACGTGCGCACGTACGCAAATTATGGACTACAACCTGCTGGTCCCTCCTAGACTCCCGCACAACCTGTAGGATTTGGCTCAGACTGGTTGAGCGGCTGAAAGACGGCTTCAGTCAGCGCGCAGATCGCGGAGAGTAAACCCAGTCAGTAGAATGGCCTGCACTGGAGCAGGAGATGTCCTGTCGCTCAGTAGTATAAGATTTGGAAAACAGCGTGTAGTCTAACTAACCGACTTTCCGGAGCGCCCAGAATAAAGTTTCTGATGGTGCACTCCATCCCGAAGCAGCGAAGCGCGCCACAGGGATCAGAAATGAAAGCAGGAGCGCTACTTTTAAGCGTGTTTTGCTTTAAAGGGTATTTTAAATGGCTTGACAATCGAGTCTTTTATAGTTTCTGATCAGTGGTTGCGACAGCAGTCTCGCGCGGACTTTGGTTACCATTACGCACGCTTTGCTTTCCGCGACTGAGAACTCTAGCCAGGTTCACTTGGGACTTTGGACAACACCATGACCAGCTCCCTGCTCGCCCTGCTCGGATTGTGCTGGAGTGCTTGTTACTGCGTGTTCACGGCGGGGAGCAGTTTTTCTGTGGATGGAAACTTCGAAGCGCACGCGGGCTTCATGCACCGGCGGCTGCGGACGCACGAGAAGAGGGAGATGCAGAAGGAGATCCTGTCTGTCCTGGGACTGCCGCACAGACCGCGGCCGCACTTCTTGTCACAAGGAAAGTACAACTCGGCTCCTCTTTTCATGTTGGACTTATACAACACCATATCAAGCGAGGACAAGAACCAGATTCTGGACAGGTACCCGTCCATGCGCACGACGCAGAGCCCTCCTCTGGCGACGGATCAAGAAACAGCTTTTCTGAATGACGCGGATATGGTGATGAGTTTCGTTAATCTCGGTGAGTAATCTGAATTACGCGAGTTTTAAATGAAGTTGTAATCCAAAAACAGATACATTGAAGTCTAAGATGTTATTTAAAAAAAAAATCTTCTTGTAATATTGAATCCACCTGTTGAGTCAATTCTGAACTCTCCCCCATCACTGCTCCCATCAGTGCCCCATGATAAACTCTCATTGTGTTAACGACATAGAAACTCCATTATTTCCTATGTGGTTCATAAAACTAGCTTTGGGTTGTTTCAGGGGGGATTTATTGTTACCCCCCACTCTCTGAGGAGAGTTGCTCTCTGAATCCTGTGGTGACTCCCTCCTCCATACAATCTGCTCCATCAAGCCACCATCAACTGCCACCGCTAGTATTTGTAGAAAAGGGAGTTATTCCTGCCTTGACCTCCAGTGCAGCAAGTTGTGGGTTTCTGTGTGTAAATTGCGTTGCACTGTTTGTTTTTCCCAAGAAGATTAGTCTTTAATTAGCCTCAGCAGTGATAAAGAGGGGCACTTTAATCATAACGAGTTTGGAACATAAAAGCTCAAAGGCCTTCCTTCCATTAGCAGCTCCAGTGTTTACTGTGAGACTCTAAACACACAGGCTGAGGATAAACAGTCTCTGGCAGAGTCACAAGCTGGTGAACAAGGAGGCTTAAACGCAGATGGATTGTCATTCCATGTCAGGATTTGCTCTGGAGAGCAGTAAGCATGTGTCACCGCTCAAGAATCCCGTCCATCTCCATCTTCCTGATTCTCTGTGAACGTCCGTTAATGTGTGACTCTTCATCTTTCTGAACCATTAAGAGCCACTCAATGCTGCAAATGATGAGGAGAATTAGGCTGAAGCGGATGAGTTAGAAAGCGCCCCCTTGCTTCTCGCTCCTCTGTGTTGCAACGTGTGATGAAAACCAGATCTTCAGAAAGATGGAAGCCATCGTTTTAGGTCTCAAGTATCGAAAGCCCCTCCGTTTTGCTCCTGCGGGGGAGTGTGATGGTGGCAGCATTGTGTTTGTGTGTCTGCGGTTTTGTGTTCTTCCTCTTCTGCTCCAGTTTGGGTTTATACTCCTGTTCTGTTGCACATCTGGCTCTCCACTTTGATTAATCACGTCCTGTGCATCTTTTGACAATTCCCTCAGATTTCTGTGGTGACCTGGGGGATTAGGTTGCCATATTCTCCAGCCGTACACAGAGTTTTAACCGCCCTGGAGGAGGGAAGGCTTCCTCCCTGAATGTGATTGTAATTAATGCTGGAAAAGGCCAAGGCTTTCCATCTGCTTTGCAAATAAAGCCGTGCATGACTACTGTGTGTCACTACCATCTGATAAGTTTTTAATGTGTCTATTGCTCGACTTTGGTGCAGCAGCGTAGAGAAACGGGGGCCCGAAACACTTCTGGGTGGTCCTCCTTATTGCCCAAAAAATCTGGATATCATGTGTGGCCGGAGTGAAACTACAAGTTACAATTAAGATAAATGAAAGGAAGTAAAGTAAAGAGTCAAACAACCTGCCTGAAGAGGTTTAAATAATACTAAACAAGTTTAACAGACACACGCGAGGGCAGCTCTGTATTTGATAAATACTGTTCAGTGGAAGACAGTTCATCGGTTCAGTCAAAGCCATAAAAGTTGACAGCTTGTGGTTAAAGCAGGATTCACCTGCCCACATTAGCAGGCTGTGCAGCAAATAAAACAATGACAGTGATGGAAACTTCTTTCAAACTGACGTCTTTGGCGGCTGAGGGACTAACACGGACAGACAGCTCATTTTCTGAAGGTCCCTCGGGACACGGATAGATTTAGGAGCTCCTGCCTTACGTCTTGCCTCAAATGCTCCCTCTGCAAACCATATGCCCCTGCTCTCCTCTCTGCCTCCTTCCAAAGAACCTGTTGCTCAGTCATCCTATTCTCCTTTGCAGAGGTTTTCCAGCTCCTGATTGCTTATCCCTCGTGGAAGGGCACCCCTGCTTGATTTGTACACATCCTGCTTTTCCATGGAAAAGTGTGGCATGACTCAGCATTATTCTCATCCTGAAAAGCTCTTAACAAGGACCTGTTTATAGTGTACAAACTTTTGGTCTGTACTGTACATCTTTTGATCTGCTGTAAAAGTGTTTCTAGTGGTCTTTTAATGTAGTTTTTAGCTGGGCGGCCATGGGTGGTCGACCCCTAATTGGAATATTGCAGGTTCGAGTCCCGCCCTGCTCGCCAATGCATTTAGGTGCCCTTGGGCAAGACACGGAACCCCACTTTGCCACTGGTAGAAGGTTGGCGCCAGTGGAGGCGACGTGTGTGTGAATCGGTTTTTGACTGTAAAGCACTTTGGGCCTTTCAAGGAAGGTAGAAAGCGCTATACAAGTATACGGCATTTAGCCAAAATCAAAAAACCTTTGTCGTTTTCGAGGACATAGTTTCTGCTGAGCGGCAGAAGTTCATCATAAATTGAGCCAGATGCAGATCTGGTGAGGATACGTTCATGGATCTATTTGTCTGCAAGTGGATGCATCAGAATGAAGCTGAGAAGGGAGCTTGTGGACTGCCGACAACTACAGGCTTTTTCAAACAGCGTTTTTATGTCTGCTCCTTATTCACAATGATTTGAATAAAGAAATACTCAGAAATGCAGTTTAAAGCTTAATTTTTCTTTATACATGTCCTCCATCATCAAAAACAATGCTACAATAACTTATTAAAGACAGCAAAACCACAATTTTCGTTGGAGATGGTCTTTAAACTGTAACTACAAGGGATTTTGGGGGCTAAAAAGGAAATTTTAGCCGAAGAATTCCAGCACATTAAGATATATAAATGTCTTTTAGAAGTTAATTTATAATGTGTTAAAGATGAAGCTGCATCAAGTGTTTCCCACTGGTCAATTCTCACCCGATTAATGACACAGCTGAGCAAATATCCTGAGCCACAGTGAGAGTTATAATCGCCAGCGTGGGGAAATTTGCTTTTCCTATATGGTTTGCTTTTTGTGGTCGAGCTGTTGCTCTGTGAGTCAAAGATGCACAATGGTTGGTTTTTCAGGCTACAGAGGAGGAACTGTACATGCTGCTTTTGAATTTAACTCTGATGCGTTTGCCTCACTGTGATTCCTCCATGCAAGCATGATAGACAGGTAAGGATGCCTAGGGGACAACCAACCCACTAGTGGCTTTTTTTCTCTGCTGTCCACCTGCTTGGATAAGAGGCAAGTACTCGTAATACTCCAGAAAGGCATCTGCTGCATCCTTCAACTTTATTTTATCTACTTTTTTTAATTTTGGTTTATACATCTTACACTTAATCCGTAGTATTTTAAGTGCAGTGGCTGATTGCTTTACCTTTGCGTGTGCTTGGCCAGGTCACAGTCAAATTCCTTTACAGGTGTGGCTCAGCAGTGACGTTTCGGCCTGCATCTTGGGGAGAGTAAAAACTTCTTCAACATCTGGATGAAACATGTCTCCAAGCACCTCCCAAAATGGTTGTAAAATGCAATTTTAATTTGCACCAGGACAACTCCAAAAAGCACCAGTACTTTTTCACACACTGAGAGGCTAAATACGACTTGAATTTGAACTTAAATGCCTAATTCTGAGCTAAACTGATTATTCTGGACACCTTAAGTTATTCTATGTTCTAGATACTTGTTTTGGGTTTAGAGTCAGATTCCTTTCTTGTCTCTGAAAAATGAACTTAAATGGATTTTTCCTCAAATATTTAAAAAGGATTTAATCCCTTTTGCTCTCCCGTCTGTCACCACCTCTGGCCACATTTTCCCATCCACAGCCAGGCTTTCAACCAACCAACCTCCCACACTTTAAAAGGGCAAACAAACCAGAAAGATTTAAAAAAAAAAAAAAAAAAAAGTGGGTTTTTAGGAGACTAGCTGCGTCCAGACGGCCTGGGGCTTATTTAGAAATGAAGTGCCATTATTAGATGGCTATTTTGCTTGTCTTATAATGCCTGGCTGCATTTCTTACCGTTTAAGCTCAGGTAAGCCACTTCCTCTGCTGCGAAATGTGCCCCAAAGCCCCTGCATGATCAAATAATCAGTTGGCTCCAATCAAAGAGCCAATTGTTTGAGTGAGAAAACTCAATAAATTGTCGTTAAGTACTTCCTGTAAGGAACAGAGGACCACCCGTCATTTCTTAGCTTTAAAACACTCTAAGGAGCATTATCAGCAATGAATCCAAGATATCTGGTGGCCTAAAGACTCAGTAATAAAAAGAAAAAAACACAACATAACTGCAGAGATTTTTGTTTGTAAGATCTTTTTTCACTTCAGGTACAAATATATTTGAACTTGGTCAAGAATGACCCAAGACACACAAATAATTCCGCTTATTGGGTTTCAACGTTTCCCTTTCCCTGTGTTTGGATTGTATTAGCTGTCAGAACTTCTGGCAAAAACTCGCCGCGGCCTCCAGAGACAGACGGGGTTGATGTAGGAAACATCTTCGGTTAACCCGATTATGCCTTTTCCAGTCTGACTTGTGTTTTTTTTTTTCAAGGATAAAGTGTTACACAACAGCTTTGTTGTGTACTATCAAACATTAAACAGATTCTGGGTGTGACAGTGTGAATATCTAGCAAAAGAAGGTAGCCTAAAATAAAAAAAGAACACTAACCTTAGGAGGTAAATGACTAGAAATGCTTAAAAAGGTCTGTCCATGCTGCAAGTCATTTTTACTTAATAAATCTGATAATATATCAAAATCTGGAAACAAGGAGTTCCACACAAGCATTCAAAATGAAAAAAAATGTCATGGCTACAGAACACTTTTCGAACCCAGACGCTGGAACCCGGAAGAAACACAGAGGAGGATGAGCGTAGCAGGTAAGTAGATTTAATAGAAGGTAGTAAGTAGAACGAGAGCAGGCTTCGTGGAGGTCACAGGACGTGAGGCAGACGTTGGTGGCGTCACTGGTGGATTCCTCCGCAGGATTTAAAGGAGGCAGATGTTAACCCATGGGGATCCGGGGAACCAGAGGAACGGCAGAGGCTCAAGGTGTGTCCAGTGGAGACGGCAACCTGGGGTTTCCGGGCTGAGGCTGATTCAGGCGACCACTTGTGGCAATGGGTTTCCTGAGGGTGAGCATAGAGGATATTAGTCGTAGGCTTGACGTAATGAGCAACACTAGAACTTGACATAGAGACCAACAATGCACCATCAGGGGCAACAGACTGGCGAAGAATGATGATCCTGGAGCTCCTTATGAAGGCAGGTGAGGCGATGAGGTAAGTGGTCGCAGCTGGGATGAATCAGGAGCCAAGCGGAGAGGAAAGGGGGAGGAGACTGACAGAGGCACCATATAAAAAAAAGGCTAAAAAATAACCGTCTGTTAGACAGAATAATGTTATACAGTCCAAAATTAAGTAATATTTTGCTAGTTCTAAGTAAATGGTTTGTATTTTTAACTTTAATTTTTCTTCTGTTTGATTTAAGGGAAAAAAAACTAGTGTAATGATAGTAATTGACGTATTTTATGTGAACACAATGAGAATAGAATACAAAGTAAAAGTTGGCCCATCTTAATAAATCCCTATAAAATCCAAAACTAGCCGTTATTCTTAAAACATAAATATACATTTTTGTTTCCAAAACAATGATAATGAATGCCAATCTAAATCTTGTCAACATTTATTTTAATTGAGAAGAACATCCTTAAATTAAACTAAAGATTAAAGTGAAAGGTGAGTTTTTTGGTGCTTACATATTTTTTTCCATTGTCAAAAGTTTGGAGCAAAAGCATTTTTACTCATTTTAGTAATAGCTTTCTAGTTTATTAATCCTAGCTCTTAATGAGCCCGTGCGGATTTTGGGGAAAAGTTTCCAAAGTTGTAGAGCAAAGATAATTTCAAACAACTTTAAACCTGGTAAAATATCTTGAATGTCTATAAACAAGGTTTTAAAACCTTTTAAACAGTTTATTGTGCTTAGTTAGTTGTTATTCATAAGTGGTGATGCACACGAAGACACAGAGAACGGGATGACCTTTTAGGTCAGCATTTATGAACATAGCATTCCATTTAAAGTTGAAGTCATCTCTGTCACACCCCGCTTGAGCGCCCAGCACGTACACACATGGCTCCTCCAGCCCTACGCCCACCCACCCCGATCATATCTCTCCCTCTCACGCCATAACTCTCCTCCTTGACGTGATGGCAGCTGAGATTGAGGCTAAGTACAGAGATTACACCTCTGGCTTCGCTCCTCTCCTGCCGGCCTTTCCCTTCCCATCAATTCTGGTGTCTTGGTCGGGCGCAGCTCCAGCTCAGAGCGATAGTGCAGCGGGATGAAGGAGTGTGACCAGATAAGGAGGTGAAGTGCAGCACACTCCCCGCTGGTAACGATTCAGTGAACAGGCCTGATAAACCTTCAGGAACATCTGATTAGGAGCTGCTGCTCTCATCTATCACCTGTGGCTGCAGACACGGAGGAATTTCCTCTGTTTTGTGTTGTGTGTCTTTAAGAGTTTCACTTTCTTGTGATAGTCGCTTTTTCTGCATCTGCCTTTCTTTAAATGTCACCTTTAGCTGGCTTTGCGTGTCACCCACAGCTACGATTGCACTACCTTGTGTAGATGAGCCCTCTCTTGCCTTTTGTGAGTGTGCGTTTTACCTCCAGCGCTGCTGTCGCCTCCTAAAAGGGTTTCAAAACTCTCAGTCCTTGTGTTGTTCTAAGTGTCTCTGTGGAGCCCACACAGAAGAGGTCATTAGAAAAAGTGTTTGTGTCGTACTTTGTTTGCACATCTGTCTATGTCTGCATAGGTGAAGGGTGGAGACAAAAAGAAAACAAAGGGTTAAATATTGCAAACTGAAAAATGCAGCGTTTGGATTAATGATTCATGAACCTTCTTGATTCTTAAGGTTTTTGTACAAGGGTTTGTTTGGATGTTTAATCATGAATTTAAGTTGTAATAAAAGACTGAAATAAAAAAAAAATCCACACAATCTATGAATTTGAAAAAAAAAGCTATGAAATCAAATATGGAATATAAAAAACATTTTTCATTTGAGCTTTTGAACGTGACTTTATTGTTGATTTTTTTTTTTACTTTTTTAGCCGGACTTTTGTTGGACTCATCTGTTGTTTTGTTCCGTCTGCTTCTGAATTGACAGAATGATGGATGGTTGCACCTCGACTCAACTTGCCCCAAATCTCTTTGTTCTTTTTCTTTTTTTAAGATAAAGACAGTCTTTTGTTAAAAATCTATCAATCAACCCGTGTTTATAACTGTCGGATTTCTGTCTAGATGCCTGAAACCTGCACGTAACAACATTTATTTAAGAGCAGCCTAGAATATGAAGATGATTTATCATGAAAATTTCCCATATTTATGCATCATTTTCCACTGAGCTTCCTTTAATCCAGGAGGTGTTTTTGCAGATATACAGTGACCTTGCATGCAGATGTTAGCTGAGTCACTGGGAGCGCTTGCAAAAAGGTCAGGTGACCCACAGATGAAAGTGTTTTGCTGTTACACGTGAAACATGGGATGCAGATGCTGCTGTGATCTGACATTCAAAAACAACTCTATTCACGCTGACCCCATGGGTCTCCCATTACTCCACGGCTCCACTTTCTTCATACTGTGTCATGTTGTTTTGGTAGATTTGAAGGACTCTTTTTAATTTACATTGAACAGTCATTTGTTTCCATGCTGCTTTTCAGAAACATCACGTTTTCCTCTCTCAGATGACTCATTCGCTGAGATTATTGAGATGACACTTCTGGGGTTACACTGCACGACAGTATTTTCTGGTTTCCGGAGCTGGTTTGCCTTTGGAATTTCAACTGGGGGGGGCGTATAAAGGTTGTGAACCTCTGAACCCCTGCAGAAGAGTCATCTCCCGTGCCCAGTAAACTCCATCCATTATCATAACGACCAGCAGGCGGGAATGGCGTAAATGTCAGGTTGGGTATTCCTGCTGTCACATTCTTCTGTGAATTTGTGGGAAATTCATCTCAAATCAATAAAGGGATGAAGAAAAGAGAATCATGTGGAGGATGTTTAAAGGGTGGGGGCAGATCTCAGCTGATTTAAGGCCTTCGGTGACCTTGAACAAGCGCAATGAGATGTTTGTTGAACAAAGAAATGCAATTTTAAGATTACATTTTCTTATGTTAATCTTCCATTATGAGAAAAATAATATAAACACCAAAAATACAATTTTCATCAGAGTGGGTATTTAATGCTTTGTGCCTAAATAGATTTTAAAAGATCGAGATTTATTGCATGCTTCCCAAAAACTGTTGAACTATGAAAACATTACTTTCGTTTTCCAGTAAGTCTTTTTTTTTCAAATATGTGATTACATTTGCAGCAAAAACAGAACATTTCATGCCATCACCACTATATTAATCTGCACTTTTTATGGTTCAATTGCTCCTTGGCGTGCAAAAGGTTAAAAAAAATGCTTTGTTAGGTGTTTATTAGATGTACAAAACGAAAAAAAAAGCTCTAATAAAAATAAATGCCTTTCTTTCAGCAGGATTGTGATGACAAAACACTGTTCCACTAGGAAAATTCAATTCCTTTGAAACACAATGGGCATGGAAATGTGATGTCCATAAACATTGTGTGTTTATTTAACATGCTAAGTGTGTTAGGGTAGCGTTTTTCCTGCATGTCAAGGGCTGCATGTGCACACTCATCCATGCAAGACCCTCATACACGAACGCTGACGTGTCTGTCTGCACTGACTGCTGAAGGGACTCCTCAGACTGTGAGTGCTCACGAAAGAAGCTCCCACTTTTGTCACAGAAGTAAAAAAAATTAAAAATCCCACGCCGCTCGCTTTTTTCCCCCCGTGTTGTCAGACTGGCTGCCTCTGCGAAGAGGACGTGCCTGAAACAACAACGCGGAGAAAAGGGCCCCCACGCAAGCGCATACGGTGCTGACCCTCCAGAACAAGTAGCCCGCCTTACAACTGCTGCCGCAGACAAATTTATGAGTCCAAGTTTGACCCTCGGAGTGACTTTCCAGGCTTGACACAGAGAGGGGAATCTATTTAAGAAGGAGAGACTGAGTTTAGGAAAAGAAAGCTGTGTGGAAGGCTGTAACACTTAGATATGTAAACTACTCAGCTTTAGGCCTCAAAGAAATCAGATAGTACCAAACAATTTAGAGGTCTTATGTATCCCTTTGAGTGCAAAAATGAATGAACATGCCTAAATGGGTTTGATTCTCAATTAAAGCAACTCAGTGTGAAAAAAAAAGAAACTGTACATCCTCCCCCAAGTGCCATGAGGCGGTTTGGATATCAGGATCTTATCATAAGGATGTGCAGGGGAAACTCTGCCCAGTCCTTCCTCCTGTAGAGACACCGTCCACACCTCCAAGCAGCCCGTCTCTTGGTTACCTTATCTGACTGCTCGAAAGTCCAGCAAGAAGCTTGTTCCAAGGAGGAAATCTTCTGTTTGTTGTTGTGTTGACTGTGATCAGCACGCTCAGAGTTGTACACACTGCAAAAACGGAATCTTAAGTAATTCAAAAGACGTTTGTTTCAAGACAAATTGTCTTATTTTTTGTCTTGCATAAAAGTAATGTTGTTAGGAAAGTTTGTCAATAGCAAAATAATCTTAGTTTAAAGACCTACTGCTATAAAAATCATGTTTTTAACATGTTCTTGTGGCACTTTTCTCATGATGGAGGACATATATAAAGAATGTAAGCATAAAATTGCATTTCTAAGTATTACTTTGTTCCTTGTAAAGAAGGAGCAGACAATAACATTTTGTATAAAAAGCCTGTAAGTGTGACATAGATCCTACAACAGCAAGCCACAAGCTTCCTGCTCTGTTCCATTCTGATGCATTCACTTATAGACAAATTTATTTGTGCACGTCTTTGTTTTCCTTGTCTGAGCTGGAATCTGGATCAAAACTGTGCGGCTGGATAGCTGCAATATTACTCGCCATTTTTGTTGCACTGGTAATGTTAAATTGGGGTTATGACGTGCTGTAAGCTAGCAGGAGAGCTTGTAAACAGATAGATGTCGGGAAGTAGGAGCGGGCTTACTCTGTGCCTACAATTCTGTCCACAACTCTGCAAGTTTTGATCGATCTACTGGTGCTGAAACTGTCCTAGAAATCGACATGTTTTTTTCCAAACGTGGCTAAAAATGCCAAAATCATAATCACTGGGAACACTTTTGAAATAGATGATTGGAGTGGGATTGTGAGTAAACATTTCTTAGTGACTAGAACATTTTTCTTAATACAAGAATATTTGGAAAGACCATTCTTGTTATCCCATTGGTAGATTTTTTTTTTTGCTTATTTAAAGTAAATTCTAAACTTTTGACTTATTTCTAGTGGGATTTTTTTTTTTTGCAATGCACATATTTTGTGCAGCATATATTGTGCTGTTTTCATATGGTGGACCTCCTTTAAAAAAGAATTAATAATATTAGGATTCGTGTATATTTTTGTAACTTTTCTTGTTGATTACAACTTTGTTAGGGGGTTTCTAGCAGCAGTCACTGAGTCTCTGCACAATAATACAAATGAGCAAAGCAGTTATGTACAATATTTGCTTTCAATAAGCTGAATCTGTGTGCAGATCCACAGGCTTCCCTATTTACAGCACTGTGCTGACATTGAACATAGCAGACAGATGTATTATTAGAAACTTTATTTTTCTCCAGATTTTTTCTTTCAAAACCCTCCTGCTTTTTAAATATCAAGGTATCCGATTACAGTCGCTGTTTTTGGAGCAGAGCCCCCGTGTAAAACAGGCAGAAGGTCTTACATTTAAGTCAGCCCTGGGGGGGGACCCAACATAGGCTGATTTATCAGTGGATCGTTTGCTCTGCTTCAAAGCCGCTGAAATGCATTGTGGTCGCCGCAGTTGTTCCAGAGAGAATTACGCTGAGGTCTGACTGTCTTCATGACGGCGAGAGTGGAGGGGGAAGAAAGGCGGAGGTGAAGATGGAGAGGGAAGAGAATGAGGCGGCCTTCTACCTTGCGACTGTGGAATGTGAAGCCGCTATTTTGACTTCTCCTTGGAAACAGCTGCGTTTCCCTTTTTCAAAGATATTTTTTCCTTATTTATCGGATCCCTCAGGAGGGATTCATCTCTCAGCTCTGACACTGGCTTCCTCCTCTAAATCTAAGACCAGACGGGCTCCGCTTCGACGCACACTCAGACTCACACACATGCACACCTGCTGCTGTAAAGCATACATTAACAACCAAAGCAGGTTTCTCTGCTGCACATGTGCTATGGACCCTTCAGACGCACCTGAAGGAGCATATGCAGGGATAAAAATCAAGTGTCATGAGAAAAATCCCAGAAGCAACAGTACAAGGCCACCGCCACACACAGCCACAGGTCTGCGTAAGTCCTCAAACAGCTTCCTGCAAACACGGATGAGTAAATAAAACAGGGACTTTTGTCGAACTGAAAAATCATTTAACTGAGTTCTGGTAAAAGTTCAAAGCCACAAAAATTTAGCAGAACTCAATACTAAGCCAGGAGCTAACATCTCCTCTGATGGAGTATTCAATATTCCCGATCGTCAGGAAGCAATTCCTCAAAGGGGTCAGTGGTTACGTTCTGCTGGTCAAACCTTCTCTTTGCTTAGGTTACAATGCAATAAATATTAACTTAAATAGTAGCTTTGAAAATATGGTTTAATTTGATTTTGGGGATATCACTTAGTGGCTAAGCAACTGACTGTTTTGAAAAAGATTTGCAGTGAGAATCAGTCACGGACTTGTACAAACCATCCTCTGCAGGCAGTTTCGAATGTTTTTCCTCATAACTTATAGCAACAAAGGGACATCATATGCTAACAAACTGCATCTTTTGGAGTTCAGTGCAATCTAGGATTATTCCTTGCAGCGTTGGGTTTCTGCTGTCAGTTATATATGTTAGACCACAAAGTGTTTTCATTCACCGGCTTTGTTTATTCTGTGTTTGGTTCGGTTTGTTTTCTTGTTCGTGACTAAATGAAAAGGTTGGTAGTTTTTCTGTGGATTCAGCTCCCAATGAGAACAAGATGTGGATGAAGTGCACTCCAATTTTAAGACCTTAGGAAGGAGAAAAGTCAAAGAATAAAGAAAAGCTTGATTTGGATGATTTTTGGGAAGTTCTCCTTCCATCGTTGCACATCTCTATCACATGGAATCAGAGTAAAGGAGACCTCCATTATTCTCACTAGAGGCTGTTGAAACAGCTGTTCTGCCGGAGTTTGACATTTTTCTTAACATCCCATAAAGTTTTGAGGAAGAAAAAAGAAAATCTGTGTTGTTTATTTTCCAGCTCATTTCAGTTCTGATTTCATGGAATTTTCTTATGAATGTGGAAACGATGTTGCTCCATCTTTCGCTGACAGCTCGTTGGCGTGAAGCGGTGTCCGGTGAAACCAGCGGCTGTTTTTACGGAGACTTCAGGGGAAATCACAACTCGCCATTAAATTCAGTGGGTGATTGTCTGTGGGTATTTTGACAAAGGTCTGAATCAATTCAAATACTGTTGGAACTCTGTAGACGTGTATGTTACATGAGGGGGTTTGACCGCATAAAGCTTTGTCTGCATTTTCTCCTGCTTGTCTTGAAAAATCCTCACATGCAAAATAACAGGTTACACAAAATCATGAAAAAAGCTGCAACTTCAGTATAAACTCTCTGTTTTCGTAAACATTTCAAATCCAAAAATTTGTTTGTTGGTGGATTTTGAACAGAATCTTTAGTTAATTTATTATGGCGACACTAAAAAGCACAGTTATGAGAAAACCTTCTGTTTTGTTTTGGTGTTTTTAGTTGAGAAAAACTCATCACAATTGTTTCAGTATGTTATTATTGCCCAAGGACACTTTGACATATGGGCAGGCAAAGAGGGAATCATTCTGCCATCTCCTGATCAGAGGTTGCCCATACTACCGCTGCACCACGGCTGCCCGTTATAAGGTTATAAGGCTCCCTGAAAGAATTTTACAAAAGACAATAGGCAGATGGAACCTTTGTCCATTTGAAATGTTTTGTAATGTCTTTCTTAAAATTAGTGAGGCATTTTTGAAGATTCCATCCTATGTGAGTTCAAGGATCACGACCCAATTTTATGCACTGTTTCAGTGAAAAAAACCAACAAAAACAATGTTCGCAGTAAAATTGTCAATAGATACAATCCCATTTCCCAATGTTTCTGGATTGATGCATGTTTGAAAAGAAAAAAAGAAAAAAGCTGACTGGAGCCAGGTGCAGTTCACCTAAAATCCACTTGAAGCTTGTTACATGTGCCAGTAAGTAATTTACTTCGATAAGCAATGGGCCAATCATACATACATTTCAGTCAGACAACTCTTTGCAGTAAGAAATATTTATTTGACATTTTCCACATACTTTAGTTGGCATTCACATCTTTTGGTTTGGCATAAGGCTCCGTTCAATTCCATGAGAGATTTCCATAAAACTTTCGGGTAACAAAACCCCCCCTTTACGGAGCCCACAGGTGGAAGCCGGGGAGGAGGGTGGGGCGAAGAATGAGCGCTGAAGGTAAGAAAGAGAATGAACGCCTGCGCACCTGGGCTTAAATAGGACGCTGAGCAGGTGCGTTAATTGACTGGACCGCCCTAGGGTAAGCTGGAAAACTGCTACGAGTTGTCGCCCGAAATACGATTACATCGTCATTTCAGTCAGACAACTCTTTGCAGTAAGAAATATTTATTTGACATTTTCCACATACTTTAGTTGGCATTCACATCTTTTGGTTTGGCATAAGGCTCCGTTCAATTCCATGAGAGATTTCCATAAAACTTTCGGGTAACAAAACCCCCCCTTTACGGAGCCCACAGGTGGAAGCCGGGGAGGAGGGTGGGGCGAAGAATGAGCGCTGAAGGTAAGAAAGAGAATGAACGCCTGCGCACCTGGGCTTAAATAGGACGCTGAGCAGGTGCGTTAATTGACTGGACCGCCCTAGGGTAAGCTGGAAACACTGCTACGAGTTGTCGCCCGAAATACGATTACATCGTCATTTCAGTCAGACAACTCTTTGCAGTAAGAAATATTTATTTGACATTTTCCACATACTTTAGTTGGCATTCACATCTTTTGGTTTGGCATAAGGCTCCGTTCAATTCCATGAGAGATTTCCATAAAACTTTCGGGTAACAAAACCCCCAACACTTAATTATCCAGAAGAAGAAAAAATGTGTATGTATAATCAGTGTGTAATAAAATGGGGTGTGTTTTCGGCAGCATTCCATTTCCATTTCATTTCTCAGTATGACTGCTATGTGTGACCCGGCACCATTGACCGTTTGGGCCGCCCCCGTTCGAGTACAGCGCCACGAAGGGAACATGCTATCTAGTGGATCTGCTATGTGTGACCCGGCACCATTGACCGTTTGGGCCGCCCCCGTTCGAGTACAGCGCCACGAAGGGAACATGCTATCTAGTGGATCTGCTATGTGTGACCCGGCACCATTGACCGTTTGGGCCGCCCCCGTTCAAGTACTGCGCCTCGAAGGGAACATGCTATCTAGTGGATCTGCTATGTGTGACCCGGCACCATTGACCGTTTGGGCCGCCCCCATTCGAGTACAGCGCCACGAAGGGAACATGCTATCTAGTGGATTTGCTATGTGTGACCCGGCACCATTGACCGTTTGGGCCGCCCCCGTTCGAGTACAGCGCCACGAAGGGAACATGCTATCTAGTGGATCTGCTATGTGTGACCCGGCACCATTGACCGTTGGGCCGCCCCCGTTCGAGTACAGCGCCTCGAAGGGAACATGCTAACTAGTGGATCTGCTATGTGTGACCCGGCACCATTGACCGTTTGGGCCGCCCCCGTTCGAGTACAGCGCCTCGAAGGGAACATGCTATCTAGTGGATCTGCTATGTGTGACCCGGCACCATTGACCGTAGGGTCGCTCCCGTTCGTGGAAACCACTAGAGGAACATACTATCTGAAGAGAGAGGGAAAGAAATAAAAGAGGAGCCAACATAAAATTACTCATACCTGATCTTAGAACGTAACTCACTTCCCCAAAAACGCTGTGCGAAACTATAATTTGTACCGCCTAAAGACCCGTATGATACAACACGTAACATCCAATCCAAAGCTTTGATGGCGTATTAGACATGCTGACAGCCATTATTTGAACTTCTATTAAACCAAGAACAAGCTTGATGGCCATAACTTCTGCCATTGTGACAACTATAAATACACGAGCTTAAGTACATCCGTTATTTCGAAGCTCCCAACGACAGTACAACGAACGAGCCTAGTAGCCATAATTTTCTCCATTCGGCATACCAATTATAAGCGCTCAAGGAACATCATTTAATTGAGATCCCAACCAAATATTAAGAACGAGTTCAACGCCCATAATTACTATGCTTCATTGGCATACTACAAAATTGGCTTAAGAACCAAATTCGAACTCCAGCGCATACTATGATACAACTTAGAACATCCTAATTTTGAGGCTTCCACCTGGCTATAATTTTCTTTTAACATCTATAATCGAAGAATTTACATTCATTCACTGTTGACATTGATTGATTAATTTAGTCAGAAGTGTCATTGGAATGCAGAGGAGGTCCACCGCCCCATCACTTTCAGTGCAGCAAAGGTGCGTGAGCAGTCATCGTTGCAGCACCAGATCAAGGAATGCAGGGGTGACATCACTTCCTGGAAACGGAGAAGCCAATCGGGGCGTAGGGGTACTCAGGCTCAGGATGTGGTGCATAGATAAAACAAAGCAGTATTAGTCTTGACAAGAATATATAAAAATCCCAGAAACTGATCAGTTTCAAAATGCTTGAGATAAATGAAATAACAGTGCTTTTCAAAGAACAAATCTGAGAAGTGAAATTTAGTAGACAGTTAAAGTAAAGACCCATTGTGGATTTATCGCACCCTAGAAACCATCATGATTACAATTCCAATAGTGAAATGATAGTGAAATATATAACCTGCACAAAATCTTAACACCAATTTTTTATGCATTCCAAAGATAAGAAAAGTAACCTTTGGCAGTTTCAGAGGGACGCACCTTCAGGAGGCCATCGAGGAGTAGGTGATGGGAAGAGTAGCCAAAGAGATTTGTAGATGAGGAAGGTCAACATCCCACGTAGCAAAGGATTGCAGCCCGGCTGGATTCGATGCTTTGCATCTGATATTAATGGTTCTCAAATTGGTGGACAACAAAGTACAGACTACTGAAATTGTAATTAGCCAAGGGCGTCTGGATACTGAAAAAGAGAACTTGAGAGCCATGAGGGATCATAGGTTTTGATAGTATTTTTGCTAGACTGAACCTTAAGCATTTAGAGGCGGAGTATAAGCCACTAAATGGGGAAGCATCTAGCAGACTGTCATCTGCTTAAGCAAGGAAGATAGAAGACTGACTTGTGGACACAAGATTTAACTCTTGAACTAAGTTTGACAGCGCAAGTAACATATTTCCTACGGTCAGGGTAGAAATTGCTCAAGGTGTTATTTAAACATTAACCAAGTCAACTGATGACACAATACTGTCATTCACTATTGAAACAGCCCTAATTTAATCTCCAAGGATGAAATAACTGGACGACATCTTATAAATCATCAGAGCTGTAGATTCAGGCGGCCGGACAAACACAAACCACTCTTAAATCTTTTCCCCCAAACCAGAAGGCACAGCCTCAGAGGAACAAGTGGAGGGAGCCTGAAGACACGACAGTCATCATAACATAACTACTCCAAGCATAGAAAGGGAAGGAACAAACGCAAAACACGAAATCCAGAACAGGAACACGGGGCCCAGGATGGAACTACCCAGAACAAGAACACAAGATGAACAGATGACCATAGGACCAGAGCCACAGCAAATGTCAGGTGGCCCAATCATTGACAAATCATATGCAAACCAAAATGAATAAACACGCTGAACAAAAGCCAAAGATGACATAATGGGGAGAGACAAGCAGCAATGAACCATCCAATCCATAGAAGAAAAATAAATCCGGAAGGGTGGAGGACCATACAGTATAGACAACGTGGAACTCAGAATAGAAAATAAATCCCCCCCCCCACAAAGATCCAAAGACCAGGGATACAGAGGAAATTCGGCCACTGAGAAACCATCAATAACTCGCAAAGTGAAGGAGACCCATTTCCTACAAATATCCAGTACAGAGCTTCTGCTAAGAAAGTTGAAAGTATGAGGACTGCCACGGCAGCTGAAAGGTAAACCGACAAACGTGTCGAGCACCAACTGAATGCCAAGAGACGCCGAGAGGCATAGAGGCAGAACAGGGAGAACATCAGCGATAAGACATCCTCAGCCTTATATCGCGCTCGGAGGAAAATCGTGGAGACAGCCTGGGCAGCTGAAGAAAATATATATACTAATCCTGAAGGCACATGAGGAACCAGGCCACTGATGCCCAAAAAGATGAACTGTGAGGCGCCAACTGGTCCAGAGCATGTCACGAGAACCTGAACCTTCGAAGGGCCACCCTTAGTGGGGGCTTTGAAAACGATGCCCCGGAAAAAATCCATCACACAGCCCCCACAAACCTCCAGACCAAACCAGAGAAATGAATAACAACTAACTGTCCAGGCGAGAAAAAAGGCAGCGACGAGACTGACACGCTAATGTGGCCGACGCAAGTCCCCAGCCAGGGCAGGACCCACTGGGGTACACAGAGCAGAGAAAAACAGGCGAAGCAGAACCAGATGCAGAGCGTGCGGGGCAATGAACGAGTGATTAAAATGAGCCAAAGACACCGCATAAAAGAGACCAAGCATAAGGAATTTGTCCACAGAGGAGAGACAGGTCCAAGAGAGACCAATCCATAATCAGACTAACCAGCAGCTACAACAACGAAGAAAATAAACAGAAGAACCGCCATAATAATAAAGCCAGCATCTAATCAAAGATAGTCAAGAGTCACCTTCAAGACCTAAAGAACAAAACAGCAACAAAGAAAATGCAAAAACCACAAATAATTCAACCAGCATGAGAAACCAGGCCAGACGAGGACCGCCAGCTGTCACAACCACAGAAAAGACCCCACAACTCCTGAAACAATAATCGGACGACGCAGAACAACAGCAGAAAATGAATCGAAATGCCACATGAACAGACCACGAGTCACAAAAACTACAATTCCCAGGGTCCTTAGGGGCGCGACGTCACCATACACGGAAGTAAACAAAACAAGACTCAGCCCAGGAAGACTACACAGGAAAATCCGCGCGCCGCTCACCCTAGAAGACCGTCCGACCACGGCAGACGATAGACACGTACAGCTCCAGATCCGGGCCCACGGGCCACCCGAACACCGCGGAAAGCGCACCCCCTGCAGATGCACGCGACCGCAGCGAAACGAACGCGCTGGGCGCCGTTAGCCGCACGGCGAGCGCCGCTAGCTGCCCGGCGAGAGCTGCAAAAAAGAGCAAACGCGGCGAAAACGGAAAACCCACATCAGAAACGGGGATCATCCATCCAAAGGACGGGGGGAATACAGCAAGACGTCGAAGAAAAGGAGATCCGCCGGATCCGCGAGCACGGGGAACGGCGAAGAATGAGCGCTGAAGGTAAGAAAGAGAATGAACGCCTGCGCACCTGGGCTTAAATAGGACGCTGAGCAGGTGCGTTAATTGACTGGACCGCCCTAGGGTAAGCTGGAAAACTGCTACGAGTTGTCGCCCGAAATACGATTACATCGTCATTTAATACACAAAAGGTGTTTAAGTAGAGTTATTTATTTACATTTTAAATATATCCTCCTGAGAACTAGACAATTACCTTATGAACTGTACAGATTCCATTTTATTGTCCTAGGAAACCAAACTTCCCATTATCCCACCCAAACAAATGAGATATCATTGAAATGGCCCTGATACCCAATTTAAGCACATCGGGTCTTAGAATAGATCTTTAAACAAGTCAAAGGTCACTAAAATGTACTGTATGTCCCTTACAGAGGGCATAAATGAATGAATGTTCTCAGGAAGATAATCCCAATAATTGGCCTTATTTTGGGGTGGGATTTTTTTGATTGACAGTTAATCATCAAATCTTAAAGATGTTGGCTCCAATGCCTGTCAGGTTTGCCCGTGTTCAGAATGGACAGAGTTCACACTGGGTGAAGTGATAATCCCTGGAATGTCTCTTTCTTTTTTCAGTCAATTTTGTAATCTCAATTTATAATCTTGGCAAACTATTATTGTCACACGTGTCCTGCCTATAACAGGTCAGAAAGGGTAATATAAAACTAATTACATAGCTATTCTTGTAAGAAATAATATCACAATTTATTTATTCTTAAAAAATTTAAGAAGAAATAATATTTAAGTAAAGTATTTATTTTGAAGGATCACTGGAAATGTACTATACTTTTATTTAAGAAAGCACCAATTTATAGTATGGTATAAATTATGAAATAATATTAAAAACAGACATGTTCTGTGTAACTCCCTGGTCGTAGCATTAGGGGGTCCACATCTTAATCCTGGATAATAGTGGCTAGAAAGATGGAATAAAATCTCCCATTGACACACAGGTATGACATTTCCAGCTACCTGGAGGCCATCTGGAGACTCAACAGAGAGTTAAGTCTCAGACCGCTACCAGTCAGCTGTCAGTACATTGATGGAAAATAGCGATACTGCACAGTCCAGCAGCCATACCTCAGATATCTATCTGTTAGCAAAACCCCAGCAGAGGAGCAATTACAGCAAATTATCCTTCTAGCCTCGAGGTTAGGCATACACCAAACCTCCACATGCTGTGCTCCGGCTGAAAAAAGCCCTCAATACTACAAAAACATGGGATGTGTATTCAGACTTCATTTTATTATCTTGGATGGAATGCAGTGGTGATGGAGGCTGGGAACAAAAACCCCAAAACTTTGCAGATACTGAGTGTTTGTGTTCGAGGGGGGAGAATGCCTGACATAGCGTGTCATGATTTTGGATAGGTCTCTAGAAAAACCCAAATGGTTTTTTGAAGGATTATATGGAAGATGATTCCTGTAAAAACTGATTATATGGTTCAAATGGGCCTTTTGTTCCAATGGATGCTTGTCCTGTGAGCTCATTACACACTGTAACCTGTGGGAGGTAGTGGACGAGGAGCAGGACAGATATCCAAGACATCATTGAGAATGAGTGTCAGTTTGTTTCTTTGAAATGAATTTTGGCGCTAGTGTGTGCTTTTGGCAAAGCTGCTGCTAATTCTCTAGATCCATCTAGTTTTTCAAACAAAAAATAAAACAAAAAGTCAATAAAAAAGTAACACTGAAGTGAATTGATTTACTTTTTTTTGTCTGTGCACCAGTATATTTGCTTGGTTGTGAGAAGTTTGCTAATAGTTGAACAATATATACCATGAAGATGTTGATTACGGTAATATTTTGAATAGACCAGTGTGAATCTGCAATTAATCCTAATCGATTACATTTAAACAACATACATTTAATATAATATTGATATAAGAATTTTATTTTAAACTGTTTTTATTGTATTCTATTAGTGTAATCCTTTTTTTATCTTTATTTTTTATAAGTGAAACTTTAATTTATTCATGATTTATTTCAAGTGTCTCCTGCATATGCAGTAATCCAGCATTTGCCTAATAAAAGGTTTGTCCGAGCTTTTTACAGTGAATCTCGTTTCCCATTTTGCATATCTACATTATTTTTGTTATGTACCAACATTTAGGTTGGGACTTAAGGACTCCTGAATAACACCTTCAGCTACCTTTGTGTACAAAGGGGCTCTAAAGGGTGAAGTTGATCAGTAGATTGATTGAAACATCTACATTTTCCAAAAATTCTGTCCTTTTTCTTTCTCTAAATGTCAATAAATTATAAAGACGTAGATGTATAACATTTTTTCTGGACTCTTTATTGTTTGTAGTTCTTGTTCAGGAAACACATGACTGTAATCAGTATACAGCAATGTGCTAAAATCCCACTCCTGACTCTTGCTGAACACACGGCATACAGCTGTTGGCTGCTGTTGTCTGTTGGCTAATGGAGCTTGACAGGTTGCAAATGGACTGGTCTAAGTGCCTCATATCCTCTCTACGGACGGATGCTGCTAGCTGGCCTTGACTTTGCATACCGACGACTTCTGCAAGTGTCTGCCAATTTGTCATGCACATCTAAGCAACCTTTGTTGTTGGTTCTGATGCAAACCAGGTACTTTATTCTCTGTCCTTCCTTTTACTTATTAGAGTTCATTCCCTACGTTTGTTGTGTTCTGTCTTTGATTGTGTGTGTGTGTAGCCGCATGAGTCAGGAGCCTTACAACTGGTCCTCAGTGCATTCTGTGGTGCTCAGTGTGTCGGTTTTGTTCCAGGGTCAGGGGAAAAGATCAGAGCACAGGATGAGTCCCTAAAGACACATGCACAAACCCCTGCTCACAGATTATGATGGCTCCCAGCAGACCACTCTCCTTCATCTCTAACCTAGAAGCTGCGCTGCCAGCTGACTGACTACAAAGAGCTGCATGGCAGGAGGTACAAACATCTCCTGCAGTGGCAGCCAAGCATAGCTGCAGCACAGCGGCAGTGTGCATGCAAGAGCTGCTCTGCAAAGAGCTGCCTCCATGTTTTATCTTCCCAAACATCATCTGAGCCAAAGGTTAAAAAGTTTAAGACATTAAATCTGGCTTTGGCCTCTTTAGAACGATTTGTGTTTAAACAATGAAGATTTCCACTTAATGAGATGTTTTCTTTGCAACTGATATTGTGGTGATTGTTGGAGAGCTGTGAATACATCAGGATCTGCGAAAGTTTCCAGTGAAAGTCAAAAATGATAATTGCAGGGGACTTTTGGAGACTTTTACTGTGAATAGACATGGACGTATCTGATCTCTCCTCAGAAACCATCAAGCCTAAGAGAAAAAGCAGACAGATTAGGGGCTGTAATTACATAAACACAGATGAATTCTTCTCATGCCTTGGAAATCCAGAACATGTTTTATTGGTTTAGCTTTCTACAAAGCATGCATCGATGCTGACAACTTTTTAGAGTGCAAAGATTTCATTAAAACTACCATTGTTTTTAATCATGTGAGTTTATAAAAAAAAATTACTCTGTGGTTGTATAGTCCATAAAAAATATCAAAGTAATATTTCTGAAGTTTTTAATTAATATATTCCTACACAAATTTCCCAGTTTTCCCGTACAAAAAGAATGCAAGTCATTTGGTCACAAATTCAGTATGAAAACACTCTTTAAAAAAATGGTTTCCTGTATGATTCTGCTGCTTTTTGCACCAATTTCAGCAGCAACAACTAGAATGCATCTATAAAATGCTGCTTAAAGATCAGTTAAATCCAAGTCACTTGCTATTGTTAAAACAACAATAACATAATAATCGTGTAATATTTTAAATACTTGAAAAAAACATTTTTTTTCAAGGAAAGTCCCAGTTTTCTACAGAAAACTTTATTAATACGAGATGATGGTTTCTTGAGCAGTCGGGTAGTCAAGGCCTGTGACTTTAAAGCAAGCCCAAATCATCCCCCTCCTGCCACCATGCTACACAGTTGTTATAAAGCATGATAGTGCTGCTTGTCAATATTTAGCTTTCATTTATAATCTTGACTAAAACCTCTAAAAACCTTTCTACATCTACATGGTCTAACCGTGTTTCATTAAGACATGGACAAAAAAAAGGTTTAAAAGTTGTTCTTCGGTGAAAAAGCATCAAACTTTTGGTAAGTTTTCTTTTTTTTCATGATTTTTGTACCAATTTTAATTGTTTTGTCTTTTACATGAACTTCTTAAACTCATTTTACAAATTTGACTTCTTTTTGTGTAGCTTTGCGGTTAAAATCCACTGAACTGATCGGATAAATTACCTTTTTTCTCTTTTACAAAGGTCAGTTTTCATTTTACCTTGCTTCTTTGTGCTCAGGGAACATCTGGTACAAAGTTTCCCTTAATTGTCTTTCTGTCAGCACTTTTCCATCTCTTTTAGGAGAACACTAAACTAAGTTCATAAAATTCTGTCTATATGCATAGATAGCAATTTTAACTTATCTTATACTAGATTACAAACAGCTAAGTGGCTTGCAGAGACTGATTTATCAGCCACACAATTGAACTTTGAAGCACAGATATAGTTTCCTATTAAAATAATTAATAACTATGTGATTTAATAGTTGGGTTGAATATTAATTAATATTAAAAGCAAGTTGTATAGCTTCAGATCCATATTGCAGTTTGTCTGAGTGCTTACGGAATGCGTGTGTTTGTGTGTGGGTGAGCTGCCATAATACCTACAGCAGCAGCGGCGGCGACAGGAGAGCCAGATGTTGTGCAGGTGGAAACGAGAGAACAGCTTCTGTGAAAGTGTCCAAGTGAATCTGCAAACCCTCCGCCTCACTCTTTTTCTGTCAGCAGCTGTCTGTCCGGCTCTCGCTGAAGCTCAGAGGCTCTTTTTCCTCTTCCTCCTTCATGCTCTCTGCCTTTAGTTCACTGCAGTCCCTTCTGTGACGACAGACGTTGTCTTTTTTGTCTCATCTGGTTTTGTCATTTTGTCCCTCCTTCTCCTCCTGTTCTTATCTTTTTTCCAACATTTCTTTCATGATAATCCTTTCAAATAGTCTTGACTGTGTCACTAAGCATTTTTTTTCATTCGGCAGGTATGAGGTGTCTTCTTTCTAACTTTTCTTTTTTATTTGTGTTTGTCTTCAGCATCCCCCCATCACCCAAATAAATCATTGTCCTTCAGGAAATGGGAAGACATTTTTTTTTTTTTTGCAAATGAACTTCTTCCATGATCCTGTTTTCAAGCAAACCAGGATGACACAGAATCACGTTGAATGAATTCCTCACTGGATCATCTCATTTTAAATCCCTCTGTCCCTTTTGTGAGTTCCTGTCTCCAATCTCCTGTCACGGAAGATTAGCACAGAGGTTACGCTCTCTGTGTCCGCAGTGTGAGGACTTTCTTTTGATTTTTAGTTGCAAAATCTCGGTGGATTTCAAATGAATTTCAAGCTGAGAAGATGGAAAAGCAGCTGGAGTTCTACTCAGAAGCCTCCAGGCTTTTTTGCAGAGTGAAAACCTGCCATAATGGGACATGTGAGACTGCCACTGCCTCCATGTTTTATCATTTTGTTAACCTTTATCTGGGCCCTTCACAAAAGTAACCCCTCTCTTCTAAAATGAACTAAACTTCTGACTAACAGAAGACCTCAATGTTAACCACATACTCTGTGCTTAAATGTGAGAAAGACAAATGTTTGTCTTTTTTTCAGGTTGTGTAATCCACCTAACTTTTCCTGTCAAAAAAGAAAATGAAAGTTGATATTCTGCTTCGGTGCTCACTAAAAAGTAAAATCCCCAAATCGGGTTTATGATTTTCCCAAGAAAAACCCAATATTACAGCAAGGAAATCCATCCTTTAAAGCTGCTGAGCCTCAAGGTGTTTGCACATCTTGGCATCTGTGTTGTCATCTGTTGCTGGTGGGTTTTAGCTGTCACTACAGCCAACTGCAGCAGCTAATAATGGCGAACTGCCTCCAGACTTCCCATCAGGTTATCTGGTATTACCCCAGTTAGAGACATGGCTGTGAAGAAAGCTGCAGCTTGTGGGAGAAACTTTTAATTACAGCCTTCAAGCAGGGATTCTAAATCAGTGATGCTGGGAACATTTTTCTGCTGCTGACAACTGCGTCATCAGCAAAGCCATGATTAAACGGCTCAGAATGAACATTACTTTTAGCTGCAAATCAATGTTTGGATAAAATAATACATAGTGCAGCTGATAAGTAAAACATAAACAAATCAAATCTCATCTCCTCTTTATCTGATAAGCGCTGCCACACCAGGTTATTAACTGCACCTAATCTAGCTCGTGCTGGTGCCTGGTGTGTTCTTGTGTGTGTATATCACTGCAAACGTTGAATCTTTTATGATGCATTTAAACTTCTCCTGACCTTCTCACCTGCCTATAGTTTATCTGAGTTTTCCAGCCAGACTCCTTAGCAGAGAATATAGTTTTTCATCCTGTTTGTCTCCGGGCCCAACAAGCGTTTTAAAAGTCATTTGCAGTACGGCGACCTCCGCGTCGAGCCTCCACACATGGACACACAAGCAGGGCTGATCTATCTACCTGTCATCACAAGGGCAGACCTGTTATCGCACACCGATGTGTGTGTGTTCATGTGTGGGCAGTTTGTGGAATAGGATGATTAAATAATCACAGTTACATCTGACAGAAGTCTCTGTGATGGGAATAACACTCTCAGCTGGAGGTTTCCTTTGCTTCAGTGGGAAGAGTGTGAAGTGCAGACAAGCAGAGCTTGCTTTGAGGTAAAGGGATATGCTTTATGATCTGAATTTCTGACAAAGTGGGAGTAAATTTTCTGCCTGTTTGTAGAAATAAAATTATATATAAATATATATTTCCCCCCCTTCCGTCCTGTTTTTTTTAAGCTCAGCTTCTATGAAAGTTGGACCTGTCAGGGGAGCAGGGAGGCTTTGACCTTCCTGGGTGTGGGTACAAGGTGTGGCTGGCACTTCTGGGAGCCTGATTGGTTCCAGTGTTTTCACATCAACTTAATTTTCTCTTAACCGTTAACCCTGGGAACAAAATGTGTCATTGGTACATTTAGGGTGGGTCCCCACATCATAAAATTACCAGAAAGTTTTAACAAGCTTGGCCCGTGGACAAAACAAAAATCTTTCTTACCTAAGCCTTTGGCCTCAAATTTATCCACAAAAGAGATGTGTTGATATAAAATGTGCCAGAAATATCTCCACAGAGGTCTTTGGCTGCCAGCTGCCTACATGTGAAAGATATTGGAAGAATAACAAACCACATATCAGAAAGAAGCTGGGAAGTTTTCTCACATTTAACTCAAGAGCTTAATCTTTGCTTGTAATTGATTTTAATTTGTATTCTTAGGGCCAAAAAAGACAAGGAAAATACTTTTACATGCTCTCACTGATTAACTTTAATATTTTTAAGCAAATTTAGCGTCAGAATATCTTGAAGTCTGAAAATTAGGAAAAGAAATAAAAAATTTGAGGGAAGAGGCAGAAGGTTATGAATTATCCAGCAGTCAGCCAACCATTTGGTCTCTTCCACAAGTTTTCATGAGCACAGCTGAGGTATTAATTGTAACTTTGTCCCCAAACAGTCCCACAATTATGAAAATACGCATTTTTAGACGAAAACTATTTAACATTCTCTGTTTATGTTAAACTCAAATTACAAAAATAGATTAAACATTTTATTAAATAAAGAAAACAAAATTAATTGTTACTTAACAAAATTGTGTTTTTGGTGTTTTTAACATGTTCTTGTGGTATTTTCTCACGAAAGAAAATTGATCTTAAAATAGCATTTCTGAGTATTTTTTTAGTCAAATGAATCAAGAGCAGATGAAAAAATGCTGTTCTTGTGATGTTGAAAATATGCTGGGCGGGCCACAAGCTCCCTGCTCCGCTCCATTCGGATGTATCCATTTGTAGAAAAATAGATGCATGTATGTCTTTGCTTTCCTCGTCTGAGCTGGAATTTAGCTCAAAACTGTGCAGCTGTATAGCTCCAATATTGTTCACCATTTTTGATACCGGTAATGTAAGTTTGGAGGTGTGAGGGGCTGTAAGCTAGCAGGAAATAGTGTAAACAGATAGAAGACAGGAAGTGGGGGCAAGCTTACTCTACGTCAACAGTCCCGCCTGCAAATCAGAGGCAAATTTCCAATGTACTACTGTCGCTGTGCTTAAACTATGTTCCAGAAAACGACACAGGTTTTTTTTTAAATTTTGGTAAAAATGTGAAAACCAAATATAATTAGGATGGGACTTTGATTTTTAAAATGTTAACAGAATTTAGTCAGAATCACAATAATTCAAAAGCACATTTCATCTTTGACGCTTCTATACGCTTAATCTGTTATTGTTTTAAACTGCCAAGAAGACGGACCAATTTAGGGTTTGAAATGTGTCATTGAAAGGAGGGACCATGTACATTTTTGACAAGGGGGTTTTCTCAACAATTTTGAAATGTGTTGTTATTTTCCTGCTATATTTGGTTGGAGAACAAAAAATGTGCCTTTATGTTTGCAAATTTCAACAACAACCTTTCTAGCAAAGGAGTTTTGAGAAAAACGTTCATAAATGGAGGAATATTTTAGTCTCAATTGTAAAAAAAATATATAAACCTTTAATAAATAAATCAGTAACATAAAACAGTTTTACATAACACAAAACTCATGTCAGTTTTGATATTTCAGTGCCGTAACATTTTTTATCAATGTATTTTATAATCAGTTGATTTTCTAATCATCTACAGGTAGTTTGCACAAGCCTCATCCCACTAGTCATGTTTTATGCTTTAGTATGAAAAAAACCTTCAAACTTAAAGTAATCTATGTTTGTTTTTTGTTTGACTCCGTGTCGACTTCTGGTTCTTAGCCATTTCAAAAGAGAGTGAACCCTCCTGCTGTGACAAAATCCAACTCTCCAGGCACCGTAGGGTCATTATACTGCATTTTGCTCCTAAAAACTTAGGAGGGACGGCATTTGTTGGTTTTTGTCTATTCACGCCATCAGAAGTGGTTGCAGAAAGTCTTTTGGGAGCCTGCCACTTAAAAAAAACACAGGATTTTGCTCCAAACTGATGATTTATTTAGGGAAACTCAAAGCCACAAAACCTATTAGACTTTATGTGTAAATCATGTTTTTCATGCTTGAAAGACTTCTGTGGTTGACTTGAGTGGAGTTTCTGTAAGAACCAAATCCGCTCATCATTCACTGCTGTAAACGGAAACTAACTTTAGAAGACAGACATGGGTTTCAAACCAGCGACTGACACGAAATTGTTGATGTCAAAAACCTTGTAGGCACAAAAATCAAGAGTGTGGGTAATGAAGAGAACATAGCAGGGTTCTCTGTAGAACATATAATGTCATTTCTTCACATTATTAAATAAAAATGGGTTCAAGTTTAGAGAACTACATCAATCAGTACTTTAAGTACTTCTTGTTTGCTTGTGTTTCTCTGTGACAGTGGAGTACGACAGGGAGTTCTCCCCACAGCGGCGTCACCACAAGGAGTTTAAGTTCAACCTCTCGCAGATCCCAGAGGGCGAAGCCGTCACCGCAGCTGAATTTCGCCTCTACAAGGAGTGTGTGAGTGGAGCTTTCCGAAACGAGACCTTCCTGCTCAAAGTGTACCAGGTGGTCAAGGAGCATCCCAACAGGTACGCTCGCACACATATGCTACTCACACACCTCACACATTCATGAATAGAAGGTTTCTTCTGAGGCTGCTGTTTTGGATCAGACATTAAAAAACATGTTTTTTTTAGCAAAACAATAGTTTTAACCCTTTGTTTTATTCTTTTTTATATAGTGCACTTTTAAAAAAAAAACATTTTGAAATACTTGTAATTTTTTCACAACTTTTCTATTTTATTTTGCTGCAGTTAAAAAAATGTCAAAATCATTCAAGTCATAAAACAAGATTTTATAACATAGCACATTTACAAATAATTTTACAAATAACTTATAAATTTGCTTTTTGTTCTTTGTTGGCCACTCTCAAAAGACCCCACACTTTGACATATAAAAAAGAAAGTTTTCATATTATTACTAATATTACAAATAACAAATTATTCTCCTAAAAAGTCATAAGTGTTGAACCTAAAGCTATGTCCACGCTGGCCTCAGCAAAGCGTGTTCAAGCGACCGCTTCAAATGAAAAGTCTATGTAAACATGCTTAAATGCAGATTTTGGGCTTCCGCGTTCAAAACTCTCAACCGAGTTTCTACAATCGTTTTTGGGCTCTTTGTTAAAAACACGAGGCCATTCAATGGGAACCAGTGGCTCAGGCTGTTAAGCAGGTCGGCCAATGATCGAACGGTCAGCGGTTTGATTCCCGCTCCCCCCAGTCAACTGTCGTTGTGTCCTAAGGCAAGACACTTAACCCTATCTGCCTGAGACTGCGTGTGAACGCCTCGGTGATGGTCAGAGGTGGTCAGGCGCGTACTGGCAGCCACACCTCTGTCAGACTGCCCCAGGGCAGCTGTGGCTACCATCACCGTAGTATTAGTGAACTACCGTAGAACTACCCAAGAATGAATAATGGACACATTTTAAGCGCCTGAGCGTCTGGAAAAGCGCAGATAAATCCAATCCCTTATTAATGTGCAAAGTTAAACCAGGCCAAATCTTGACCATTTAGGGATTTGGACGTGAAATTAATTAAATAATTTGGTTATAAGGATGGTGTTCCCCTATGATTTGCAAGTTCCAGTTTTGAAAAGAGATCATGGAGAACAAATTAATATTTGTGGTTTGTGACTAGATGGAATCACATGACACCAGGCCTTTCATATATTGGAAAAGAGCTGTGAATGAGAATTCACAATTTGCACCACTTTGACATTTCACAGCATGCCTCTTCCAACTGTAAGAGGTAAATGTGCTAGTAAACAGTAGAAATAGAAGAAGAAGAAGCTTCTCCCTGCTTCTTCAGTGTGAACACCATATGCGCTTTCAAGAACCCGAGTGTTGTGCAATCTTGAATGTGTGTCACATGTCCGGTGTGATCGTAGCTTAATAATTATGAGGACTGCGATTTCCAGTATCCACCTGTAGGGATGCTAAAGTGTCTAAAAGTCAAAGAACAAAACTGACACAATGAAAACTGAAAACTGAAAACTGAAACAATGCTAACTAAAAAAATCCATCAGAAACTTTGTCTTTCCCTAGGGGTATCTACATTTTTTTTAAAACAATAAAATAATAAAACAAATAATAAACAAATTGGAGAGACGAGTTTGTTTTCGTCTGAGACGCAGACATGCTGCCAAGAAGAAACTTTTTTCCTTTACATGGGCATAACATTTGCAAGTAAATAAATATATTTTTACATCTCATCTATTTCTCAACGTATAAAAAATGGAATAAAAAAAGATCCAGTTAAGATTTGCTTTATCTAGTATTTAATGCTGAAGCTACAAAACATCTCAAAGGTGAAACACGAAATGTTTTAAACTCCACTCTTAAGTCAAGCTGTTGGACAGGACCAATCATCAGCTATATGTTGGAGCAGTACACCTTCCTGCGTGTGAAAAGGTTCATAAAGTATCAAGAGCTACTAATTTGCTGCATTCCTGTATCCTCACAATGGGCGGTTTGTGGGCTCCTGTCTGCAGGTTTAACCTTTTATTATTGGAGATATTTGGAGATGAAAGAGTCTGTGTATCCCTTTTTTTGGTATTATTGTAGGCCAGGTTTAGTACCTTGAAGATTACAGCTTGGATTGTTCACTATCAGGAAAAACCTAATGACATGGTTCAGTATTCTTCCATCCTTTCCAACAGCATTGGTCAGTTACCACATAAGAAACAAAAATGGTGAAATTACTTTGTGGGTTTGCCTTTTTTTAAACTTTTTTTTTGTAAAAGAGTGTCTTTGTGATCGTCCAACCAGTTGGAAGCCTGTTAACTTTCCCATGCCACTCTTAGCTAAAAAAAACTGACTTCAGTTTTGGCTCGGAGCCGTAATGATAGAGCGCATAATTAGCTTGACACCCTTTGTACTTTTCATTTGATTGGAGTGGTTTCTCTAACAGCAGGCGAGGAATGCAAACGGATTAGAATGCCAAAAATGTGGCAGGCTTGACATGAGAAAAGGCAGGTTGCTGCAAAGACTGACCACCACCACTCAGCATTGTTGGTAAAATTTACTGGGTTTAATGAAATCATTTGACTTAGTTTCTACTTAGACTTGCAAATATTTAAACCCAGTTTGAATATAGTCTATAGACTATAGAGTTATTTACAGCTTGAAGAACAATCATAAGTAAGTCATGGTCATACATGTACTGTAATGTAATATTTTGATAGATTGTGGGTTGATAATATTAATTATATTCAAGCAGGTGCTATTTTTTAATATTTTTCTTTTTTGCTCAAAAAGTATTTTCTATCAAAACCTTAAAGTCCCACTCCTATCATATTTTGATCTATTGCTCCCATTTGTCTTTATATGCTCTTTTTCAATCAGCCTTTTTTTCATCTGCTCCTGTATCAGAACAATAAAATATATATATATACTCAGAAGTGCAATTTTGAAATTAGTTTTATCAATATATCTCCTCCATTATGAGGAAAACACCAAAAAGCATGCTGGAGTGGGTCTTTAAACATGTATGGAGCCCATGATCTGACATGGGTAAAAAAAATAAATTATTCTCTCCCACAAAATGAGAGTGATGTAATTTTTTACACAAAGTTTCATTTTGAGTTTTTTTTTTCCATTTGCTGTACTGGTGCACTCCTTGGATAAATTCTCTTTTCATATCAAACATATTCGTGAGTGCAGAAAATTAGTTTGGGATGTAGAAACAACACAAAAACATGTTAAAAATGGAGATCAAAGGGTGGATTTAATCTACAAAAAGCATTAAACCTCCAATTTAATGCTGTAAAGTCACTTCACTAAGTTACTTCTAGGGTTTTTTTTTTTTTACTTAATCCCTGCAGCTCATTTACTTACAGTGAAATGTTGAAATGTCAAAATGGAGATAAACATACAGCTTCTTGCCTGTCATGTTTTGTTGTTTTGTTTTTCACATGACCACAAGATTAGACACAGAAAGGGGCATAGTCTTTTTACTTGAGAAGCGTCCATTAAATTTTCAGCTCTAGACCAGCAGCACTAAATGACATCATTAAAGAACTGATGATTTTTTTTAACTTGCTTGCCAATTTATTTAGAAAAAAAAGCAGCATTTTTTCATGTAAAATTAAAGATGGATTTCTAAGAAACCATAAAAACCTTGGACTTTCTGGTTTCTTTGAAGCTAAATTACAGTAAATGAGGGGTGACTAAGACTTTAGTCAGTTTACAACATACTATATAATGTAAACAGCGCATGGCAGTACAATAAATATGCATATGTGTGGAACTAAATTAAAGTTTGCTCAAAACTCAATCTATTTCTGGGAAAGGAGGAAATTGACATCTCTTCATAAGCTCTGCACATCTATATTATATATTTTGAACTTTAATTTAGCATAATATGGTAACTGAAAAACATAAATCATAAAAAGATAAATAATTGCATTGCTGTTGGCCTTTTATAGTATCAAGCAGGGCCTTTTTCTGCATTGAAATGCTGCTGTTCTGTACGTTTTATTGCTCTTCCAAGAATGACTTGTGGAAAAAACTAGTAATGCAGAAAAATAAAGTTACTGAAATATAAAGAACTACTGTCCCTTCCCTCCACTTTTTTGGGAGTGTTTATTAATTTCGTAATCGTACAGAAAGACATTAAATGACCGCCACTCCGACCTTTTATACCAAATTAAAAGATTTATAAAACAGAATTTATTGCATTGAGAAAAATAAATGTCAATTTTGCCCCCTGACCTTTTATTTCTGGTCCATTTACGCAGAAAGTCAATAAAAGGTTTTACAGCATGTTCTCAGGTGGTGCTGCAATGGCTGCCACTCATACATACATTCATGAGCAGGAAAGCAGGGTGGCAGAGCTCACACAGAAGCTGTCAGAAACACTTATTAATGAGCAATAAAAAGGGGCTACAGAGGCACGACCGCAGGGGCCTTTAGCAGACACCTGGATGACTGCGAAGCTTTGATGTCGGTTCTGAAGGAGGACCCTGCTGCTGTGTTATTACTGCTTTTATGGGACAAAGGCTGTTTTCTTCACATCTTTTTGATAGTCACACTTCTTTCTTCAGTTTGACACATCAATGTTTGTGCAGTCTGACTCACACAGACTATATTTGGTGGATGATATTAACATGAATGTGGCGGGATACCAAACGTTTCCTTCCTCCCTCTAACTCAGTCCTTAGAGATGTAGGCTTTAAGGTCAATCCACAGTGAAACAAAACACATTCTGTCTCAGCGGTTACTGTTAACTACAGTTATCCATCTTCCTGTCATTTTTTGTGATGAAACTGTTGATACCCGTCAAAAGCTTCCATTTTCCCATTGAGTTTTCCAAAAAAGTCAGCCCGTCACCTCTGCTTCTCAGAGAAAACATAACAGTTTATTTCACATCTGTATTATTACAGCCGCAGGACAAGAATGTGAAGTAACCTATAAAGCACAGAGTACAAATAAAGAAGTATCTGCACCTGCATTTTTTCAGTATTTACATATGCCGACCCACTGAACTTGTGAGACCTGTTCTCTTTTGAGAATATAATGAGGTGTAAGAAAAATGGCGTTTTTGGAAAAATGCTTTATTTGTTTTTACAAAAAAACAAAAAAAATGAAGAGTACCAACACCAACGCAGATAAATCAGTTGTGTGCATCCTACTGGATATTGTCTGTCATGGTGACAATCCAGAGCGTTCTGTATGACTTTGATCCAACTTTTCATTGAATAGACTAAATTCCAATTGAGTTTTTTTGGTCACTTTCTTTCTCATCAATGAGCACACAGAGGTTGGCAGGGGCTTTCGTCACAGGGTCCTTGTTTAAGACACTGAACTCCACTTTGCCCCTTGTGGTTATATGTTAGCGCCAATGTTCAGCAGCGGAGCTGCCATCAGTGTCTCAATGTGTGTGTGTGCGCTTTGGACCTTCTAAAAAGGTAGTAAAGCACTAAACACCATTTACTCTTCTTATTATTTTGCTGCAATTTAACTGCCAATGATTGCAACTTTCTAAAAGTTTTTGGCAAAGTACCAGCTGAGCTCGCTGAGTCAGATAATTGATAATTTATCTCTATACCTGAAACTATCTTTGCCTCGTACTCACTGTTGATATGTCTGAGGTTGACCTTAAATATTTATTGCTGTGCTCCAACAGAGAAGCAGATCTGTTTCTTCTGGAGTCTCGCATGCTGTGGGCTGCTGAGGAGGGCTGGCTGGAGTTTGACATCACTGCCACCAGCAACTTGTGGGTCATGAGTCCGGTGCACAACTTGGGTCTCCAAGTCAGCATAGAGACCAGCAGCGGTGAGCGATTCTTAACTGTAACCAATTTCAGGAAAATACTCTAAAAGAAAATACTCAAAGATACCTTTAATCATGTTAAACATTGTGTTTTTCAAAACAGGCCAGAGCATTAGCTGTAAGGAGGCGGGGCTTGCGGGACGTGACGGTGCACTGGAGAAGCAGCCGTTCATGGTGGCTTTCTTCAAAGTGAGTGAGGTCCAGATCCGCTCTGCACGCTCCACTGGGGGAAAACGGCGGCAACAGAACCGCAACCGATCCACGCAACCGCAAGATGCATCCAGAGGGTCAAGCCTACCAGGTCAGTCTGGAGACCCTCAGACAGATATTTAAAAAAAAAAGAGCAATCCAGTTTCCTTTCATCTTCCAGATTTTCTGGTTATTGAAGCCAAGTGGTTTCAGTGAGGTTTATGGTGTCACCAAACTAAGCAGGCTTGAAGGCAAACTCAGAGATGCTGAATTAAGGCAACTAAAACCTGGACTGGAGAGGTTGTGTTGCAAAAACAGCTGTGATAAAGACTTATCTCACTTAATGAGTGTGTTGACTCCAAACACATTACAATGACTTACTGAATCTTCTTACAAACAGCATCTCCATCTTCCAGCTCTTGTCTTTATAGGGCATGCAGCCACACATTGATATTGACATCTAAACGTTTGTATCAAACATCAATAAAGAAGCAAACCGTAAGTCAGAAAAGTCAAAGTTTAATTTTTAGATCAGCGTGAAAGCTCCTCATACTAACTCAAATATATTAATGATCCCATTAAAAAGAGAAATAGCATAAGAGTAGAATTACAATCCTTGTTGTTAATATGAAACTGATGCCTCTGTTAAAGAAATGTTCTACTAGGTCTTCCTGTGCTTTTACCTGTAATTTTGTTCTGTACTTGGAAGTGCGCTGAATGAGAGCGCAACCCTCAATGTGAGAGTCACCTTGTGAGGATCAAAGTACATCAACAGACAGAAGACTAGAACTTAAAAAGACTCTGATAAAAAAGGGGTTTTGATGTTTTTCAACATGTTCTTGTGCCATTTTTCTCAGGATAGAGGACACAGATAATTAAGCTAAAAAATCTTTTTCTGAGTGGTGTAGAAAATATGCAGTGTGGGCCTTCAGCTCCCTGCTCATACAGAGGCAATGCTTGCACCCCTGAATAAATGTGTGATTCCATGAGTCCTGCAAAATGGACGGCATTAAAAAAAAAGCTTCTAAGACATGTCTAGTTTGAACTTGCAGACTCAGCATAATTGCCACACTTTTGCAACTGTGCCCAATGTGGATGGGCCTTTAAATGTGGACCACACCTTTTTTGTTTACTGGTGCCAGAGCAAAGCTTGAAGCACTGCATATGCAGCTGTAAATAGCAATGGATCTTGGCTACCTGGAAAGCGGTTCACCTCAGCCCTGTTTAACAGATCGTACCATGTGCGCGGGTAAGCAGATGTGTTTAATAGACAGACTTCCTTAATCAGTTTTATTAAAGTGCTCCTGAAGAGAAGGGGGGAGGGGGTGATTTTTTTCATAACTAAATGTCATGAGAGCTTTAGTGTACACCACACAGAAGCAAAAACCTCGCCTTTGGTTAAGGTACAGTGCAGTTGGTTTACCTCAGTCTTAGCCACACATCCGGATTTCTCTACACAGCCATCACCTCTGCCCCACGTTGTTCTAACATTTTAACACAAAGTGAAAGCCGCGATCCTAAGCTTATTTAATGAGCGCGCAGATAATGTGAGCTGTCTGCGGTCTGCTTTTATGTCCCAGATTATATCAGGCAGATGAGAAAACTTTCAGTGAAGCAAATCTGTTCAAAGACCCGATCCAACAACTACAATCTGTTAAATGTGGACTTTACATAACCCAAAACATCAAGCCCTCTCCGCCTCGCCACTCGGGACCACTGGGAGTGTAAATATTTAGATCCTACACAGGAAGCGGAGAGGCCTCCTCGCGACAACCGTGTGTCCGCGGCCAGCGGAGGACTGCTGGGATTGGATGGGATGGGAGGATCCGGGAGGAATTCAGGAGGGCATATGGTTTCAATATGGCATCACTCATTCCAGAGACAGGGAGGAGGCCGCGATGGATGGATTGAGCATCCATCTTGCAAAGCACTCATGGGGAGACACAAAATGAGGACGCAGTGCTTTAGTCTGTGTTTTGGTACAGTTACAGTACACCTTTTCAGATCCCGAAAAGGATGTTTCACCTTTAATCATCCTTGAAGTTGTCTTTTGTCTGCATTATTAGCGCCTATTTTCATCACGAGACATGTTTTAACCTTATCCTACATTTATAGTTTCATGCTGTGTTCCTCCTAGAATCAGCTGCTCCTTCCATCTAAACTGCTGACTCATGTGTAAGATCGGCGTGTTTCCTTTCATTATTTGTCCTGACATCCTCACTCCTGTTTATGCAAATTTACATTTAGATTTCAAACATTTGAGTTTGGCCAGACTCAAGCTAATTTTTCAAAACTGTAGAAACTTTACTCTCCAAGCTGAATTCCCTGGGAGGCCTTGGACGCTCATTTTCTCATATTTACAAATGTAACGTGCTGGATTTAAAAAGTGATATCAAATACCTTCCAGATGTCAAAAGAGGACAGATGAAGCCAAATAAGTTTCTGCAACATTAGCTGCACTTGAAATAATAGTGTGGTTACAAGTGCAATAAATCATCCTTGTTTTTGATGCTCTTGAATTAAATCGGTTTGGTTGTTAGGACAAACTTCCTGAATCCTCTCGACTTGTTGACGTATTTCCACCCACTCTGGGTGTGCCTGCTGTGAGCACCGGGGGGAAAAAAAGCACGAAACGAACAATGCAACACCTTAAAAGGTAATTTGGGGTTTGGTGGGTGATGAAGGCTGGGGAGTTAATGGGAGTTGGGTTGGCCTTTGGCTGTGGGGGAGGCTAACAACCATCTGGGGAAGGAGTACTGCGTCCTGACACAGCAGCACAGGCGGCCTGTAATTAGGTGTAGCCAGTCATTAGCCGCGCAGCTAGAAGACTAACCCAGCTAACAGTATCGCGTAAAGAATTGTAATAACACGGCACACTGCCAGCTGTGTTTTTTCATCTGTCGCTCCTCTCTTCTCCTCTCCTCCCTCTTCGTCCTCCTAACTCCTTCCCCACCCAACCTCCTTTTGTTTACCGTTGAAGTAATTAGACATGGCGGAGCTCACTCACAGGGTTTAATAACCTCTGTGATGAAAGACAGGAAGAAAGATAAACTTCAGTAGTGGTGGTTGGGGGAAGAAAGAAAAAACGAGGAGAGACGTCAGAGACAGCGGTGACATTCTCCTTCTTTCTGTGTCCTCACTGCAGTCCTCCTTCTGGCTATAAGTGAGGTAATAGTTTCTTTCTGAAGCACCAGGGTTCTCAAAATTGATTCATGCTTCCAATTTCAACTAAAACTACTTTTAAAAGTTGTCAGTGTTCAGATTTTTCTCTCTCTTAAACCAACTTTGTGGTTTTCTCTCCTCAACGACACAGTTTGATTGTTGTATTTTCGGAGCATGTTGTGCTAAATATAATTTACAGCTTTTTCCTCCTTGCGAAGCGAGGGGTGAAAGTGTTTCCTTCAGCTTAATGAATGGCTGCTACTGTCTCAGGGTTAATATCAGCCCGAAGCTCGGAGCGCATATCGAAAGAGCTGTTGTCCCCACCCCAACCCCTGACTTCTGGGTGGACGGGGTGCGACACCACCCCAGTGAACTCGATGTGAATCAAGTTGTAGTGGAGACGGCCTGTGTCACGTGCTCCAGTAGGATGTTTGTCTACTCACACATCAACCTTTCCAGGTCAAGCACTGCTGGGTAAACTTCTGTAACCTGGAATGTCACTGTATGCTTTTGCAATAAAGGGCCATTAAAGGAAACCCAGCTTAATATTTCAACATTAAGCCCTTATTGCTGTTCAGGGAAAAGGTCAAAGAAGAGCACACTTTGCAGCCTTTTGCTTAATGAGCTAAAATTCTATTTAAAGCTTAGTTTTAATGTTGAAAATCATTTATTTTTAACCTCTTAATTATCCACTCCAATGGAAATCCTGTTTTTAGTGTTTTAAACATATTCTTCTAGTAATTTTCTCATGAAGGAGGACGCATATAAAGAAATCTAAGAAAAAAACTGAATTTCTGAGTATTTCTTTATTCAATTTGTTGTGAATCAGGAGCAGACGAAGCAATGACATTAAAAAAAGCTTGTAGGTGTGGCGTTAAAGCTACAAGCTCCATTCTGATGCGTCCACTTGCAGACAAATAGATCCATGTACATCTGTTTTCCTCATCTGAGCTGGCATCCAGCTCAAAACTGTACAACTGGCTAGCTGCATTTGCTCGCCACTTTTTTTGTACCGGTAATGTCAGGTTGAGGTGTGAGAGGCTGTAAGACAACAGGAGAGAGTGTAAACCGATGGATGATGGGAAGTGGGGTGCATGCTTACTCTGCCAGCCCCCAATTGTACTGTACAATTTGCTCTAATAAGGTATCTTTAAAACTGTTTTTGTGGCAGTTCTTGATATCTTTTTAGTGCAACCCCTGCTTCTTATTTTACAGAAATATTTCACGTTATTATACCCAACATTTCCACAATTGACCTGAAACAGTCCAAAAGAATCATTTCCAAGAGATACATTTTGCCATTTTTTATTGCAACAATCAAACATTTAGAGAAAAAAATACAAATGTATAAATCCACAAACAAAGTAGAGAAAAGTTCAAAACAATGAGAAAAATGGCTAAGAAAAGGAGAACGATATGCAAAGTTTCTAGGGGTGACACAATTTTCTCTGTTTTTATTTTTTTAAACCACAATTTTTAAAGTGTCAATCACATCATCTGTTTACAGGAATGAAACTAACCCCCCATTAGCACCTTTTCATTCAAAGGGTTTCAACAAGTATTTGTGATTGGCAAACTACAAAGAGGAGCTCCTTAGCTGACCATCAACCTTTGTTCTGAAAGAAGAAAAAGCTGCAAAGTTATATATTAGTTCACTAATTTGTGTATCTGTTTTTCAGCCAAGCTTAAATGGAAGACTGACAAAGTGCTGTGACCTTTAATTAGACTAACATGTTATCCATTTCAGAGTCTGTTTCTCACCCTTCTTGCCACCTCAGCTCCCTGTCAGGAAAAGGAAAAATAAATGAAAGGAAGCCTCTTGGGAGCCGGAGCTTAGCAGTAGCTGTGTGGCATTAAAATTTTACAGGCAGGAAGGGGAGATGCAGTTTATGGGCACCACAAATCTGAGCCTTTACACTCAATGAAAGCCCACAGTAAATATCAGCTTTATTCCTCTTAAAGAGCCCCACAGACTGTAAATGCTGATGACTTTTAAGGCCAGGAGGTGCACGGAAAATGTGTAGGTGTGTGAGAGGGACGAGGAAAAGAGGTCTGTAGGATAAACTGCAAAAAGAAGACGCTTTTCTTATTTAATATTTGAGGATTACCGTAATAATAAAAGAGTTTTGGGGCAGAAATTGGTTATTCATTGTGTTTAAACTTTTATTGTAGGCTGGGAAAGGACATTTTCAAATGTATACACAAAAATAATGACATAACAAATGCCAATCTGTCATAGTCTGATGCTGCGAAAATAATTGTATTGATGGAGAAATGCTAAAATACATATGAGAGGCAAAATTAGATTTTTATCTTTAAGTAAATTTAACCTCTACCTGCAATTTGAAAGCACACTGACTTAGGAATATTAGGCATCAGTGTAAATTTCAATGTAAAATCATTGGTTATTCTCTCATTAATTCTCAATTTATTGTTAATTTAAATAGAGTCAGTCTTTCAGGATTTGTTGTCTGTGGAGAATCCATGTCCTGGAGACGGAGATAGATGACTAACACAAAAAACATGACTTAACAAAAGCAAACTTAGAGCTTAAGTGTAAAATAAAAAACAAATCTGAAACAAAATGGTCTAAACAAGCTGAGAAATTCAAAGCCAATTTTAAATTAAACAGAAAACGTATTGTGGAACAACCTAAAATCAAGAAAACCAAACTCAAAAGGCACCAATCCCCAAACAAACACGGTTCCCAGCCTTGTCTACATTTCCTTTGTCCTTGAATATTTCCTTTGTTTAACCACACTGTGTGCAACAATGTAAAGTCTTATGGGCAAGAATAATATTAGGAAAACACAATGATATCCTACAGTTTCTGTGCCAGAATCTGTGTTTCACCTCACCTGTGAAGGTCTGTCATTGGACAGGTGACCCCTGCTCTCACTTATCTGACTCACTGTGACTCACTTTTATGGGAAAACAGATGCGTTCATAGTCGCAAACACACACTGCTGACTGCATGCAACTGTGAATACTTGCAACTATAAAATTTCCACATTAACAGACACACTGAACTACGCTTCCTATTAGAAAGGAAGGAGCCCTATAAAACAGGGAAACACCTGACTGTGTCGAACAGTTATTGATCGCTCCTTGACCTCTTGGCCCCACCTACTGCTGCTCTCTGTTTTACCTTTAGTTTCCTTTCTTTTGTGAGTCTTTTTAGCAAATTGCATCAAATTAAGACTACTACTAGATAATCAGTTGAAGGGAGATTTTAGATCATAAAAAGTTAGTTTTGATGCAGAGGAGCTGCATAGCAGTGAAAGTTCTTGCATTCAGAAGCTTTCTCCCCTATTCCAGGAACAGCAATGTTTGATTGCAACAGCACATTTCCACACACAATACAACAAATAAATAACAACAATTCAGACCACACCACTAAATGGTTTAAAAAATAGTTATTTGTGAACAATGAAAGATCCACTCCAATGAAAATTTGTTATAATATGTTCTTTGAACATTTTTCTCATGATGGAGGGCAATTACAATGAAAATTAAGCTTAAAACTTCATTTCTGAGTATTTCTTTAGTCTGATTGTTGTGAATCAGGGGCAGACAATAAATTGCTGTTAGAGAAAGCTAGTAGGTTGGATGTAGAAGCTTTCTGCTTCATTCTGATGCACCCACTTGCAGACAAATACATCCATGTATGTCTTTGTTTTCCTTGTCTGAGCTGGCATCTGGCTCAAAACTGTACAGCAGGATAGCTCCAATATTGCTCGCCATTTTTTGCACCGCTAATGTTAGATTGGAGGTTTGAGAGGCTGTAAGCTAGCGGGAGAACGTGCAAGCAGATCGATGATGGGAAGTAGGGGTGGGCTTACTCTTTACAAACATAACTCAGAGGTAAATGTCTAATGAATTATTGCTGCTCTGCAGAAACTATGCCCTCGAAAACAACTTTTTTTTTTTTTAAATTTTGGCTAAAAAACGGCATAATCATATTTAAAAGACCACAGTAAACACTATTACAAGAGATCAAAAGATGATCGGAGTGACACTTTAAAGCCACATGGGGCCACTTGTCAGCCCACAGAGATAAAGACATAATCATCCATGCATATTTGGTGGTGCTGTGTATAATGGCAGGGCAGGAAATGCAGGTTTACCACAATCTGGTAAGCAAGGCTCCTGCTTCCTCAATCTGAGAATTAATTAAGTTCAACTTTCTTGTTTTTTTTGTTTTTGTTTAAGAAAGCTCCATACAACGTGGTGTGCAGTGCAGTCACTAAGTATGCAAACCTGAATAAGGGCAGTTTTTAGGTGGTTTTTGGCTGTAAAACAGATAAACATCAAGACATTTGTGAGCATTTGTGAGTCAATTTGTATTATGTTCTGCCAGCGACACATTTTAACGACTGATGACCAAACAGATCAAAGAACCAAAATTAACAAGCCTTGTAGAGCTGAAACATGTTTGTGTGTACTCCCTGTGTGTTATCCCCCCCACCTCCAGCTGACTAAACAGTGAGGTGTGTGGCTGGGTGGTGGCAGTGACAGATTTCAGGACTGTGGTCTGACTCATGCTCCTTCTGACAGGCAAAAACTCATAAAAACCTGAACGGAAAATACAATTCATGACTTCTAATTGTAGATATTATTGGTGTATAGATTTAAGAGAGTTTAATATAATAACAAAATGCAAATAAATAAGTTAAATCAGAAAACAAAGTTTCAGAATTAGTCATAATATCTTAAAAAATAAACAGTAAAAATCACAAATGAAACTATAATAAACTGTCTGTGTGAAAATTATAAAGCATAACTGCAGATCAAGTCTGGCATGTTCACTCAGAGGAAGGATCATTTGGTTTAATTTGTTGGGGAATTTGTCAAACAATCGCCGCCTGGATCAGGATTTGGTCCTGAATCGTGGCCATTTTTGCCCTCTCATCATCCTTCTCTTGGGGCTAAACGATGAACAAAAATGGTCAAATCTATGATGCATGACAGAGAAAGTGAGCTCGACAGAGTCCTAGCTGGAAAGTCTGCATCATCATCTTGACTTCAGTGTGGCCACCAGTGCCAACTATGACCTCTTCAAGTGAAAAAAACAACAAACTTACACCTGTCTGCAGTTGACTGCTCTGCGGAGTGGAACAGATAATTGAGAACTTCATAAAAAGAGTTCCACTACAGTCTTCGCTGTTCCACCGCTTGGGATCTTGCCATGCAATATGTGAGTTTTGGTGAATTTAATTGGTCTCGTGTTCTGCTGTGTTAGCCAGCACATGATTGTGCAGCAACTGCTGTAATGAGCACTTGTGCGTTTGTTTACGCCCTCTTGTTTCTCCACCCAGGGCATCATGGAAGATACCCTCAATGTAGATTTACTTGCACACATCTACATTTTTTGGGAAATGGAGGTTTTTGTTGTGCAGTTAGAAATCTGGACCCTTTTGGACAACAGTTCTTAAGGACTGCTTGCTGTCCTCACAGAGTTTACAAAAAAATGTCTCTTTTTGTTTCAGATTATAACAGCAGCGATCAGAGGACTGCCTGCAGAAAACATGAGCTGTACGTCAGCTTTCGAGAGCTGGGCTGGCAGGTAATTTAATATCATTTAAAGCCATCTTAGTGTCAGATGGTGTGTGATGACATTACTGAAACCCAAGAAAACTTTAGAACAGATGAAAGAAGAAAGAAATTGTCTTAGGGGTAAACTACACACCACAGTGATACCTGTAGAATTATTCCATATTCTAATTTTTGTATGAAGTTCTTCTATTTTGGATTTTAAACTCAAATTTCTTATCAAGTCAAATTCGAGTCTTTTTTATATCATCTTAGAAAAATGTAAGATATTAAAAATAAATCTAAAACTTCACGACCAGTTGTGTCAAATAATCAGTTTAAAAGTCTCTTTTCTATTTTTCACGTCTTGGAAAAATGATTAATATGCTCCTTAACAAGATATGCACTAAATTGCATTATTGTCAATAAAACTTCCCCACAAATACATTGATTTCAATACTTATGATGATAATAATTTTTTGGACACTTTAAAAGGAAAGATAGGACATGGTAAAAAAAATCATGTAAGTAATATTCAAAATAATTAAATACATGTCAGTTTGTTAATATCTTATCTCAGATCTGACATTATTTATTTAGTTTTTCAAAAACACTTATCTAACTTCACAGCTCTGAGTACGTCGTCAAAAGTCAGTTTTATTTTATTTTAAAATAAAGCTCCATCCACTAAGAAGAAAAATAGTTTGTGTGTTTTTGTCTATGTGAAGAAGCAACTGGTATTCATGCAATAAAATAAATCTGAATCTGAATTAAATAAAAACAAGAAACTTGATTTATATCTATAAAAACCTTTATTTTGATATTTAAGCCAGTCAAACTGACGAATTCTGCTCAGAGAAAGTCTTATATCTAAATGATTAAACAAAGTTAACATGACCTCTTTCTTTGCTGATAGTAAGTTTGTAGGAAAAGCAGAAAACTGATTTGAACACCCCAACATAAACACAGCAGGTTACTATCACCAAGTGATAAGAAACTAGTACTAGCAAGGCAGATATGAAGGGCAAAAGAGTCAATTATGAGCAAGTGAGCTGCTAAAATGTCAGACTGCAGGTGTGTCTGTCTGAGTGGAAAAAAAAAAAAGAGAGAAGAGTTTCATACATCTTTGCAAACAAGCGTTTGGCTGTTAACACAGCACTGACATCTAGAGGGAGATCACTCACAGAAACCCTCACAACCAAACTCTTGGGTGAAGACCTTTCCCTGTCAGGAGCCAAATGTGTGTTTAGACTCATATGCAGGACTGGAGCTAAAAGAGCCGTTTGGGTTAGTTTCTTACTGGCCAAAACCAAACGAGAGCCATAAAGTTGGAAAATTCCAATTTTCTTGGTTTTTGTGGCCATTAACTCTTTCATTAATAAAATATAGCTTTGAAATATTTACAGTAACTGAATTATAAAAGTGTTATTTATTTCTCACATTTATTTATTACATAGCAATATTAATGTATCTTACTTTAGACAGCAGCACCTTTAAGTTCCTTTCAAAATAAAATACATCCTGTGTCAAACAATAACCTAATATCCTAGACTTTTTTCTTTAAAGCCTAAGAGCCATTATGGAGAGACAACATTAAAAGGTTACAAAGCCCTGAGTGAAATAGCTAGAGTTCAATAGGCAGAGAAAAAAAAATCTAGATTAAAATCCCTGAAACAAGTTGGATTGAGGAAAAACACGTCGGTAATTCATCAGGAGGAAACAGTCAGAGACGGGAAGGAAGGAGGACTCTGCAGTCCTTCTGTGAGTCAAATTACAGCAAGCAACATATGGAAAAGAAGAACAAAACAATGACACAGATATCTTTTAAAATTGCACATTTACCAAACTTGCCCCTGCTTAGCTTTAACACCACACTGCATAAAGATTTTGACAGAAAAGCTGACCTGTTTTTTTACAAAGCAAACTGACTTGGATGTGTCTCCAAGGACTGGATCATTGCGCCTGACGGCTACGCAGCCAACTACTGTGACGGAGAATGTTCCTTTCCTCTGAACGCCCACATGAATGCTACCAACCACGCCATCGTGCAGACGCTGGTGAGTACTTAGTATGTATGTGTATTCCAGGCACAAGTCCTTTTAGGTCTCCCTTCCTGTCCTGAGGGAAAGTGTCTGTAACATAAACCCTGTGGAATTAGGATTGTGTCGGTGTTGCATAAGAGAGGCCTTTCGGAGTGTCATAATTGGCTTGTTTTGCTCATCCGTGCTTGATGTTTAAAGCGAATCAACATTTTTTTTTTTTCAGGTGCACCTGATGAACCCCGAGAATGTGCCAAAGCCGTGTTGCGCCCCCACCAAACTCCACGCCATTTCAGTGCTCTACTTCGACGACAACTCCAACGTCATTCTGAAGAAGTACAAAAACATGGTGGTGCGCGCTTGCGGCTGCCACTGACGCCGACGCCAGCGAGGATGCGCTGCAGTGATTTCACGAAAAGTGATCTACCCCCAAAAGTCAAAGATGATCAGAAATTCCTCCACTTGCATCTGGAGCAAGGCATCAAGAAGGAGAAATGCAATTAAGGATCTATCGTTGCATGTGTTTTTGTCATCTATTGCAGCAGTTGAACCAGCTTCTTTTTAGCTGAGCTGTCACCTCAAGGAAGTCCATGACTGAATAGAACGAATGGAGTCTTTGTGTGTGGTTTTTTTATGGAACGCCTAACGGGCTGATGCACCTAAAGCTCACAGAGAGGACCAGACCAAAACCTCTGTGGGACAAGCCAGACTGCCGCTTTCTTTATCATCTCCTCTCCATGAACTGATGGATCCGTTTTGAGAAGCTTCAAATAGCGATGAGAAACTCGTCTAAACGATTTGAGTCACAGGAGAAATGCAGGTTTTCCTTCAGCGCAGGAGTTTTACACTAAATAAATGACACATCGGAGTCTATACATGTGCTGTTTTTTCCTTTTCTCCAACTGTATTTTCTTCTCCAGCCGTATTTGCTCTCCCAAAATACTGTATGGACTGAACCAACCTGACCACAGACCATTTTAGCAATGGACTGCTCTGAATAATCCCCTCCGTGTCAATATTTGTCAGACTCAGGCTGAGCTGTGATTCACCAGGCTGGTTCAGCGTGATGCATGTTGTGGCTCTGCTTGTGTTTTTCCTCACATGACTAAAGAATACAGCTCTATCCCTCCGACATGCCACAAACAACCATTTCCATTTCCATGTTGCTGCACTCGGAGAGCTAACAAACCCTTTCACCCCCTTGACGACCCATCTAGAGGTTGTGGAAAAACTTTTGGGTAAAGTTAGCTTTCTGAAATCTTTCGCTTTATTGACCCCGAGGATGAAATGTATGTTTCTTGTCCTCGTATAAAAGACATGTTGTGATCCTTGAATGGCATGCAATCTTCATAGAACACTTATGAATGACAAAGTATATATATCCACGAATAATTAAACTACCGTGTGTGCCTAACCGATCTTAAATTACAAAATATACCTCTGGTAAGCTGCTGTTTACATTTGTGATCTTGTTAAGACTGTTTTTTTGTAAATACTTGTACATTCTCCGCTTATTTATTGCACCTTTTATTAAAAGAAATAAAAAATATCACATCTTTAATACAAGAACCAGATGGAAATACCTTATTTTTTGGAAAAAAAAAACAACTTTATTATCAAAGTTCATGTCACAACTTGCCAATATTCACTTTCTGTGCAACATCTGTGGGTTTTGCACAACCCATGAAAAGGAAAATATATAGATATATCAGAAAATACTTCCATCACTGAAGTTCCAAAGGTCATGCTATCCATAAAAATGTTTATTGGAAAAAAAATAAAATAAAAGCCAAAAAGTGCCATGTCACTGCCTGTTTATGTACCTTGACTGGACAATAAAGCATGTCCTTCATCACGTTTCATTTCAGATGGGTCAAAGGACATTTGGAAGAGTTAACAAGAAGGTGCTGACAATAGTTCGTCCAAATCCACTGCTTTGCTTTTGTCTCAAATCTCTAAAAATGTTATGCATTTTAGGGGTGAGATGTTTTACTAAAAAATGCTTTTATGCAGAATTTTACTGCAGAGCAAATCGGTTTTACTCTTCTTCAGCTTTCCGATGGAAAATCCCACGAGAACCTTGAAGGTGTGACATTTTTCCAAAAAAGGCAATCACAGACAGTACAGGTCCATCTGACCGTGATCTACTTTGTTCCCCAAATGTATGACTTAATTCCAGCTGCCAGCAAACATTACATTTGATTAGAGATTCGAATTTTTAAATCAAGACATTTGCAGCTCGTATAAGAGATAAGGTCCGAGAGCAAATTGCATTTATCTGAAAGGAAAACACACAAATAGTAATGCTGAGTAAATGTGGCATCAAATAAAGGTTCAGAGCTGACATTTTTAAAGATGGCTATAAAGACCGCAGGAATCAGAAAAAATGTATTTTTTTTCACTGGTTTGATTCATTTTTAAATCTATTCACTTTTTTGGACTCCAGTTAAAAAAACAAAACAAAACCAAACATAAAAGCATCAAATGTCTGAGAGATGTTTCCCTGAGAGTTGTGTACATAGATGACAAGTGGCATGAAAAAGAATCACAGACACAGCCTCTGCAGCGACAACATGAAGTGCTTTCAATGTGCAAAGAAAAAAAAACAGATCTGGTGTATAAAATTCAGCGTTGAAAAAAAAGTCAATTGGTAAAGAAGGCTCAAACAGCACAGATCTTATCAGAAGGCAAAAACCTGCGTACCGCCCTTTTTCCTAAACATAGTTACACATTTTCAAGGTTTTGGTTTTAATCAATGCTGAAGTGCTCGGACACTTTGTTTACAGACTCAACCATCGACCGTCCTGATTCAGATTTAGGTTGAGCGACAAGAAATACATTCACATTCCAAACACTCTACTCAATCACTCTGTCCTTAAACAAGGACAGAACCGACCACGGCTGACCCCGTCCAGATGTGAGGTGAGGTCAGAGACGCTGTGTGGGCACGCGGAGCGGAAGGGAGTGAGTGCCGACTAGTTCACTTCTACAGCTCGTCTCTCGTCTGCTTCATCACAAAGTTGTGCAGGCTCTCCAGATCCCGCCCACCGTGATGCTCATCACCCTGCTCTCCAGCTCTGAAGACGATCAATGTGGGGTAACCTCGCACCTAGAAAAACAAAACAACAAAATTCAGCAGGGTGCTAAGACGCACTAAAATGATGACAATACATCACTGAAACGTCCTAGATTTGGTTGTTCCAAAAGCTAAAACAAACAGATTTAAAGCAGCTATTGCCTCTCATTGAAGCAGCTGATCTCCCTCGTAGCAGTGAGTCGGATTCAGTGAACTCAGTCAGAAGGAGGAACCTACAGAGTATTTGTTGCAAAGGGTGCGTTCCACTGTGCAGTCCACTTTGGCAATCTTGACGTCGGTGAGGCCAGGGAACTCCTTCTTGGACAGATCATCCCATGTTGGAGCAAGGTTCTTGCAGTGACCACACCTGCACAACAGAGGGGTGGAGGTGACACAATGCTGTTACCACCAAAACTCATTTCCATTTCCATTGCACAAAATGGAAAATGGGGTGTGGATGTAGAGTTACAGCAAATTTGATTCACCTGAAAGCAACATAATGCTAAAGGAACACAAAAAAAATAAATAAAAAAGTGTACATTTGCGTTTTTAAATGTGTATTTTTTTTAAGTCTTTGTGCATTTCTACCAACACATACACACTACTTAATAAATGAGCAAGTACAAATACACTTTTGAAAATACAAATAAAAAGCATGAAAGTATCAACCTCATATTTGCACTTTTTTTTTGCATTTACGAGCTCTTTTCCAAGCATCAGAGGCACCTATCAGATCTTTGTAAACATCTGTCTTTTTTTTTTTTTTTTTTAACAATAATGAGCTTACCACGGAGCGTAGAACTTGACAAAGGTGAAGCCCTTTGCTACAGCCTCATCGAAGTTGCTCTCCGTCAGGACCAACACGTTGGACTGAGGACAGAGAAAAGAGCAGGTTAGGATGATCAAACTGCTCTGCTCCATGTCTGCCTGATTCACCATTCACATTAAAATTATTTATGAAACCACTGACCAGTCACTATCAATGCAAAAGGCACTATAGATCTACCAACATAGAGGAAAAAGACGGTGTTTATGAAGTACTTTTACATGTGACGATTAAATAAACGGAAGCTGCCCCGTGTTTATTCTAAAAGGTGTTTCCAACTGAGCTCTGATGGTTAATAAACACAAAACTCCAACGTGTGACAGCTGCTCCAACGTTGAAGAGATGACTGGTTGCTCAGTTGTGCAATTTCCGTCATCCAAATTGTATTTTTTGTTTTTAATGCAATGTCTACAGAGCAATATTAAGGGATTCTAAGAGGGGATTCCGCCTTAAAAACATATTATATTCATCTGGTTGAGTCACAGCAGATGACATTTCTGCTTTCAGCAGCCAAACAGTGATTTATTAACATGGCCTCCTGAAGGTAATAACACTAGTAAGGATGAATGATCATTAAACTGAAGTGTGAAAATGGCATTGTGCTAGTGCATTAAAGTTCATAAGTGTCTGTATTATTAACTGAATTCTTGGTTGTTTTGTTATCAGACACACAACCCATGTCTGATTACAAAAGAACCAGCAAGTCAATGACATTATGCTGCTCAAACCACTTTTGAGTAAATTTTGTTTTGTAAGTCATTTCAGAGAGAAATATGACTGAACTGCTGCTGCTGCTGAAACACAGAGTAAACAGACACAAGAACATGTTTTATTCAAACAGACCTTTGCTTCCTCCTTGGCCGGCTCCTCGGTTGGGATCTCGTTTGTTGCCTGCTGTTCCTCCTTCAGTTCGTGCTCGTGCTCCTCAGTTTGAAGAGCTTTCAGCTGGCTGTCCACAAAGTCCTTGAAAGAGTCCAGGTCTCTCTTTCCTTTGTACTGTTCTTTCTAAAAAAACGAGATAAAAAAAAAAACTAAGATGGAGACTTTCAGCTTCTTTGTGTGGGTTGGTCACCAATACAACTTCGCCCTCACCTTTTGGCCGTTATTGAAGAAGAGCAGCGTGGGATATCCCCGCACCCCGTTATCAGAGCACACCTCGTAGTGCTGAGTACAATCCACCTGAGTCCCGCCGAAAAAACACGAGCCAGAAAGAAAACAGATCAGTCTGTAAACACTACTCTTCTGTACTTTCAGATAGCAGCATGATCCCAACTGCGCTAATATATGAAGTCAATATTAAGTCATTTTATAAGGAACAAGCAATAATCTGATCTCTTTGTGTCATAAAACAACTTTTTTTTTTAATTCTTATTTGAGAATCTGAGTAATGTTAATAAAACAATGACGCTGCAGAAAAGTGTTAAAGAGACCCACCTTTCCGATCTTTACATCTTCAGAGTGCTCCAGGGCGGTGGCCAGCTGTTCCCATGTTGGGGCCATGGCTTTGCAGTGGCCACACCAGGGTGCAAAAAACTTCACAAAATGAGCCCCTGGAAACAAAACGGGCATGGAAAAACCCAGCAGATGATTAAAAGTAGAAAAGAAACTGACGAAGGATATAAACAATGTCTAGAAGTACACCAGAGTGTTTAAACTTAAATATGAATATTTGATTTACGTAAAGAGTTGTAACAGAACCCCTTTAAATGAAAAGTCACACCAGATATAGCATGGGGTTAAAGTGTTATGTTAAAGTGGGACCTATGACCACTGTTTTGAACACACACTTTATTTCTCATTCAGATAAAATAAATTGAACGAACATCAGAAGCCGACATTTTTTGAAAGATATTTCATGTACTGTTTGTGTTTGTAACTGTCGTCTGATGGATCAAAAACACAAGTTGACAGACTGGAAGGTCTTCATTTTTTCCCAAAGGTGTTGAAACGCCAGTTATGCAAATCAAGGCAACGAAAGAACATTCAAACTAAAACGATACTGAAACTATCTGTTATAGCAGGATGCAACTGCACCACGCTGGGACCACCCTCTAACTTCACCAGCTTAAAAATGCCCACATGATGAAGCACTACAGACAGCTACCTTTGGATATGTGGTCCTTAAAGTTGAGAGCAGTGAGCTCATACATGCCCTGTTTGGGCTCCGGGGCTTTCGCTGGCTCCAGTTCACTTTCTGGTTCCTGGAGGGCAAACACATGCAGGCATGAGCGGCCCCCAATCATCAATCCTTTAGAGAACGGCATCGACACTCACTGAAGGCTCCTCCTGGACCGTCTTGAGCATCCATGTTTCCAACGACTGCAGGTCTCTGGGACCCTGGTATTTCACTGCTTCCTGATCTGGCTTAAACAACAAAAGCCTGCAGAGCAAAACAAAAACATTTCCTATGAAAATGCTGTCATCTGTATGCAAACCTTAGCGAAGGAGTTAATCATCCTCCCAGACTTGTGAAGTCAAAAGCATTACGTAGTAAAAACAGTCATTCTGTCAATCATTTTCTATGATTGTTAGTTAAGTCAGAAACATCCAAGACAAAGCTGGGGGGGCGGGGTTTACATTTTAACTAAAACTGAGCTCTGCAGGTCAACAATTTGTCAATCAGCAAAAAACATGCGATATTCTAACATTAAGCAGCTTAATTGAGCCATTTATGAAAAACACTCAGTTATAGGCATGTGAAGAAGCAAATATAAATATTCTTTTTTCTAGTTAACTATAAACAGTGGTGACTAAACCCTGAATCCCAGTACCATACTTCTAAAAAAAACAAGGACACAAAGATTTCTGATCAAAAGTTGAACATTATGAAAGTTATTTGGGGTTCTGCTACTTACGTGGGATAGCCTCTCACGCCGTGGACGTTGGAGCAGAACTTGGTGTCCTGAACACAGTCTACTTTCACCACATACACCGGTGGCTCGTCCATACTGTTGTATTTCTCAGCCAGTTCATTCCATGTCGGCTGTAACCTCTGGCAATGGCCGCACCTGCAGAAACCAGCAGACGTTGGTCAAGTTTCAAGCAGATGACCGCTAAAGACATGAATCTTTCCTAAGGCTAAGAGGTACAACCAGACATGAGTGTGCAAAACAAAAAGGAAGTTAGGGTGCAAATATGCAATATATGAACAAAAATGAATGAGTAAAAAGGAGAAAATGACAAATATAAAAAGAAAAGTGCAATTTCAGAGGAGGGTATGCTTGTTAGAGGTCTTTAAGACAGTTTTCCTTCAGAGATATTAAAAAAAAAAAGACATTTAATGCACTGTTGACAGGCAAATCAGTTCATTGTAGCCTGAAGGTGTTAGGACAAATTTCTTTGGACATGATGGAAAAACATGAGTTTGGTTTGTTAATATATCAACACTTTGTCAATATATCATGTTTTAAACTGATTTTCTGATTGTCTAAATTTGAATCAAATAAATCTTGCCTAGGTCAAATCGTCCCGTAAGTCACGTGAGCACATTTTTGTGGTGAAAAAAAAAATCTACTTTTTGTGAATACGGTTCCATTTAAATATGAAAATCTACTTCTTGCACTAAGATGCAGGCAGACTAAAGACCCCAGAGGATGCTTTCTAAAAGAAACTGTGCATATACGTCGTAGAATTGATAAAAATCAAAGTAGACTTTAAGCATATTGGCGTTTGAGCCTCTGCAGGTGTAGCTCATTCTAGGTTTGCCAAATGTTCTGTGTTGAGTCTAACTCTTTTTGGCAACTTTCCCCGTACAAAAAAAAGAATGCATACATTTATTTATACTCCTTTTTCTGTATTAAACTGTTCAAAGGGGGTCCTGGTTCAGTCAATCAGTTCGTGCCACGTAAGCACAGATTTTTACAACTTTAAAAGGACAAAAAATAAAATTGTTAACTGTACGATTTAAAGCATTTGGGATGAGCAATTAGGTTTTAAAATTAACTTTAGAGTTTCAAAGCTGTTCAAAGCAACTCTTAAAGGTTTAAATAATTTGTTTAAAGCATAGAATCTGCTACCTAGCTAGCTTATTAGCAGCTAAGCTAAAGGCACCGGCTTCTACTAAGGCTTAGGAGTAGCCAACTAGCTTACATGCTAAATAGTTTGGTTGCTAAAAAGCCAGCGAGTTTTAATCCCACCAAAATCGCTTCGCTATACAGCATCTGCTGATAAAAACTGTCAACTTTATCGACACTATTTTCATTTATCTTACTTTTCTATTACTTGGTTTGGTATGCATCAAATTACTTACCAGGGAGCGTAAAACATGACAAAGTGGGGTGCAGTGGGCACCGCCTCGTTAAACATCTCCACCGTGTACGTGTGCTTAGCATGCTCCTCTTCTTCTGCGTCGGTATCGCAAAGCACACCAGCGAACAGTAACGAAAAATACAGAAACAACTGCATCCTTAGGACGCTATGCAGTGCTGAAAACATAGTGAGTCTCGTAGGGTGAATGGTCTCCCTGGAAAAAGACCGACTTCTCCAGGCCACGCCCCTCTGCTGTCAGAGAGCAGAGGAATAGAGACTCTGCAGATAACGGGATTACTCGGGAGGGATGCAGCGCACGGTCCGGATCTTTTGTAGATCGGCGTTAAAGTGCGGAAGCGTCATGACATGTTTGCAATGTCAAGAGCAATTAAAAGGCAGTCAGATTAAAGGGTTTAAGCGAATTTTGGAAAAACTAGAGTAGACATTATTGACCATCTTCACAAGGACTTTTATTTGAAATTGGATTTTTTTTTTTAAAGAAAGTAAAGGGTAGATCTTGCATGGAGCCCCAGGTGGAGGGAGAATGTCAGATCTAGTATTTCTTCCATTTCATACAGTAATTAATTGCTCCAACAGTTTATCTCTTCTCGTCAAGCTCTCTCATAGTGGAAGCGTACATATGAAGAATAATAAAGGCCTCTCCCATCTTTAAAAATGGAACACCCCCCCCCCCCCCCCACTGAACTTGAAGGTAGATGTAGGCTTATGTCATTCCTTTTGCTACTGTAGAGAAATTCATTTAAAAACAATTAACAATATTCATCTATGTAAAAGGCTTTAAATAATCACACGTATTGGGTCTTTATTATACATTTTAATTGTTTTTCAATTGAATAATTTGCCAAGGAGCTTTCCAAACAAACAAATAAAAAAAAGTCCAATTAGCACTGCAGCAAAGCAAACATTTTTTGGAATTTTATATATGGGTTAAAGGGCTGAAGTCATCTTTAGTCCGCAAATGCTGATTTGCTAAAGTCAAACTTAGTTTATTGTATTAAAATAATGACAAATTTTATTTAATAAAAAAACCTTTATTTAGAAAAAAAATCTGCCCAAAAAATGAATGGATCTGTATACGAAGTTGTAATGGCGGACTGATTGCTAACCGATGTCTCTAAAAGTGCTATAATTTACAATGTGAACATTAAAAGTCTGACTTTTTTTTAGCTTTGCATTTTAAATGACGGTGACATCTCTTATTAAAAGTGTGTCAAGTTAAAAGGGTTTGTATATCAGGACTGAGTGCACCACCTTGACAACACAAGTAATTTTCCTGAATGCTGAAGGTTGTCTCGCAAAAACACTACCTGCTAGCTCTGATCATACAAAGATTTAAAACATCAATATAAGTTAATGTCGTATTTCATTAAATGAACTCTGGTCTAAAAAGCGTATGAGCACACAGTTTTACTTATGAAAATGTTCTACACTAATGGTTAGAAATGAGTCAGATGTGCCTCCTCATCATCACCTCAAATGATCCTTTAAAATGAGAAGAAATTCATCTCACGTATTATGTTGGATAAAATGGATTGCCTCACAGCTGTAGCCTTGCGTAATGTCAACAGCACTTCAAAATCATCCATCTATTCCTACAGCTAAGTGTGTTTGCGTGCACATGTTCCCATGACAGAAAGTGCTTGCTGGATTGCTAAAATTTAGAGGACTTTCTTTTGAGTAAAAACATTATTTAAGAAGACATTTAAAGCAACAAAAAGTAGAATACAAAAAAAAAAGGTTAGAATGGGTGAAAATTTCACTCTTCGGCTGGATAGCTCTAATAGAGCTTGCAATTTTTTAACCATGACAAGCTGCATATAAATGGGTCTTAACGGTGCAAAAAATTCCCAAAACATAAAAAAGATGTGTTTGTGTTTTATGTGAAGAAACGAAAGTATGCAATTGCACTGAAACGTTCACTTGTAAAGTTATGAGGTAGTTTAAAGAATGTTGGTCCTCACACACTTTCACCTTACCAAATCTCACCCCCTTTGCCAAAAGTTTGGACATCCCTGCTCTTCAGGCATTCCCCTTTCTTCCCACAGTTCAAAAGCACACTTCATGGGTTAATTGGTAACTCAAACTTCTGCCTGCATGGGTAAGTGTGTGGTAGTTTGTCTCAGTGTTTCCCTGGGATGGCCTGGTGAACTATCCAGAGTTTATCCCGCCTTTCAGTTGCTGGGGCTCCAGCAACCCTGTGACCCCAAACAGGAATATAGCAGGTTTAAAAGATAGATGGATGACCCTCTGAAGATGAAATATAACACTAGAAAAACAAAATTAGTAGATAATTTAGAAAATGTCCAAAGGGACAATAGCAGATTTTGATCATGATTATTTTTTCATCTGTTAGAAATGTAACTCATAATTTCCTAGACATTTTAAGCAACTAAAGCTGATTTTGTTAACTCTCAAAAATGAAAACAATTTCTGAAATTAAAATAATATATACATATATATTGTCTGTTTTTGGGGTGTAGTAAAGATAACATGAGCACCTTTGCTCATTAGCTTACTTCAGATCTGTTGTGGCAGCTCTTGCAAAGGTGTTTGCACCCACTCTATTTATATAGAAGCACAATAAAAAATTGACGGGCAATTAAAATATGCAAAAGAAAAAAAACAAGTACATTTTCACATATTATATAGACAAGCATGAGTCCCCTCAGGAGGCTTTCTTGTCACCATGTCACCATGGAAAGCCAAGGTTCACACAGCACTATTTAATCAACATGTCATAAGGTAGTGGTAAGTATCAGCTAATTGTTGCTGACACGTTTCACAGTCAGCGTGTTGAACTGGAGGCCGCATAGTTGTGGTTGTCTACTGGTTACCCATTGTTGATAGCCAGGCACCTCGCCAGGCAGACTATATCATGGTATAATTAGAAAAAGAAAGATTAATGGACTCAGGGGGCCCATGGACTTTCAGTTTATTTTCTTAATTGCCTGAATTTAGTAGCTGGGAGTGTGAGATTCAGCAGTCACTTAACGGGTGAAAAATGAGGCTGGAGAGCCGCTTAATGACAGAGAAGTAGTGTGTATATATGAATTTAATAACAATTCGTGCAACAGTCATATATTCCTCGAAGCCTCAAGTTTATAAAGCACACTGGAACTCAAAGTAATAATTCAAACTTTCTTTTTACTGAGGTACTAGCCCATGAAAATTGATTTTCTGTCTTCGACATGGAATAATCTTTAAATGTGTTTTTCCAGCCTATTCAGTTGTGAGCCAAAATACATTTTTGGGACAAAGTCCCTGTATAACCAAGCTAAATAAACGATTTACAATAATATAGTCATATTTAATGTCCCTCAAGCATAAATTGTACATAATATATACGTACTTTAAACCATTCAAAGAGAGACTAAACTCTTTTTTATAACTTTTTTGATCATTTTAGAGGCTATTTTTTTTACCAGCCCCCATGTAAATACACAGGATTTACATCTATTTTGTAAATCTTTTCAACTTCCCATCAAATGATTCAAGGACAGATTTTTTTTTTCCATAAGGAATACAAATTCATAGCAGTATCACATCCAGAACACAGGATGTGACCAATAGAGGGGAACTAATTCGATTTCCAGACAGCTCAGTAAAACCACAGCAGCATGCACCTGTGCTGGAAAAAAAAAAAAAAAAAGGTTGGAGAGAGCTTCTCCCACATGATTGAGTCACTCTCAGGAAGAAAGAAGAGAAAAAAAGTGAAATAAAATCGGAAAGAAACTTGTTTCTTCATCTGGGGGACTTAAAAGCATTCATTCATTCATTCATTCATCTTCTTCCGTTTATTTCCATTCGGGGTCACGGGGCTGCCGGAGCCTATCCTGGCCACTTTTAGGCGAAGGCAGGGTGCATCCTAGACAGGTCGCCAGTCTGTCGCAGGGTAATGAATTTGACAAATTTTATTAATATCTAGCCCTGTAGCAGACTGGAGACCTTTTCAGGGTGTACCACTCCTTTGCCCAACAGTGTTTGGAATAGGCAGCAACCATGTGACCCTAAAAGTAATTATGCAAGTCTGATGGAAGTTTGATTGATGGATTAATATATATTGGCATATAAAACACAAAAGCTGTTACATGAACACACCCACACAACTGTATGCTATTCTAGGCACTTTAACATTGGGAGTTGGGTCATCTGGACCCCACTAGACAGTGCACTGAACCTTTTTTCTTCAATGATTTGTGATCTTCACTGGTGTCCATGGATTACATGAAATCCTCTCCACCTTTATCCACCTTTGTCATGCTAGGGAGAACACGTCAATGTAAGGGTGGGGTCATAGGATAGCAGAAGGGTAATGTGCCCTTGATCAAACAATGAATAACCTGTGTGCGCTGCTCTGCAGCATACATCCTTCTCTGAAACAGAAAAAGTGAATTACTGTCTATGAGTTGAAGTTGACATGTTGTTTGTGTCAAAGAGAAGACCTGTGAAGGAGGGTCTAAGGGCAGGGATGTCCAGTTTAGTTTAGTTTGTTTAGTTAGTTCAATTTAGTATTTTCTTATTGAATTCTATGTACTCATGATCCTTTTGATTTTATGTTTTACTTTTTCAATTACCAGTACAAAGCCCATTGACACGACTGTTGCTGTGAATTCGGGCTATACAAATAAAATTGAATTGAATTGAACTGAAAAGAGAAGAAAACACCATGACAACTCACAAATCAAGCAACTGGAATGAAGGCTTAGAGTGCAGTTTAAGCAGGTAGTCTATTACAAGAGGTTAGACAACAAATGCCACACATAACTCGTAAAGCCAAGCAACAGTCATAAATAAGGACTTTATTCTTTTTGGACACACTGCAATACATTTTAGGAGTGCAACGGTACCAGCAACCGTTTCATCAAGGTTAGTTTGCATTCAACTCCATTTTTAAAAAAAGTGATCACAGATGCTTTGTCCCACTTGCTGCTGTCCTGCTGGATCTCAGGGAAACTGTGAAAACGTGTCAGTCTTGGAGGATTCAGGCACACACTGCCTGTGTATGGGGGCCAAGACACAAAACAGATGTTTACTGTTTTACAAGGGATGATCTACTCCATGCACTATTCCAACTCTGCGATAGTGTGGGCAGAGAGGTCACAACGCTGAAACCGGGTCAGAATGTTTTACTGCAAAAATGGGGCGGCTGTGTGCTGTTACATTCAAGGGATGGTTTATGATTCTGACAGGTGTCAGAGTTCAGGAAGGTGAGAGATGAAGCGATCACAACAAATGTGGAAAAGATGTGGCTGTGTGAAAGCTGGGTGCTCTGTGTTTTATGGGCATGTATATCAGGAAAGCTGCACCTTGGAGAGTCTGCAGGCAGTCATGGACAAAGGGAAGGTCTCTCCACAGAAGCCATTAGGTAGTGTGTGTTTGAATGATGATCTTCCCTTGGCTGTGTGACAGCAGCAAGTGCTGAAAAGAGCAGTGTTGATTTACTGCTACTTGCCTGCTTTGATTGGCAGCTCAGGGGACTGATTATCTCCTGAATGGATTTTCTTGTACATATTTTCTTTGTTGTTCTACATCCATCTTTTTTTCCCAGTCAGTCCTACTTCAATTTTTCCAATTTAAGTGCTGCCATTTGCTTTTATTATTGACTCCTTATTATGTCTCTGAACTCGACTCTGCAAGCTAAAACTTTCTGATCTTTTTGGAATTTTTACTTCACTTGTGTTCCCTTTGAACATTCCCACTCCTCTTCCTTGTTTCTTGCTGTACCCCGACCAGTAAAAAAAAAAACTTGTGTTGGAGCCATGCAGCTGCGAAACATCAAATGATACTACTGGATTGAGGGCAGAAAGAGCATGAAATTTATGCTCAGAGAGGATCACTGAGGGAGAGATCGCTGGAAGATACTGAAAGAAACATTACTGTTTTTCCCGTCCTGATTAATTGCTTAAATTGATTGCAGAAAAATAAAGAGTAAAATGTTCTTCAACTGTAAAGTAAATGGTTCATAGAGATAATATTTTCTCAGAATGGGCAAAAAATGAAAGGACTGATTTCATACTGCTGTCAGTGCGTAAAATATGACTCCACAGCAACTAGGCAAGATGACAGTCAGTGAGCTGCAGAGCGGTTTGCACCACATTCAGATTGCACACTTATCTACACAAGGAGAACGGCTGACACTAAGTGGAAACACACATACCCTTTTGTTACTTTTTGCACCACCTGGGAGTTGAGATGGGATGTAGGATGGGTACAAATTGTGCCAAAACCACAACTTGCCATTTCCGTCTCAGAATGTGTGATACATGAAGTGGTGCATCTCTCCATCTGCAACAAAGAGCTCCACCACAGACCTGGTAACCCTGCTCCCATCGCTACTACCACCTGCCAGTTATTTGGAGTGGTTTAAATTCCTAAACAAAAACAAAAAAACAATTGGTGGTTATTTCTAAAAAAAAACTATTTTTCTGCTTTTTCTTGGTACAGAGAAGAAGACCCTTCATGCTGCTGCTTAACTATGCAGCCTCCCTGTGCTGGTCCCTGGCTCGGATAAAATACAGGGTTGGGTCACGAAGGGCATCTGCCGTAAAAAAAAGCTTCTGCCAAACCACCTGCTAATCAGTGAAAGCTGTTTTCTCTGTGGCGACCCCTGACTGAATATGCCAAAAGCTAAACAACATACTATCTTGTAAAGCTTTTTGATTTTTCCAACTGTGTTGCTCAGTCTTTGAGTGCGGTGGTGCAGTTGACTCAAAAAGTCTCTAAGGCCATAAAAACTCTGAGGCCAAAAAGAGTCTGTTTATATAAAATGAACCAGTATAAATACAGTCTGTCTTTAACGTTTCTGTTTTTCATTTTGGCCTCTTGTTTTTTGCTTGTTTACTCTTCTGAACCTTCACCAGAGTCTGAAATGACAACAATTAAACGTTTTGTCAGTTTTCCGTGTTTGTAGTTTTTGGCATCAATGCAGCCACACTTCTCAGCTCACTGTGATTTATCATGAGCAGAAAACGTCTCTAACGAACACACACTTACCAAGTTTTTAAAGTAACGATGGACAACAACGGTGTCAAAATACACCGGTATTCCTTGGACGTCTTGGAACATGCCTAAGAATCCTGGTTTGGAATCTCTTGGAATCTCGCAATTGACTTAAGTTGCAGTACTGACACTTGCTGTTGCTTCAACAGTCATGTGCTACCCTGGTAACCAGAGCGGACCATGGGGGCAAAAAGCTTTATCTCCCCTATTGCCCCCCAATTCTTGATTCAATATTAGTCTCGTTATTGACAAAGATTTAGAAACCATTAATACAAGCCTATTTCAGCACTGCAAAAAGAAATAACACAAAATTGAAATAACATGTTCTCATTTGCCCCCCCTTTAAAGTATTCTTACTTTTCTGTAAGCTTATAAATCCATCATTACATCAATTTTCTCAATCAACTGCATCTCTTTTAGGGTCACGGGGTCGCCAGAGCCTGTCTCGCCTACTATTATAAGTATAAGTGAATATGTTAATTTATTTAGCAGCTAGGACAGTTACCTTTTGTGCTTTTTTGAGATATTTTGATGTTAAATGACAGAACAATCAAGAGCAACAGTCTCCCATAAAAAAAGGGAAAAAGTAGGCCATTAGTGATAGAATTCGAATTTACCTCCCTTTCTTTTCAAGAAAGTTGGAGAACTAGACTGTTTGGCCAAAAAAAAAAGTTCTTCTCTCTTTTTTGTGTGTTTCTTTTTTAAGATAAACGGCTGCAAAATCTTTGAAATGTTTGGCCAAACCACAGATCTGCTCCAGCTATGAAAGGCAAACCCAGACTGGGCTCTTACAAGAAGTCATGACATCCAGTGCTTAACATGGGCATTCAATAGATGAGTCATAAGCTCAGTGGTGAAGCCATCCCTCTCTTTGTCTCTTTTACCTCAGCCTCAAGGTAAAGCCATTATGCATGAAACAGAGGAGCAGCAGAAGCAGCCCACTTAAGCTCAAAGACACAGAGGAGGGAAACCATGAAAAGTGAAGCCTGGGGCTGCCCAACACCCTGAAAAAGAGTTGCCTTTATTGCTTGAGCCCACTCCCATACATTCTTCTGCCAAGAGCCAGGGTGTCCCTGGAGAAAGGCAGGATGAGAGGTTGAGCTCACATTCAGATGGGGCTCACGGGTTGGAGCTGCTCCAAATATACATGGACACAAAGTCTATGAAGAGGCATGGAAAAGTCTGCTGTTGGGTGTAGACTGATGCATTCGCCTTGTTCCTTCTCCTCCTGTCCGTCTCATTGTTCTGTCAGTCAGGATGGTTTTCTTGGCTGCCATCCATGGCAGAGCTTTTCTGTTTCGTGAATGGTAGCTCACACACAAGCTTGTAAAAGGATAACTGATTGATTTATTGGGTTTCAGGGGGCTGAGGTGGGTGGGTTATTAGATGCTCCTTGGAGATCTCATTGTGAAATCATTGAGTGAGAGCAAAGGGGTCTGATCTGAGAACAACTGGAGAACAATTTTACTGCCTGTTGACATCAAATATTTTGAAAGTAATATAAGTTTTCTGGAATGTTTTCCAGTTATTTCACATTTAGGAATCTTGTAAAGATGGAGTAAGGTTTGCATTTTCTCATAATTTGAATTATTTATTATCTTCATACTCTTCAGGTTTTACTCTTTATTGTTAAGCTGACACAGTGAGTTGTTTTGCACCTGAAATGGCAGCAAGATAAACGACTTTAAACTTTTGTCTTTAGATAAAACTTTATTTGTCTTTTCATGGATGTAAGGTTACAATAGTGAGGATAATGTAGTGACGATTATCAATCTGCTGTTTTTAATAGACCTATGTTAACAAGGTACTTCCCAGTTTCTATTCTATGCTATTCTATTCTATTCTATTTTATTCTATTCTAAAGTCAGTGACTGTATGATGTGGCTTGTTGGCAAAAAATAATGGGTTATTTCACGAATTACTATATAAACTTTTACTGCGTTATTTGTTTATCATCAGTGCTAATGCAGTGCAGGCTCAGGTTCAAAGTATTGCTTCAGGCAGTAAAACAAAAAATATAATTGAATTGTAGTTGTAGAAAAAAACAGTTTCTTTGTGTCATCAAAAAAATGCGCAGCAAAGTGGAGCTCTACTGATACACCACCTAGTATCACATTTATACTTTTCTTGAGCGATTGAAATCCTTTTTCTTTAATAACCATATTTGTCATTCATTTATCCTTTGATTGGTACTACAATGAAACAATTAGAAGTAGTTCTTCTTTTATGTAGAAACGTTGCTTTGCCTTTCTTAAAGATGTGATACAACCCACCTCTGTCAAGCACTACAAGTAGCAGTATCAGCTGAGCGATATATAGACGCTGGAAGAAAACTGAACTGAATATAAATCAGAGAGACCATGTTTTCCTCTGAATTCAATAACAAAAACAAAAAAATGTGAGAAAATGTACTTTCTTAAGTCTACAAAAACACAACTACACAAAAAAGGATGCATAATTCAGAGTTTTGGGTGTTAGCCAACAGCTGTTAAAATCAGGCACAGCAAGTTCAAAAGCAAAAAAAAAAAAAAAGGAAGCTCTTTAAAAGATCGGTTTGAAATGTGAAAGCAAATAGTTTGCAATGTTCACCAAAGCAAGTTCTAGGAGTGACAACAGCTTTTCTTCTAAATTCACTGCTTTCAGCTGCAAGGTTTTTAATAGTAAATAATCCTGTTGGCAAAGTTGGGAGCTATTGGACTTATTTCCATGATTTGCAGTACTGACAGACACTGTTTTGGACATTACTTTACCCTCCAAAACAACTCAGCAAAACATTCTAGGAAAAACAACATGGAATAATACACGCCTGATATATAAAACAGGGAAAATCAAAGCGACATAAGAAGTATGTGTTTGGCAGTGAAGCCAGACATTCCTCAAAGGTTCTGGAATCTAGACGACAACAAACTTTGCTGCTGCTGGTAGCCGCTGGTCGATGACATCCTGTGCTCAGCATCATCTCTGGCTATTGTTTAGCAAGTGATTGACTGAGGAAGGCTTCTGTTGTTGCTGGACTCTTATCTGTGTTTCTTGGACCTGGCAGGCACCCGAGCTCTGGTTTATTAGCATTGCTGGCAGTTGAAGGTTTGCAGATGCAGGGCGTCATGTGCAACTCGCGTAATTAAATGCAACAGATTCTGCAGCAGAAAAGATGGTTGTGAGGCGCGCGCCCCTCAAGGAGGGAAAACTGCAACACAACTGCAGAAAAAGTAAAGAATTTGAACTTTTTTACAATGAAAACTGACATGCTGCAGAGTCAGGGTTCACCAGGGAGTTTACAAGTAAGGGAGGGGCGACATTTATAACAAGTGATATGCAATTTCTAACTATATCCTCTCTAAATTTTGCTTTTATATGCCACTCAGTGCATGTTTTGTAAGCTCTGGAACTGCATGCAAACTTCCCTTTGAGAAATATCTATTTCACACAGCAGCTTTGAGAGCTTTCACTCTTTTATTTAGGAGTCCACTGGGTGAGCATTTCCTATTCCAGAAGAATTCATATCAGCATCTATATCACCATACACAGAGAAACCATCACCACCTCCCTGAGGAGCTGTTATGTTGGGTTATTAACTTGGAAGTGCAGCTCTTTTTACCAGCATTTTCATTTTGCACCCCTCAGTAACTGAGTAACGGGGGTGCGGGGCGCTATCATGTAGCACAAAGGAGAGAATGAGAGCATGCAGGGGCTGAAAATTCTTAAAAGCTGTCTGGAAAAAGAGGCTTGACCCCTGTTCTGGCTCTTGTTTTGCTTCAACACAAAATGCAGAAATTGTGTCCAACACGCTTTTTTCACATCCCATTTACTGGAAGGTGACCTGAAAGGAAAAGAAAATTTACAACCTTTAAACGAGGTCATGTGCATGGTGTTTGGTCCTTTACAAAAAGCCCAAATTCACACCAAAACAGTGCATTAAAAAACCATGTCTTATAAAAAGTGCCCTCTTCTTTAAACATCAGACATTCTGAGTTCCAATCCCACTCCCATTATCTTTTGATGTCATTTAAAAATGTTCCCTTTGCTTTGTTCTTTTTAGGTGAAATAAAAAAATTGGCCTCTGAGTTGTGGGTAGGACTGTTAGCATGGAGAAAACCCGCCTCCCCCATTCCCATCATCCATTTGTTTGTGTGTTCTCCGTAAACGACTTATTCCCACTAACAACCTAACATTTCTCGTGCGACAAAATGGGTAGTCCACGATCTAGCCGTACAGTTTTGAGTCAGACGCCAGCTCAGACAAACAAAACAAAGAGGATTATGGACATAGTGGTCTCTAAGTGGATGCATTGGAATGGAGCGGAGCAGGGGGAGCTTGTGGCTTGCCGTCGAAACTTGTCCGTGCCACTTACAAGATCCATCTGCATTTTTTCATCTGCTCCTGATTCACAACGATCTGAATGAAAGCATAACTAGAAAAGCAATTTTAAGCCAAATTATCTTTATATACGTCTCCCATCATGAGAAAATTGCCACAAAAATATGTCCAAAACACCAAAAACACGATTTTCATTGGAGTGGGTCTTTAACCTGATGGCTCAGTAACACAAAAACTGGACAATACTATGGCAAATACAGCAAATTTCCATGTAATTTAGTACTTTTTTGTTTTCCAGGTAGTTAGAAATATTTTTCAAAAGACTTTCAGCCTAAATAATGCTAATTATGGGTAACAGAAGTGATGCAACATATCAGCCTGTCAAATCAGGAACACTGCTGTTGTACAAGTGTCCTCAAATGATCTTTGTTTGGCTATAAACAGATGGCAAAATCATAAAATAGATTTTTTTTATTTTTTGAATAATTGTTTAATTCCTGTATTCTTCCTGGAGAAAGGAATGACATTCAAACCTCAGGCAGCTGATATATTTCATTCGCAGGAAAAATATTATACACAGTGTCCAAACGCACTCACAGAAAAGCTGCTTTACTTGATATCTGATTACATTAAACAGCAGACTTTTAATTTTATCTGTTTTGTTTAACAAGTTGAGCTCCAGCTGAGTGCAGCTATTTCCTTCACCATTTACATTGGCTCGAGCAACAGCAGCTCCACGGTCAGAGAGCACCACACTTGTTGTAAAACAGGAAGAACATGCTGCGTTTAGATACGCTGTGGAGACAGAAAACAAGCCTGAGGAGACGTCGGGCAGCAGACAGAGGAAGATAACAGCACATTGATGCCAATAACTTAAGTCTTCTTACTGATTTGCATTAGAAAATAATTATGCAGCAGCAAACCCAAAGCCATTTTTACTTTGTTTTTTTGGTTTGTTTTCAATCACAGTCTTTGGTGCTGCTGGAATTCCTTTTTGCTAAAGGAGGCTTTTCCAAGTTTTGATTTTCTGAGTTTGTTTTGGCATCTTATTGACATGAATTTTAAAGGTTGTTCGGGGTGAAATGTAGACTTTTATATTCTGAATTTTCATGTAGAGAGCATGCCCTGTGGACCTTTTTCTGTTGCATGTCCACATTGAAAATATGCTCAATGCCAAATTACATTTTAATGCAAAAGAGCCCACCAGGTGCTTACTGTCAGTGGATACTGAGGTGTTCCAGTGCTCATGAAATGACCAAGAAAACATGTGGGGGCAGATAGAAAGGAGCCATGCTGGAGAGATGCATGCCGTGTTTTTATTTTGTCACTCCTCCTTAGATGAAGATGGACTGTCTCCCACGTTGGACAGCTCATGGCAGTCACCGAGGCGAAGGAAAGGCAGGCATGCAGGCGAGCGCAGGACAGTGCAAAGCTGATCTTTTGGTTCAACATCTGCTAGTGTGTGGTTTCCCTCTGAGATCTCTGCAGACATGTCAGCTCCAGTGCCTCGCTCTGACGCCACACTTATGTTTGGAGGGAGTATAAGAGTGGACAGGTCACCGCTAACCAAATGGAAAAACACTGCAGCTTTCTTAAGGGCCCATAATTTAATTCTACTGAGCTGCCAAAGGTTTTGAAAAAACTAATTCTCCTCTAAAATATTGTGTTTTTTTAGTCTGGGTCAAACTTTTCTACAGATAATGATGGAACATTTAAAAGTTGAAAGATGAACAACGCTTTTAAAAATTCAATGTTTTAAAATAACTGAGCCATGTGCCCCGTATTCCTGACCATGCATCAACCTTTCCAAAAGAATTCTAATGAATGAGAAGAAAACACTTCATTGTAGTGCTGCGTGGGCTAAAAATCGATGTTAGGATAAGTTTGACTCGGGTTACTTTCCTTTCTGTTCCTCTTTTTGTGTCTTGAGTTTGGTAAATAACAAACAGCAATGTTCCCCTGTTTTAAAAGAAAAGTTACTAAGAATATGTAATACATGTATTACTCCAAAATCAATCACAATCATCAATCACATTATTGAAGCACACAAAAAATAAGTTTGATCATTAAAAAAAAATGTTCGTCTAAAAATATACATTTTGACATGTAAATTTTTGATATTAGAACATTGTCTAAAACAGTTCAATTGTAAAACAAGAATAAAACAGACATCAGTGCATAGTGCTCAGAATATGACAAAACAAGCCCAGTTCATGACAATTCCACCACCATGCTTGACATTTGGTGTCACTTGGGAATGTCTCTGCTTCATTATTGCTCATTTTAAGAAGCACTTTTATTATTTCATATTCAGCTTTTTTTTTTGTTTTTTTTTTTTTTACAAAGCATTTTTAAGTTAAACTAAAGATTATAATACATAGATAACTGTCAATTAATGCTTTTATTTAAGTATATTTAAAAAAATATTTTTGAAATGTTGAGAATAAATTTATTTAAATCCTGTCATAAAAAGCCTCAGAAATAAAAGAGGATGACTTTTTTTTTTCCTAAAGATCACCAGTCCTGAAGATGCTCCTCAATTCCAGTCAAGAACAGATTCTTTTAGGTTTAACAGACATAGAAGAAGCAGCACTTTCAAATTCACACTTCATCTTAACCCCACTGAGAAATGATCCAGCTTTTTTAAACAAAGCAAAGTTCTTCCTGTACAAACTCCTGCTCACAGATGAGATGGTCTCAAATTTAAACTTGTCTTCTGAAACATTTCAAACGATAAAAACTCTTAAAATGTTTCATTATGGTGCCAAACTCTTTCCTTTTTTTTTTTTTCTCAAAAATCCATTTATCTTGAAAAACACTTCAAGCAAAGGTTGTTAAAAATTCCGAAATGTTGAAAATTTCCCAGCCAAGGCACAACTGAAAGATATAGCAAGTGACGTCTTTTATTAGGACTTCTTTAAAACTGTCGTTTTTGTCGATAATGATGACCAAAAAAGAAGTTGACGGCCTGTAAAACCCAGGTTTTAGCCCATATTTGTGGCTTAGAGTTCGCTGCTGTTTTTTTCCTTCCAAAAACTTCAAACAAGCAAAAAAACAGATGTCCACACCTGTAGTGACCTCCTCACATAATGAGGGAGCAGTTTTCACACACACACCCTTTTCAGACTGCTCAGATGAATGAATACTGGGCCAAGTCTTTCTTCTTTTCACTGAAACGAGTGCCAAGTTCTCCCACGGCCTTGGCGTGCTCCTCATCCACCTCTTCCTTTAATACCTGCTGCTCCTTCAAAAACTCTGACCAGTCCTCTTTGAGTTTCTCCATGTTCGCCTGGAGCTGGCTGCCCTGGATGACAAAATTAAAATATTTCAAAATATAATTTCCTCGATTGTCTTAAAAAAACAAAACAAAACAAAAACGGAATGTGTTGATGTTGCTTTATACAAAATTTTCCCTTTTGTCTTTGAGCAATGCAGACTTTTATTTTGAAAACATTCACTTGCTTTTTTCAGGCCATACATTGTAGACTCAAACTGAAATGTACATTTTACTGGATATTTTTTTTTTCAGACTTGAAAAGAATAGAAACACATATTTTGATATGTTTAGCTAGATATTTAGAAATTTAAGGATGCCTATTTATACACACTATTTAGGTCAGACGAGGCCATGAACTAAATAGTAATAAATATCCTAAAAGACATGAATCTTTATCTTCTGTCTGTTCCCTTTGCTTGGATTTTTACCTTTTGTGCCTCTAGCTCCCTCTGCTGGACTCTTTCTGCCACATGGTTGGCAGCTTCCACTGTGAATGAGAGGGAACAAAGCAAAATGAAACGGTACAAAAAACCCCCAAAAGCAGATAGAAAGGTGAATGGCCAGCATCTTCCAGAGCAGGAAATAATGACTAAACATTAATGAGCTTTAAATATAGAGTGGAACAGGTGTTTAGAAGGACACTACTTACTGTTTTACTGCATATTGTCAACTGTTAAGATGATCTGAACATCACTAGAAACTTACACCGTTTAATAATGTCAGAAAGCTGTTGGTTTGTTTCCTCTAAGTTCATGGATTCAATTTGATCGTTGGCCTCTTGCACCATCTTGTTCAGGTTCTCCAGCAGTCGGCTCTCCCTGTTTCCACGTTTCTCCTAAACAGCAAAAAAGAAAGTCAGTTAAAAGTCTTTTTTTTTTTTTTTTTTTTTTTTTTTACATTTTGTTTGACTTCTAGAAATATTTGGACTTCTAAAACAAAAACATAATTTCAGCATATTGAGAACTGCCTGTTTGAGAAATTCCAAAGCAGGGAATTTACCAGTTTTTAAGATGTAAAAACAATATTTATTTAAAATTATAACAGACCTTTATTTGTCTGTCAGAGGCCTATCATGTAGTGAATGCTAATAGGGTTAGATTAATGCTGGCAATAGAAGCGGTGAATAAATAATAGGCATAAAGCCTGGAAAAATATGCACTTTCAATTAAAAGTTTTGGAACAAGCCAATTATCATAGTTTTTCCCCCCCACCAGTTTAGGGTGGTAAAGTCCGATGAACAAATTGAAATGGTGCAAAAGTAACTTGTGAACTGCCAGGTTGTTTGCAAAATGGAAAGATTTTCAGTATTACAATAAAAGGTTTTTTCCCAAAAAACCCTGAACTACTAGATCGGGGCAGTTCAGCCCTGGTTCTTAAGATCCACCTCCCTGCCTGGATCCCAGTGTTCCCAGTCCCCCTTTGCTGCTGATTAGCCGACTGGTGTTTCCATGTTCTGGTTGACTGAGCTATTAGGATTGAGGAATGTCAGAGTGAACCGAAGCTCAGTCCGATTGGAAATGAACCGACACCACCTCCAGAGATGGGCCAGAGAGCGATTCCTTTTCCTGGACCAGAGTCCAACCGCGGGTGTTCAGACTGAAAATTTATTTCTCATTATCATGGAAACAACCTCTAAATCACTTTAAGCGAACCAAATGTGTCCAGTCTGAATACATCCTTAGATTGATAAAGAAAACTTTCATTGTGGTTTTTAAATTGATTTCACAAGACTATACAATCCACTACTGTAGGACGGAAAATAAACATTTCATAGAATACTTTTAATAAGAAACTGAAAACCTTGGCGTTTTGACCGGTACTGTAAATAAAAAAATTAAAAAAAAATGGCAAAAACTGCAACCAAGAAATGCAGAGCAATTTAATGAATTATAAAAATTATAGGCAGGCATGTATTGGTGATTGGTAGTATAAATTTGAGTGTCAGTGCAGCTTACTTGTACAAAACAGTACATTTACATTTAAGGACAGAAAAATGTAGTTTAAGCTGCACCTTTGAAAGGCTGAAACTTAAAAAAGTTGTAAATTCTTACAAACTGTGTTTAAAGATGTACAAAACTTTGTGTATCTTTATATTTATTGACACTAGGAATGCCCCAATTCTCACTTTAAAACTGTATGTTACAACGTTGACAGAATTGTGGGAAAGTGAATTGTTGCATCCCTACTAACCACCCTTACCCGCTACGTTTCTATTAAAGTGGGCTTTATTTGAGAATTTCATGTTTTACATGAAATGACATGTATTACATTACACTTGGCTTAGAATAATCCAAATGAAAGTTTTTTTTGTCATTTTTTATTGTTTACTGACCAATTTAAGAAAGGATTTTTCTGATTTTTTCTGTTGTTTTGTTTTGTAATACACAAATCCCGTATCAAACAGAAACAAAACTGACAAAAAATAAAATAAATAAAATCAATAAATTTAGAGATTGAGGTTTGAAGCGAATCATTGGGAAAGTGAATCTCTAATAAACACCCTTAATGAGATGTTAACATTCACGTTTTGGATTCCCCAACTCAAATTACGTCAAACGCTTAACAATTTGAAAGACAACAGAACTCGAATGTCTAAACAAAGATGTAGAAATGAGTCTCTGGTCCAGCTGTCCAGGCTGCTGCTGCTGCTGCTGCTTGCTGATGCCTCAGTTACCTCAAACTCTCTGACAAAGAAGCGAGTTTCTGCATTGATGACAGGTCTGTGGTCCAACAGGCGAGACTTGATGTCACCAACATCTGCAGCCCCAAAAACACAAGGCAGATTAAAAAATATATACATAAAGATCTCCTATGCAGTGGGCTCCACTCACCTTTAGCAATCTTGTCCATCTTTAGATTCTTTATGTTCCGTTAATTCTTCTTGTTTGTACAAAAGGTTGTTAGCTAGAGGCTAGGTTAACTGCTGGCTATTGGCATCTGTAACTATAGAGCGTTAATCTACAGGAAGTTTGGGGCATTTTGTTTTATTTTATTTGTGCAGATCTACAGGCCTAATGCGAGTCAGCTGACTCCAGCGGAATATAAACAACTGCTTCCTGGTTTGAGCAAAGGACCGAACCAAACGACTGAACAATAGGGGTGTTCCATTCAGGTTGGTTTCTCCCATTGACAGTTCCTTCTCCCTTATGCTTCGTGGTTGTGGTTGAGATGTGGCACAAAAAACAAAAAAATTAAGCAAACAAAAAAAGGTCATCTAATAAAATATTTATATTTTTGTACGTTTTTACTTAAAATACACCGTTAACCCAAAACATATGAAAATCACTAAACTAATTTAAATTTTTAAAAGCAAGTTATTTTAACTAAAGCTTCCTCCTGTTGTTAAATCTATTTAGTAATATACAATAACATTGAAACTGTTTTATTGCCTATTTATACATGCCAGATGTATAAATAGTTTAATAGTCTATCTGGATGTGGGCATGGATGCACAATTTATGTTGTGTGATCATAAATTTAAAAGGGTGTCTTTTATTTGTGTTTGGTTATAAAATAGAAAGCCTCATGTCATATTAAAACACATGCATATTTTTTATACTTTCCAATTTTTTATTATTTATATTATTTTTAAATTTCTCATTTTTATTTTTTATTTAAATTGTATTTACTTAAAAAATATAATAAATTATGACTTCCTTTTAACAATTAAAAAAGTAAATTGTTTAACTTAAGGCTATTCTCAAATACAAGGATGCATTGTTTTCTCTTAATGGCAAACTAAGAAAATATCATTTATTGGTAACGTTATTATTTCTAAAGTGGAAACCAAACCATAAAAGCTTTTTATATAATTGACATGGTTAAGGTATTTCATGATTAGCAAGTCAGCACAAGATTTCTCTATGATTACTCCTCAAAAGAACTGCCCACAATAGGCTCTTTTTGCCCCCAGACGAAAAGTCATGGGTACAGTAAGTTGAAATTTAATCTCTTTAAAGTTAGATTTTATTGCGATTCGATGGGTTCAAATGAGTAAAAAGGGCCTTTTATCCGGATTTATCTTTGTACTTTGTTAAATTTATCCCTAACCTGAGGGAAAATGGGCAAAAGCACAAAAAAAAAAAAAATCTAAATAAAACTGAACAAGTGCTGTCAACTTCAGCCTTTTTATGTACAAAAATACCAGCGACCTCTTTTAAAGTTTTGATTTTATAATGCCAGCTCAACATTTTTAGATTTTTTTCTTTTGGCAGCAGTCTGACTTTCCATAATCTTTACTGTTTCGATCTATGATACAAAGCTGTAAAACTAAATGTTTTCCAACCTATTTTTTTTTATATATAGTTTTAAAACACATTCTAATCTCATGAGAAAATGTTGCTTTATGTCAAACAGCACAATTACAGGTATAAATAACAAAATAATTATGAAAAAGTACAAAAAAAGGTCAAATAAATAGTGTCTGAAAACAAACAAAAAAGCAAATCTGTTGAATAATATAAGATACAAATAAATGCATTCATCCACAAAAGAAACTGAGCAAAAAGCAATTGTTCCTTCACACATAACAATATATTGCACTTAAAGAAAGTACAGGGATGCCTTCAGTAATATCCTAAATAGACAAAAAAATATAAAAATATTGATAAAATGCATAATTCATATGAAACCATAAAGATATACATTTAATTATAGTTATTTTTGTCTTCTTTAAAGTTCAAAATAGCTCTAGTTTAACCCGTTTTTTTTTTATGCCTTGACTCTTTATTGCTACATATTTTTCTTTCAGGAATATGCTGTAAACAGAAACTACCTGGATTTAGGTACATCAGTGGATATTTCCAAACATTTGAAGGCATTTATGTTTATTTTAGAAATATATATATTCACCACACGGTGGCACTAAATCTCTTTCTATGACTGAAATCCACCAGACCAAAATTTACTTTGGCCTTTAAAGTTCTTTTATCCCACTTTATGAAATGCAAATATATTGACATACATTTATTACTAAACACATTACTTGTGGTAAGCACTAATTAATTCATCCAGAGTGAGAAGTGGCGTTGTTTGGGGCGAGTGCTGTATATTACCAGTCAAAAGTTTGCTCGTGAGCCCACAAATTCATACAAACTGTCATGCTAAGTTAAGGGAAAAACATTAAGACACCACCCAAGCCCCTCTAATGTCCACATTTGTTTAGCTAAACACTTATTACATGCACCATTAATTTTGATTGGGGCCTATTAAAGAGATTTAATGATTGATCAACAGCCGTGGGAGAGGAAAGAGTCCCTCACTGCCGCCTCAGGTTTGCATGAAATGCATGAAGGGATAAGTGACAGGAAAACATGTCAGAACCAGCAAAGGCTCCTCTGACAGAGATGTGCATTCTGTTGTTTCCGTATGCATAACTCTGCAGGGTGAAATTAAAAGCATTAGGATCAAGCCTGAGAAGGAAGGAGTGGCCACCTAAGAGCAACTGTGGCTGTACTAAGATCCAGTAAACAAAATATATTTGTTGTAATTTTTTGTTAGACTTGTTTTCAGGCATGGAGTAGAAGACATATTTTTCTAAAATGTATATTATTATTTTTATTAATAAAATACTTCAAATGCAATCAAAAAAGCACCACAAAGTGCTGTCTTTGATAAAGTTCAATGAGATTGTTTAAATGCATATTTTTTGAAAGAAATTATAGTTTGAGTATATAGATTTTCATTCATGAGAAAAAAAACTGAATTAAGATGATGACTTTTTAATAAAAAAAACTATACTTTGAATGTCTATAAGTAAGAAAAAGTAAACAAAAGGAAGAAAATCAAAAGGTCCCTTGAACCTCATCCAAAGCAGAGATAAATGCAGCATTAGGGAATGCAGACAGCAAAGCCAACATCAACATAACGAGCAGATATCTGTCCCTCTGTATCATTACTTGCAGACACTCAGCTGCTTTGCTGCGCTTTGCATGCAGGAGCTCGCTGCACTGCAGTAGATCATGTTTCACAGGAGAACTATTAAATAAATTCTGTTTTTATTTGACACTATACAAAGACATCAAAATTGCATGTAAAAATGTGCTCAGATATTCCCTTTAGAAATCTAAAGATCTTTAGACTTTCAGTGGACATAAGTGTAGTCTTTTTTTACACATATTATTTGATTTGATTTAAATATTACCCAAACGGGAAAAAGCTGGCTATGTTTTTCTTTGTTTAATTTTGATTGAAAAATAATAATAAAAATAATAATAATAATAAAAATTTAATAATAAAAATTAAAATGTATGATTTGCAGCTATTACTGGGATCATAAAAGCATTTATGTTTAATATTAGAATGTGTGTAAGGTACTAAAATAAAAGATAAATAACACGTATAATATTTTGTTTTCAATACGCAATTTGTATAAATAAACCTTCACCATAATGTGTTTTGAACTGGCTTATTTCAAAAACAAGCTCAAAAGAAGTACCTTTTTACAATCCTTTGGCTTTTTCTTGGAACTGTATTTCCTCGATGTTTCCTTTCCATTATTTGTATTTAACTTCCACATGTTGTGTAGTGTGGGTGCCCCCTGTGAATCTGTGCTCGCCAGCATCCTGATGATCTCCTGCAGCCTTCAACCACCGAGGCTTCAGCGGTGCAGCGGGACGTCTGTGAGTGTGGTTAGAACATGCCCACTGGCCCTGAAAGCTCGCCCCGGTGACGCTCCTGCCTGTGTGTGTGTGTGTCTCTCTGCACCCCGGCCTGACCACGCTGCCCCTGTAACATCAGTGCTCGTATTACCCACTGGGTATAATTATTCTGCGTTTAGCTACTCTCCATTCTCTCTCCCCTCCTCATGTTTGGTCCTCTCCCTGAGCTTGGCTGGATCTTGACACTGAGGTCCACTCAGAGGGCCGCAGGGCCGTTGCTTTGTGCTCACAACACGCTGAGCGCCACTGACTGCACTGTGGCTCCAAACAGGTGGGGGGAGGTGATGGGAAGTGGGGGGTGTTACTCACTGGATGCCAAGGCCTCTGGGCTGGAGGGGAGATGAGGGAGGAGGAGGGCTGCTTGGAAAGGACCTGCTGCCCAGCAGCCCACCTACCTGCCATTGCCCTTCTCTCTCCTTTAGTCTCTGCTTTCATTTAAAGTCTCTTTCTCAGATCCTGAACAGGAAGCATCACCACTGTCTTGTCCCTCAGCCTGCAGGAGGTGGGATGCTTCGTGAGGAGCAGAGTTTCGGTGCAGTAAAAGGACAGGTCCATGAGGCCTGATAGAAAGGTTTAATATTGATTTATCATGTGGTCTGAAAATAAACATGTTTTCTAGCTTTCCACACTTTTTAGGAAAGTGGTAAATTTTTCTTCTTTTGGAGCTAGATAACCCCCCCCAAAAACCCTGCTGCATTGGTAATCATTGCACTTTTCATGCATTCAGAGAAGAGTGGAAAAAAGTGTTGAAAAGGGAGATCGGAGTGTCAGCTACAATTAGCATTTGCAGCCGGCTCCCACTCTGAGTCCTGAAAAAAAACTGGGAACTGGAGGAAAGCGCTGGACGTGGAGGTTTTTGTCTCAGTCTCTGGGAGTAACGGCTCTTCACCGGCTGAGTTTAAACACAGAAACGAATGTAACGACTTCACAAAAGCACAGCATAAGCAGAGAGGAGGTGACTGTGAGGTTTAGGGGGAGGAACTGACTGGGTTCTGTGTGATGGTTTTTGAAGTTTTCCTTCAGTTCGTGTGTGTGTGTGTGTGTGTGTGAGGGTTTGTGCATGTGTGTGTTCTGGGTGATATTGGACGTGGGACAGAGCAAAGGAGAAAGGCAAAGAGTAGTAAAAAGGGGGTCTGCCCCGGGGTCACACATGCACACAAACTCAAACACACACTTCTCAGGCTGCTGTGGCATGTTTGGAGCAGTGCCTCGTCAGATTAGGGCTATGCCGGCTGTGTTTGATGGCCAACCTGGACAGACAAGGCCTGCCAGGCACAAACTGCTCAGGCACATGATGTCAAGGCGGACATACGTACACACACATGCACACACACAAAAATTATCCCGCGCCAGACCAAAGAGACAGATGACACCCAGCATGAAGCTAAAGCCAAATCTGTAAGCATCCGCTGCGATCCAGCTGGCTAGCCCTAGGGTACCTGTCTCTGCGAAGTGGAATCAGCGTCACCCCCGTGAGCTGTCAAATTAGCTCACAGGGCTGGAAATGCTGAAGAGATTTGGCCCCTCGTTGTGGAAATGCAACAAAAAAAAAGAAAGAAAAAAAAGAGGAGGGGGTATTAAAAATGTTATTAGTTCATTCTCAGATTTTGAAAAAAATAAATAAATAAAAGAGGTAAAACTTCCCATTTCCAAGGTAGACCAAGCACGAGCTGGTAGAGGTTGGAATGTCACTAAAGGAGGCACACTCACACTCTCCCAGCACCAACAAGCACACATGCACGCAAATACATGCTGATACTAGCAGATGCATGAGCTCAAACGGGGCAATGAGAGCGTCACAGCATGCACACAGGCTTGTGATTGACACACACATATATAAATGTATGTATATCCATACGTGTGGACCCTGCGTGCTCATTCACACATGCACTCAAGCGACCTCACATACACAGTGCCAGGGGCTGCTTTTCAATTACTGCCAGTGCTAAGCAGTCACCTGGGAGAGATGTACTGCTGGAGTTGAAAGGCATTTCCACCAAGACTCTACTTTTTCTAACAAAAAATATCACGGCTTGTCCTATTTGTTTGACAGCTGTGACAGTCAGACACATGATCAAAAATGACATTAAAGAAAACAGCCGATGTTTCCTCTGTGAAAACTGAACATTCCAGATAAACATGTTTAGTGATTTGGTTAAAACTTTGTTGAAAAGACTTGACTGCATTCTACACTTGCTCAAACTGCAAAATGTGATTTAAAACGCAAGTTGGTTTTCTTTTTAGAACATCATTTGAACTATTGTTTCGTGGCTATACAGATTTTTACATTTTTATCAAATACCCCAATTTATTTGTATTACTCAAATACAGGTCGAATAAACCTGAGAAATATGTTGGCTAAATTAAAAACAGAAAACCAAAAACTAAAGGAATTTTTTGAACTGCAGCTGACCTACTCTGTTTCAGATTGAAAGATTAACTGGTACAAAAGAGGTTTGTCTTGCCTGCAAACAAAACCATAAAAATGCAGCACAGTCATGCCTCAAAACATAATTCAAGAAAACAAGGAAGATAGATAGCTTGACTGTTGAAGCCAGGATGAGATCTTTCTAGGCTCTAGAGGCTCCTGCCGATGCGCTAAAGGTCGCAGCAGGTCGTCTGTGTGACGACATGGACAGCAGCAAAGTGGTGAGGCTCATCAGCATGGTGACCCCCGCGGAGACCCCCCTGTCCTGTCATGAGACAGAAAAGTGTTTGTGTTTGGGTGGAAGATGAAATTGGACAAGACTTTAAAGCTGATCATGAAAACACAGTCGCTCCTCAATCTTTGCTTTTGTAAGTTTATTTTAAGCATTTTTCATCATTTCTTATGCGCATAAATACAGTAATCAGAAAACAATGACATGGAAAATAGCAACAGGGACCTCACTACCTGCAGTAATGACATATTAGTCAGAACTAACTTTAAAGCTTTAGTTGAAGAAAATGAAGAGGGTTGAATATTTTCAATAAATCAAAATGGTCAGGGAAAATCTGGTTTCAAAAGACCGTCACTAGTTAAAAATTATCTCATTTTAAGTTTCCAGAAAAATACAGCAAATTCTGCTGTCACAAATCAGCTTAATTTCTACGGTGGTCCTAAAGTGCAAATTCCACCAAAAAATCACTCAATGCAAAAACATCTTAACGATCACAAATAAAGTTAAAAAAGCAAAACAAAAAAGTTAAGTAAAGCAAAACAGGAATGGAATTTTTTAAGTTCACTTCCTCCCACTCCCTTCAAGCAATTAATTAAACTCTTTTTACAAACGTAATATTTAATAGTCTCATGTGTCATAGTCTGTGTGCATAAGGGTTAATATGCCAGTTTATGATTAAGAGTAATAATTGAATTATTTTGCGTGTGAATGTATTTTCCAATCACCTTCATAATTTAAGTTTGATATACTTGTGCATATATATATATATATTTCTGTTAGCCTTTTTTAGTTTCATTTTTGTTTTAATTGCTTGAAATAAACCAATTCAATATTTAAACATGTAATTAAATTTACATTTAGAAATTCAAATAAAATTCCAGAAATCAAAACACAATTCCAAAAAATGAAATGAAATAAAATAACATGTTTAGGAAAGAAAGCTACTGTTTAGAAATAACAATAAAATGATAACAAATGAAACAAAATAAGTAACTAGAAAGGTAAGTACTTTGGGACACCGATAATTGGATGAGGACATTTGTCCATTATTACAACCAAAGGTTATTTGGCATGAAGTTGTAGCAGATATGCTCCATACTAATCATAAAATCTTTATTAGTATGCAGACATTAAAGATGAATTCAAAAGAACTCAAACCTCGAATCTCAAATCTCATCATCCAATCAGCAATGACCCGTAGTACCTACTTTTTTCAGTTTTTTCTTTTGTTTTCCTTTTTCATTATTTCGTTCATTATTATGTTTTCCAAAACATTTTTATTTTTATTTAATTTTTGTTTGTTTGGATTTCTAAAATTTAATGCTGTTTCTTTTTTTTTTTTTTTTTACTTGTTTTGCTTTATTAATTGTTGTGATCTTTAGTATGTCTTTGCTTTGAGTGATTTGTTGGAGTGATTTGCACTTCAGGACCACCGTACATATTTCAAATTTGTTTAGTTAGCGTCATTATAATTTCTGTAGACAACGACAAAAGTTTGTCTTTGATTCAACAGGCTGCCGCACTTAAACGGAGATTGGAATTCTGGGTAATTCCTGTGTTGCACTGTCCCACAAACTCATCTCAGTAAATAAGTTTAGAGAATATTTATGACTAAATTATATTTTCTGTTTCTTTCCATGTGAGAAACTGCTAATCATGGTTTTTGAACATGTCGAAAGTTAAACACAACTCTGAGTGGGTTCTGCATGCCATTAATCCCTCTTCTCCTTTCTTTTCTCTTCTCTTTGTGTCAATGTTTGTCCCTTGAGGTGCTCTCTTAATGTCTTTGACTAAACTTTAGCCAGTCTTGACACTGACGGGGCCCCTTGGGAACCAAGTTGAGAGGATCCCAATATGATTGTAATGGAAGGTTTGCGGGCAGGGTCTATCACACTGTGTCACTTATAAAAAGCACAAAAGCTAACTGGCGGGGTGCATGCCACTTCTGGCTACAGCTATAAAAAAAAAAAAAAAAAACACACCCGGCCGTTTCATAGAGATGCTGTGAAGAGGGGTCGTGGGGGGTGATATTTTCGTTTATGTGCTTCTTATGTGTCACCCTGACCACTGTAGTGTCACATGTAGCAAAAAAATGTTTGTTTTTTTAAAACAAAGACTTGTCAAAAGCTGAAATTGTCACACATTTGTGTCATTTTAAATAATTTACAGAACAAACATGATGCCAAATACATCAAATATGTGTGAGCATCCCTTGGCGATGGAAAAAGGGTTCATTTTCCTAAAGAAAACTTGCACACAGACGTTTGACCAGATAACAAGCCGTTAAATCGCTTTTGCAATCGGAGGATCCGAGAGTGAAATATCATTAGGACAAATAACACCGCATTAGCGCCACATCAACACTTAGCCTCAACTTTTTTACTTGAATCCATTGATTTGTGTACATTAATTGTGTGTGCCTGTTTGTGTGCATCGTCACATGCTGTTGTCCCTTAGGTTAGCCGTTGAATGAAGGCTGGAAAGAAGAGCATGACAGCTGTGAAAGTCACAAGGGGAGTCCACCAGTGCTGTAAAGAAGGCAAAGTTTCCCTGCCTCTGGGTATGACCTGAGTTTGTGTGGAAATATACATATCTGGCGACTTCAAATAGTTTTGTTAAAAAAAAAAATCCATATAGATGCATAAGGAAGTATTTGTGTGTGTTCCCGTGTCTGTTTGCAAGCGTGTGGCTCGTCCCGAAGCTAAATGCCACACTGGAGTCTATTGTCGAAACTATCAGCACTCTATCAGCGCCCCACATCCTCAATCTTCTCACCCATCCGTTTGGCTCATCAACAGCATCTTTCATTGCCGGCCCACCTTAACCCCTGAGGCACGGACAGTGTGAACGAGTGCGCAAGACTGTGTGTTCATATCCTCGGGATTTCACTTCAAAGACTGGTGGTTATGGATGGGTCAAAGTTTGCGAAATGCTGAGGCATCCTTGAGATGGATAGATAGTCTTCTGTGTGTGTTAACCTCAACGCCGCAGCTTTAGAGGATCAGGAGATACAGAGATGACTTTGTGTGTTTTCCTGCCCAAATGTCGATTTCATGCCACCCTCGTTTGTGGGCTCATTTCAAAGAAGCCAGTGATCAGCTGTGTGTCATGTGCTGTTAAATTTAGCCTGAACAAGGAGTGTTTTTGGGTCTTCTCTTGAGATCAAATGTTATCAACACTGAGCTGAAACACAGTGGGAGAACACACAAATCAGCATCTGTCCCTCTAGGTCACTTTATGCAGAAGCTGTTTACAGAGGGATCCATTCTCTATATAACATTGAACCTAATTCCTGTTTATCTGTTCCACTGATCAGTTTGTTGAAGCAGCCACTTCCAGTTCATCCTATTTTAAGCTGATGCTTGGATTTGAGGGGTGACTCAAAGCCCCCGCCAGCCCTTTACTTGTTGATGAGGCCCACCGGCTATTGTCCTGTACAGTTGGGCTGTAATTCATTTCATGGGGCATAGCCAGAGAAAACAGAAGTGGCCCTCAACGCCTTCTTCAAAGTGGCGAACAGTTTGCCTTTAACCTTTTATCAATGTTTGTTTTCTGCTTATTCATGCCTGTCACTGTTAAACACTCACTACTTTAAAAAATTAATTTACCCTGAAGCTGATCTGGTTTAACTAAGTTTTGTCAAAGTGTTTAAGTGCTCTGACTGCATCACTGTATTACATTTACACTTTTTATGTGACAGAATATGGTCTGCCTGCTGCAAACTCCTGATGATCACCTATTGCATGTTGGGTTTTTCCAGTTCTGGTTATGTCCAGCACATGTTCCCAAGGATTCCCATTACATTTTGAAGGAGCTCCAATTTTGTTTCTTCCTAACGGTGAAACAATTCTGCAAAGCAAGTGTTATTAAATTGTCTGAGAGAAATTAGTGCTTTTAATTATTATTAATTGTAATTGATAATCGATTTTTTAATCAAACTAATAATGCTGTGAAAAGCCTCATTCTTCTTTTTTGAAGTATTTTCATTTAAAATTGTGGCACAGCAAAAGACCAAAATACAACTAAAAAGTGGTTTTAGGAATTTTTTTTAATATGACTGAATTCAAACCTTTACTTTTACACCTCGAGGGAGATTTTTTGCAATGTTGAACAATTTGGAAAAACATCCGGTCCATCAGAGTGCTCTAACTTAGCACCTTAAGAAACACATATGAGCAATCCAAAAAATATTGACCACAAACGTCTTATTAAAACCTCGATACATATGTTGACGTACCTCATTCCACAGTTGATCACAAAAGCAGGACAGCAGAAAAGACGAGTAAATTTGATAGTTCTCTTTGACCTGTTGGGTGAATTTGATCATTTCAATGCAGCAAAAGAGAAACAGAGAAGAGAATAACGAGGAGCAGATGGTGTACAAGGAGGTGAGACTGGAGTAATTGAACTATTTAGACTTTAGACTTTGTTTCATTTTCAACAAACTTAAGCCTCATCATCTGCACAAACCAAGCGGTGAGAGCTGAACTTTCACTCTGAAATGATGCTTTTTATCACTTAACATTATTTAATATTATTGATATATAATATCTATTTCTTTCATAAGTAATTATGGTATAAGCTGGATAATGACATTTGAGGTCAAATATTCCAAATTAATGGACTTTGTAAGTCACCATCGGACCCTTTGGCCTTTGTGTTCTCATTTAGTTTCTGATAAAGACGGTACACCTCAATGGGCATTATCCTTTACATAATCGATGATAGTGTTAGATAAAAAAAATGAGATTACGCAATTAAAGAAAAATAATACGCCAATTTGTTAATGGCATTAATTTATCAAGATTATTGCAATAATTCGACACATGAGAGAAAAAAAGTGATGCCATCACCTGGATTTAAGGATATCTTGGGTTCACAAAGACCATCACATGATACAAAATATACAAACAGATAAAAATCATCATTGCTATCTTTGCTATTTGGATTTTTGTTGTTTCCTCAATTTTAGTGCATTTGTGTGTGTGCATATGCACACGCGCTTGTATGTGATGTGTGTGTGAGTCGGTCCCTGACAGATTGCAGCTTCATGCCCTAAGTCCAGTGTATATGCAGTCAACAGTGAAGCCACCTTTCTAATGCACACTCACTCACACACACACGGGCAAACACACATACAGTGTCCGTTGTGAGTCTCTGATTCATAATCATGATAAATCCTTTACAATCGTGTTGATGGGCTGTTCCATTCCTCACCTCATGTTACATTGATTAATGTTAAGCAGAACAACATCCTCACTTTTTAAATCCACATTTTGAAATCGCTGCCACTGTTTGGCTGCAGTGTTTCAGAGCCATGACACTTCTGCAAATTTCACCTAAAACTTAAAAAGTATTGAGATGATTGGATTATTCCATTCTTGAAATTGGGGCCATTTGTTGACAGTTTTTCAGCGTTTTTTCCCTTGCAATTTTGGCCAATTATGAAATCACCAAGCCCTGGTCATTCCATAACCAGGTGGAAGCTTGATCATTGTTGGAACAGGCTCAGTGCAGCTGTTCCAGAGCTGTGGATTTGTCAAGAAGCCATCAATCAATACTCAATTCTTGACAATGAACAAAATCTATAATTAATTAAAAAAAAAGAGGAGAATGATCAGTTATTATGGAAAATAATTAATACTATAAGAATTGATATATGAATATTCAGAGACAATGGTTTAGTATCTTCTAAATGCTGCCTATGTCTTTCTGAGCGCCTATCAGGTGATCCTCTCTGTAAAAACTATCATTGATGGAAACAAAAGGTGCTGGAACTGTTATGCAGTACAGGTTATTACAACAGACATGACCAAATAACAGGAAAGTGAGCTCTTACCGGAACAATCCAACAAACACGTCTTGTTAAGGACAGGGCAACACACATCAATGGAGTCTATCAGCACTCTGTGGAAAAAAAACTTTATTTCTGAAGCCAACTTGCTTGGAGTGAATTGATTTTTTTCCAAATGGGCACTTCACAGCTATCAAATATAAACCTTTGGCGTGCTTTCCCACTGTTGACCAGCGTCAAACCAATATTCTTTTTCTAGCCTTTGTGCTCCCGTCTTTCATTTGCTTGTAGTGTTGCTGCTTTGATGACCTTGTTGGTTTGTTTGTTTGGGAGAGATTTTTAAGGGAGGCTGGAAGGGCAGTTGTCGATTTTGCTGCTGTAGAGAAAAATGGGAAATTTTAGAAGTATAGCTTGTTCTCACCTGCCCCCAAAACACAGCAAAGACCATAAACAAGGAAGGATAGGCTCACAGGTGGATCAATTCTGCAACAGTGGCCCCTCCCAGGTTCAAGTCAGGCAGATGATGTGCACACCTTTGTAAAATAGATTTTTACCAACCTGTCATCACCAATAGGAAGTTTAATTTGACCAAATATGTCTTTAAAAATCATCTAGCTCAGCCGTTTTTTGTATTCTGGATGAGAATTCACTCTTGGATGCTATGCGGCACACGTCAGGTAACATCATGACATGTCATCCCCCTTTGGGTTTTAAGGAACCCATACAGCTTAAAAAAGATTCTCAATCTCTTAGATGATGTGTTTCATTTTGTTCCCGCAGGTATTTCCTAAGGTTTTAATAAAATGTTCTTTCATCATTTATGTGAATATGGATGTCATTACTGCTCTGTGGCAATCTACAAATGAGGAGAAATAAACTTTGGAGTCTGGCTGTGCAGGAGAGGACTTTTGGAGGGTCGTGTGGACAAAGATTTTTCATGAATTACTGACATGAGCGAACAGCATTTTCCTATTTTCCTTATTATAACAGTATTTTAGAATGAAATGTGAAAGAATGTGAAAATATGTAAAAAATACGTCATTTTTTTTCAGCAGGAAGTTTGTTTTAAAATCAGGTCTTAAAAAAAATGTTGTTACATGGTTTTACACATCAAACTACTAATTAAATGACTTTTAACAAACTCTGAAAATAATGTTGGCGCTAAATTGAAGAAATGATGACAAAAATAAGCTAAACATGATGCTAAAATTTGATTTATGCTTTGCGAAATAAAAAAAACCCATAAGCTTCAAACACATCTGTAATATATGCATTTAAATTATTTTTCAGATCCATGCAATCAAACTATTCTTTATCTGAAATGAATAAAAAAAACTGTTTTGACGAGGCGAAAACAGGAATCATAAATAATCTGTGCAAAAACGTGAGTTTAAAAAAGTTTCCTTTTTAGCTTTTGGTGCAGATTGGAAGTGAAATGCGAAGGCTGCAAACCAATTTATTATTTCATCAATTCATTAGTCAGTTAATGTTCCACCTATGATGTCATTTCCTCTGATACTGAGCTCAAACCACCAATGTCTTGATAATGAGAAGTATAAAGGTAGCTTGTTTTACAGTTTATTTTGAACTTGAGTTCACCATTTAGCTTCATTTACCAGTTAATGGAAGAAACCTGCCTCCAGCCTTGCATTCGCATCAGAGTGTTAATTAGTTAAGTCTAAACATTGTTTAAGATGGATTCCAGCAATTTGCATTAGTGTAGAACACTACATTTTTCCTCCTGACTTTTCATCGGGCTGTCATTTGGCCATCTGGCTGTCTGTCTTTCATGTGTGATTGAATGACAAGTCACAGGGGTCACACATCTGCCAGCAGAGTTATTAAAGAATTGAGCTGAGGTAGGAACATTGTAAACAGGTAGGAATAGAAGGTCCCAGTGAGCCTTAAAACTCTGTTTTAGTGTGGAAGTTTCTAAGAAATGGTGAAAATACTGGTTTGTTTTGTTTTTTCATTTAAAAACTGGAAATTCATGAAGCTCCATCTAAATGAGGATCACATGCAGAAAGGTAGAGCAGTCGACATCTGATTGGAAGATCGCAGGTTTGGTTTACGCTCTTCCCATCTATGCTGATGAAGTGTCCTTGGGCAGGACACTGAACTCCATATTGCTTCTGGTGGTTACAAGTTTCGCAGCGGAGTCGCCATCAGTGTGTGAATATGAGTGCCTGGTGACTGTAAAGCGTTTTGGGCCTTAAAACAAGGTAGTAAGCGCTATAAGTATATGCCATTTACCATTTTTACCATTATGTAAATTTAAATCCCTTGGTACACTCAAAGCCCCACTACATGAGTCCGTTCTGGAGAAGAAGCATTTGCTAAAAAGGCAATTCTTTTCTTAAACCTGACTGTTTAAGGGACGTTTTACCTATGACTATTGCCAGGTACTTGCAAATTCTCAAATATTGCTCACATCTTGTGTGTTCTGGTATTTCGATGAATTTGTGGTTTGAATCCATAATTCTATACAAAGCTTGGATTGAAATGTACAAGAAAAATATTTACATTTTTGGATAGTTTAGGTGTCTGACATTACCTGCAGATGGCCTTTACCATCACAAATATCATATTTTTATAGTTAAAGTCCTTCTCCAAGGTATTTCAGCTTTGTAGCCGTCTCATGATTATATTCCCACTTCGATCATCTTTTAAAGTATTTTAAAGGTGTTCCCAGCAGTGGTCGTTAAATTATAATTATGCTTTTTTTGTCAAAACAAACAAAAAAAAAGTTGTGGGAACCTTTGATGCAGAGTAAGCCCGCCCCTTTTCGGAAGACCAGCTCGGACGAGGAAATTGTAGAAATACATGAATCTAGTCGTCTACAAGTGGATCCATCAGAATGGAGTGGAGCAGGGAGCTGGTGGCCCACCCAGTGTATTTTCTACATCACTATGAGCTTTTTTCAGCTGCTTTTTTTTCTCTCGGATTCACATTGATTTGAATAAGTTAATACAAAAAAATTCAATTTTAAGCATAATTTTCTTTATATGTGTTCTCCATTATGAGAAAAATGACACAAGACCATGTTAAAAACAACAAAAACAGAATTTTCATCAGAGTACGTCTTTACGTACAGTAGTTGGCTGCATACGGGAGCAACAAACCAGGGGGTGTTGGTGAGTTTATTAGGACAACCAGTCATATTTAATGTTAATGACAAGAAACTGTGTGTTGTTTTATGAAAAGCTTTTTTTTTTGAGGAAACATGATGAAAGAGCGAGCGGTTAATATGAACTCCAGGTTTAAATAAATTTGTCGTCTCCAGTTAACACCAAACTGTTATAATAAAAAAGGATGGTGACGTATGCAGATGAGTGGAATATGCAAATTGGGAGTCTGTTAATGTTTTCCTATGGAGGTCAAATTACAGGAAAGGGCCGAGGGGAACGGTTTCTTACCCCACCACCCCCCTGCTATCCTCTGTGGTGTTTTTAAATGCCATCCTCCCTGCGCAGCACTCACTATTTCCCCCCCCATTTCTTTTCCGAAGCACACTACCCTGTCACAGGGTTTCAGCTGCAATTACTTTTAGTATCACTTCTCAGTGATAAGTCAACTTCCCTGGAGCCTTCCCATCAGAACCTATTACAGCAGGGGGGCTGGCTGAAGTTAAGTGGCATGACCTGTGGGTTGGATGGAGCAGGAAGTGGGGGAGGAGTAAATATAGGGCTAGTTTGCGAACCATTTGAATAAAGAGATGAGGACTGTGACAGAACTACACAATGAGATGGTAAGCAATAGGGGACAATCTTTGGGAAGAAATGTTTCCATTTGACAGCAAAGATGTTTTAAACTGTCACAACTTTTGGTTTAAAAATCAAACTAACGGCCCGTTTTCTACAAGCCATTCAGCTCAGCTGGTCAATCTTGTCGTTCATTTCTTTCAACCTTAATTTACCTTCCACCACCACCCCCGGGGGCCAAAAACCATAACCCCATGAACGGGTGCATGACCACACACACATTCTGACAGAAAAAGAAAAAGAAAAAAAGAAAAAGGGCTGCAGCTGAGGTAAATCAGCAGAGGGGGTGAGGAGCGATCGAGGCGGCTAATTCAACAACAGTCATCTGTGTGTGCGATAAAGACAGAGGTTTTAAGGTGCAGTCTTGTGCAATCTCCTTGCCCCAGGACACACATATGTAGTTTGGAGACTCCACGTCATTTTTCTGATTAAAGGGGGCTTGAATGAATCCATCTTATAAAACTTTACTCTGTACACCTGAGATCTTCAAGCAGTGCCAGGTGAGGCACCGCGACAGCACTGAGTCAAAAACAATTCACAGTAAATCTAATTTTTTCTAAGTTTTTCAGTGTTTTCTAATTTTTGTTTTGTTAAATATTTTTGGACAAATGCTAACATGAGTAATATCCTAAAACTATATCCATGCAGCGCTACAGGAGGGGGGCAAAGGGTGAGCAAAAAGTATTGCCCCTCCATTTTTGAGTCAATATTGGTATAATTTGTGACAGAGATAAAGAAATGCTCCACACAAGCTTTGTTTAGCATTAGTAATAGCATCTAAGCTCAAAGAACTGCTGTTCTAATATATTAACAATAATAAAACTGCTTAA